>JBBELK010000348.1:0-677950 GCA_037783545.1 Henricia sp. BOLD:AAB3569 | reverse complement strand
CTGTGCGACGCCATTACATGCGAACCGCACCGTAAAATGAAGTCGCGTTTGACTGGACTAAACATTCTGTGACGTTACTCTGGAAAGGTAAGCGTGTGACGGGTTTTGTGTGACACCAAAGAATTGTGCGGGACTCTGAGATTTCTAAGGCAATAATTGGTTTGCATGTTTCAAACTATGTCGTGTGTCGGAGTAAAGACATGGTTGATGCCGTGCTTCGGGTCTCAACATCCGTGTATTGACACAAATAGTCATGATCTATAAGGACAACTCAGTACGTATTCGTAATGTTAGGTCAGCCCAGGTTAGACTCCTTTTCTCGCTGCAGTTAGAAGTAAGTTTATAAATGAGCTACGAATAGTAACTGGATGTTTTCCTGGGTACATCGTTGCCTCTTCCATTTTTGTTGTCCCCATTATCGTCATCAAACTGCGGATGTCTTTGTAGTTGCATTAACACAACACACCGTGCAGTCATTGCACGTATTCTGCGTAGGCCTATTTCAGTACGTTATACGAAACACACCGTGACAAAGTAAGTTTGTCAGGCTGACTAACTGACATTACTAATTAATTTTACTGCAGGACTAATTAATTTTCCTGCAAGACTATTAATTTTTCTGCAGGACTAATAATTTTGTGTGCAAGACTAATTAATTTTGACGCAAGACTAATTAATTTTCCCGCATGACTAATAATTTTTTAAATTAGGCAAATAAGACCCTTTTTCATGACTAATTAAAATTAGTCAATTCAAACCACGTATGACTAATTGGAAATTAGTCAAATAAGACCCAGAGTATGACTAATTTTGTTGTGTCAATTGACGAAATAAAGTTTTCAGTGATGAAGTCACTTATGACCATACAAGGCTAAAACCACAGACTTGGAATGTTGTGTGGGTTTTCCTTGTAAACAAGCCAGTGATGTAGAGACCTTGAGACCTTGAAGTGATTTATGAAACCTGTTGTGCTAGTGTGGGTCAGTCTCAATTTTGATCTTACATTACTTTCCTCTTTGGGAAGAAAATGTCCTCATTTTCAAATTACAAATATGAATTCAATAAAGTTACTTAAAATTTCATCATGTGAAACAAAAGTAGATTATAACACCGTTACTCCAAATCAGTGTTAATTAAAAGACATTATAAGTGCACACAAATACTGTTAAAAACTACAATATAAATGAAAACATTAGACAATATTATTGGAAGTACAAGTTGATGTTCACAAGATAAATTATTACATTGTCAGAGAGTTATACTTGGACATCTAAATGAAACATATACAGAGTTAATTAGTAATCAAATAAGAGGTGAATATCGGCTATACAATGAATTTAACACTAATGAATATTTTGAACATATAAAACACAAATTAAAATGTCTAGAAACTGTATGGGCTTAATCATACACAAGCAGATGAATAAAATAAATATCGGAGGCAAACCCAAGTCGAATAGGAAGTTTTACGACTTGACCGCTGCGTGTAGCTGGACAACGGGAGAATTTGGGGACTGTTTAAAATTAATTGGCTCAGTCGAAATGAGAGGGGAATGTGATCCAGTGGAAGTAGGAACTTGTGGGGAGTCTGGGGGTTTAGGCAGGGGAGCCTGGCTTGGGTGGTGATCATGGGGTGGGAGGTGGGAGGAAACCTGAAAGTGCAGTGAGGGGGGGGGGAGAGGGGGGGGGGAGAGGGGAGAGGAGGGGGGGGGGGAGAGGGGGGGGGGGGGGGAGAGGGGGGGGGGGGAGAGGAGGGGGGGAGAGGAGGGGATTGCACTCCCTATGTCTCGTGCACAACCCGAACTCTCTATGTGGGTGTGCAGTAAGGCAGAAAATCCACAGAGTAACCAAAAAAGTGGTTACTGTGTGGATTGTGCAATTTACACCGCTCACTATGTGGAATACGCTCACTATGTGGATCGGCGACTGTGTGGATCGCCAGTTGGGGGGCCGTCTCGTCGATAATTTTCGAAATTTCAGAGGGTTAGGGAGTTCTGTTTTGTGTCGAAATAGGAAAAAAAAGAGAGGCACAATAAAAAGAACTCCCTAACCCAGTAATAAAGGGTTCAAACCCATTAGTGGCAGTTTCGCCCCAAAATCCACATAGTAACCAGAAATGCCGGAGAGGGGGGGGGAGAGGGGGGGAGAGGAGGGGGGGGGGGAGAGGGGGGGGGAGAGGGGGGGGGGAGAGGGGGGGGGGGGGGGGGGAGAGGAGGGGGGGGGGGGGAGGGGGGGGGGAGGGGGGGGGGGGGGGGAGGGGGGGGGGGACAATTGATAGGTGCATTAAGGGAGTTCACACTATCGCGGAAAAACCACACTGCCGCGCTGCGCTCACCGCATTGAATGAGCCCCCAATCGCCTATCTTTCCAAAATAGAAAATTCCAGTTCTGGTAACTTGGGGCTTCTCTGATATCTCATTGGCTGCGCGCTGGAAAGGTCAGCGCACCGCGGTCAAAGTTCAACAATTTTGAACTTTGACCCAGCTCAAAACGTTTTGCACGTCGCGATAGGCCCTGCACAAGTGGCAAACCAGTTTGTACAAACCAATGGCACAGTGTGATTTTTTTTCCGCGATAGTGTGAACTCCCCTTAACACGTTACTGACAGATATAACATCCCTCCGTCTTCTTGATCTTTCGGCCACAGTATATTTTGCATTTTTTAAATTGTTCTATTCCGAACCGTTTACTTACTGTGGCAGCGGACGGGTCGGGTTGGGGAGCACCATCTGCACAAAAAGTAATTAAGATCGTGAGTTCATGTTAAGAATCGGCTCTAATTTTTGAAGAAAAAAAAGCCTTAATTTGTTCTCAGTGTGAACATGGTTTATCTCACCTGGTCTTCGCCTTTTCCCGAGAATTAGTTCAAGAGCTTTGTTGCCGAGTGTCCACAGCCAACGACGTAGTGTAGCTCCGTCTGTGCAACCATCTGCTCTGCTCCTCGCAGAAGAAATCTTTAACATTTCTCTGAAGGGCCGTGGTGGGTGTTCAATGTGGTTGTACTCGGCCTCTTTTTGTATCCAGTCTGGATTTACTTCACTCTCAAGAATTTTAATCCTATCTTCCGACAAACCAGCGAAATCACCGTGTCGTGATCCTGCTTGTTTGTCCCTGAAGGAACTGCTAAAATTCTTCTAAAATAAAAAACAAACACGCATATTGCAATTCTGAGCTGCTTGAAATGTTTTTTTTTTTTAATTTTTAATTTTTAATTTTAGAAAAAGCCCTTTAAACAACAATTTTTCATATATACTCCGCTACATATATATATATGTTAATTTTACTAAACATTTCACCACTAGCAAAGGCACACAAACTTACCTTGCATTCTCTACAGAGCTCATCAACAGCCGCACTCTACGCAAACAAACAAAACAAATTTAGCTGCTTAAAACTAAAAATAATGTTGAAGTAAAATGTTATGAATGGAGCATTTACAGAAGTTCTATTCATCCTATAATGCACATTTTGATGTGATGTCATAAAAAACATTTTAATGGATGAATTTAAGTATATGTGCTGAATTTTAGTTGATTCTGAAGTTGGAGAAACCATAACATTCATTGTGTTAATTTGTAATTGTTTATTTCATGCTTTTACCAAAGCTTGAAATGGACATGCTATCTTTAAGACTAATTTTATTGAGGAGAAATGTCTCGGCAAGACCTTTCTGAAACCTTTAACCTGCCTCATAATTTCATAAACCTAAATTTAAGGTGTTAAAACTGTTAAATTCTTAATGTAAACCTATGTAAAGTATTTGTACTAAGGCAATCGGGTTGGCGTAGCGACTCCTTTCTCGCCTTCCACCTCTGTGGCCCTGGTTCGAATCCCGTCCGGGTCGGTATGGATTGGGTTCTCAGTCCCTGCTTGATTACATGGCCGGGTTTCCACCATGTGGTGTTTCCCCACCTCTTGAACTCCAAAATTTAGCATTTCTTCCTGTTCACTCGTGCATGGCCGTGATGATGAACCGTGGCCGTGCTGAAGAACCTCTTCTTGTTTTTGGAACGGTCTTGGGAAGATGTTCGACTGTGTTCGTGTTAGTTATCATGTTTACAAACCTATGTCTTACCTCTCCACAATCACATCTTGTGTATGGACGTGGTACCTGTGGGGAATAAGCAAAAAAAAATTAAACTGACATCCCATAAAATGCTTTTGGAAGATGGGCCTCGTGGTGCTTTTATATGGCACATTTGTAATTTTTGTAATCACTAAAACACCTCTTGGCCAATTCTGCTAAAATTCCACGTAATCCTCAATCGAAACCCTTGTTAGAGCTTGTACAGTCGCATTTAATATATAATAAAAGCTATCTCTGGCACAGTGACACAATTTAAACAGCTATTTGCAACAAATTGATATAGCTTCTCTTATGGGGAATCATGACGGTGTGTTCTTGGGTTTCACTTTCTTGACAACCAGTTGCTATCCGCTATTACTGTGTCCATACTATGGCACGCCAAAGCGAAAATAACTCGACACTAATAATTTAATGTTGACGCATATTTTCGCAAATGTTGCGCAAGAAAATTGGCATGACTTTTAAATGTTAATAGACTGTTTAAAACTGGCATACCATGCTTTTGTTGGCAAGTTATTAAATATGTTGAGACTTGTTTTTCAGTGTTGATGGCAAAATTATCAGTGTTTAATTTGGCGTGCCATACGCGTGACGTCAACAAATATCCATACTATGGCACGCCAAAGCGAAATAAATTCAACACTGATAATTCTGCCAGCAACCCTGAAAAACAAGTCTCAACATTTTTAAAAAGTTGCCAACAAAAGCACGGTGTGCCAGTTTTAAACAGTCTATTAACATTTAAAAGTCATACCAACTTGTTTTTCTTGCGCAACATTTGCGAAAATATGCGTCAAAATTAAATTATCACTGTTAAATTATTTTCGCTTTGGCGTGCCATACTGTATGGACATAGTGATGGCGGATAGCAACCGGTTGTTAAGAAAGTGAAACCCAAGAATACTTGCTTGCTGCGTCTTCCATTCATCAGTGAGCCTGTTCAGGTCAGTATGTGGATTGGGTTCTCAGTGCGTGAATTCCTGATTCCGTGGGTTTTCCCACACTTGTCTTGTGTGGTTTTTTTTCGTCCACTTTTCAAACTGAGATTTTCTTGCACATGTTGCTGGAGAACTTCGAGCTACAGGACAACGACTTAAGTTGTCTTAATCTCAACAACCCGATTCCTTGAGGGGATTGTACAAAGGAAGCTTCTTTCGTGAAAAAAAAAATGGTTTTAGAGGCTGTGGCGTAAACCACATTTGACGCAGAGAAAGTGTTACAGGTTTTTTTTTATAGGCACACGGTAACGTGCTTTTGACCAATGAAATTGGTTTTTAAACTTTAATTATTTGAAGTCTACAAAACTAAATACTTTATACATGGCTCATTAATCGTAAAACAAACTGGAGACTTTTACAATAATCGTCTTACGTCTGTCGTGGGCCTGATAGACAATTTGACGCGTTCATCTCCATCTGGGTTTTTCGTGTTTCTTGGATTGAGCTGTAAAACGCAGGCGTTGGATGCGAACACGGCCGGGTTGGCAGAGGTGCTCTCAAATGTAAATGTCTCGGAGTCCGTTTGATATTTCCATAGTCGCGTCTTGTAAAACCACCTTGTCTGGATATAAACAAAACCGACAATCATTTATAGCTTTTAAAAGCTAATTTTAACCATCAGTCATCGGGTCCCTTTCGCTGTCTCACAGTTGGCGGGAAAAATATTTCCTCCCCGTTCAGCGCTGTCGCCCAACTAAAAAAATATCTTCAGTGGATGGTTTTGTCAGTTATATCACTGATATTTGTTGTTTACCTTTGACGTAAATTTGTCCAATCGCCAACCAACTTTGGTCCCTTTGATCGTAACTTTCACATCCCCCATGTTGTACTGCACAGTTATATTCCTGAAGGCGTCAAGTGGTACGCTCCCCAGACGGTTTTCAATTTCGAACACTTTCTGTTGAAAAAAAAACAAGTACCGTATATCGGCATCTATGGCATTTGGGTCTTGAGCACATCGACGTGCACCACACTAAAATTACACGGAGACTGCTGTACCCTGGGGTTATTTCTCTGTCGGGCCATTGGTTGCGAACGGCTGTTGTTTGCAGTGTCACTGGACAAGAAGTATATTATGTAGGGCAGCAAGAGAGATAGATGCACAGTCTTAGGTAGGTTAATATAGAAATGAATGGATCTTGGTTAGAGACCAATATTTCACAAGGTCCGCCTGAATAATTACAGACTTGTGAGGGTAGTTGCAATCTCGTTGAACGAATGTTTCGACTTTTAAAATTATTTCTTCATAAACGGTACCTTTTCGGCAACTGGGTCGTCGTTCCACATGTGTATCCGCGCCGCGTAGCATATTGCGGATAGGTCCAAACGTGCTGGTCCAAATACGCCAACCTGCATGATCTTGCTGCAAGCCTGATCAGGTGATGCTTGTCCAGTGAGGGTGACTCCAGTGAAATGCTTCAGTAGAATAGTAACTTGTCTGTTATTGGTCGATACCATGGTGCCATCTTTTTCGTCGTCCATCGGCTGCCATGTTTTAGAAGAGGACTCGTCATTCATACACATCTTCGGCTGAAGTTTCCACCCGCTGTCTTCCTGTGCGTGATGGGGAAACATGAGTACAACGCTGTCTTGGAAGTTAAGACCCGTTGGACCGCACTGGATCATAGGAGCCAAAGCAACGTCTGCGGGGTTTAGACCATCCGTTGGCGGTGCACTTGGATCGACATAGATGTAAACTTTCTGCAGATCGCCCTGAGGTATGGCACCACGTGGGATGTACAAATGAACGTTGTACGCCTCCAAAGCCAAGCTTCCGCCGTCCTCATCAAAATGGCTGATGGCAATGTATGGTAGTTCGAAAACCTTCTTACGCTTGTCACGTTTGCTGAAATATGCGATAAGATTTTCGTGATGCCGAAGAATCTTCAGCAAATGAGTGCTTGAGGGTAGCGTCTGAAACGTGAAATGTAAAGAACGCCTTAAGCCGTGGTCCCAACCCACCGTACTTGCAAGTGCTTGCTGTCTACTTGCAAAAACGTGGGCAAAATTTGGGGATCCGTACGTGGTGAGTACCGCCTCAGTACGGATTTGGGAGCACGCAGACACGCCGTATAGCACTTTTAGTGCACGAGGAACTTTCGCTGCGTGCGGGCTACGGATTCACCCCAGTACGGGTGACGCGCGTGCCCTCTACAGCCAATGATCGCACAACGCACTGACTCCGTGAGTCTTTACATTTTTTTATTAGGTGATCGGGCTCAACCCGATCACCTATTGATATTGTACGATTTCTTTGTCTTTTTTCTTTTTGGCTTTTTCGTTTAGGACGAAAAAGCCTTTGTTTTTTTCCGTTTATTTCTACTTCTTCTGATTTTTTCCCCATAGACAAAGCGCATAGGCGTTGTCGGCGCTTTTTCAGGTTGTTCCCAAACATTGATCTTAACCAAACTTGGTCACATCAAAGACATAGTATAAGAGGTGTGCACCCAAGAATGGCTTCATTGTGATGTCATCCGTTACGTCATTATAACACTTAACACTTAAAAATGCCTAAAAAGCGGAAAATTGCCGAAATATGCATAAACTGCATGACCCAGGGTTTTCATATTTGGCAAACATTTAGATCAGATCATGAGCTTCAATGTACTTAGTGTAGGCATTTTCATCTGACCTTTCCTTCCTGGGTCAATCGAAGGTCAAAGTTCAGCCAATTCAAAAATCACATTGTTTGTATTTGTTTGTACTTATGAAGCAATATTAGCTATTCAACCATGCTTGATTTTTATCAAACTAGGTACAGGCATGGGCCCCATCACAAACGTCCACCACCATGTAGAACGTTACCATGACGTCAATGATTACGTAATTATAATAATTTTAAAATGGCACAAAAGTGGATTTTTATCATGAAAATTACCAAAATATGCATTTCGTAAAACGCTTCCCTGTATGAACCCACATGACCCAGGGTCTTCATATTTGGCAGACATATATATCAGATCCTAGCCTACAATGTTCTTAGTGTAGGCATTTTCATCTGACCCTTCCTTCCTGGGTCAATAGAAGGTCAAAGTTCAGCCAATTCAATAATCACATTGTTTGTATTTTGTTGTACTTATGAAGCAATATTACCTATTAAACTACGCTTGACCTTTATAAAACTAGGTACAGGCATGGGCCCCATCACAAACTTCCACCACCATGTAGAACATCACCATGACGTCAATGATTACGTAATTATAATTATTTAAAATTGGATTTTCGTCATAAAAATGAGCCAAAAATGCATTTCGTACAATGTTTCCCTCTATAAAACCACATGATGCAGGGTCTTCATATTTAGCAGACATTAAAGATCAGATCCTGAGCTACAATTTCCTTTGTGTAGTCATTTTCATCTGCCCCTTCCTTCCTGGGTCAATTGAAGGCCAAAGTTCAGCCAAGTCAACATTTCCGTATATACAGGGTGGATAAAAAAAAACGAAACCGAGATATTATTGCTAATTGTAACTAAAGTAGGGCCCTTATGAATGAACAGGAGATATCATCTGTTAGGGCTGAATCTCCTCTTTAAAATGACACCATGATCATGCCATGATGTTTTCGGTTTACTGAGCAGTGACCAGTGTTATGCCAGGGGCCTAGTTTTAGATTTGATCGTTCTCTATGCGAGCAAACTTCGCATAAATCAATTTTTACCGTAGATGTCTATTCCGTGTGCCCTGTGTGACACGGCGCCGGAAGCAGTCTTTTAACTGTCTACCACGGACGTGTAATTCAACAGAAGATGGTTTAACAAAAGTTCAGTGAGTAGGATACAATCTTTCATGTTATTTCAGTCTTATTTAAGAGAGTCCACTCTCTACAAGAAAGTAATTGTATGCTATTGAGGGAATGTCATAGTTTTGCCGTGAAGCATTCATTCCAATGTTTGTTTTCTTTCTTTTTAGGTTTAGTAAGGTGCAAAGCTTAATATAGGCCTGAAATTATTAAGTCATTGTTATGATTTTATTGAACCATCTTCAACAAATCTAATTACGAAATTGTTCCTTCCTGGCCAAACTCTTTTCAATCTTAACAAATTATGTGCTCTGATTTCTGCCTTTGATGACTAATATATGTATATCAGTTTTTCGAGTAAACATCGGATTTCCATCCCAAATGTGAACAAAACAAACTAAAAATGAACAGTTTAATTAAATATTTTAATTAAAATATATACGATCAAACATTCATAACAAATCAGGCACCTATGATCGTGATTCCTGCACCATATACGGTCATTAACAAATGTATTTAACTAATGATCTTATATGACCCATGTGGGAATGATCTGGGCAGGAGAACAATGGTTGGCCCATATGGGCCCCACATGGGGCGTTGGGTGCAGCCCATACAGGACCCATATGGGGCCCTTATACTTGCACATATGGGGCCAATATGGGCCCCATGTGGGAATGTTACCTGGGATATAATGACGTCATCACGTACGTGTCAGATTAAAGGTGCATGAAAATATTTTAAATTGCAAATTACAACATTGATTCCTTCCCATATACGATCACTAGCAAAGGTCGTTAATGTATGGCTTTTCCGTTTATTTCTTCTTCCGATTCCCCCCCCCCCCCCCCCCCCCCCCCCCCCCCGCACCCCATTGACATAACGCATGGGCGTTGTCGGTACTTTTTGAGGTTGTTCCCAAACTTGAGGTTGTTCTTAAACAAACTTGGTCACATGAAAGACACATTAGAAGAGGTGTTCACCCAACAATGGCGTCATCATGACGTCATCAGATGTAAGTTTAAAGGGGCATGAAATTTAATGTTTCCATATTAAAAAATTCATAAAAAATCATCCGTTTGACCTACGATCTTGATTCTTTCGGCATATACGATCATTAATAAAGGTCTTTCAGATGCCCACATGCCTTGACATTTGACCTCATTCCCTATTGGTCAAACAGACTTTGCCCTGCCATTTGAAACTGGTAAGAGGTATTTGGATGGGGTCAAAGATGTTTGAGTTCGACTAAGGTGGGGTATCCAAAAAATATCGCCATAACCTGTGACCTTGCTCACTTTCGGTAGAAACTGGAAGTGCATTTAAATGAACCTATTTTTTAAAAGTGGTGAAAGCTGCCGAGATGCGGTTGGTAGTGTCAGTGTCTAAGGTAAATAGGGTTTCCAAAAATGTAAGTTTCTACGTCATTCCATAAAAGGGCGCCCTCTAGCGTCAAAATTAAAAAGTCTTAAAATGACCCTTTCATAGCAGTGTTTGCGCAAATTAGCCCAATAGTGCTGCTTATAGAGTAAGTCGACCACCAAACATGTCTGTGTGGTTAAAACATTGATGACGTCATCAATCCTTTAAAGGTAACACATTAAAGGTAAACTTTTTAGAGTTAAATAGTTAATATGCTAACATCTAATTTTGCAAGGTAAGCATGCTCATTTTATAAGTAAAAAAATGTGAAAAAGCCCTACGCTCTGTTCATAGAACAGACGTAGCTCTAGTTTTTTTTCTTCTTTTTCCACTCAAACGTTTCCAGAGCTTTTCTTCGAAACGGTTCAAGCTATCAACTTGAAACTTGGTAGGAACATCAACCCCAATGTGAAGGTGTGCATACAAGTGTGACGTCACCGTGACGTCATCGGGTATCAAATTACAACAAAAAAATGACCAAAATATGCATGTTTTAAAATGCTTCTGTCTGGAAAACCACGTGACTCATGATCTTCGTATTTGGCAGGCTTATATATCAGATCATGGCCAACAATTGTCCTTGTGTGGGCATTTTCATCTGACCCTTCCTTCTGGGGTCAATTGTAGGTCAAAGTTCAACGAAAACGGAAATCTCAGTTTTTACACTTACCAGTAACAATGCCCATCAAACCAAGCTGAATCGTTAGTAAATTAGATACAGACATAGGCCCTACGGCAGACTTTCACCAGCATGTATAGTATCATGATGGCATCAAGTGTGACGTAATCATGACGTCATCAGGTGTCAAATTACAAAAATTCAAAGGTTATTTTTTTCAAAATTCATATCTCAAGAACCGTAATAAATACTTGAACAATTCTTTCACAACATGATAAGTCTAAATAAACTGAACAAATCATACGATGTCATGACCCCTGTGTGACGCCTACTTCCGGTCCAAACCGGAAGTTGTTCGAAAATGTGCAATTTTTTAGCATTTTGAATGCAAATAGATTCAAAGTGGTAGTGAATTTGACCATATTTCTACGGAACGAAATGTTTCCACACATGTGGACTTTTTGACTATACCATTGGTGACGTCATCACATGGACGGTAGTTACGTAATGTGGTGTCAAAATACGCAAATTTGGAGCTGAATTGTTTAAAAATGCTGTATCTTGAGACCTACAGCAGATATTTGCATGATTCTTTCGCCACATTTAAGAACATGATGTTTATCAAATTGTTGAACAATTTGTGCACAACATTGTGACGTCATGATATCGTCACAGGTGTCAAATTACAAAAATTAAATGGTTATTATTTCAAAAATTCATATCTCAAGAATCGTAATAGATACTTGAACAATTTTTTTCACAGCATGATAGGTCGCAATGAACTGAACAAATCATACAATGGCATGACCCCTGTGTGACCCAAACCTCCGGTCCAAACCGGAAGAGGTTCGAAAATGTACACTTTTTTAGCATTTTGAATGCAAATAGAGCCAAAGTGGTAGGGAATTTGACCATAGTTCTACGGAACGAAATGTTCCCTCATATGTGGACTTTATGGCTGCGTTCGGGCGTGTACTCGTGTTAACACGAGTTATACTCCTGCGCGCGTGAACGGCAAGAATAACGACACTCGGGTCAGTGCGAGTATGCTCTCACTACTCCCCAACAAATGGGGAGTGTGCTCGTACTCCTGTCAAGTGTCATGTGATTTGTACGAAGATGGTGGAATATGGGTGAGATTGTTGGTGAATTTGCTCAACGTGTCAACTCAATAACTAAAACAATAACTCACTAAGGTTTGTTTTAGACGGCATCAAAGGTTCTCACGACTTACGGCCTGTATTTCCTCAGTTTCTTGTGAGCAATGAAACGGCATTTTTTGTGCAGTGATGGCAAGAGACGGCCATCTTCACTGATTGCCATTCGCGCATGCAGACTGTACACTTGCCGTTCGCGTAATGTGACCCGAGTGCAATGCGCACGCATTACTCCGGAGTAGCGAGAACTGCACGCCCGAACGCAGCCATATAGTGCTCGACTTCTAATAATAGAACTTGTATCTAGGCGGCCTGTCTCGGGTCAGAGGTCATAATGTATCTTTTTAGGGAGGATGTCTGGGCCACACGGCCAATGATATACACGTACGTGCGCGTGTAATGAATAAGTCAGACAGACGAGACATAATAAGCGTGATAAGTGCGTGGTCCGTGCTTACTCGGCACTTCCCCAGTTCAACTGTCAAATGAGCGCGCAGAACTCACGTGGACCGTACCAAGTAAGCACGTGCTCCCCACTTATACCCCCGTCACACCGGAGGCGCGGTGCCACTGCGGTGCTTGTACGGCATAAACCGCAGTGGCACCGCCATGATCGCCGTGGTTCCGCAGTGGTTCCGCCATTGATCGCCGTAGCACCGCGGAAAACTGTCAAAACCGCGGACCTTCGCGGTGGCACGGCGGAAACTTTGAACATGTTCAAAACTTCCGCAGTGCTACGCGGGTTGGGCCAATCCGCAGTGGGATCGCCGCGGCACCGCCATGACCGCCGTGGGACTTTACAAGGACCGCAGTAGCACCTCCATCACCGCCGTGCCTCTGCAGTACAACCGCCGTGCAATCGCCGGAAAAGTAGACTGGCGACCCTACGGCGATCCCGTGGCGGTTCTACTGCGGTTATGGCGGTGCTACCACGGTAGCACTGCGGGTATGGGGGTGCCACTGCGGAGCCAGGAAGGAATTTTAGAAAATTTGGCGATCTTACTGCGGTGCCACTGCGTTCCTACGGCGGTGCCGGCGGTGCTATTGAGGCGCTTGTACGGCACTGGCGTTTCCACTGAGGTTGCACTGAGGTGCTTGCACGGTGCTACTGCGGGCATATTTTGTAGTATAAAAGCTTCGGTTTTCTGCTTCAATTTCAGTGTTCTAAAAGTCTTCAAACAGTTCAGATCGGCAGTAGCACCGCGAAGAAAAACACATGTCTGACGGGTAGGGGGAAACTATGAAAAACTACTGGCGGTGTCACTACGTTGATGGCGGTTTTGACCAAAAACCGTAGTGGCACCGCGCCTCCGGTGTGACGGGGGTATTACAACGCACGTTGTGTGCACTGATTTCTGCAGTATATATAAAAATCCGAGGCAGCAGCAGCTGGGACTTCTGGAGAACCTCGGAAGGTCCTTCTATATATATCCCCCTATAGTCCAGATTCTGGACTATATTATTGCGATATTGGATCGTAGCGCGGCCGACTATAGAGGGCGCAATATCGACATGATTTGGACAGCGCATAATATAGTCCAGAACTTAACCTCCAGTTCCCTGAGAAATTTCAGGGAACTATAGCTCCGCCCACCTAGTCTGATTGGACGCAGCGCTCGTCAATCATGTGTGCCAAGCGCGCCGAATAAACGACGGTCGGGAACCGATTCTCGAAAATTGTCCGCGCAATGTACGCATATAGTCATTATAATATTATAATGTGTACATATCGGCCTCCTATGCCGGCTATGCGCTGTGCATTATGAAACGAACAAACATACAGTATACACCTGCATGCGTGGCTATAGCCACGCATGCAGGTGTATACTGTATGTTTGTATAGTTGGAAAGAGTTTAGAAGTTGATCAGATTTTGTCTTCAAAATTACTCATCAAGCATATCTGTACGTGCAGATTTGATGACAAAAAAATATATATAGGAGTGAGAAAAAAAAGATTTTGTGCGGAAACACTTCTTCATCCTGCCGTGTTCAAATTTCCTCACTTATAATTTCAGGTTTTCCCCATCAAATCAGTGCACTTCATTTTAAAGAAACAAATCTTATCTACTAAATTCTGACCTCTTGACCTTAAAAATAGCTATTTTTAAGGTCAAGAGGTCAGAATTTAGTCAAATAAAGACACAGTACGTGTGCCTTGTGTATTTTATTGCACGGGTATTTAAGAAAAAATTACATGGTAAAATAAAGCCAGTTATTAGTTCCAACAAAAGCAGGTGTACTAAATTTGTTGACTAATATATGGCCACTTTAGTACAAAATCCTCTAGTACATGTGGGCCAGGAAATTTAGGCTCTATACACAATAGGCAAAAAAAAGGCCCATATATACTGCAGTTTCTATTGCAGTTACCCATAAGTTTACTTCACAACTACACAAGAAAAACCCGACTAAAAGTGTAGATAACTACAACAAACTTTTAAACATCACATAATTTTTCCCGTGTTATTGTACATTTGTTGAAAAAATTGCCAACTAAAGTATTTCAACACAAGTATTCAACACAAAAACCATTCATGTATTTTTTTAGGTATTCTGAAGTATTACTGCATGCATCATTTGCTGAAATTTCTACCAGGCATTTTATCAACATTATTCTTTTAAAGCTTGACAGGGTGCTCCACATTACAAACTTTAACAAATTTGCAAAGCAAATTGCACCCTGTTTTAAAAGCCATTAGCTTTTTGTTTATATACAGACATTGGTGCTGTTCATTTCAATTTTAAATGAATAAAAGACAACATTTTCAACTTTGACAATTTGTTTACAAAAACTAAGAGAAAGTATAGAAAAACATGAATTCAAACTGGAGTTGTGGCAAACTGCTGCGTTTTTTATTTCCATTTTTTTTACAAGCAACATGTAAAACAAACTCAAATGATGCAGCCATGGGTTACAAAAGTTTCATCAAAGTTTTTGTGCAGAGTTTAGAGTGATCCTGTGTTTGCCTGATGTGATGTCATAACTTTGCTCATGAACATACAAATTTAAAAGCTTGATTTGTTTATACCATTTCAAGGGCCCCTCAAATATTTGTTTCCACTGTTCCAATATTATGGACCCATAAAGAGGCAGATTGGGGGGGGGGGGGGGGGAGGGGGGGGGGGGGAGGGGGGGGGGGGGGGGGGGGGGGGCGTTCAGCTCTTACACCATTGCAACAATAGAAAATGTACATGTATATATATATATGTGTCTTCCTTTCTGAGCATTCTGACATACATGAAATGATAGGATGAATGATCACTGCCCTGATTTGAAAAATCACTGAATAGTATATATAGTGTTATGTTTTTGAAGATGGTTCATTGTCTGTGCACTTTATCTCACCCTGAAAATATGTTACATTTGAACAGAAAATGCGGCATACCTTTCTGATTTGCTCTGCAGCTTTTTGGAGAAATTCCTGTGCAAAAAAGGGGCAATTTTTACAACTTCCTGATCTGTGCAAAGCTGCATTAATTCTACACTGATATATTTTGTTGTCTACAAAGTAATTTTGCTCCAAATTTCATTCACAGACAGTAATCCTCTGCAGCAGCACGTATATGAACATTCTGTGCATGGCTGCAGGTTACATTGAAAAATGAGTGTGAAAGGCAAATTGAACACTATATAGTAATAAACTCATGTGTGTATAGCTCATTATTGCAGTTGTGTAGCTCAGAATGCATGTTTTTGAATCTTGATGTACTCTTAGCTACTGAATTCAGGAATTCAGTTTTGTTAAAAATTGCAACTGAAAGATTAATAATTTCTTGTTTTGCAGATTAACATTCCATTCTTTTGAAAGTACACTATGTTAATGAAAACCCTCATTGCAATTCAAGAATACTCATAATTGATTAGTTTTGTGTTTCACATGTTGAGACACTGAAAAATATGAGACTTCTAAATTTGAAGGAATGGAGTGCTCACTTGCAGTTTTGCTTCACACCCCATGCCACTTTTAAATGAATGTTCAGGTCATATAGGCCTACCTAGGCAATTATACTGGCTGAGGATTATTGTATCAACTATTAGGCCTAATTTAAAATGTTTGAACTTGAATAAATGTCTGGGAACATATTTTGTTGAGTTTGTATTGAGGTGGCATAGTCATGAAGTCCCCCGGCCTGGCCTTTTTTTCTACAGGAGGGAAACATTTCCTGTAAAATGTGTGCCTGCTTATTTGCACATTGCAAAAAAATGTATGTTATCTGAAAGGTCCCTTCAAAAATACTGGATCATGCAAATGAATTGAAGGATTTAACACAAATAAACTCAAGTGTGTAACTCAGTCTTAATTCAGAATGCATTTTTAAAATCTTGATGTACTGTCATACTGAATTCAGTTTTATTAAAAATTGCAACTGAAAGATGAATAATTTTTTTGTAGATTAACATTCCCATCTGTTAAAAGTAGGGATGGGCATTTACGGTTAATTCAGAAACCGGTTTGCAATTCTTTCCAGTGTCGGTTAACCGGTTAACCGTTCAGCCGACACCAAAGTTGTTGGTGTTGTTTTACTTTAGAGGTGCATTTGCAATGCACACAATACCCCAGGCCCCCAAAATAATCATTGAATCTTTATCGGGTGAAAATTTTACTACGACTCCATATACATTTATTTCAATTTCATGAAGTAAATACAAAAAACCTTTGAAAACTATTGTAAATTCTTTAAAATTGGGTTTCGTTTAAACGTTCGGCAAAATGGTTTTTCATTTTTCCCCCGGTTAACCGGTTAAATGTCCAATCCCTGGTTGAAAGAGTGCATTATGTTAATGGAAACCCTCAAATCAAGCATCCTCATGATAATTTGATGATCAGACAGATGAGACTTCCAAATTTGAAGGAATGGATTCAATGGACTGCTCACTCAATTGCAGTTTTGTTTCACACCCCATGTGTTGTTAAATGAATGTTCAGGTCATAATCCCATTACTAGGTGACTCTTGTGTCAAATATTAATTTAAATAAGACTACCGAGAACTTATTTTGCTGATCGAGTTGTGTGCCTGCTTAATTATTTTGTGCATTGTAAAACATGTCTTATCTGAAGCTCCCACCCGGCGGGCCACAAAAATATTAGATCTGCTACTACATTGTACATGTACATGTTGAACTTTAAGAAAAGGATAAACAAGAACAGTTGGTTTAAATAATATTTTCGTTTTTTTGCACTTTTAGCATGAAACTGAAATAAATGGCACAGCAAGGAATAAGCTATATCCAAATGTTGTTTTCCCATGTAGGACCCCACCCAATCACTCGCACCCCCCTCACAGTAAACCTCTCGGGTACACTAGTCCCCCTACGCCCCACCCCCAAAGTGACCTAGCCATTAAAACGTTCGTGCCAGCTATCTCTATTCTCGCTGCATGAGCTGAGTCACATACACACTGCATGCAATACGCGTTATGTGTACAGTACAGTACTCGTATGCAGTTTGCGCACACGTACATGCATGCTGCGCTGCAGATATCGATATCGCGGTGTCGAACACTGCGACGTGAATGAATATTTATGAGCTCGATTGACCTTTGACCCCAGCGGGGAATTTGAGGTTAAGTTCTGGACTATATTATGCGCTATCCAAATCATGTCGATATTGCGCCCTCTATAGTCGGCCGCGCTACGATCCAATATCGCAATAATATAGTCCAGAATCTGGACTAATATCCCCCCGACATGGGGCGGAAAAACTCACGTTCATCGCACTTGCACGCACTTACAACATGCGAGTGAGTAAGGACACCGTACGTGAGCAGCACGTGTAAGTACGGCCTCCGTACGATAACGTGGCAATCGCACGGAGATCGTACGATGTAAGCACGTTGTAAGCACGTACAACTCACTTACCACTTGCGCAACGTACGATGCACGCAACCGCTCACGGCCAGGCGTGGCGTGCGGGCCACGTACTTACACCTTGCGCAACCGTGCGGGTGACGTGCGTTGACGTACTCCCTCCCTGCTCTTGCCACTCCCTCCACACGTTTTCAGAAAAACGTGGCGGCCGTGGCCTCCCCAAAAAACGTATACGGACTAAAAACACGCACGGTGGGTTGTGACCGGCGCTTTAGTTAAACAGTTTCTGTACTCCTACAAAATTATCACTGTTGCAAATGCAAGTTAAAGGAGCGTGTTCAGGTTTTGCAGAAAATAAATTTTGTTTTGATCCAAGGATCATATAAAATACCTTCCCAAAATACACTACTAAAAAAAAGTTAAGGACCACTTTCTATTTTGTTTAATATCCTTTTTTTATGAGATATTTTACTGCTGAAAATACCCCAGTACATTTGTCCTGAATGACCTCAAACACACTGTAATAAATTTCACATGTGGTTGGTTTCAGTTGTTGCATATTGTCTCTTGCTTGTTGCACATCCTGAGCAGATTCTCCCTCGACCACAATGATGGACGTGTGAGAGTCTGGAGGCAAGCAGGAGAGAGATTTGCCGACCCCTGTAGTGCCGAACATGACCGTTATGGTAGTCTTGGTGCAAGACGATACTGCGTGATATTTGTCACTGTACCGCCGCGCGCTAACCAACACTCACCGACATTCGCCAAGAGAGGGCGCCATACACACCAGTCTCCAGTATCGTCTTGGGACATTTGTCGAACGTTGGTATGTGACACTGTGTGACCTCTAACCTAAGCTTATACATATTCATTATAGAGGTCAACAGAGTTCCACATAATGAGCATGCCAGCCTGGCAACTTTCTGTGCCTGCACAGCTAGGGTTATTTCCTTCCTACGAGATCATGGTCCCATATATCCTTTAAAAAAAGCCACTTGTATATACGTTATACCCGAATCAAGTGTGTTACAAATTAGGGAGAATCATTTATAAACGTAAAATTTAAAAGAACGGCTCAGATTGTCCGCTGCCGAGCTATAGACTTACCCGGCGCGGCCCGCGCCTCGCGGTGGAATTCCCGATCCACACACGCCCCCAAAAAGCAACAGTTGTAACCTCAAAATGGCCACAAATACACGTTGTACACCATCTGAGGTTCAAGTAGCCTATCGAGGTTTTAGCCGAGTACATTGACTGAGTTACATTCTTAAAGAAAGTGCAATTTTCCGACCGATTTCGAGACCGTTTCTGTGCGTGCCGCACGGCATTGCACACATTTTGTAGAATTTTAAGTGTGCCGGACCGGGAATAATGAAAATGCGATGCCTGCTAAATATACCAAAATAAAAAAAAGTTCGATCGTGTCCGGTCCAGGTTCGTGTTTGCCAGACAGATTTGTGAAACTGTCTACTGTTCATGGGGACACTTGTTCGTATTTGTTTAAAATTGTATTCTAATAAACGTGTGCTACGGGTGCTGTTTGTCGCCCACAAATTAAAGCCATGCCCTTTGCCAGCGTCACAATTTGTAGTGGTAAATTCACTGTATTCCGCACGGAGATGGACGAACTGTACCAAGCATAACACAGCAACCGCTTGGTCAATTTTTGCGACCAAAGTATTTCTAAAATCTGTTGTAACTCAATTGTGTGTAGCTAGAGAATCATTTTTCTTCATAATTGAACTTTTGATTTTCCCCAAGTTGCTGCGAGACGTCGATCATTTGCTGAAACAGCGCATGACCTTTTGTTTTAAAAAACAAAAATCAGAAAAAAATTTGTATACACGTTTGCCACTAATTCTCGAAAATCAGAAATGTTCACAGATTTACGCCTAACTTACACAATATTAACATGATGACCGTAGAAAACTCCCCCTGAAATAGTTTGGTCTAAAGTGCTATAGTCTTTGAGAAATGAGTAAAACAATTAGTTTTCGTCTCATAAGACAAACATTCAATTTGCCCCAAAACCATTTCGCCCAAGTGCTAATTCACCCCCAAACCACTTTGCCCGAGTGCCATTTCGCCCCAAATCACTTCGTACAAACACTACATCGCCCACATGCTACTTCGCCCCAAAACCACTTCGTGCACAGGCCGAGGTTTAGGGCGAAACGGTTCAGGGCGAAGTGGTTTTGGGGCGAAATGACTGCAAACCCTTTTTTTTACTGTTTTCTCAAAAGTTAGACGAAGTACGGAGCTGGTTTTTGCTCAGGTTAGTTTTAATCATGCATATCTTCAATCACACAAGGGGATATAACTATTTGCAACAGTTTACCAATCATGTACTATCTTTAAATTTGGCGAGGAAACGTGATTTTAGTAGTAAAAAAAATTATGTTTTTTCTTCAAAAACACAGGACGCATTTAGTTCTCAGTCTCATCCGACGGCTGAGTAGCGCTAGCTAGCCAGCGAGTGCTGGTGCCGTACGGTTTTCGCAGTCTGTGAAATCATAACAAAGACACGTTTCTGCAGCGTACGGGTTCAGCCAAATAACGGCTTCGGTTGCCGGGCCGACAAACCAAAGCCGAAGTTCGTTGAATCCATTGGAAAAAAACTTGCCCCATTGCCACATTTTCCTATTTTCCTCTTTTAAAAACAAATAAAGCACGGACTTGTCTGACGCGATAACGTGTGCATGCTTTTCCTGTTTGATAAGACGTACGTACGTACAGGTACCATACTTCACAGCGCTCGGCTTGAAATATGTTAATAAGCCCTACGTCATAGGTATGCATGGCATAATGAGCAATGCTTGGAATGCGCTCGGAATTTCCCGAGCGGATTCAGGAAAAGTCCCAAGACGATACTGCAGAGCACGGACATAGACTGGTTCCCTGTCCTCATAGTAGAGTGTATGGCGCCCTCTCTTGGCGAATGTCGGTGAATGTTGGTTAGCGCGCGGCGGTACAGTGACAAATATCACGCAGTATCGTCTTGCACCAAGACTACCGTTATGGGGGAGGCAGCATCATGGTGTGGGGAGGCATCGCCTATGGCAACCGTACTCGTCTCTATACGTGGTCCCAAGGGGAGCAATGACATGAGTGAGGAAAACATTGCAAATCGAAGAAACAATATTTCAAAATATATTTTTAGTGATTTATATTTATACTGATTTGCTTCAAACACACGATCAACATAATGTGCAATATAGTGGCTCATATTTGTAGGCCTATTGCTTATATAGAACGCAATGCATCTTGCTTTTAAAGTACACTATATAAAGGAAATCCCATGTCTATAATATTTTCGTTGTGTTGCAAACTCATAAAACAAGACTCTCGTTACAACAACATGATTTGTAAAGGCCATATATTCTGTATATACAATGTATAGTTGTACATTAAATCGGTGTATTTCCAATGGTGTCGTCAAAAGTTTGCTTCAGGGTGGTGATTTTGTCACGCGAAAAATGACAATCCCCAATTAGGTGGGGTAGCCCGGGGAGGGGGAAGGGTGGGGGAACAATGTATAGGTGCATAAAATGCCCCAATAGAAATTTTCTGGACGCGCTAAGTTAACATTTTAATCCCGAAATATAAAACGGCATCTGCATGCGCCTGCCCGGCGCGAATTTGCGAAATACGCCAAGGCAGTTGTGTTGGGTCTGCATGTATTTCCTTGCAAAACATCAACAAACAATGTACATCACTATATTAACATCACTTGGTACATTCCTCGTTTCAACTTTGCATCATTGTTCATCATACTGAACACATTATGTTGTCCATCGCTCATATGCCCCGTATGTTTTAAAAAGGGTTTTTCCGGACAATTTTGGAAAATGCGCATTTAAATTTGTAAAACATAAATTCAATTTCGCGCCGATTTTGATCGCATATCCCGGTTTCATTTTCGCAATAACTAGCATTTGATTTCATTTTGCGTCATTCAAATAAATAAATGTGCATAACGTTTCATTTAAAGGATTACAAATACGTTATTAGGCTTTCGGTTTCAGTATACGTTGCCAATTATTACGAATGTGCAATCCAATTCGCAGAAAAATAAGTATTTATTTCGACACGGCCTGAATGAAATATTTCTTTTCATTTGTTATAAATTAAATTCGCATATTATGCATTCAATTTAAAAAAAAATTATACAGGCCTATGTACATATCATAATACATGTACAACTTTAATTAAAGTTGCACTGCCCGTGTTTGGGCCGATTTGGGCGTACAATTTTTTTTTTTTAAAGTTAAATAGGTATTTTTCGAGAATAGAAAAAGTTATCAGCTTTCATTTGGTAAGAACGTAAAAATCCGTCAAGGATTAATGCCAGTCGATTAAAAACAAGAAATGATTAAATGGCTGGCAGGTCATTTAATCGACAGGGTTATGACGTAAATGTACATGTGCGCGTACATGTGTACATTGTACACATACTATGTACATATGAGCGTACGCGCACATGTACAACATGTGAAGCACGTTTCAAGAAAAAGGCTTGTATCTCCAATTCCCGACGTCGGAAATTTAAGTTTTTGATATTTTTCGTTACAGAGACACGTAAGCTTTCTAAATTCGTTCGCTTGTGTAAATTAATTTTTTTAATCCTTTCACCGAAACATGGGCAATGCAACTTTAATTAATGCGTTTATTCTTATATTTATATAATGAATCAAAATTATCTTGTCCAGGAATAAAGATCACGCACTGTAAAAAATATTGGGCAAATGAATCGTTGGGTAAACGGATTTCCTCATTTTGTTAGCCTTTATTTTTCTAGCCAACTAGTTGGATAGTAAGTAAATCCAAAGTGTTGCTCATGTTAAATTTGTAGCCACGAAACTTGAGCACTTATTCACCTTCTTCTTCTTTCGTGTAACGTCAGAGGTCCAACTCGGTGTCGTTTAGCCATGCCAGCATCTCTGGTCCTAGGTCGAAGAGGCTGGCTTCCGAAGGTGGTCTGTATATGGGGCATGTGGCGATTATATGGTCGGCAGTCTGCTCAGGGTCACCACACTCGCATTCCGCACTGTCCACCAAGCCCCACTTCTTCATTGATGTTTTGAAGCGACCGACCCCAGTCCGGAGGCGGTTCAGCGTGGTCCATTGCCGGCGTGGTAGGTCGTCTCCTCCTATGGTGCCATCTCCTCCTGGGTCCCAGATGTAGCGGTGAGCGCGGGAGGGCCCGGCTGACTCCCATTCCTGCTTCCAAGCAGCTGCTAGTAATGCATCTTTGGAGATGTCCTCGGAGGTGGAGTTGAGCATCTCTTGTGCCGCCTTGTTGTAAGGGTGGCGGGACTTTAGTCTGCTTGGGGGCGCTGCTGTTGTTGTAATGTGGTGCAGGATATGCCAGTCATGTTTTTGTGCCTTCCTGGCCAGGGCAAGGGTGGCAGCCTCCCGCCGGAGGCCTGCCGGGGCTATTCCTGCGAGGACTGGCAGGAGGGATACAGGGGTAGGCTTCAGGCATCTGGTTACGATTCGGAGGGCGTTGTTTATTGCCACATCAACCTTTTTCGCATGCGTGCTTCTGCTCCAGACTGTGGCGCAGTAATCTGCTGCAGAGAAGACCAGGGCTTGGGTAGATAGTCGCAGAGTCTTAGCCGAGGCTCCCCAGGTTGTTCCCGCAAGGCGGCGTATCAGTGCGACCCTGGATGTCACCTTGGCCCTGACATCTTCGAGGTGATGTCTGAAGGACAGAGTGCGATCTAGACGCACACCAAGGTATTTCGGGGCTTGCTGAACCTCCAGGCGTTTGTTCTCCACGTGTACCAAGAAATGGGTGGATATTATTCTGGTTAAATTTGACCATGCCTTGAGTTGCCGAACATTGGATATATTGGCTTTGAATTTTTGTTAAGCGCACTAAGTTTACCAACAAAGTACAAGTAGCAGAATTCACGTGCTAAAACGTGTTGTGTTAAAAGGCCGCATTTTTAATGGTATTTCAAGCCCCAATTTTGATTATCAAGACATGTCAGGGATAGCAGTGATAACGTTTTGAAGAGTAAGTTTGGAGATTTGTAAAGAGTGCTTCACTGTTTTGCAGCCGGCGACCGGTTGCACTGATCTGCGACAGTAATGTACTGTAGGCCTATGTGCAAATGTAGTACACATTCGTACATAGTATGCATACTCCCCTATATAAAATACAACATGGTTTGAGGGCAAGTGGTGATGACTACTGGTCAAAGGATTTTGGAAGAATCCTTAGGTAAAACTAAGAGGAGTAGTCCCAAACATCCAACATCGAGGAAGCAGTAGTTTTTACTTTCCCGAAATAACCCCGATTTACCTATTTTGCTACAGACCTACCTCTAACTTGAACATTCTTTAAATGTTTACAATAAAAATCGAAATCAAGTTTTTGCAAGTTTAACGAGTCGAGAGAAACCTTTTTAAATAATCGCTGTACGTATACAAGCACTGCTGTATTCAAGATGTTCATATACGTAAATTGTGTGTAAATTGATGTTTTCCGACAATAGAACATTGGCATCTCATAAGATCATTTTGACAATTTCATGCAAACAGGGACATGGCCCAAAAAAATCAAATTCACTTATCTCTAAAAGTAATGGACCTATAGAGATAAACTTTACATAATTTTAAAGCTCCTGAAATAGCCTTTATTTTATAAAATAACATCAAAATTGTATCTCGTACCACAAACAAGTTATGTAAATTTATAACCTTTGACATTGATTTGCAAAAATGCCTAATTGTTTTTTTTTATTTGTTAGCTTAAGATGTAAGGAACATTTCCAGAAAGATTTGAGGGGGGTACTCTTACAGTTTTTAAGTTATGATAATTTTAACATTGGCTAACATGTAAATAACATGTAAATATAATGTAAATACCATGTAAATAACAGGTTACTGTGTTTGTACATGTTATTTACATTTTGTTCATTGTAATTAGTATTTGAAGCACTCGGCACCCTCAAAATGTTTTCTAAAGGTTGTTTGAAAAAGACTTAGCCAAGACTTGATGAGAATTGTGGAGGAAAAGCTTAATTTTGAACGGACAAACTGAAATGCGAGTGACGGAAATGCAAGTGACGGCACTTTTTCCCTCTAACTTTAATACAGTTAGTTGTTGCAAATAATTGTTACCCTCATTTATACTTCAGTATGGTAGGTATCTAGTACATATAGACATTTGGTTGTTGTACATTTGGTTTGAGGAAACTTTTCAATTGAAACCAAGACAATTTTTGGCATGTCCAATTTACGAAATGCGAGTGACGGTTTTGTCGAACAGTGTCATGCTCATATTTAGTATCGTTTAATTTTCTTAATACCATTGGGTTAATGCCTTATATATTGAGTATTGCCATACCAAAAATAAAAGAGCAATTCCCTGTATTTTAAAAACTACATCACTAAGATTGTAAAAGCGTGCAAAAAAGTGAAATGCGAGTGACGCTGGAATGGCCCATAGCATTTTAGTTACAACGGCAACAAATGTCCTCGCTTAGTGTGGGAGATATTTTGTCAAGTTGTTAACCTCAAAATGCCTTGCCTCGGTACCAAGGCATGCATGTATGTCTGATAATGGTTGTGCAAGGCATACGTTAAATAACACTGCTCGCGAAATCTGCTGCTCATTAGCGAAATAGATTGATGATAAATTAAAAGGAATACAGGAATGCGGACGTGCCTTCGATTTCGAGCTTAAATGAAATGCCATTAGCCTAAATTCACGCACATTCGGGAAATCGTATGCTGACTTTTTACGACCGAATGTACCTTGATGGAAATAGAATTATCATTTGTTAAATAGAAACAGGGATTTTAAACGTCCATTCTATTTCGCACGAAAACGAATGCTTTTTTTACTAACAAATGTACACTTTTTCCAAAATTGTCTGGGAAAACCTATATTATGACGGACTAACTTACACCATTTTACTGGAAAAAGCCCTATGGAGTGCTCAAGTAAAAACGTCACCATTTGTGTGTTGCCATGGTTACTGGGTCTACACACCGAATAAAATCAGTGAACTGTTTTCCCCCGCTTTGACTGAGGGAGTTTCAGATTAAAGGTACACACCGGCCTACCGTTTACATGATGTAGTGATGTAGCAGTATTTACAATACTTTTTGATGGTCGTTGTGAGAACAAAACATCATCGAAATATCCCGTAATTTACTAAAGAAGTGTAAAATTAACAAAAACGGTCAAAAGACGGGTTATACGCTTTACCAGCCGTTGCAACTACACGCGAGCTTCACGACTTTGTCTCAAACGATTCGTTCTTCTCCTACTCGGAATATCCTCTATTTTCTGTTCACGATTTTACTGGGCAGCCCGGACGACCAATTAGGAATTTCCGTTTTCTCTGGAGAAGTTGGCATCATGTTTTTTTCTTCTTCACGAACGAACACCGGAGCAACCAACCCGGCCGTGTGTGCACTCAGGATATTTGACGTGCTGCGCGGGGCAAATATTCTACACTCCACCTTCTTGATCTTGATTAATAATTGATCGGCTCCATACAAGAATATCACTCAATATGGGTCATAGGTCAAGGGGGAACATGTTAGTACTTGCTCTCTAACTCTCTTCTAAAAGAGGATGAATCCTTAAGTGAGGTGATATTGGACGGCACCATAGTTTGCCATACTATAGCACGCGCTCGCCGAGTCCCATTCTCCGGACTCTCGAAACAAACATTTATGTTCGAATTTTGTACTTATTTTCAACTTTGTTTCATACCTGTATAAATAGTCTCTCTTTTGTCAGTTAGTTATAAATATTGGGGAAAATCAGAGTTGAATTTGGTGCAGTTCTGCAGTAAGAAACTTTCATGCGACTGGACATGACACAAAACTAACTCGCAAGACCATGTGACTTTTCGGAACCAGAATCTGGTTCCGAAAAGTCACGTGACCTCTGTTTTTTTTAAAAAATTCCGTGGTTTCTTTTCAGGATATGTTCAGTTTATTTTGGAAGGGCATTCAGAATCTTGTATGGGTAAACTTCGAGCCCAAAATAGCCCAACTAAGCCGGTATGTACCTTTAACAGCCAATGTTTAGACCCAATTATCCTGGCAACTTACGTCACTAACACTTCAGTAGTCTATTGCACCGGTGGCAACGCAAAATTGATCCAAAAAAACATTTTCCAAAAATGCAAAGTATTACCTAAAAATTAAAATTTAAGCGTAATAGCAATTTAGCCGTTTTATAAAGAAAATTAATAACTTATGCAAGTCATTTGTTTGAATACACCAAATTCAAAGATTGTTTTTGGCTTTAAATAGTAAAACCTGTATTATTACATACATGCCTGCGTCTGTGCGAAATACTTGCTATTATTGGAAATCAATTACCGTTTACTTACCTTTAAAATGCTGGACTTCCGATTTGCTTCCCCGCTTATCTGTACAAATAAGTTAGTCAAAATAACGTTAATTGGTCGTATCATTCATCATTTCGACTTAAATTAGTCAAAATGTGTATCATATGACTTAGTTTTCTCGCTCAGTTTTCACACAGTACCACCCACGTTCGTTTCACAAGCATTTATTTTAGCACAAATTTGAATGCAGTTTGGGATTATCCTTCAATTATTTAAAAAGAGCACTGTCAAAACAATTTAGTGGGTCTGTAGTTTGTTGCACCATATACAGAGGTGCTCAAAATTATTCTAACATTTTTCAAATGTTCTCACTTCCAAAAACTATTGTGAAGTAACTTTTACTGTATCCTGGGTTAGTTAGTTGCCTTGCACAAGACACATGAATTTTCATTTGCATAACAATAGTAGTCCAGATTTGCTTTTCTGTGCCTGTCCCAAATTATTCATACCCCTTACAAAATATCAGCATTTGGGCAAGGTTGAGGGTTAAGGTAACGTAGTTTAGAAGAGAACTGTTTCGATTTTGGTGAAAAGGGTTGTAATGCTTGCATTTCGAAAAAAATGACATTTTAGAACAAGAGAAAAGGGAACTTACAGGCTGTTTACCGTACGGAACTCCGGAAAACTGCGAAAAGTAAAATGTAAAACAAATTGTTAACGTTTGTACTTTGTACCAAGGGGACGTCTATAAATTACGTACGCCATGCTGCCACATCTTTTGGTCCTCTATTTTACCCCGGCTTAATTATCAAGGTTGGCTTAAAGGACGTGTGAAATAGGGGTTTTATTAAATATAATAATAGTAGAGGGTGTGTTTTACACATTTCGGTCAACTTCAGAAAATTTGATTGTTCCGTTTTGCTGTAATTGCAAGTTTTCTAATTTTATGCTAATGAATTTTCCATATTCATGAGCAAATCCGTTATATCATCTCAGGACAACAGAGGAAATCTCCATTGACTTGTGTACAAAGGTTTTTGTCATTTTCAGTGACTTCTTGGTGTTATGATCTGTAACAGTTTACTGAGTTTGTTTAGTATGTCATTGGTCATATTTTGAGTAGTTATGGTCTTCCTTACCATCTTTACGCGGATGACCTTCAGGAATATGTCCTAGTCAAACCGTCCCCTGTGAATTTAGCTGCTGCTATTGGTAAAATTCAGGAATGTTTGCTTGAGCTAAAATCTTGGTTTAGAATTAATGGTCTCAAACAAAACGATGACAAGACTGAATTGATGTTTTTTTGTCCAAAACGACTCAATGGCTTTTGTGAAAAAGTTTCTCTTATGGTGGGTGACTTTACTGTTCATCCATCGAATAAGGTCAGGAACCTTGGTGTCCTGTTTGACAGGAACCTGGATATGGAAAAACATGTCAGTAACATATCCCGAGTATGCTACTATCAGCTACGTAACATCATTGAAATAAGGAGGTTTCTTACTGATGATGCATGCAGAGCCCTTGTTCAAGCAACTGTTGTATCTAGGCTTGACTATGCAAATGCCCTCTTATATGGTATAAGGGTCGATCTTATGAACCAGCTTCAACGAGTCCAAAACACAGCAGCTAGGATCATTACCAAGACAAATAAACGAGCCCACATTACACCTATCTTAATCCAGCTTCATTGGTTACCTGTTTGTCAGAGGGTAGTTTTTAAGATTTTATTGTTGGTATATAAAGCCACAAATGAACAAAGGCCAACTTATGTTACTTCCATGATCCAGCAGTACAGACCAACTCGGGCCCTGCGTTCTGCAGATCAGTACCTCCTGTCCGTTCCAAGAACAAAAACAAAAGGTTTTGGAAAGAGGTCCTTTAGACAGGTGGCTCCTGATCTGTGGAACGCACTGCCTTTGGGTGTGAGGTTGGCAGGATCAGTCAGTGTCTTCAAGAAAGTTTTGAAAACCCATCTTTTTACTAAATGTTTTAACTAGTACATGTAGTTTGTTTTAATGTATTTTTAGTTTTGATGTACGTTTTTATCCTAATTTTAATGTAAAGCGCCTTAGAGCTTTTTTGGATTCTGGCGCTATATAAGTAATGTATAATAATAATAATAATAATTTAAACAATCCCAACAAGTTGGTTTGGGTCAAAAATGGATCAGTGGACTACTGTTACTGTTTGAAATCGTAATGTTCTTTCTTTGTTTTTCAACTGTGGGTTCCCTCCATGATTAGCAATAAACCGCGCCCTCGTCTGTCAAGAACATTTTGAAGTAGAGAAAAGGTAACTTCTTTCTGAAATGAAAACATTTTTGAGTTTGCCCCTTTTTCTGATTCGTGTTCTAAAACAAATGGTTGATAAATTTCACTTCACTAAACCTTTAAGGAAAACTCCTTACAAAAAAGGGGGGGGGGTGGGGGTGGGGGTGGGGGGGGGGTGCGTTGGGCAAGGTTGAGGGTTAAGGTAACAGTTTAGAAGAGAACTGTTTCGATTTTGGTGAAAAGGGTTGTAATGCTTGCATTTCGAAAAAAATGACATTTTAGAACAAGAGAAAAAGGAACTTACAGGCTGTTTACCGTACGGAACTCCGGGTAACTGCGAAAAGTAAAATGTAAAACAAATTGTTAACGTTTGTACTTTGTACCAAGGGGACGTCTATAAATTACGTACGCCATGCTGCCACATCTTTTGGTCCTCTATTTTACCCCGGCTTAATTATCAAGGTTGGCTTAAAGGACGTGTGAAATAGGGGTTTTATTAAATATAATAATAGTAGAGGGCGTGTTTTACACATTTCGGTCAACTTCAGAAAATTTGATTGTTCCGTTTTGCTGTAATTGCAAGTTTTCTAATTTTATGCTAATGAAATTTCCATATTCATGAGCAAATCCGTTATATCATCTCAGGACAACAGAGGTAATCTCCATTGACTTGTGTACAAAGGTTTTGTGTACAAAGGTTTGAAATCGTAATGTTCTTTCTTTGTTTTTCAACTGTGGGTTCCCTCCATGATTAGCAATAAACCGCGCCCTCGTCTGTCAAGAACATTTTGAAGTAGAGAAAAGGTAACTTCTTTCTGAAATGAAAACATTTTTGAGTTTGCCCCTTTTTCTGATTCGTGTTCTAAAACAAATGGTTGATAAATTTCACTTCACTAAACCTTTAAGGAAAACTCCTTACAAAAAGCGCTTGATTGGTTACAGAAATCAATCAACGCGTTTGCCAGGCGTCAGCTCAACAAGCTGGAAAACGCTTTCATCCTGAAATTTTAGCTGCACGCGGGCATTTATACTGCAAAGATAGAGTTCACGTTCACAGTAGGATGCAATAGTGCCAAGGCCTCAGTTGCAATTACATGTTTTTTGTGTGACAACTTGGGGGTTAATTCTTTGTCCAGGCATCTATACGAACACATGTTTTGTTTTTCCTGTTAGAAGAAACAGTTTTGAATCTACATGTATCTTTATTCATTTAATTAAGGAGGGCAGAATTTGCATAATGTAAGTTTCAAGTGAACGGGGAAGAAAGACGGTGCAGATATTTGCATTTTATTTTGTTTTACTGTCTGCACAGAAACGGTACTTGGGTGCCAGAACATCTGATGACAGGGGAGGATTTTCCCAGTTTTGCCACTGCAAATTTGTCGGTTTCTTTGCTGTCCTTAACAGTCTTCTTCCCACGTTCACCATCAAAACATTACAGTTTGCATGTTCGAGTGCCGTCTTTACAAGCGTTTTCCGAACTGTTATGTTAGCTCATGCCACAAACAAACAAAAAAATAAAAAAAGTTGGCTGTTTGGATGGTTTGAGCCCCGGAGGAGAGGTGGGATCGTACATTTTCAGCGGTGGGGTCCGCACAAACGGTCGAGTGAACTATCCCCGGGAGTGCGGGCTCCAATGCTCTTTGCCTTCCTGGGATCTCAGCCATTCTACCCTCAAGCTTTATTGCTATTTGAGTCGGCCGATTGGCCATCTTTTTGACAACAAAGCTTTTATCTGGGTTATCGATATGGTGGTATCGAATGTATTTATCGTACTTTTGGGTACGTTAGCGAATTCGTGTTATATACCGTTGGGTATACTTGTTTATGTGCCGTTGGGCACATGTGTATCATTATCGTACCGTTGGGTACATGTTATTCTTGTCTCATGTTAAAGGCAATTGTTGACCATTATATTGTTGGGTCACGCAGTCTGTTTAAAGCGAATAAATGCGTGCTGAATCGTTGCCACAATTCTTTGCCACTGTGTATCTTTTCACAAATGCAAAGTGTAACCTAAAACTTAAAATTTAAGCGTAATAGTAAATTGGCCGTTTAATAAAGAAAATTAGTAACTTATGCAAGTCATTTGTTTGAATACACCAAATTCAAAGATTGTTTTTGGCTTTAAATAGTAAAACCTGTACTATTACATACATGCCTGCGTCTGTGCGAAATACTTGCTATTATTGGAAATCAATTACCGTTTACTTACCTTTAAAATGATGGACTTCCGATTTGTTTTCCCGCTTATCTGTACAAATAAGTTAGTCAAAATAACGTTAATTGGTCGTATCATTCATCATTTCGACTTAAATTAGTCAAAATGTGTATCATATGACTTAGTTTTCTCGCTCAGTTTTCACACAGTACCACCCACGTTCGTTTCACAAGCATTTATTTTAGCACAAATTTGAATGCAGTTTGGGATTATCCTTCAATTATTTAAAGAGAGCACTGTCAAAACAATTTAGTGGGTCTGTAGTTTGTTGCACCATATACAGAGGTGCTCAAAATTATTCTAACATTTTTCAAATGTTCTCACTTCCAAAAACTATTGTGAAGTAACTTTCACTGTATCCTGGGTTAGTTAGTTGCCTTGCACAAGACCACATGAATTTTCATTTGCATAACAATAGTAGTCCAGATTTGCTTTCTGTGCCTGTCCCAAATTATTCATACCCCTTACAAAATATCAGCATTTGGGCAAGGTTGAGGGTTAAGGTAACGTAGTTTAGAAGAGAACTGTTTCGATTTTGGTGAAAAGGGTTGTAATGCTTGCATTTCGAAAAAAATGACATTTTAGAACAAGAGAAAAGGGAACTTACAGGCTGTTCACTGTACGGAACTCCGGAAAACTGCGAAAAGTAAAATGTAAAACAAATTGTTAACGTTTGTACTTTGTACCAAGGGGACGTCTATAAATTACGTACGCCATGCTAACAGTTTAGAAGAGAACTGTTTCGATTTTGGTGAAAAGGGTTGTAATGCTTCCATTTCGAAAAAAAATGACATTTTAGAACAAGAGAAAAAGGAACTTACAGGCTGTTTACCGTACGGAACTCCGGGTAACTGTAAAATGTAAAACAAATTGTTAACGTTTGTACTTTGTACCAAGGGGACGTCTATAAATTACGTACGCCATGCTGCCACATCTTTTGGTCCTCTATTTTACCCCGGCTTAATTATCAAGGTTGGCTTAAAGGACGTGTGAAATAGGGGTTTTATTAAATATAATAATAGTAGAGGGTGTGTTTTACACATTTCGGTCAACTTCAGAAAATTTGATTGTTCCGTTTTGCTGTATTCGCAAGTTTTCTAATTTTATGCTAATGAAATTTCCATATTCATGAGTAAATCCGTTATATCATCTCAGGACAACAGAGGTAATCTCCATTGACTTGTGTACAAAGGTTTTGTGTACAAAGGTTTGAAATCGTAATGTTCTTTCTTTGTTTTTCAACTGTGGGTTCCCTCCATGATTAGCAATAAACCGCGCCCTCGTCTGTCAAGAACATTTTGAAGTAGAGAAAAGGTAACTTCTTTCTGAAATGAAAACAGATTTGAGTTTGCCCCTTTTTCTGATTCGTGTTCTAAAACAAATGGTTGATAAATTTCACTTCACTAAACCTTTAAGGAAAACTCCTTACAAAAAGCGCTTGATTGGTTACATAAATCAATCAACGCGTTTGCCAGGCGTCAGCTCAACAAGCTGGAAAACACTTCAGTTATCTTTCATCCTGAACTGTTAGCTGCACGCGGGCATTTATACTGCAAAGATGGAGTTCACGTTCACAATGCGGGTTTAGACAGCTTAAATCAGGACTTTTGCAGTTGCACTGGTGCAGTAGGATGCAATAGTGCCAAGGCCTCAGTTGCAATTACATGAATTTGTGTGACAACTTGGGGGTTAATTCTTTGTCCAGGCATCTATACGAACACATTTTGTTTTGTTTTTCCTGTTAGAAGAAACAGTTTTGAATCTACATGTATCTTTATTCATTTAATTAAGGAGGGCAGAATTTGCATAATGTAAGTTTCAAGTGAACGGGGAAGAAAGACGGTGCAGATATTTGCATTTTTTTTTTTTTTTTACTGTCTGCACAGAAACGGTACTTGGGTGCCAGAACATCTAATGACAGGGGAGGATTTTCCCAGTTTTGCCACTGCAAATTTGTCGGTTTCTTTGCTGTCCTTAACAGTCTTCCTCCCACGTTCACCATCAAAACATTACAGTTTGCATGTTCGAGTGCCGTCTTTACAAGCGTTTTCCGAACTGTTATGTTGGCTCATGCCACAAAAAAAAGAAGATAAAACAAGTTGGCTGTTTGGATGGTTTGAGCCCCGAAGGAGAGGTGGGATCGTACATTTTCAGCGGTGGGGTCCGCACAAACGGTCGAGTGAACTATCCCCGGGAGTGCGGGCTCCAATGCTCTTTGCCTTCCTGGGATCTCAGCCATTCTCCCCTCAAGCTTTATTGCTATTTGAGTCGGCCGATTGGCCGTCTTTTTGACAACAAAGCTTTTATCTGGGTTATCGATATGGTGGTATCGAATGTATTTATCGTACTTTTGGGTATACGTTAGCGAATTCGTGTTATATACCGTTGGGTATACTTGTTTATGTGCCGTTGGGCACATGTGTATCATTATCGTACCGTTGGGTACATGTTATACTTGTCTCATGTTAAAGGCAATTGTTGACCATTATATTGTTGGGTCACGCAGTCTGTTTAAAGCGAATAAATGCGTGCTGAATCGTTGCCACAATTCTTTGCCACTGTGTATCTTTTCATAAATGCAAAGTGTAACCTAAAAATTAAAATTTAAGCGTAATAGTAATTTGGCCGTTTTATAAAGAAAATTAGTAACTTATGCAAGTCATTTGTTTCAATACACCAAATTCAAAGATTGTTTTTGGCTTTAAATAGTAAAATCTGTACTATTACATACATGCCTGCGTCTGTGCGAAATACTTGCTATTATTGGAAATCAATTACCGTTTACTTACCTTTAAAATGCTGGACTTCCGATTTACTTTCCCGCTTATCTGTACAAATAAAGTCAAAATAACGTTAATTGGTCGTATCATTCATCATTTCGACTTAAATTAGTCAAAATGTGTATCATATGACTTAGTTTTCTCGCTCAGTTTTCACACAGTACCACCCACGTTCGTTTCACAAGCATTTATTTTAGCACAAATTTGAATGCAGTTTGGGATTATCCTTCAATTATTTAAAGAGAGCACTGTCAAAACAATTTAGTGGGTCTGTAGTTTGTTGCACCATATACAGAGGTGCTCAAAATTATTCTAACATTTTTCAAATGTTCTCACTTCCAAAAACTATTGTGAAGTAACTTTCACTGTATCCTGGGTTAGTTAGTTGCCTTGCACAAGACCACATGAATTTTCATTTGCATAACAATAGTAGTCCAGATTTGCTTTCTGTGCCTGTCCCAAATTATTCATACCCCTTACAAAATATCAGCATTTGGGCAAGGTTGAGGGTTAAGGTAACGTAGTTTAGAAGAGAACTGTTTCGATTTTGGTGAAAAGGGTTGTAATGCTTGCATTTCGAAAAAAATGACATTTTAGAACAAGAGAAAAGGGAACTTACAGGCTGTTCACTGTACGGAACTCCGGAAAACTGCGAAAAGTAAAATGTAAAACAAATTGTTAACGTTTGTACTTTGTACCAAGGGGACGTCTATAAATTACGTACGCCATGCTAACAGTTTAGAAGAGAACTGTTTCGATTTTGGTGAAAAGGGTTGTAATGCTTCCATTTCGAAAAAAAAGGACATTTTAGAACAAGAGAAAAAGGAACTTACAGGCTGTTTACCGTACGGAACTCCGGGTAACTGTAAAATGTAAAACAAATTGTTAACGTTTGTACTTTGTACCAAGGGGACGTCTATAAATTACGTACGCCATGCTGCCACATCTTTTGGTCCTCTATTTTACCCCGGCTTAATTATCAAGGTTGGCTTAAAGGACGTGTGAAATAGGGGTTTTATTAAATATAATAATAGTAGAGGGTGTGTTTTACACATTTCGGTCAACTTCAGAAAATTTGATTGTTCCGTTTTGCTGTATTCGCAAGTTTTCTAATTTTATGCTAATGAAATTTCCATATTCATGAGTAAATCCGTTATATCATCTCAGGACAACAGAGGTAATCTCCATTGACTTGTGTACAAAGGTTTTGTGTACAAAGGTTTGAAATCGTAATGTTCTTTCTTTGTTTTTCAACTGTGGGTTCCCTCCATGATTAGCAATAAACCGCGCCCTCGTCTGTCAAGAACATTTTGAAGTAGAGAAAAGGTAACTTCTTTCTGAAATGAAAACAGATTTGAGTTTGCCCCTTTTTCTGATTCGTGTTCTAAAACAAATGGTTGATAAATTTCACTTCACTAAACCTTTAAGGAAAACTCCTTACAAAAAGCGCTTGATTGGTTACATAAATCAATCAACGCGTTTGCCAGGCGTCAGCTCAACAAGCTGGAAAACACTTCAGTTATCTTTCATCCTGAACTGTTAGCTGCACGCGGGCATTTATACTGCAAAGATGGAGTTCACGTTCACAATGCGGGTTTAGACAGCTTAAATCAGGACTTTTGCAGTTGCACTGGTGCAGTAGGATGCAATAGTGCCAAGGCCTCAGTTGCAATTACATGAATTTGTGTGACAACTTGGGGGTTAATTCTTTGTCCAGGCATCTATACGAACACATTTTGTTTTGTTTTTCCTGTTAGAAGAAACAGTTTTGAATCTACATGTATCTTTATTCATTTAATTAAGGAGGGCAGAATTTGCATAATGTAAGTTTCAAGTGAACGGGGAAGAAAGACGGTGCAGATATTTGCATTTTTTTTTTTTTTTTACTGTCTGCACAGAAACGGTACTTGGGTGCCAGAACATCTAATGACAGGGGAGGATTTTCCCAGTTTTGCCACTGCAAATTTGTCGGTTTCTTTGCTGTCCTTAACAGTCTTCCTCCCACGTTCACCATCAAAACATTACAGTTTGCATGTTCGAGTGCCGTCTTTACAAGCGTTTTCCGAACTGTTATGTTGGCTCATGCCACAAAAAAAAGAAGATAAAACAAGTTGGCTGTTTGGATGGTTTGAGCCCCGAAGGAGAGGTGGGATCGTACATTTTCAGCGGTGGGGTCCGCACAAACGGTCGAGTGAACTATCCCCGGGAGTGCGGGCTCCAATGCTCTTTGCCTTCCTGGGATCTCAGCCATTCTCCCCTCAAGCTTTATTGCTATTTGAGTCGGCCGATTGGCCGTCTTTTTGACAACAAAGCTTTTATCTGGGTTATCGATATGGTGGTATCGAATGTATTTATCGTACTTTTGGGTATACGTTAGCGAATTCGTGTTATATACCGTTGGGTATACTTGTTTATGTGCCGTTGGGCACATGTGTATCATTATCGTACCGTTGGGTACATGTTATACTTGTCTCATGTTAAAGGCAATTGTTGACCATTATATTGTTGGGTCACGCAGTCTGTTTAAAGCGAATAAATGCGTGCTGAATCGTTGCCACAATTCTTTGCCACTGTGTATCTTTTCATAAATGCAAAGTGTAACCTAAAAATTAAAATTTAAGCGTAATAGTAATTTGGCCGTTTTATAAAGAAAATTAGTAACTTATGCAAGTCATTTGTTTCAATACACCAAATTCAAAGATTGTTTTTGGCTTTAAATAGTAAAATCTGTACTATTACATACATGCCTGCGTCTGTGCGAAATACTTGCTATTATTGGAAATCAATTACCGTTTACTTACCTTTAAAATGCTGGACTTCCGATTTACTTTCCCGCTTATCTGTACAAATAAAGTCAAAATAACGTTAATTGGTCGTATCATTCATCATTTCGACTTAAATTAGTCAAAATGTGTATCATATGACTTAGTTTTCTCGCTCAGTTTTCACACAGTACCACCCACGTTCGTTTCACAAGCATTTATTTTAGCACAAATTTGAATGCAGTTTGGGATTATCCTTCAATTATTTAAAGAGAGCACTGTCAAAACAATTTAGTGGGTCTGTAGTTTGTTGCACCATATACAGAGGTGCTCAAAATTATTCTAACATTTTTCAAATGTTCTCACTTCCAAAAACTATTGTGAAGTAACTTTCACTGTATCCTGGGTTAGTTAGTTGCCTTGCACAAGACCACATGAATTTTCATTTGCATAACAATAGTAGTCCAGATTTGCTTTCTGTGCCTGTCCCAAATTATTCATACCCCTTACAAAATATCAGCATTTGGGCAAGGTTGAGGGTTAAGGTAACGTAGTTTAGAAGAGAACTGTTTCGATTTTGGTGAAAAGGGTTGTAATGCTTGCATTTCGAAAAAAATGACATTTTAGAACAAGAGAAAAGGGAACTTACAGGCTGTTCACTGTACGGAACTCCGGAAAACTGCGAAAAGTAAAATGTAAAACAAATTGTTAACGTTTGTACTTTGTACCAAGGGGACGTCTATAAATTACGTACGCCATGCTAACAGTTTAGAAGAGAACTGTTTCGATTTTGGTGAAAAGGGTTGTAATGCTTCCATTTCGAAAAAAAAGGACATTTTAGAACAAGAGAAAAAGGAACTTACAGGCTGTTTACCGTACGGAACTCCGGGTAACTGTAAAATGTAAAACAAATTGTTAACGTTTGTACTTTGTACCAAGGGGACGTCTATAAATTACGTACGCCATGCTGCCACATCTTTTGGTCCTCTATTTTACCCCGGCTTAATTATCAAGGTTGGCTTAAAGGACGTGTGAAATAGGGGTTTTATTAAATATAATAATAGTAGAGGGTGTGTTTTACACATTTCGGTCAACTTCAGAAAATTTGATTGTTCCGTTTTGCTGTATTCGCAAGTTTTCTAATTTTATGCTAATGAAATTTCCATATTCATGAGTAAATCCGTTATATCATCTCAGGACAACAGAGGTAATCTCCATTGACTTGTGTACAAAGGTTTTGTGTACAAAGGTTTGAAATCGTAATGTTCTTTCTTTGTTTTTCAACTGTGGGTTCCCTCCATGATTAGCAATAAACCGCGCCCTCGTCTGTCAAGAACATTTTGAAGTAGAGAAAAGGTAACTTCTTTCTGAAATGAAAACAGATTTGAGTTTGCCCCTTTTTCTGATTCGTGTTCTAAAACAAATGGTTGATAAATTTCACTTCACTAAACCTTTAAGGAAAACTCCTTACAAAAAGCGCTTGATTGGTTACATAAATCAATCAACGCGTTTGCCAGGCGTCAGCTCAACAAGCTGGAAAACACTTCAGTTATCTTTCATCCTGAACTGTTAGCTGCACGCGGGCATTTATACTGCAAAGATGGAGTTCACGTTCACAATGCGGGTTTAGACAGCTTAAATCAGGACTTTTGCAGTTGCACTGGTGCAGTAGGATGCAATAGTGCCAAGGCCTCAGTTGCAATTACATGAATTTGTGTGACAACTTGGGGGTTAATTCTTTGTCCAGGCATCTATACGAACACATTTTGTTTTGTTTTTCCTGTTAGAAGAAACAGTTTTGAATCTACATGTATCTTTATTCATTTAATTAAGGAGGGCAGAATTTGCATAATGTAAGTTTCAAGTGAACGGGGAAGAAAGACGGTGCAGATATTTGCATTTTTTTATTTTTTTACTGTCTGCACAGAAACGGTACTTGGGTGCCAGAACATCTAATGACAGGGGAGGATTTTCCCAGTTTTGCCACTGCAAATTTGTCGGTTTCTTTGCTGTCCTTAACAGTCTTCCTCCCACGTTCACCATCAAAACATTACAGTTTGCATGTTCGAGTGCCGTCTTTACAAGCGTTTTCCGAACTGTTATGTTGGCTCATGCCACAACAAAAAGAAGATAAAACAAGTTGGCTGTTTGGATGGTTTGAGCCCCGAAGGAGAGGTGGGATCGTACATTTTCAGCGGTGGGGTCCGCACAAACGGTCGAGTGAACTATCCCCGGGAGTGCGGGCTCCAATGCTCTTTGCCTTCCTGGGATCTCAGCCATTCTCCCCTCAAGCTTTATTGCTATTTGAGTCGGCCGATTGGCCGTCTTTTTGACAACAAAGCTTTTATCTGGGTTATCGATATGGTGGTATCGAATGTATTTATCGTACTTTTGGGTATACGTTAGCGAATTCGTGTTATATACCGTTGGGTATACTTGTTTATGTGCCGTTGGGCACATGTGTATCATTATCGTACCGTTGGGTACATGTTATACTTGTCTCATGTTAAAGGCAATTGTTGACCATTATATTGTTGGGTCACGCAGTCTGTTTAAAGCGAATAAATGCGTGCTGAATCGTTGCCACAATTCTTTGCCACTGTGTATCTTTTCATAAATGCAAAGTGTAACCTAAAAATTAAAATTTAAGCGTAATAGTAATTTGGCCGTTTTATAAAGAAAATTAGTAACTTATGCAAGTCATTTGTTTCAATACACCAAATTCAAAGATTGTTTTTGGCTTTAAATAGTAAAATCTGTACTATTAATACATGCCTGCGTCTGTGCGAAATACTTGCTATTATTGGAAATCAATTACCGTTTACTTACCTTTAAAATGCTGGACTTCTGATTTACTTTCCCGCTTATCTGTACAAATAAAGTCAAAATAACGTTAATTGGTCGTATCATTCATCATTTCGACTTAAATTAGTCAAAATGTGTATCATATGACTTAGTTTTCTCGCTCAGTTTTCACACAGTACCACCCACGTTCGTTTCACAAGCATTTATTTTAGCACAAATTTGAATGCAGTTTGGGATTATCCTTCAATTATTTAAAGAGAGCACTGTCAAAACAATTTAGTGGGTCTGTAGTTTGTTGCACCATATACAGAGGTGCTCAAAATTATTCTAACATTTTTCAAATGTTCTCACTTCCAAAAACTATTGTGAAGTAACTTTCACTGTATCCTGGGTTAGTTAGTTGCCTTGCACAAGACCACATGAATTTTCATTTGCATAACAATAGTAGTCCAGATTTGCTTTTCTGTGCCTGTCCCAAATTATTCATACCCCTTACAAAATATCAGCATTTGGGCATTTTTTTGTGCGATAATTCTGGAATTTTAACATTCCAGTGATTCCTTTTGCATAAGATTTGAATCATTAACATATCTGTTCAATTACGTTTAAACCAAAGAATGTCATAAAATAGCACTCTGCTTGTAGGCTATAAATTGAGGGGAGTTGATGCCTTCATCTCAATTTCTGGACTTGCGCATGGCTATTGTACACAGTGAGAAACCTTAAAGGGGGTGGTCGTGAGTCGAAGGTGTAATCTCGTCTGGCAAGAAAAGTGTGCCGAGAAGCCAGCAACAATCACCGCATTACCATAAAGGGTCTCCTGAACAGCCTTGGCGAGTCTAGGACCAAGATATCCAGGCAGACACTTCAGCACACATTGCATCAGGGAGGTCTCCATGGCCGCCGACCTAGAAAGACGCCACCCCTGAAGCAGAGACACCAGGAAGCTCGTCTGGCCTTCGCTAAAGCACACCGAACAAGAATCTAAGATTCTGGTCATCGATTCTGTGGTCCGACGAGACAAAATTTGAGCTTTTCGGGCACATGGATGTTGCTTATCTCTGGCGAAAGAAAGGGGGGGAAGCGTACAATCCAAGTAACACGGTCCCAACCGTCAAGCATGGAGGTGGTAGCATCATGATGTAGGAATGCTTCTCGGCAAATGGGACAGGGAATCTCGTCAAAGTGGATGGGATCATGAAAAAGGAGCAGTACTTTAAGATCATCGATGAAAACATCAACCAGTCCGCTGAGAAACTCCAGCTTGGTCATCATTGGACCTACCAGTAGGACAACGATTCCAAACATACTGCCAAGGCAGTCACGAAATGGTTCGAGGACAACCATGTAGACGTCCTGGAGTAGCCGAGCCAAAGTCCGGATCTCAACCCGATCGATAATCTATGGAGGGAACCCGAGACTCGGTTGATGACAAGGAAGCCTTCCAACCTCAACGACCTTGAGCCTTTTGCAAAGGAGGAGTGGGCAAAAATCCCGGTGGAAACATGCTTCGGCCTTGTAAGCCAAAACATGCAGGAACCGTTTGGAGGCTGTGATTAAAAACAAAGGCTTTTCTATCAATTATTAAGAGTGACTTTATTAAGGGTATGAATAATTATGAACCAGGGTAAGGTTGAGGGTTAGGGTTTAGGTAACAGTTTAGAAGACAACTTTTTTGATTTTGGTGAAAAAAAGGTTGATTTTAATTTCGAAAAAGGTGACATTTTATAACACGAGAAAAAAGGAACTTACATGCTGCGGAAAATACCTCACTGGTTTTGCAGGCTTACTGGCTTCTAGGTAGGAGTATAAACTACGTTCTCTGTTTGATTGCCGAACAAAAGACAAAAGCTTGCCTTTAACATGACATATAGCCCTTTTAAATGTAGTAACCAAAAAAGTAGAAGTTATTGCAAAAATATATTTTGGATAGAACTATACGGAAAATTAGCTATAATTTACTGGAATTATAGAGCACCGGGTTTTAAATAATTTAGGAGAAAATCCGATTTTGTGTCCTTTTCTATATTTATAATCGGCAGTATTGTGGGATAGGTGGTTTGATCGCTATCATTCCCACAATGCATTCGTCTGTTTTTACAAATTCACTCAAATCAAAATTTACAGACATAATGCACGTAGGACGGCCTGTCATTCGTTTGCACAACTCGTCTGAGAGTCCTACTACGTATAACTGATTGGATACTCGCAAATCCAACAATTTTTTGAAGCGTTAAATCGAGCCTCGTCTGATTCCGAGTAAATCATGTTTTGAGCATTTTCCTTTTCAAAAAATTTGTTTATGGCGGCTTCTTCTCTTTGTAAATTTGTAAGCAATTTTTCAACCGCGTTTTCGCCCCTATAATATTGTTTACTCATTAGATGCCCGTCGTGTCTGACTACGACGTAAGACGTAATAACAAAAGGAGTTGGCATCTTATGCTGCGTGTTTTAAAATTGTATAATGTCTCTTTTACGATTATACCTGTCTAGTTCCGTTGACGGCATTACTATCCTACTAGCCTTTTGTTTAACGCCGCAGCAATCAATTTTATGCTTGTCTAATATCATTTGACTACTAAAATGCTGCAGACAGCGAGGACAAACGGGTTTCTTTTCTTTACGCTTGGTTTCACTGAATAGTAGTTTATTTAGATTTTTGATCCAGCAGTAATGATTTTTATCGCCGTCTGAGTATATCAACAAGTTAATAACCTCACCTGACTCGCTTTCCGTAATGTATAGCGGGTATATGCCATTCTTTTCGTCGTAACCAAACACGTTAATGTTTAAGTCGTTTTGTTTTTCAATCTTAGAGACTTGACTTATTGGTGTTGGGAAAATTATGCCCCTAAAATTTAATCCGTCATCTTCTTTGTAAATTGTAGTTCTTTCATACCTTATTTCATATTTTAAATTATTTATTACGCATGTTTTCACTTTATCTTTAAATTTGCCTAGAGCCGCTCTTAACGACCAGCGTATACATCTATCGTCATCATGTTTCACGTTGATGACGGCCTTTTTATTTCTTATGTAGTCCGGTAATTCTATGTACGAGCTTCCCCTGATTGGCTTGTACTCTGTAAAGTTTATATACAGCGTGTTTAGCTTAAACACAGACCACCCACTCTTTTCAGTTTGAAATTATTCTAGTTTTACCTTAAAAATTGCTATATTACCATTCAACGCCGGGCTAATTTCGCTATTATTTAAAACCAGTTTATTTGTTGAGCGGAATGTGATTTTTTCTCTTCAATTTCTCCTTGCGTGTTAATTTTTTTAAGAGTAATCCCAACACGTAATCCCAACTGAAAATTGTAATTTGGTTTGTTCCGTATAATTTCGACCATATATTTCTAATCTTAGTTTTGTTGTCGATGAAGAAACTTACGTAAGGCATAAAAAAAAAAATGTTATGTTGGCGTAACGGGCCCCCAAAAATAGGGTAGGTAGGTCGGGATTTTGTTTTTTTGTTTTTTAATTTTTTTTCCTCCCAGCAACGAAAATGACATGAAAAAGTGGAAACCAAAATCAGACAAAATGCTGGCCGTTTCATCTGATTCCACATCTTTGTATGGACCCGCTTCTTCCTTTGACGATTGTATTTTCAGCACCGCACTGTAAAAATTAAGTAGTCAATTGACGAAAAAAAATTAGTCATTTCATGGTATAATTTGACTAATCTTTATTTAGTCACCCAGTCGAAAGGTTAGTCATTACACGTGTGCAATGACTAATAATAATTAGTCTTTAAAAATGGTCTAATTTGCCTAATTTTTCGGATGATTAGTCATTTACCAAATTTAATTAGTCTTCCAAAAAAATTAATTAGTCATTCAACAAATTTAATTAGTCAATTCCGAAAAATAATTCGTCTTTTAATTAGTCTTTGTACCCTAAATTAGTCTGACATTTTGACCTCATTTTTCCTGCTAGGAATACACCCAGCGATAAGCAGCGTATTCCACCGAATGACGACAGATCAGACTCGTAAGGTAGGGCTTTCGCCCAATTTATCTCTTTCAACGTTACTTTAATAGCGTGGATTGTAATTTTTGTACATGTACTGAGAACAATAAAGCAAAGCACTGTAACGAGTATACGTACGTACGTACACGCATAATTAATAGGCCTAATTATTTTTTTGAAACAAATTGTGAAAAAATATTAACACGAGTAACAGCCATTTTGTGAAGCAAATTCCATTCAACGTTCGAGTTACATGTTAATCGACGTACGAAGAAACCTTTTGCAATGTAGATCGACATTCGTCATACAATACTAAACATGATCGCTTTGTTTGTCAACATACATGTAAAACACATGTACTGCAGACAGACATTTTCACTCCACGTACGTACGTACGTTTGTATGCAAGTTGTAGTCACAGTACACGGTACAAACGTAGCCTACACGTAGGCATAGGCTAGCTATGTTATGCACATAGCCTAGCCTAGCTGAGTGATTTGGACTCGCGGGATTCATGCATAATCCTGCAGTTTGCTAAATTATCCGTACTTTGCCGCTGTCTTATAGTTCTCAGTACAGTCCACGCCATAAAGTTACCGAGATTGAAAGACATAAATCGGGTAATTATGGACGAAATCCCTACTCTTTTGAGTCTGATCTGTCGCCGTGGCTGCATCTGTCGCTGCTGAACGCTGTGTGTACTGTGTATACACAGTACGTATGTACGCTGTTACGTTTTTCAGCGCCAAAAAGAATATCACGCCACTCAGCTGTTCTACTAACCGAACTAACTACCTCAACATAAGTAACACGTATTGTGCACAAACAGCCCAAAGTATAGCTGCACAAAGGGCAAATATTTGTATTGTGTTCTTGGCTTGAAATACAACAAAAACAGTTTCCAGCCGACAATGGAGCCGTGCTCATTTTCTTCAAGAAAGACATAATTAACGAAGTGTTCAGAGGGAGGGACGTCAAACCTTGGAATCTTCCAAAGCCTGACTAATTTTGTAAGGAATTAGTATTTCACGAATTAATTAGTCATACAATTAGTCATTTGGAATTTAATTCGTCTTTCGGAACTCGGGTGACTAACATGATTAGTAATTTGGATGTGATCTAATTAGTCTTTCAAAAAAATTAGTCTTACAAAAATCTGCATTAGTCTTTGCATAAACTGACATTAGTATTTTCCTGAAATTGGTTAGTCCAAAAATGTCCAGTTAGTCTTTTAGATTGCAAAATTAGTCACGTGTTCAAAGACTAATTTTTATTTCCAATTTGACTAATTTTTGGTGCAAAATGACTACTTAATTTTTACAGTGCGTGTACCCCACCTTGACATCATCGGCGCAGCTCTGGGCGATTAACCTTAGCTGTTGACTCAAATTTATCCGTTTTAAGCGATCGAAAATGACCGCAGATCCACATTTTCCCTTGATGGAAACATATAGATATTAATCATTAAATTTCTTCCCTTGAAAAAAATAAAAATATCCAGGGTCGGCCGTATTTTTAGGGTCGGTCGGGTTACGCCAACATAACATATTTTTTTTTTATGCCTAATCTACATTCGCCCGATCAATGTTAATTTCAGAGTTTTGAATGACGTTGGCAAAGCGTCTAGGCGCTGCACTATCAAAGTCGACTGGCTTTATGTTCTCGCGGTGTAGTGGCTTCCAGTAATTTCTTATAGACTCTAAATAATCCTTTTTCATATACTTGTTATTTTTACCCGTGGCTTCAACCTTATTTATGTTATACTTGTTGATGAGTGATATTATACTCTTTTTAGTTGTATCCCTAATATTTTTAAATTCATCCGCGTAACACTTGACCGTTTTTAGTAGTTGTTTTCTAGATCCAATTGTATCGACGCTGTCAACTACGGCCGTTAAATTTTCATCGTTAAAAAATTCAGCGAGACGTTTTTTATTCCATGTATAATAAGCAGTCGGATTATGCCCAGTTTCCATTTTATTTGTAGAAAAGATAATCTTATAGTTATTTGTATCATTTTTTTGAGTCAATTAACGGCTTAGACCCAGTTTCGATTTTGTATAGAAAAGATAATCTTAGTTATTTTTAAAAGAAATTATTATTTTGTTTGAGTCAAATAAATGAATACAATTTAAATTTGAAAACTGAATGATATTTTGAAAACTGAATGATAAAATAGAAAAGGGGAGATGCGAGTCGATTTTACAGATTGGCCTAAATGCCCCCTTTTCCTTACTACACTGAAAAATTACCTGGGTTAAATTTTAACCCAAATGGGTTAAAATTTAACCCATCCACAGGGTGAAAAACGCAACCACCCAAATCTGTGTTGAATTAACCCATTGATTTGGGTTGATTTTTAAAAGTTGTTTTAACCCAATCTTGGGTTATTTCAGTGTTCGAATTTAGTTATACCAACTAATAAACTGGGTTATATCTACCCAGAAACATGTGTTATTAGGCGGTTTTGGGTTGTAATTACTTTATTTTCTGGGTTATTTCAACCAATAATTTTAGAGATGTGAGTCACTTTGGGTTATTTTAACTAGGACAATATGGTTAATGCAACCCTTCTTTGTAGTCAATTTAACCCAAACATTATGGCATTGTAGCCCAAATCGGGGGTTAATATGCGTTTGTTAAACAATGCACAAAAACAAACATTTTCAGAATGACTGATCAACAACAATTTATTAATACATGTAATCTAATTTTAAAGTATGAATTTCAAATTTCAGATGGTGTATATAGGCTTCAACGACTAATTTAAAAATCTGTTTAATTAAAGTCGAACACTTCTTAGTAAAATTCACTTGTTTAAATACAATACCTTTCAATACAAAACAGAAAGTGTTCAAATTCAAACAATGTCTAGTCCATGTATTTTTGCATGAGTTGACGTAAAAATACGATGCAATTTTTTCATAATCTATAAGTGTGCGAGTAGGAATATATACATGTTCCCCTTCCACTCCGAATTAATTCCTTTTAAATTTTCCATACATACATACATGTATAATCAGAGCACATCAATCATGCAGTCACAGCGATTAAGGTATATCGTTTTAAAAAATCCTTTACCCCCACTTTTTCAGGGCAATACATATATCAGGATGTTGTTTGTGGGGGAGGGGGCACCTTGGAAAGGGAAGGCACGTGCGCCCCCTCCCCCCAACCCCTCTTATTTTTGTGTTTTTACCATCAAACTAACCATTTTCATGGTATATTATAAAAAGGCAAATCCCACATGTCCGTGCATAGTAATGTACCTATTGGGGGTTTCATTTCAATGATTGAATAGTGCAACACAGGGGAAACCACAAGTTTGTATGTAAATACACAATTAACTGCCTCGTAGCTCAACTGGTACAGCATCTTCAAGGACAGTCAGAGCTCGGGTTTAAATCCCGACGAAGGTTGAAATCCCGACTGGTGAATTATGTGCCCTCTTTGTTTCCTCCTTCATGCACATCCCTCTCAAGTTGAAGCTGTCTGGAACAACAACCTGTAAAATACACATAAATAACTTAAAAAGTACAGAAAGTCATTTGTGCAATGTTGGCCTACGGCCTATACCGACATCAAATTATAGTAGGGCCTACTGGCTATAACTTAAAGTATAATCCCTAGTTGGCTGTGCGTGGACTCAAAACAATTGGAACAAAGAAAATTCAAACTCACCAATGGGTGTTGACTGTTTGCTAAGACAATGGCGGGGTTGTATATCCCAGGTTTCGGTAAGCAGGTGAAGTCGGATAAGAAGAAAAACTCCAGTCATCAGATCTTTGTGACTTCAGTTCGAATGTTTACGTAAAGGACAAACCCTGAAAAGATGATAAATTTCATATGTTGTGGACTTTGTGGGCATGTACACATACACTTTAGGCAGGCTTAATAATACTTCATGTAATTAGTACCTAGGCAGTACATAATCATTTAATCTTTAATAACTTTACATAATCCAAAAACACGCTAACTGAATTAAAGTAGCATGTCAAGCGTCTTCACTGTTATGATACTCTGATAGTGTAGGCCTAGGCCTACCGGTAATATTAATAATGCTCACCCAACACTAGTCGTCGAGCCACTGGCTTCATGCAAGACCCTGGTGGTCGATGTTCTCAAGTCAAGCAAGTTTGGCTTTCTGCTTCTATAATTTATAAAATAAATCATAACACACACATTTTCATATACAAATCATAGACTTTTTTGTAGTATTATCACTCAGGCCTAGCCCTAGGCCACAATTCCTCCACGATTCATGCCATTTGATTTGGCGTCTGTTCCGGGCAATTAATGTTCAGAGGAATTAGCTCTAGCCTAAAACTTAACGTGTAAACTATGCCCGTAAAAAATGCTCTTTGCTATGCACAGCGCGCGATACACTCGTTAATACAATACGCCTACATGTTGTGTAGGCCTGCGCTATTAATACACGTATTCTCTTATCATGCACATGACACGGTGACAATGCATGCAATGCCAATGACATGTATACATGTAATCATGGTAATGTAGGCTAGCTACACTGTACACAATGACACAGAATCACATCGAATTTGTTGTCCATCGCCTGGACTTATATTCATGAAACTGAACACCCAGGTTCTATATAATATGATGGAACATCTGAGACACAAGTAGCATCCAATCAATAGGTTATTTATATAAAAAATTTACAAAATCTGTCCCTCACCGTGAGATTCGGTCCGCTGGCATAACTTGTGGTGTGTAAGCGACGCTAAAAGAGACCGCATCTCCGATCGAACTCTAATATCCATGTGCCCCACGGGTGTTATAGGCTCTCAGTTTTATCCTTATTTAAGTGAATTAACTCGGACAATAATTCTAGAAGGGTGTTTTCGACAAAATAAATCACTTATAAATGAATTTTACAATATATAAAGAACAGAATGTTAACAGAATATCTGGGCCTATATTTTGATTTGCGAAGGGCGATTACCGTACTTGTCGCTATATGCGGCATACGCAGTGCGTACTCCTCATTGCATGCATTATGTGTGCGCGGTGTACAGTCACCAGTTAATGCAAACAACCGCGAGGTACCAGTGACAGTCTGGAACTTTCCATTTCGTGCGCATTATTAAATGGGTGAAATACTTTACACATATTTGAATAATTGTAAAAGCAAGCAGGCTTTAAACAACTTTTCCGACCATTTTATTTTTGCAAACGTTTTGGACGAGGCAGCATGTTACTGTGACTACTGCTGTGAGTTAACAACGGGTAGTGCCTGTGGCCAATTTCTTAAAGCTGATTTTTGCAGAAAAATGTGCTTAATCCAAAATTTGTGGGCTTTATAAAAATGGGTTTTTAGTCAAAATAGTTATGCTGTGTATTACAGTTATTGACTGATGTTCTGCTATGCTAAAAACACAAGTAAACAGCTTTATGAAATTGGCCCCTGTTCATTCACAGTAACTTTGTTGTTCTCCATTAAAAAACAACTTTGCCGTTAAAACAACAAAATTTAATAACTGAAAGGCCGTTGTGAATAAAGCCATATTTAACTCTGAATTGGGTTATTCAAAAATCATTTAACCCAGAAATATAACCCAAATATTGTTACCCAGGAATAGTACTAGTCATTTTTAACCCAAAAATTCAACCCAGAAAAAAATCCCAATTTAACCCAAACTGGGTTGTCTTTGATACATTTAACCCAAAATTTAACCCAAACGCCGTTACCCAAAATTTGGGTTAAAATTTAACCCAGGCAATTTTTCAGTGTACTACTTTTAAGGCCTCAAAAGGCCGCGAAAATTGCCCTGCAATAATTGTGCAAACTAGCGATGCAGAGATTTCGTCCCTACTTTTTACCCATAATGCACCGCGGTAAACATTGCGTGACGTCATTATGTCATAGGTCTATTGATTGTAGCAATTTCTTCTAGTACATAGGAAGTGTCTCTAATAGGCCAGACTATGTGAATATATGCATAGGATAGGAGGGAATACAACCAGTCAATCACGTAAGTAGTTTAGTAGGCCTATGGGTTGAAACACAGCATAACTTCTAAGGTGGCAGGTCGTGGCAGATACATTTGGTTTTAAATGTTCTTGGGTTTTTATGCTTTTATGAAAAATATGGATTAAGGCAGCAATCTTGGTAGACTAATTTGTTCCCAACTCGAATTGACTTACATAATTATCTCACCAAGTCGACTTATAGTAGATTTAGAAAGGCGACTTGGCAACCAAAATATCTCGCCAATAAATCGACTTATTGATTTCAGAAAGTCGACGGCTTATTTATTTCAGGAAGTCGACTTAGCAATAATATCTCGCCAAGTCGACTTTTCCCGCGTTATAAGTCAACTTAGTGAGTCTTGGTATCTGTACAAGTGGGATGGCACTCACAGAGCGCCGTATTTAGGTACACTGGGCGATAATCGGGCAGTGTAATCACTGCGTGGTGGGGGGAGCGTGAGGGCGCACGCTCGGGCCGCGCATTTTTTTTTTACACCACTGCGAGGGGTAATCCTTCGTTACAGCGCACGTACAAAGAATACGAAAAAGTCGCGCATGCGTAATAAGCCAATGATTGCAAACCGCGTGTCTGTCGACCAACGATGATACCGGTGACTTTTCACCACAGAAAATAAATGAGCGGTAGCCGATCTTGGCTTCAAAATCTTGTATGCAAAACATAGTTAAATAATACTATACGTAGGCTGAAAAATATGTGTTCCCTGTGAAAGTCTTCTATATTTTCCCACCCTCAGCGCGGTTTTTCCATATCAAATATGCACCTACTGACATGACTGATGTTTTTACTGGGTAATTTTAAAGAATTTTACAATTCTCAACATCAGAATTTTCGGAGTATTTAGAAGAAGTGATTGAACAAGTGTTTGGAGGGAACGTTTGAAAACTAGTGACTTTAGGTAACAAAAAGTGCTTCAATTAAGGGGCAAATTATATTGTTTAAAAAAAACAATCAAAAATTAAGTGTTTCGAAAGAACGATCAAACGTCGTTACGAAAGAACGATCGATACGTCGTTTCGAAAGATTGATCGAAACGTTTTTTCGAAAGAACGATCGAAACGCGCGTTTCGAAAGAACGATCGAAACGTGTTTCAAGGGAAAAAAGAAAAACTTATACATGTACATGGAGGAAGGAGATGCCTTTAGGCCTATGGGCTTATACATACTTTTGGGGACTGTTCCGTCGATCGATGGTGTTTGTTTTTTTACAAAAATATTTCACCATTCATTCAACATAAAAAACATGCACTGATCCTTAGGCTGATATTTTAATATGTATGCAGTTCTTTTTTTTCTTGTTCTAATCTATCATGAAGTTTATCTTATTATAATACATGTACAGTACGTACGTACACAATCTACATGCACATGTACAGCGCATTGTATAGCACATGTATAAGTACGGGGAACTTTAGTCCCTTCACCAGCAGTGAAATGGTGCGTTTTCTGCCAAATTCCCCTCGCAGTGGTGTACAAAAAAATGCGTCCCCCGCCCAGCCCAAAGTCATGCCAGCCCAGCCAGAAGCCACGCAGTCCCAGCCCAAAGCCCTCCTAGCCCAGCCCAAAGTATCCCGAGCCCAGCCCGAAGCCCTCCCAACCCAGCTTGAAGCCCCGAAGCCCAGCACGACGCCTTTTTAGTGCAGCCCGAAGCCCTCATCACAGGCCCGTCCGAAGCCCCCCAGGCCCGTCCGAAGCCCTCCCAGCTCAGCTTTAAGCTCCGAAGCCCAGCCCGAAGCCCTCCCAGCCCAGCCCGAAGCCCTCCCAGCCCAGCCCGAAGCCCTCCCAGCCAGGCCCGAAGCCATCCCAGCCCGGCCTGAAGCCCTCCCATCCCATCACAGCCCTAGACCAGCCCCAGACCTGCCCCAGCCCCGCCCCAGCCCCGCCGCAGTCTAGGCTAGCCCAAAGCCAGCACAGCCCAGCCCCAACCCGGCTCAACCCACCCAAATACAGGACAAGGCACTAATCGACAACCACCCTGGAAACGCTTTCAAAACAGTTCCGCTGGTCCGTGTGTACCCGTACCCGTGAATCCTACAGCAATGATATATATATATATTTTACTTCTAGGGGAGAATCCTGTAAGTAATTGTGCTGGATTTTTATCCTGATTAACCCTGCGTACAGTGAGCTGACCTCCTGAATCGCGCGTCTCAAAAAACAGCCCTAGAGGTGCAGGTTCTCAGGGAGGTAATTCAGGCAGTGTGGCGCACCCTGCCTTAGCGGCTCGTACAGTGGCTGATGTAGCCAGCCTTGTCACAGGAGATGATCATGTCATACATATTACTGACTGGAAAAAATAAGCTACTTCTGACATCAGCAGTTTGAGAAGTTCTTGTCGCTACCCCTTCCATGCCTGTAATTATGACCGCCATTTTGAGTTTGTGGCTTTTATTGTTTGTCGAAGGTTGGATTAAAATGTTATGGATACCAGTGAATTCCCTGGCCCTGAAAACCCTAGGGTAGACATTTAAATCACTGTTTTACTCCTGATACTAAAGAAGTTACAGCCATTTCAGCGATTTTCAAGGTCAACGGCAGCCATCTTGGAATTTACCCAGATTTCACCCAATTCCAGTGGCTTAATTTTGGTAGACTTTTTCCTGTTATTCGCCACATTCAGTAGGTCCAGGTTGGGGTACTGTTTTCCATAAATACACGTCTATTTAATATTGTTTTATGTTGGCGGCCGAAACGTTGTGATCTGTTTTCGCTTACTACATCTTGAGACAGCAGATGAGTATTGATTTAATACATTTATATATGTACATTTACTGCACTAGGCACGCTTTTCTTTCTGAAACGAACATTGACTGATGTCTCTAGACGGGAATGAGACAGTGGAATGAGACATAGTTTTGAGATATGGTATGATTATCACGTTTTGTGACATACCGTATGTCACAAAACGTGACCCACCCGTGATGGAGTGACCCACATGCAAGCAGTAAATATACAAATTTCCCTTTAGTCTTTTGTAAGAATTGCGATTTATGAAACATTACGAATATAAGTGGTCTAATACGGCTGGTACCCAACATAAAATACTATGGACTGGCGAATAATAGATGTCCACAGATTGCAGGAGGTGGTGACGGATTTGGTTGGAGGGATTGTGGGGGGGGGGTGGGGGGAGGGGGGAGGGGGAGGGGGGGGGGGGGGAGTCGGGGTAAGGTTGAGGGTTATGGTTTAGAAGAGGACCTTTTGATTTGAAAAAGTGAAATTTTAGAACACGAGAACAAAAATCTTACAGGCTGTATACTCGATGGCTGTCCACTCGATGGCTGTCCACTCGATGGCTGTCCACTCGATGGCTGTCGTTCTGCGAATGGCTGTCTACTCGATGGCTGTCCACTCGATGGCTGTCGTTCTACGAATGGTTGTCCACTCGATGGCTGTCCACTCGATGGCTGTCCACTCGATGGCTGTCGTTCTACGAATGGCTGTCCACTCGATGGCTGTCGTTCTACGAATGGCTGTCCACTCGATGGCTGTCCACTCGATGGCTGTCCACTCGATGGCTGTCGTTCTACGAATGGCTGTCCACTCGATTGCTGTCGTTCTGCGAATGGCTGTCCACTCGATGGCTGTCCACATGCAAGCAGTAAATATACAAATTTCCCTTTAGTCTTTTGTAAGAATTGCGATTTATGAAACATTACGAATATAAGTGGTCTAATACAGCTGGTACCCAACATAAAATACTATGGACTGGCGAATAATTGATGTCCACAGAGGTGGTGACGGATTTGGTTGGAGGGATTGTGTGTGTGTGTGGGGGGAGGGGGGAGTCGGGGTAAGGTTGAGGGTTATGGTTTAGAAGAGGACCTTTTGATTTTGGTGAAAAAAGTGAAATTTTAGAGCACGAGAAAAAAAATATCTTACAGGTTGTCCACTCGATGGCTGTCCACTCGATGGCTGTTCACTCGATGGCTTTCCACTCGATGGCTGTCCACTCGATGGCTGTCGTTCTCCGAATGGCTGTCCACTCGATGGTTGTCCACTCGATGGCTGTCCACTCGATGGCTGTCGTTCTACGAATGGCTGTCCACTCGATGGCTGTCCACTCGATGGCTGTCCACTCGATGGCTGTCGTTCTACGAATGGCTGTCCACTCGATGGCTGTCCACTCGATGGCTGTCGTTCTACGAATGGCTGTCCACTCGATGGCTGTCGTTCTACGAATGGCTGTCCACTCGATGGCTGTCGTTCTACGAATGGCTGTCCACTCGATGGCTGTCGTTCGAATTTTCGTTTTCGAGCAAGGAAACATGACAGAAGTACTGTAGCAACAGTAGCGACTGAGACAACCACAGATAGTAAAAGTCTAAGGTTCCCAAATTCCCGTGAGTTGCAGGTTCCGGTATCAATTCCATCAACGGGCGTGTGAAGTTCGTATCCATCTTCGCAGGCGCAGCACTGTTTTTTTCCTGGGCCAACACATTCCAAGCAATTGATGGTACAATTGCCACGGTATTTATCGGTGCAGTTACTCTCGGCAGTGGCTGTTGCCATGGTAGAATTCTGTATATGAATAAGTGTTTATTGTAAACGAATTTTTCTAATCTATTTGTATCTGGGTTCGAATCCCGGTCGGGTTATAGCAATTTTTTCGTGCTTCTAAATTCATAATTTATTGTTTTTGTAAATATAAGTGCACGTTAAATCCTCGATTTAGGAGATGCTTTAAATGTAATGTGACTCCATTTATTTACCGACGTGCCCAAAATACCTTGACCGATAGCCTTAAATAGTATAATAGAAATTAAAAATCCAATACAACACATATTTTACAACATCAAAATGACTAGAAGTTATTTATCAAAATACAGAAGGTCGTTAGTTCCAGTTCCATCGAGTATTTTTTAGCCTATTCTCGGAAGTCTTTCTCAGACCTTTAAAAGTGTTCTGCAAATTAAAGCGCGTCTTGCGAAACATTGAAGGGTCATCAAAATTATCAATGTTTACAATAAATTGTTGGGCACCCAGTCGTTAATGTGTACCTGGTGCTTGTACTGGGGAAGAAAACTGCAGACCCGAGCAGTAGTCGGCTCTATCGCCGGGTTAAATGCAGGCTCAAGAGCCAAGGAATCGGGAGATGGGCGCCCGCAGGCGTAATTTTTTTCCCCAGGATGGTTAAGGGAAGATTGCTCCTGATTGGCCTAACCACATGCATATATTGCATACTGAAGTGTTTTGTTGATAGCTGTCACTTAACACAACTGCGTGGTTAGAGAGTTAGACTATAGGTCTTTCCTCAATTAATGAAGAAAAAAACTACGAGAGAGGAGATTCGAACCCACAATCTCTGGATTAATAGTCCCACGTCTTAACCACTAGACTACCAAACGACTCGACAAACCCTTATTTTGTATCTGGGTTCGATTTTCTTTCTTATATCCCTTTTATTTATTAACTCCTGAGGGCGCTATATAGAAAATATGAATATTCATTTACAATGCACCAATCAAAAGCAGAGAATATTCTCAATGGCCTTGACCATCCTGGGAAAAAAAATTACGCCGCCCGCAGCAAAGCGCGGATACCGCGCATGCCCCTTCATTTCCTTTCCAAGAACTGTTTGACCAACTGGGAACGAGGTCAAAAGTCACCGTTTTAATTTTTAAAAAGCTTGGCCATACTAACCAAAATATTATAGGATTTCCTGGTTATTTTAGCAATTGTATCAAGCAAATTCCCTTGAACGATGCTTTATTTTGTCAACGAACAGCGGGGAGCTCGGCATTGTATTGAACAAGGGATTTCGTCTTTTGTCATTCATTTTTGCAGTTTAAATTATAAGCCCTTTATTTGTACAGGAAACGAGGTCAAAGGCCATCGTCTTATTTCTTTGTAACTTACGATGACGTCATCGGTTGCCTAATTATAATAATTTAAAATACAATGTACCTAATAACAAGTGTATTTTTGGGGAAAAGTGGCTTTTTTTGCAAAGAGACCTTAACTCAAAAACGAAACAAGGTATGAGCTTGAAACTTGATACAGACGTAGGTCCTAGGTTAGGGATCTTGATGTTTGTGTAACATTACGATGACGTCATTGGTTGCCTAATTGTAAATACTTTTTAAAAGTGAAATTTTGAAGAAAAAAAAACCAGCTTAACTTAAAAACGGAACAAAGTATGAGCTTGAAACTTGATACAGTATTATATCTTAGATCGCAACGTTTCGGTGACATCACGATGACGTTATCGTTTACCTAATTTTAATACATGTAATTTGAAAAAGACCTTTGACCTCGTTTCATATTGGTTAAATCTTGTTTGGCCTCTAATTTGAAACAGGTAAAAGATACCAGGATTCGGTCAGTGACATTATGGTTGGTATGGTCAAGCATTGCGAAAATTAAGTTAGTGATCTTTGACCTCGTTTCCTAATGGTCAAATAGATGTTGGGCTATAATTTCAAAGTGTTAAGAAATACCAGGATGATGGGGTCAATGACTTATATGGTTGGATATGTTCAATCTGTACACAAACATAAAGATCCCTAACTTAAGGCCTATGACTGTACCAAGTTTCAAGCTCATACCTTGTGTTATTTTTGAGTTTAGTTGTTTTTTTCCCAAATAGCCACTTTTTAAAGGTAATTTAAATTATTATAATTAGGCAACCAATGACGTCATCGTAATGTTAGACAAATCAGGATGTCTGACCTAGGATCATGACTGTTTCATACCTTGTCCCGTTTTTGAGTTGGGGTACTTCCCTTCCCCCGACTACCCCCCCCCCCCCCCCCCCCCCCCCACAAAAAAATTCAACTTTTTAAAGGTATATTAAATTTTTATAATTAGGCAATCGATGACGTCATAGTAATGTTACACAAACATCGGGCTCTCCACCCTAAGGTCTAAGATTGTACTAAGTTTTAAGTTTATACAGAGCTGGATAGGGTTTAATCAAAATTTCGGGGGAAAAGCCGCCGATTGTTTTAAATTATAGTATCATCGATCCTTATCACGGAATGGCCGGTCTTAAGTTTCGATAGATCAGACCGAGGCTCTTGGAGCCATGCCAAATCAGGCATATTTTTACAAAGATGAAACTGGTCTCATTTTGTAGCTTAGAGCGTGTAGATTCCGGAAATTTAACTTGGGAGTAATTTTAGATCAGGGTAATTAACTTAAGAGCGGCGCGAAAATTGCAGGAGGTTGCGTGGCTACGTTTACCCCCTGTTTGCCAATATCGTAGCAATACGACGGCACAAGCGACAATGAAATCAGTTTGTCGTGAAACGTTACCATAATATTTGGTCAAAAATATGATTTTCTAGATATCGATATTTTAAACATCCACACACCAGGCCTCATCCAGGAAACCAAGTTCTAGGTCGATGTGATGCTCCAGGAAACCAAATGGAGACCATTTGAAAATTAGAAAATGTACAGTAAGTATATAGGAAACGTTGGTATAAATATGCGATTTCTTCAAAATCATATCTTAGTAAAAGCAAAAATAAAGGTCAAATTTTCTTTTTGTCGCGGACAAATATGCCCACACAAGCCCACATCATACAGCATTAGATAGCTTAAAGTCAGCTTGATGTATAGGGCTTAAAAAGTGACATAAGGGTTGATTTTTTGGCTTTTTTGGTTAAAACCCTTATTTTGGGTCAAAAATAACATTTTAAAGATATTCTCATTCTAGACATCCACGCAACTAGCTTCATCGCGAAAAGCACGTTTTAGGTCATTTTGACGCTCGGTAAAACCAAAATAAGCACATCAAATTTGAAAAATGTACAGTAAATATAGGATACTTAAATACATGTAGTTTTATCCCGCTGTGTGATTAAAGATATGCATGATTAAAACCAACCTGAGCAAAAACCAGCTCCGTACTTCGTCTAACTTTTGAGAAAACAGTAACAAAAAGGGTTTGCAGTCATTTCGCCCCAAAACCAAAAGGAAAAATAAAGGGCAAATTTTGTTTTTGACCGAGACAAAATATGCCCACACACACCCAAAATTGCAGCTAAACATTTTATAATCGTTTTTAGTACTATTCGAAAGTTTGAACATTTCGAGCTACGGAAAAGTGTCAAAAATGACCTAAAAAAAACAAGATGGCCGCCAACACAAAAAAAGTTAAACAGCTAGAATCCCCCTTCCACATTTTTTGAGTTTTTCTGTTTATCATGGAGGTGTATGTGTCTACAACACCATCACAACTTGTTTTTCACAAAAAAATCGACAGGCTTTTGCTTAAAACGTAAAGCAGTTCCGACCCTCTTCACCCGAAATTCTGAAACGCTCGAGGTCACTTGGTCTGTTTATCAACAGGGTTTTGACGTCATCCTGAGAAACATATACAAAACGGCCTGTGCAGTATTGAATGGAAAATACACGAAGTGATTGACTATGTTTATCATACCTGTTTTGTCCTTGTAATTCAAAATACAAACGTAAAAAACACATGTAATATGACAACAATCTACTATTACCTGTTTTGTGAAAAAACGGTGAAATTGTGGCTCACAATGAAGCTCTTTCGAAGTAAATACTGGTGCATTGCGACGGGTGGTTTTATCACGGAACGAACGGCATTCACAGCGGTCTGTCTGCAGCATTGAACGGTTCCCTGCGGGCCGTATAGTTCCCACGTGTTACATCGGCCAGTACAAGTTAGAATGAGCGACTTATTTTTCTCTCTCTTGGTAATAGAAAAGAAAATATTTCTGCTCTTTTTTTTTCATAGTGTCTGGTAAAACATACAACCACGCAGCTTCTGGGCATATATCTGGCTTTTTGGACCTACACAATTCTTCAAAAAACACCCTCTAACAGAGACGGTTTTTCAAGTTTTTTGCGTGTAAACGTATGGAGCTAACAATCGTGTTGACTTCTCTTTCTCAGGATTGCGTCAAGGGGTCACGCGCATATCATGAATACCTAATAAGCGTTTCAGAAATCGCGTAAATCTCATTTTCGAAAAGCGCACTTTTGCTTGCAATTTATCCACTTAAAACCGACAATTAAAAAATAATAAAAATCCACGTCGGCAAGAGGGATGTTTGGACTATCAAAAAAAGCCTAAATGCTGGATTTTCGTCAAGGGGGATTCTTCCTCTTTAAATAGACGGGTGTACGTATTTATGTGAAAAGTATCCTAACACTATGAGCAACTAACAATGGAAATTGGGCACAAACCATTGTTATTGTTAGTTGCTCATAGTGTAACCTCCAAAAAATTCAAACAAAAGGTTTTCAACGGTTTCTGGTCCTACTGAATGTGGTGAATAACAGGAACAAAATCTACCAAAATCAAGCCACCAACAATTGGTGTAGAGCTTTAATATTTGAAGTAGAGCAGTGATTTGAATGTCTACCCTGGGGTTGTCAGGGCAAAGGAACTCACTAATATCCATACATTTTCAATCCAACCTTCGGCAAGCAAAACAAGCCACAAACTCGCAATGGCGGTCATAATTACAGGCATGGAAGGGGTAATTAAAGACAATAACTTCTTTAACTGCTGATGTCAGAAGTAGCTTCTTTTATCGGTCAGTAATAAGTATAATATGATCCCCTCCTGTGGCAAATCTTGCTGCATCAGCCACCGTACGAGCCGCTAAGGCAGGGTGCGCTACTCTGCCATAAATGGCTCCCTGACAACCTGCACTTCTATAGACTGGGCTGGAAGGCTTTGGACTGGGCTGGAAGGCTTCGAGCTGCAATGCGAAGGCATCGGCCTCGGGGCTTCAAGTTAAGCTGGGGGAGCTTTGGGCTGGGAGGGCCAAGAGCTGGGATGGGAGGGCTTCGGGCCCGGATGGCGTGGCTTTGGGCTGAAATGGCATGACTTCGGTCTGGGCTTGGGGTGGGGGGTGGGGGGTGGGACTTCGCGCTGGGCTGGGAAGGTTTTGGGCTGGGCTGGGAGGGCTTCGGGCAGGGCTGGGGTAGGGTGGGGGGTGTGTGGGGTGGTGTGGGGTTCGGGCTGGGATGGAAGGGCTTCGGGCTGGACTAGGATGGCTTCGGGCAGGGTTGGCCACGGGCTGGGTTGGTATGGCTTAAGGCTGCTTGGCTGTGATGTCCTTACGCTGGGCTGGGATGGCCAAGTTTGCTGGGTTTTTTTATCCTGATTAAACCTTCGTGGGGTGCAGAGCTGACCTCCTTACTTGCACGTCTCAAAAACAGGTTGTCATGGATAAAATACGAAACTGGGCTATTTTTAAAGCGACTTGTAAATGTGGGAAATGTGTTTTGACTTTTTAATTTTACGTCCGTGACTCAACAGTCTTGAGGGTGCAAACAAGAAAGATGTACGGTCATTGTGATACCTGTTCTTCGCAAACTTCAAACAATGCGTTTCCCTCCTTATATGTAAAGTTTCCAGTTACAAGACGTGAAGTGCAGATGTGTATGACTGATAGTTGCCCCCAAAATAATTTTACATGCATGCCCTTTTTTGAATATCTTTAAGACTGTTGCTCAAGTGAGCAGTAAGGCTAGAATGCCAAATTCGATGTGTTTATTTTTGTTTTACTGAGCATTAAATTGACCTATTGCTGGATTGCTGGATGAAGCTTTTTGCGTGGATGTCCAGAATGTGAATATCTTTAAAATGTTATTTTGACCAAAAATGAGGGTTTTAACTAGCCCAGGTTGGACGTCGTCTTCGTTGCATTACGAGTCGCCGCCATGTAGTATGCGGTACGGAGTCCAACGTGGGCTAGGTTTAAACCACAAAAGCCAAAAAATCAACCCTTATGTCACTTTTTAAGCCCCACATCAAGCTGAACTTTAAAGCTGAGACTTTAAGCTATCCAATGATGTATTATGTGGGCTTGTGTTGGGCAAATTTTTCCCCGACAAAGAGAAGATTTGACCTCTATTTTTACCTTTAAAATATTATTTTAAATAATATTGTACATTTTATACTTTCCAAATGGTCGTTTTGGTTTCCTAGAACATGGTTTCCTAGAACATGGTTTCCTAAATGAGGCCTGATGTTCAAAATATCAAAATCTGGAAAATCGTATTTTTGTCAAAAAAAATATTTTTTTGACAAAATTAGCCCCCAAATCACCATTCTCCCAACATTTAAGCTCCACATCATGCCTAACTTTAAGGTTGAGATAGCTACCCAATGATGTATGGTGTTGCTTTGTGCAAGGTTGGGACATTAAACTCCTGAAATAAGCGTCATTTTGCTGGTTTGCCGATTTATACATTGAGTTAATTACATACCGGAGTTGGTGCTGAAAAAACACTTCCCGTCAAAAGCAGGAGGCATACTAGAATCATCTGGAAAATGTTGCATCCCGCCATAGCTAGTTAACTTAAGAATTTGAAGTCAGAAACTGAAATAAGGACAAATTCGCACAAGAGCTCCGCATCAAGACCTAGCTGGAAGTGGTTATCCGGGGGAGTGAACGCTTAAAATACTTCGTTATATTTACTTGTTTGTTTTTCTTATCTATATTGGTCAAATGGGTCCATTAGTGTGGACCATAGATCTAGATATAGAGAACCAGAGTGCGCACTCCCAATACATGATGTGCCGATATGGACGCGATGTACATGTATGTTCAGGTATAAATTATTACATGTATATGTACAAGTATAAATTATTTTATTACATGAAAACATGTTCTTGTATCCGTGAAGCATAGAAATGAATGAATGAATGAATGAAAGCCTGTGTGATTAGTGTGATTAATCGATATTAATCGATATTAATCGATAGCTGATGTGCATTACTACGACTAATCGCGTTTTTTTTTTGGTTAAATAGTCGATTAATAGGACGTGGCGATTATTAGCAGCTCCATAAATGGTAGCCGCTTCCCCTCTCCCACATCCTTGTGGAGACATGGCTTTGTTCTCGTGCGCAAACTCTGAACAATGGCTTGAATTTGCTAACAAGTTTCGTCATGACACTCCCATTTCAAGCAGAATTTGTTTCGGGAGCTGTAATTACGTCCCTAATTGCCCAAATTCATAATCTAGAGGATTAAACTATCAGCAAAATTTAAAAATCCCTAATTTTTGAGAACATTCCATGTTTCTATTTAGACCCCTAGAATTGCCTTGTGGAGACCTTTACACTCTTTTGTTGCCTTTAGAACCCATGTCTCCACAAGGTACCAAATTTCAGTCGCACAGTGCATGTATAGTGTGATTATATTAAATCGAGCCAAACACGATGTACAATGCACTATAGACCGTATCGAACATCCGCCATTTCGTGGGGCACCTTTTGTTACTTAAACCGTTAAAAAAATGAAGCACAATATGTGGAACCATTCATGTCCTCAAGGAACAAAGTAACTGCCCCGCGAAATGTCGGCTATTCGATGTCTATACAATGTATAATATGTCAGCATCATATCAGTGCATCAGGTGTTTCGATCCCCTTCCGGCTGCCCACTATTTCCATATTCATTGGTATGTCACAATATAAGCTTATCCCGCTCGCCCAATAGAGTAGACGATACATATTCATGACATTCCATACAGTTTTCATTTCATTTCATTTCATTTTATTATAAAAATCCTCGTAGCCCAAAGGCCAAATTACGATTTTTTTACAAACAAAAACAAACATCCACATTACTCAAATTAAAACAATAATTACTTTGATTAGTTGAAGTACACTATGCACTATAGTTTGCAGGTACACACACAGGGCGTATAGCCTATGCATATGTGTAACATAATGTTTGTGTGATACGTATGTACGTACGTACGCGCTTGCATGTGCACGTATAGTTCAAACGATTGGGCGATTAATCGGTGTACGGTTTAATTAGGCTGTGGGCCGAAGGCCCATATGTTGTTCCAATGCTCCTGCCTGAAGGTGAATACATTTTTAAGCCATAATATGAAATATTCACGGTTCAAAAGATTAAATCAACAATGTTCATGTGAGAGTACTGGTTCATTTTGTGAAAATCAGTAATTTTAAATTCATCATTTTTTGAGCTTTACCCTCGATCACTATTCTGTGCTGAGAAATGGAGTATTTACTTACCCTAGGAATAGTCACCGAGTGCAGTTCCAACCTTGTTCTCATAAACAATTATAAAGTGTGCACTAACCCTGAGAATGATCAGTTGAGCGAATATGAACAGCAGAAATATAGAAAATATGTAACAATTGTTCACACGGTACAATGAGTTGCGAAATTTCCGCATTGCGTTTATCGTTGCTGGAAAACTGTCAGTACACTCATTCGATTACACAGATGCTTTAGAATTTAACCTAACCCCGTTGCTTTCATGGAATTTTAACAAAAATAACTTCATCAAAACGCGCAAATTCGGTGCGTACGCCTCCCCCCCCCCCCCCTTGATCCGCCCCTGAATAATTAAACCAAAACGGAACAATCAAATTTTCTGAAATTGACCGAAATGTGTAAAACACACCCTCTACTATTATTATATTTAATAAACACCCTATTTCACACGTCCTTTAAGAACAATGACAAGGTGCCATTATGTACTTGGGACATTACGGTTCATTTACTTCAAAATGACAGTTTTCCCCAGTAACATTATTTTTATTTACTATAATGTGAGGTGCATTATATCCATATTGGAATATTATGGCGACCGCATGATTTGGGATCTTCCGTCTTGGATTTCAGCTACATAAACCAGTATGTTCACATGAACATTACAGTTCATGCCTTCACCCCTTTGACAGGAGCATTCTCCCATTTCTAGAGCACCTTTTCACCTTCGGCCCACGGCCTATATAAATCGCGATGTTTGGTATAATCGCGATGATAGCGAATATAGTGGTGATGTATCGCGAACTCACTAGTAAACGCTATAAATACTTCGTTATATTTACTTGTTTGTTTTTCTTATCTACACTGGTCAAATGGGTCCATTAGTGTGGACCATATAGTTAGATATTGAAAACTAGAGTGCACTTCCAATACATGATGTACCGATATGGGCGCAGGGTGGGCAAGGGGGTGCTGCCCACTTTGCACTCATAGCGTTAAGCAAACATGGCGCCGCCCACATCAGCACAGTCCGCATACGTGTGGTTGTACTCGTATGATCGGCTGGGTATACTTGTGATGCCGGCTGGCTATGCATGTGTGTGTTTTGGAAATCATGTTTCACTGGCGATGCATCGCTCATTTGGGGCGCGGGCATCGACAGTTCGCCATGCACATGTAGGCCTACTCACAGTACATAGTTTATGATGGGTACAGTTGTGAAAAATATTGTGCCATGTTAGTGTCATATGATGTCGGCCGGCCGGATTCGTGTTTTGAAAATCAACAATTTGATAGTTGTGAGAGTAGTCTTTCTAATCGGTGTTCAGGAATAAGAGCCATGCTGTATCTTTTATGGTATTGGCGTTTTGAGCACAGTTCAAAGTTCAAAATAAGGTTGGGACAAATTTTCAGAAAAATAATCGTGATTACTCGATTAATCGCGATTATTTTGCTCCCGATTAATCGATTATTAATATTTGATAGTCACCTAGGCTTAGATATTATGCTTTTCCCTCTAAGAACACAATTTCACATAACATTTTGGCAGGTAACCCATTTTTCAAAGCAAATAAATTCTGTACTTAGCAATTTTTGTGCAGCGCCATGAAATTGACACACTCTTCCCTTTTGTTAACGCACCAACCCCCATCTCCCTAAAAACTAAAAGAAATTCATTGGAAATTCCTTGGATGCTTGAGACACAACGGGAACAATGGTAGAGGTGGTACCCTCTGCCACATGGTTAAAGAGCCAACTCTCAAACATAATGAGAAAACATCGAGTGCAAAAGCCTGGCGACACAAATAAAACAATATATTTTACCCGAAAGGAAGAAGTGATGATAAATAAATCATTTCGTAAAAATTTGCATAATCTTACGTCATCATGAGGTAGTGTTGTAGGACTCGGACTCAAGTCGGACTCGAGTCACTTTTTTGTGACCCGAAATCGACTTGAATCACATTGGAAAATGACTCGGTCTCGACCATGATGACTCGGACCCGAACATGGTGACTCTTGACTCGAGTCTCATATTTTTAAAAAAGAAAAATAATATATAAATCGCGCGCGCTTAATGCAGGATTCCTGGGTGAGAAGCACACGAGCACGGCGTTATTTTACACATCTAGTGTACGATAGATACTAGCAGATTGAGTTTCATTTTGGTGAACAAGTGACTCGTGACTCATGACTCGAGACTCAGACTCGGACTCGATATTGGTGCCTGGACTACAACACTGTCATGAGGTATATTGTACTTGAGTACATTTGTTTTGTTTTCATTGGTAGTATTAAATGGAATAACATTACACGCATGGCAACGAAACATTTCGCTAAATTCGCTGTTATGGTTTTGCTTGTGACGGAAACCTCGTTTTTTAAAATAATATTTTTCGTAAAACGTTTGTTTGCGCAAAATTACGATATAGTTGATGATGTATAATCTATAGACCCTTATGGTTGACCATGACAGGGGCAGTCACATTGTCATCGTGCGTCATGCATAAACACTTTGTGTATCTATTGTCAAATCATTTAAATACATGTATGAAAACCTGCTCCCTGTCATGGCCGCCGGTGCAAAGGGTCTATAGTGCCATTGAACTTATTCTAAACAAATGTTGCCAATTCCGTTTAGTTTTAATACATCGACTAATAAATCGTACCAATTAATAGTCAACTTTCCGTCTGTATGTGTGCTATTTATTTCACATAATAAGTACGAAAGCGAAATAAGTCAAGTGGCCGATTTAAATCTATTAACTGTATGCTCTAAAAACAACAAAGATGCTCTTTATACATGTAATACAAAAATACATTCTGAAAATGTCCATTCACACATTTTCTTGCAATTTATAAAATACAAAACTATTATTATAGAAATATAAAGTTATTTTTTTACGAAAAGGACAACAGACAAGTGAGAACCAAATCGCCAGCAATTTGTTCGTTTTGTGACACTGTATAGAAAACTGATTATTTCAGAGTGTGGAGATTGCGCATACAAGTCGCACATTTGAAAAGCATAACGTTGGGCGCCACAGCTAGCTCAGCTGTACAGCATCAGCCTGATTAGGCGTCATAACTCGGCATCAGCCCGATGTGCCTGAAATATTATCCAAATTACTATAGACTCTATACGGATTTTTTCACTTGTAAAACATTTAAAAAGGTAAGAATTCAGCATACCCGACCTTCACTTATATACAACATGTATAACATTTGGGGTTTCTATCAAACCTGCATTTACTGGAAAGGACAAAATAGTGATATAGAGTACACCAAATAATACATATCCATCAACAAAAGAAACCTAAACGTTTTATCCACTTTATGATTGAAAAAGCAGTCAATCTGAGTGGTAATTTTCGATGTCAAATGTACAAAAGATTATAACATTTGCGATGTTTAGTTGCTCGACAAAGATTGTTTGAAAATTTCTTAAAAGGAGCGGGCAAGGTCGTAGCGATCAACTTTTTCGAGACTTGACTTAAGAAGGGTCTCATCTAATTTTTCGTGCCTTTGTCGCCACTCCATCAGCATGTCAAAGATCTGGTTCTCGACGCTTAGTATTTTTTTCTTTATCTTCTGAATTTTGGCGTACGAAAAGCCCAAGTAGGTGGCTAGTCGCTCCCATTCGGGTCCCAAATCCTTCGCCAGACAACGAAATCGCTGCTCCTCGGCAATCTCCGCCTGGAATTGGAAAAGTCGATGTCATGGTATTTCTTCAGTTTTCGAGCAATTTTTGGATTTAGTACTGATAATGTCTTTTTGAAAGCTAATACATTTTCAAAATTTGAAAACAAAAACCTGCTATGCAATTTCGCTATTGATTGCTTTCCGTGACGTAAAACATCCGGGAATGTTTGGTGGTCAAGCGCTTACACGCGTGCGCAAACAGGCGCACATGAACACGCGTAAAAACATTGAACTCAATGCAATGTATAGGTGCGTTCAGACGATGGTTGTTAACTTAAAGTTAAGTCGTTGTTAGTGGGCACTCGTGAGTAAACTCGTAAGTAGTGACCGTGTGGACGCACTTACTTACAAGTTACCAACGACGATTTAACTACAAGAAATCTTATGAGTAGCGCGCTACTTACGAGCGCGAACAGTTTGTGTATATGGGCCGTGTGCATGCTTGCGCGTCGTTGTTAAACACCGTGTGGACACGCGTCGTTGGTAGTGCGACTGTCGTTAACTTTACCTTGGAAGGTAGTGCCCGTCTGAACATGCATTTTAGGAATCTTTGCGTAAAACATACTCACTGGCCTACTTTAATTCGAAGATGCCGCACATGCACGTTGCGATATGTTCAAATGATTAAGCATGCACTCGGCTTGTTAAAACAAGTGTTTTACTTGATCACAATTGTTAGCCTGAAGAAAGACATTTTTATCTTGATCGATACAACAGCCATGACGCAACAACATAAAGCAAGGTTAAGTAACGGAGGTATAAGTTCAAACCATTGCGCTTTCTTGCCTTTTTTTGGCCGGTAATAACTCGATTTACGTGCGTCATGAAATATGGAAACCAAAATGGTGGATAGAAGGCGTTACGTCACCGGAAAGCAATCAATAGGTACGCATCCTCATTAACTATACTCTCCCAAAAAAGAAACGCAAAAGAATAATAAAATATCAATTCTTTTTTCACAAAATGTTTTTGCTAAATACAGTGAACTTGTGGATAACAAGGCACTGATCGACCAATCACTTTGGAATCGCTTTCAAGACTGTTCTGCTTCAGTGATTTCCTCTAGGTGCAAGAGGACCTGATTTCTACAACAATGAAATGTAACATTGTTTTTTTTCTGAGAGAATTCTGTTCTCAGATAACAATCATGCGATACACAAACAGCCCTAGAAGTGCAGGCTCAGGGAGGCACTTCAGGCAGAGTGGCGCCCCTGCCTCAGCGGCTTTTACTAGGGCTGGTGCAGTCAGCCTTACAACAGTAGGTGTTTATACACGTTACTGACAGATACATGTATATAACATCCCTCAGTCTTCTTGATCTTTCGGCCACAGTACAATAGACTACTAAAGTGTGACGTCATCAAATTTTCTTTTTTGCATTTCAGCATTATCATGACCATATTTCGGTAGAACATGATGAAAAACCCTCACACATCAAATTTGACATGAATTGGTTCATGGTGGCCCGAGATATGGCCGCATGAATACCTAATTAGCCCCATTGAAATCAGTGTAAATTGGCCTGGGTCATAACTGTTTGGAACCGGGCCAATTTACACTGATTTCAATGGGGCTAATTATGTATTCATGCGGCCATATCTCGGGCCCCCATGAACCAATTCCCACCAAATTTGGGCTGTGGATATTTTTCATCATGCTCTACCGATACATGGTATCCAAAACGCTGAAATGCAAAAAAAAATTTTTGTGACGTCATCGCTTTAGTAGTCTATTTGCGGTTTAAACAAAATCCGAACCGTATATACTTACTGCGATGGCGGACGGTCCGGGTTGGGCGGCGGACGGGCCGGGCTGGGCGGCGGACGAGCCGGGCTGGGCGGCGGACGGGCCAGGTTGGGCGGCGGACGGGCCGGGTTGGGGGGGAGATCTCTGTAACTCTAATTTTTGTCGCTTCACGGTATTTCCGGCGCCATCATCGAAACTGTCTAAATCTTCAACATTATCCACTGCACAAAAAGTAATGAAGATCGTGCGTTCACATTAGGAATCAGTTCTAATTTTTGAAAAAAGAGAAGCCTTTATTCTCAGTGTGAACAAGGATCATCTCACCTGGTCTTTTTCTCTGATTTTGTTGAAGAGCTGTGTCGCCGAATGTCGACAGCAAACGACGTACTGTTTCTTCGTCTGTGCAACCATCTGCTCTGCCCCTCGCACAAGAAATCTTTAACATTTCTCTAAAGTACCGTGGTGGGTGTTCAATGTGATTGTAATCGGCCTCTTCTTGTATCCAGTATTGACTTACTGCACTCACAAGAGTTTGTATCGAATCTTCCGACAAACCAACGAAATCACCGTGTCGTGATTCTGCTCGTTTGTCCCTCAAGGAAGTTCTCAAATTCCTCTGAAATAAAAAAAAACAAGGTTGAACACACATATTGCAATTCTGAGCTTCATCTTTTTTTCTTTTTTTCTTTTTTTCTTTTTTAGAGAAAGGCTTTTAAGCAACAATTTTTCACATACACTCGGCTACATATACAGATGTGCACAAAATTATTCATACCCTCACTCCCAAAAAATATTGTGTAGGAAATTTTACTGTATCCCAAGACAGTTAGTTGCACAAGACCACATGTTTTTGGCTCAGCATCATTTGCATAACAATAGTAATGTCCAGATTTGCATTTTTGTGCCTGTTCAAAATTATTCACACCCCTTACAAAATATCAGCATTTATGCCATTTTTTGTGATAATGCACCTGCTTTCAACATTTCAGCGATTCCTTTTTGTTAATTAACAGTTATCCTAACATGTTTGCATACAATTTGAGTCATTAACATATTTTTTCAATTAAATTTAAATCAAAGAATGTCATAGAAGAGCAATCTGCTTGTAGGCTATAAAGTGAGGGGAGTTGATGCCTTCATTCTCAGTTTCTGGACTTGCGCATGGCTATTGTCAATGGCCACAAAGAAGGGAAAGGCTGCAAGGCCCTTTTGCAGCAGTTTAGAGTGCCAGTTTCCACCGCTTATCAGAGCATAATTAGGAAGTACAAGGAGTTCCACACAGTGAGAAACCTTAAAGGGCGTGGTCGTAAGTAGAAAGTGTTACCTCGTCTTAAAAGAAAAGTGTGCCGAGAAGCCAGCAACAATCCCCGCATTACCTTGAAGGTTCTCCTGAACAGCCTTGGCGAGTCTGGGACCAATATATCCAGGCAGACACTTCAGCGCACATTGCACCAGGGAGGTCTCCATGGCCGCCGACCTAGAAAGACGCCACTTCTGAGGCAGACATCGGAAAGCTCGTCTGGCCTTCGCTAAAGCACACCCGGACAAGGATCCAAGCTTCTGGTCATCGATTCTGTGGTCAGACGAGACAAAAATTGAGCTTTTCGGGCACATGGATGTTGCTTATGTCTGGCGAAAGAAAGGGAAGCGTACAATCCAAATAACACGGTCCCAACCGTCAAGCATGGAGGTGGTAGCATCATGCTGTGGGGATGCTTCTCGGCAAATGGGACTGGGAATCTCGTCAAAGTGGTTGGGATCATGAGAAAGGAGCCGTACATTAAGATCATCGATGAAAACATCAAGCAGTCCGCTGAGAAACTCTAGCTTGGTCAGCATTGGACCTACCAGCAGGACAACGATCCCAAACATACTGCCAAGGCAGTCACGAAATGGTTCGAGGACAACCATGTGGACGTTCTGGAGTGGCCGAGCCAAAGCCCGGATCTCAACCCGATCGAGATTCTATGGAGGGAACTCAAGACTCGGGTGATGGCAAGGAAGCCTTCCAACATCAACGACCTTGAGTCTTTTGCGAAGGAGGAGTGTGCGAAAATCCCGGTGGAAACATGTTTTGGCCTTGTAAGCCGATACAGGAACCGTTTGGAGGCTGTGATAAAAAACAAAGGCTTTTCTATCGATTATTAAGAGTGACTTTATTGATGTATATGAATAATTATGGACATGACCTTTTTTGGAAATAAGTCAGTAAAATACCCCAAAAAATATATATTACAGAAAATGTCACTTGTTGTTATTCTTTCAGTTGTTTGTCACATACTTATCATAAGTAAGCCAGACAAAACACACTCATTTATTAACATAATTCAAAATACTCTATTACAAGGGTATGAATAATTTTGAGCACATTCTGTACATGTATGTTGGTTTTACTAAACATTTCACCACTAGCAAAAACACACAAACTTACCTCGCATTGAATACAAAGCTCATCAACAGCCGCACTCTACGCAAACAAACAAAAATAAATTTAGCTGCTTAAGGGCACAGGCTCGTCAGCAATGTGCGCGCGCCAAATTCGTGCCACGAAATACGCAGTTCCATAGCAAATGCATGGAGCTGCGTATTTCGTGGCACGAATTTTGGCGCGCGCGCATTGCTGACGAGCCTGTGCCTTTTAAATCTAAAAATAATCTTGAAGTAAAATGTTATTAATGCAACATTTACAGAAGTTCTATTCATCCTATGCAGCACATTTTGAAGTCACGTCATGAATAACATTTTAATGGATGAATTTAAGTATATGTGATGAATTTTGGTTGATTCTCATTTTGTTAATTTGTAATTGTTTATTTCATGGTTTTAACGAAGCTTAGAATGGACATGATATTGGTATTATGCCACTGTTATATAGGTAATTGAGGAGAAATGTCTCGGAAAGACCTTTTTGAAACCTTGAACCTGCCTCATAATCTCATAGACCTGAATTGAAGGTGTTAAAACTGGTAAAATATTAAGGCGGTAGGCCTATGTAATGTATTTCTACTAAGGGCAATCAGGTCGGCTCCTTCCTCGCCTTCCACCTCCGTGGCCCTGGTTAGAATCCCGTCCGGGTCGGTATGGATTGGGTTCTCAGTCCCTGCTTGATTACATGGCCGGGTTCCCCCATGTGGTGTTCCCCCACCTCTTAAACTCCAAAATTTAGCATTTCTTCCTGTTCTCCGGTGCATGGCCGTGATGAAGAACCTCTTCTTGTTTTAGAAAGGTCTCGTTTTTGGGCTGTGTTCCACTCAGCAATCCTGTTTACAAACACTGATAACCCTAGGCATATGTCTTACCTTCCCACAATTACATCTTCTGCGCGGACGTGATATCTGTTGGGAATAAGCACGATTTAAAAAAGAAACAATTGACATCCCATAAAATGCTTTTTAGATGGCACATGTTTGTATCATTTTTTAAAGGGGTTGGAAAACTCCCTTCACTTTCATGGTTTTAACACTATTCCTTTCTTTATATAGTCCTTTATGTACTAAGAACATTTTATTCAGAATTTCATCCTGGAAAGGTCGGACAATTTCAGTATTTTTCAGAGACTCTTTTCACGCGAAACTGAAAACGAAAGGTCACGTCAATCAACTCGAGCTATGTGTGTGACGTCATAGCGTGGAGACACACAGAGCTGCTTTACTGACTGTGGTCGTGTACCTAGCTCCTCGCAGCAAACACGTACACGTTGTATGGACGCACAGAACCGCGGATTTTCCACAGAGTTGCAAGTGTCACCACCAACAAGGCACAAAGCTGGCATTTTATCGACATCAAAAATGAATTCAGTGTAATAACCACTGAGAAAATACACCGAAAACGTTGAAGACATTTACAGAAAAATTACGACTGGTGGTTTATGCTATGCAGAAAGCATGCAACTTGCTATGCAAAATAGTGACTGTCTCCTCGCTATGACGTAGCGGGTCAATGCATATCATTATTACGTCATCACGGTTGACGAACACGGTCTAGTTTTTAATTTTTCTCTCTAATATAAAGTCAGCAAAAAAGGTAAGAAAAATGCAACTTTATCAAGTAACATCCGTTTTATAAAATAACTTTCTTCCTCGCCAAGCAGCTTCAAGCTTAATCTCAACAACCCGATTCATTTAGGGATCATACAAAAGAAGCTTCCTTCGTGAAAACAAACGGTTTTGGAGGCTGTGGCGTGAACCACATTTGACTGGGGGAAAGTGTTACAGGACCGGTCTTTATAGGCACAGTGACACATTGTAACGTGCTTTTGACCAATTGAATTGGTTTTTAAACTTTTAGATTATTTGAGGTCTACAAAACTACATAGGCATACTTCATACATGGCTGAATCGTAAAATACACTCGGACTTTTACAATAATCGTCTTACGTCTTTGGGCTTGATTGACAAGGGGACGCATTCTCCATCTGGGTTTTCTGTGTTTTCTGGGTTGAGCTGTGAAACTTTGCCGTGGCAAGAGAACACGTCCGGGTTGGGAGAGGTTCTCTCAAAATCAAATGTCTCCGAGATTGTTGGATATTTCCATAGTCGCGTCTTGGAAAACCGCCTTATCTGGATATACACAAAACCGACAATCATTTATAGCTTTTAAAAGCTTACAACCATCTGGAGAGTTTGCGTGTAAACAAACCTTCATAAAATCATGCATCGACCCTGGCTTCATCAGTAAAGCCCTTTTCACACGACATAAAATAAAACAAATCGCAACGTTTGAGACAGAACTTACTTTATGATTACACGGTAGGGCGAGTTGGCGTACTTTCACATGACACAGCGAAAACATCATTGGCTTTCCTTTAGACGAGAATGCTTTTTCCGTTGGTCGCTGTCAGACCATTGATTTTGCGCAAAAATGCTGCCGAAACAAGCAGCCAAAGGCCAATAACATACCCGCGAGAAAGTGTACTGCGACAGCCGAGGAGACAAGATTGTCAAAAAGAAAAATAAGTCATGGGGCTACGATGGAGGCGTCCAACATCCAATCAAAAATGGATGGCATGGTCATAATCCAGAATCGGAACGGTGATCAGAGCCATGACCGGTGGACGTACTTACTGAATACTATCGCTTTAAATTTCGCGGGACGTGGCGTGTGCATGTTGTGCTGGCACAAGGGTTGGGTACGGTGTATAAATGTATCCACGCATGCGCATTGCGTCGAGTGTCGCGAAGGACGTTGTACAAATCGTTTCACACGATAGTTGTCAACGATACCTTGAGAAATCTTCCGAATATTTTGTCGTAGGTCTGGACCTCCGCCAAAATATCTCAAGGATTGAGAAAATTTCTCAAGGAATGCTTGAGACTCTCAAGCATGAGTGTCCTTTCACACGATGGCACTTTTGTAAGATTTTCTCAAGCATGAGAAAATATCTCAAACCTTGCGAGTTTTTTGGCCTCGTGAGATCCCCGGACATTAGTTGGACCCAGGCACTATTTTCGGAGGTAGGGGGGGGAGGGGGAGGAAGGAGAGGGGAGGGGGGGGGGGGAGGGGGAGGAAGGAGAGGGGAGGGGGGGGGAGGGGAGGGGAGGGGGAGGGGAGGGGAGGGTGATTCAGTCACCGGGTCTTTTTTGAAAAATATTTCCTCCCCGTTGAGCGCTATAGCCAAACGAAATATAAAAAGATTTTTAGAGGATGCAGTGCAGTGAATATCACTGATATTTTGTATTTACCGCTGTCGTAGTAGTGTCCAACTGCCAACCATCTTTTATCCCTTTGATAGTAGCTTCCACGTCCCCCATGTTGTACAGCACAGTCATATAATTGTTGGCGTCAAGTTGTCTACTCCGCAGACCATTTTCATTTTCGAGGACTTTCTGTTTAAAAAGAACATGGAGATTGTCTCGGTTACAATCAAAATGCTGTCTCAATCCATTTTGTACCGTATATTGGCATATATGACCCAGTTGTTGTAGTCAAGTACATTTTCACGAGTACGAGTACAAGGAAATGTTTTTTTCATGAGTGCGAGTACGAGTGCGAGTAGTTAACATGCAGACATTGCAGGATTTCAGCTGGCAAATTTTAAACATAGCTAAGTATTTTTTTTAGTTAAAGGAGCGTGTTTAGATCACAAAACTGCGCCTCCCCATACCTTATGGGTGTATACATTTTATACCATAATCATGTTATTTTTTCTCAGCATTCTGAAATTTCACGTTATTGCAAGGATATTAAACAAAATAAAATTAATGATTGGTGAGCCAATGCATAGTGCCGAGATTGCCCAGTTAACCCAGCCCCTTAGATACTGTTGCTATGTGCTCACAAGCCATTGCAAAAATATGGCGACACAACGTACAAAGCAACGGGACTCGGCATGGAAAGCACAGATTCATTGGAGAAAACTCAAAGGTATTTATGTTTTAGGGTCGACAGTTACTGTAGCACACACTGAGCGAAGGGCTAGTAATGCAGGGATGACATAATATTCATGCGCTTTCCTACCTTTGAACAGCGAATCGCCCGACATTGAAACCAAAATTCACCAGGTCACTGGCGCATACAACATACAAACTGTATGGGCAGAAAATCGCGTGATTGTTGTGATGATTGCATCACTTTGACCTATGTGGGCGCCGTCTGGTAGCTCTGTTGTGATTGGTCGGCGGGTTCGGCTTGATTGACAGGTCGGAACTATGCATTTGTTCAGAGAATAAAATTAATTAAACAGCCTGGTGCCCTGCTTGGTCCATATCCAAAATGAAGATTGAGTTATATTTGTGCATCCACAAAGTTCCATGGTGTGTCATTTTAACTGTAGTATAATTCACAGTAAAGCAATAAACCTATAAGCCCCTTGCATACGAGTAATGTTTCTCGAGAAACATTTGAGCTTCGGTGTGACCAAAACCCCAACGTTTGTGAAAGACTTTCAGCTATGATGCAGTAGTCCAGGTTCATATTGCGCATACGACATACCGTACAATTGTACATGTACAACATTTCAAAAACGACTAGTTTTGCCTCCAGCCAAATCTCTTTGCATCTCAAATATATTAACGTCGGAAAAAAACTGACTTCGACACCTAAGACGTTAAGATTGTTGTCACAGTTGACATTTGTATTGTTTCTCAAAAAAAGAATCTTATGCATATGTATGCGTGTGGATATTGGCACGATGAAGGTTTCAATGTGAGCACATGTGAGTAATTATGCCAGTTGAAATGGCGTGATGAGTTAGAGAAAAATACATTTCCCAAAACAATCTTAACATGCTCCTTTACATTATTTTTTCATAAGTACGAGTACATTATCACGAGTGCCAGTACAGTACGTGTACAAGAAAATATTTGTTCACGAGTACGTGTACAGAAAAATGTACTCGAGTACGAGGGAGAGTGTATAAGTACGAGTACGAGAACTACAACAGTATGACCATTAGGTCGCTCTTTTAAACACCCCACCTCGAAATTTTTCTTCAATTTGGCAAATGTTCAAGCCTTCGTGTTCGACAACAGCAGAGATCCGTCACTTGCAGGTACATGTATTATGACAAAAAAAATTATTGCGAAACGGAACGCCATGATGCAATGGACGCCCCTGCTGAATGGTTAGGGACTTTTGATAGTAGTTGTTCTCGTAGAATGAGTTTAAATGTGTTTTGACTTTTGAAATTATTTTTGTATAAACGATAGACCTACCTCTTTGGCAACAGGATCGTCGTTCCACATGTATATTCTTGCAGCATATTCCTGGTCGGATAAGTCGAAACGTGGTCCAAATACGCCAACCTCCATTATCTTGCTGCAAGCCTGATCGGGTGATGTCTGTCCAGTGAGGGTCACTCCCGTGAAATGCTTCAGTAGAAGAGTAACTTTTCTGTTCTTGGTCGATACCATGGTGCCATCTTTTTCGTCGTCCATCGGCTGCCATGTTTTAGAAGAGGACTCGTCATTCAAACACATCTTCGGCTGAAGTTTCCACCCGCTGTCTTCCTGTGCGTAATGGGGGAACATGAGTACAACGCTGTCTTGGAAGTTAAGACCCGTTGGACCGCTCTGGATCATAGGAGCCAAAGCAACGTCTGCGGGGTTTAGACCATCCGTTGGCGGTGCACTTGGATTGACATAGATGTAAACTTTCTGCAGATCGCCCAGAGGTATGGCACCACGTGGGATGTACAGATGAACGTTGTACGCCTCCAAAGCCAAGCTTCCGCCGTCCTCGTCAAAATAGCTGATGGCAATGTATGGTAGTTGGAAAACCTTCTTACGCTTGTCACGTCTGTTGAAATCTGCGACAAGGCTTTCGTGCCACCGAAGAATCTTCTGCAAGTGAGTGAGTGTGGCGTCTGAAACGTGAAATGTAACGAACGCATTTGTTGAACAGTTTCTGTTCTGAGCGTGTTCAGATTTTTCCAGAAAATAAATGTTGTTTTAATCTAAGAATCATATAAAATACCTCCCCAAAATACTATCCATTAGAAGAAAACAGAAAATGGCCAATTATCAATTTGGATGTGGAAGCAAAAATGTTGGAGCCATTACTGTATGGGACGACATAATTTAGTTTACAAAACATCAGTGTTTTTTTTGATGATATCCTTGAAAATACGGATCGAGAGCGCGAAATTTGAGGTAATGGTAAATAATGAGAACAAATATGAAACATGATATCATCATAATCTCAAAACCCACGGGCAAAATGGGGGGGGGGGGGGGGGGTGTTTCAAAAATGTGATCTGGTCACGCTCCTTTAAAGCTGTGGTATTGGCTGGATTAACGTCGACTATAGCTTTGTTAAAAATCGCAAATCGAAGAAACAATATTTTAAAATCAATTTTTACTGATTTGCTTGAAACACATGATCAACATAATTGCAATATATCGGCTCACAATATTTGTAGGCCTATTGCTTATATAAAACGCAATGAATCTTGCTTTTAAAGTAACTATAAGGAAATCCCCATGTCTATAATATATTCGTTGTGTTGCATACTCATAAAACAAGACTCGCGTTATAACAACATGATTTGTAAAGTCCCAAGTCCCGTTAATTCTGAAATTAAAAAAAAACTTGGTCTTTTGTCCTCTCTATGGAGGAGTTTAAGAAATCAAGGCATTGACCTCAATTACATCAAACAAATTACCTTCTGAACGACCGCTCTTTTGTATTGATTCCAGTGAAGTCCTCGAAGTGGAAATGTCCTCATAAAAAGACTGTGAGAGAAATGGAAAGAAGTCTGAGGACTTCTGTCGTTCCGATGGCACAGCCAAACAACTCAATAAAAGAAGCATTGTGGTTTAATTATTGTTCTTGTAAATTATTGATTGCTAATGAGCTATTAAGTACGAAAGCGTGTAGCTGTCAACTTTAATATAAAATGTTTATATTTCTTTTAATGTCGTTAACAACGTGATAGATAATTCAATTCGCAGGAAATTTTCAAACCACACACTTCGTCATTCGAATTCATATATGGGTAGACGTTTGTGGAATTAGTGCACCTAAATTTCACTAATTTGCAAAAACTTTTCCAGTGATATCCATTATGTCCAAGCATGAAGCAAAGTAAATGATTACAAGGACAAAGTGCTTGCTATGCGAAATATCGAATACTGATCGACAGCGGTTGATCGATGCGTTTGAAGGGAATGACGTGGATTATCTCGGGGTTGCAGATAATCTGGGTATCAAATAGTCCGCGGTATGATCAATTGTTGCCACCTTTATTGAATTATGGAAACATAAAAAAAACTCACGTATATAGAGACACACAAGAGACGTGTTTATCATTCACATGATTTAAATAAAGCAAAGATGAATAACACAATCGGTTGTCTTTTCCAAATTGTCAATTTTGCAGCATTTTTTCCCCGTACTTATTTTGATTTTCATTTTGTGAACCTGGTTGCTCTTAGATGAAAACGAAATTGACGATTTCGGTTAAAATCGGGCGGTTTGCTAAATTGGACGACGACTTTACAGCACTAAACTGACGGACAATGCGCTAAATTGAATAGCATGCTAAATAAATTCTTCCGCACAAAATGCTTTTTTTGACAATTTGAAATGGACTTACTGCAGGGGACTTAAAACTGCTTTAATATGGAATCATATAAATGAAATTGGTTGCTTGTTTGCTGAAATTGGCCGGGAAAACCTACATTATAAGTATTTGAGCCAGCTGGAGAGGAGAAACTCCTCGTCGGTTTCGTTTAGGTAGTCATTTAGGCTCTGACTGGTTTCATTGTTGTTTTTTTAAATATTTGTTTTCCCGTGTTTTGACTAAGGAAGTTTCAGATTAACAGCCATTGTTGAGACCCAATAGACCTATGACATAATGACGTCACGCAGGTGCATTATGGGTGAAATGTGGGGACGAAATCTCTGCATCGTTAGTTTGCACAATTATTGCAGGGCCATTTTTGCCGCCTTTTGAGCTCTCAAAACTTAAAACCATAGTTTCGGCGTCTGCCGTGGGCTTAAAACTTAACGCAGGCACAACTAAGTTAACACGAAACATTTTAGAAATTTACGATCTTTGTTTTTGACTTTTTTTGCCAGCGAATCGGTTAGTAATGTCCACAAAGTTACGTGCATAATACGCTCGGCGCTTTGCATGCAACGCACGCAAAGTACTAGAGATGCAGAGATTTCGTCCCCACTTTTCACCCATAATGCACCGCGGTAAACATTGCGTGACGTCATTACGTTGCAGGTCTATTACTTTGACAACTTACGTCACTAACACTTTAGTAGTCTATTGCACTGGTGGCAACGCAAACATGCTCTTTTGAAAAGGATGCAAAGTGTAACCTAAAAATTAGAATTTGAGTGTAATAGCAATTTGGCCGTTTTATAAAGAAGCTAAGTAAATGAATGACATTTAAAAATTATACAGCAAATTTAAAAATTTAAATAATTAAACCTGTATACTATACCTACATGACCGTCTGTGCAAAAGATTTGCAAATTGAAAATCAACCTTTACTTACTTATGCATGCTATATTATATCATTATCAGACGGAGGAGTCGGAGGCAGGCGTGATATGCAGCTGTTGCAGCTTGTCTGTTGTTTGAAAGTGGTTTTAACTCAAAATAGATATTTTGATTTTTTTTTCCAAGTCGCTAACAACGGTCGAGCTGGTGCAACAGTCAACTTGAAGTTGAACAAGTACTACGCTCGACCGTTTGCCAACTGCCGCTGTGGCACTCATGTGTTTTGCTTCAGTAAAAATCATAACTTTGTCTCAGTCGTTCAAATGTCTTTAAACGAAATTAAATAACGTGAAAATGAATAAGAACCAGAGAAATAGCGTCCTGATCAAAACCACTTGAATACGCACTTCCATAAACGAAGTCGAATGCATTTCTGATGAATTTCTCGGCATGAACTTCCGTTTCCTTTAGGTAATCCTTCGCGCTCTGACTGGTTTCATATTTTTTCAAAATCTGTGTTTTTATTATGAACTTTTTAAAACCAGCGAACTGTTTTCCCGTGCTTTGACTAAGAAATTTTCAGATTAACAGCTAATGTTTAGATCCAATTACCCTGACAACTTACGTCACTAACACTTTAGTAGTCTATTGCACCGGTGGCAACGCAAAAATGCTCTTGAAAAAGATGCGGAACATTTTCCTAAAATGCAAAGTGTAACCTAAAAATTAAATTTCGTATAATACTTTTAGCAATTTTGCCGTTTTATAAAGAAGCTAAATGAATTACTTTTAAAAATTATAAAGCAAATTCAAAGATTTTAATAATTAAACTTGTATAACCTACATGACCGTCTGTGCAAAAGATTTGCTAATTGAAAATCAATGTTTTATTTACCTCACATGCGCTGCCATTGAGCCCGAAATTGACGCGTTCCAGCTCGAACTCCTGGGGCGCGTAGTGGTATATATTTGCAAAACAGAAACAAACACTATATGTTAACATCGCTTAATATAATATTCCTCGTTTCAACTGTGCATCGTTCATCATATATACTTAACACATTCGTTGAAGCTTGCATGCGCTGCTTGATTTTCTGTTTTCTATATGCACGCATGCTTTTTATTTAAGAATGCTATATTATTGGTTTTATTCATTTTAGTGTATGTATATATGTCTAGCCCTTGTTTTATTGAAGTTTTTTTTCCATATTTGAAGATTATTATAGGTTTTCTCGCTCAGTTTTAACAAAGTACCACCACATTCGTTTCAGATGCATTCGTTTTAGCGCAAATTTGAATGCAGTTTGGGATCATCCTTTAATTATAGGTTTTCCCGGCCAATTTGAACAAAAATCCATTTAAGTTAATACCCGACTCATTCAATTTCGCTTGAAAATAAATGCTCAGGTACATCAGCATTCAACAGTTAAAAAGAGTCATTAAATTTCAACACTTGAGCATTCATTCGACAAATAAAATCATTCAATTTAAAATGGTCACTTAGTTCATTCAATTTCGTCACAGCCAGCAGCAACGGGCTGGTCGACAATTCATGTTCATCAACTGGCAAACATTTTAGTTCGTTTCTGTGGTATGCGCCTTTTGGTACAACAACAAAGTACAAAATCGCATTGCGCTTCGATGACTCTGAATTTGATTGCACCTATTGGGAAAAGGTGGTGGATATTCAACCAAAAAAATGGCAAACTTGTAGTCTTGAATGCCTATGAACGAAATATAGAATGAAAAGAAAGGAATCATACGCGCATCCAATTTTGAAATGCCAGCGAAAATCATTCAATTTCGCCCAGGCCCCGAGCTTGTGTTTAATTGAATGAAGATTCGATGCTTTGTATTTTAATGACGCAAATACTAATCTGGATGTCTTAGCGAACAAATGTCTTTAAACGAAATTAAATAACGTGAAAATGAATAAGAACCAGAGAAATAGCGTCCTGATCAAAATCACTTCCATAAACGAAGTCGAATGCATTTCTGATGATTTCGAGCGAGAAAATCCTATATTATTAGTATTGGAGCCAGCTGGAGAGGAGAACCTCTCGACAGGAACTACTGTTTCCTTTAGGTAATCCTTCGCGCTCTGACTGGTTTCATATTTTTCAAATCTTTGTTTTTATTATGAACTTTTTAAAACCAGCGAACTGTTTTCCCGTGCTTTGACTTAGGAAGTTTCAGAGTAACAGCTAATGTTTAGACCCAATTACCCTGACAACTTACGTTACTAACACCTTAGTAGTCTATTGCACCTGTGGCAACGCAAAAATGCTCTTGAAAAAGATGCAGAACATTTTCTAAAATTGCAAAGTGTATACTTAGAAATTATAATTTGTGTGTGATATATAGCAATTTGGCCGCTATAAAGAAACTAAATGATTGACTTATGCAAGTCATTTAATTACAGCAAATTCAAAGATTGTTTTTGGCTTTAAATAAATAAACCTATACTAACCTACACGACCGTCTGTGCAAAAGATTTGCTAATTGGAAATCAACCTTTTACTTACCCTGTCAGGGGGGGAGAACTTCGAGGGGGGCGGAGGCGGTAGACTTGAACAATATTCATACTGTAAAAATAAGTTTAAATTAACGTCAAAATAACGTTAATTAGTCATTCATCCTTTCGACTTAAATTAGTAAAAATATGTATCATTTGACTAATTAACGTTATTTTTTTTATACAAAACAATAACAAACACTGTGGTAACATCACTTGTCGACAATCTCTCGCATGTGGACAATTTTCGGGGAAAATTATTTGATTGCACCTATTGGGAAAAGGTGGTGGATATTCAACCCAAAAATGGCAAACTTGTAGTCTTGAATGCCTATTAACGAAATATAGAATGAAAAGAAAGGAATCATGGGTGCACGAAAACGAAATTGAATGCAATAATATCGAAAGAGTAACTCTACTTTGCTTGAATTAGGGAAATCGCGTGAATTTGAAGGCGCAATAATGAAATTGAATGATCTTTTGCTGAAATTGGCCAGGAAAACCTATATATTTAAAGAGAACATTCAATTTGGTTTTTCGAGCACGCAGCAATCGGGAAAATTCCGCACTCAAGTTAAAAAAACTACGCACAGCGAAAGTCATTCAATTTCGCTCAGGCCCCGAGCTTGTGCTAAATTGAATGAAGATTCGATGCTTTGTATTTGAATGACGCAAATACTAATCTGGATGTCTTAGCGAACAAATGTCTTTAAAACGAAAATAAATAACGTGAACATGAATAAGAACCAGAGAAACGGCGCCCTGATCAAAATCACTTGAATACGCACTTTCATAAACGAATTCGAATGCATTCCTGATGAATTCGAGCGAGAAAACCTATATTATTAGTATTGGAGCCAGCTGGAGAGGAGAACCTCTCGGCAAGAACGTTCGTTTCAGATGCAATCGTTTTAGCGCAAATTTGAATGCAGTTTGGATCATCCTTTAATTATATAAGGAGAACATTCAATTTACAAAAAGGGTTGAAACACAACAATGAACCAGCTATATATTCCAACATTCAATTTGGTTTTTCGAGCACGCGCAATCAGGAAATTCCGCACTTTAAAATTTCCGCAAATTTAAAACTATACGCGCATCCAATGTTGAAATACCAGCGAAAATGTTATATGGTATGTCACAAAACGTGACCCACCCGCAATGGAGTGACCCACATGCAAGCAGAAAATATACAAATTTCCTTTGTCTTTTGTAAGAATTGCGATTTATGAAACATTACGACAAGTGGTCTAATACGGTTGGTACCCAACATAAAATACTGTGGACTGGCGAATAAAGGATGTGCAAAAATTGCAGGAGTAGGTGACGGATTGGGTTGGGGTGTGTGTGTGTGGGGGGGGGGGGGGGGGGGGGAATCGGGCGGAATCGGGCGGAATCGGGGTAAGGTTGGGGGTATAGGGTTTGGGTAACAGTTTATAGGAGAACTGTTTTGATTTTGGTCAAAAAAAGGTTGTTTGCGTTTCGGGAAAAAAGTGAAATTTTAGAACACGAGAAAAAAAGGAACTCACACGGTGTGTACTTCGTACGCGTTGACAACACCACAGAAGTACTATTGCGACAGCAGCGACTATAAAGCCAACCAAACCTAGTATAAGTCCCAGGTTCCTAAATTCCCGCGAGTTGCAGATTCCGGTGTCAGTTCCATTAACGGGCGTGTACAATTCGTATCCATCTTCGCAGGCGCGGCACTGGTCTTTTCCTGGGCCCACACATTCCAAGCAATTGGTGGTACAATTGCCACAGTATTCTTCGGTGCAGTTACTCTCGGCAGTAGCTGTTGCCATGGTAGAATTCTGTATATGAATTAGTATGTATTTTAAACGAATTTTTGTAATTTATTTTTGTTTGTAAATACGTGCACGTTAAATCCTCGATTTAGGAGATGCTTTAAAAGCACAGGCTCGTCAGCAATGCGCGCGCGCCAAATTCGTGCCACGAAATACGCAGCTCCATAGCAAAGGCATGTATCTGCGTAATTCACGGATTTGGCGTGCGTGTATTGCTGACGAGCCTGTGCCTTTAAGTGTAATGTGACTCCATTTATTTACCGACGTGCCCAAAATACCTTAAACTGATAGCCTTAAAATAGTTATAATAGAAACTAGAAATGTGTTCGTTGTAAACGAACACATGGCTGTTCCCCTCCTTTTTATAAACATATATGGTGTTCGGGATGACCTTTGTTAGTGATCGTATATGAAGAAATCACGATCGTACGTCAAACGGTTGAGTTTTTATCGATTTTTAAATATTGAATATTATTACATGCCCCTTTAATCTGACATGTAGGGAAGGTCAAAGGTGTTGCTATATGTTTGGATACCCCACCCTAGTCGAAGTGTAACACAGTTGACCCCATCGTGATATATTGTACCCCTTTCAAATGGCAAGGCAAAATCTGTTTGACCAATAGGAAACAAGGTCAAAGGTCAAGCCATGTGCGCATCTTAAAGACATTTGTTAGTGATCGTATATGCAGAAGGAATCAAATTTGTAGGTCAAACGGTAGATTTTTTATTGATTTTTGAATATTTAATTACGTAATCATCTTGTCGCTAGAGGGCGCTATTTCGTACGATGACGTCATCACTTATATTTTTGGAAAGCTTAAGGGCCTCTGGTAATAGCACCATTGACCCTATCTCAATACCTCCTTTCACTTTCAAACTAAAGCCTGCCGCACACCTTTGCGATTTACCGGCCCATCGGACACCGGACCATCGGATCCGGAAAAATCAAACAAGTTTGATTTGCTCCGGTCTATAGCGTACGGTCAGACCGGCCCGAATTGTTTCAGCGCACACCTTTCCGGTATGTGGTCCGGTGATCCGATTATCCGGTAAATCGCAAAGGTGTGCGGCGGGCTTAAGGGCCACTTCCGGTTTCGACCGGAAGTGAGCAAGGTCAAAGGTCACGGCCATATTTTTTGGATACACCACCCTAGGTCCAAGTGTAATACAGTTGACCACATCCAGATATCTTGTACCACTTTCAAATGGCAAGGCAACATCTGTTAGACCAATAGGAAACGAGGTCAAAGGTCAAGCCCTGTGCGCATCTTAAAGACATTTGTTAGTGATCGTATATGCCACAGGAATCAAGATCGTAGGTCAAACAGTTGATTTTTTATTGATTTTTGAATATTTAATTACGTAATCATCTTGTCGGTAGAGGGCGCTATTTCGTACGATGACGTCATCACTTATATTTTTGGAAAGCTTAAGGGCCTCTGGTAATAACACCATTGACCCCATCTCAATACCTCCTTTCACTTTCAAACTAAGGGCCACTTCCGGTTTCGACCGGAAGTGAGCAAGGTCAAAGGTCACCAACATATTTTTTAGATACCCCACCCTAGTCGAAGTGTAACACAAGTGACTTTGTCCAAATATCTTGCACCACTTTCAAATGGCAAGGCAAAATCTGTTTGACCAATAGGAAACGAGGTCAAAGGTCAAGGGGTGTGCGCATCTCAAAGACCTTTGTTAGTCATCGTATATGCCGAAGGAATCAAGATCGTAGGTCAAACGGTTGATTTGTTATTGATTTTTGAATATTTAATTTATTAAACTTCATACCCCTTTAATCTGACACGTGATGACGTCATCATGACGTCATTAGTACTGTGCACAACTTTACATAGTGACCAATGTCCATGTGAAGTTTGAAGTCAATCATCAATGTGCAAGTGTCCGAAATAGCGTCTGAAAAAAGTGGACCCGAATCGGAACAGCCAATTAAAAATCCAATACAACACATATTTTACAACATCAAAATAACTAGAAGTTAATTATCAAAATACAGGAGGTCGTTGGTTCCAGTTCCATCCAGTGTTTTTTAGCATATTCTCGGAAGTTTCTCTCAGACTTTTAAAAGTGTTATGCAAATCGTGTCGTGCAAGACATTAAAGAGTCATCAACATTGTCAATGTTTTACAATTAATTTTTGGGCAACGGCCACCCAGTCGTTAATGGGTACCTGGTGCTTGCATTGGGGAAGGAAACTGTAGACCCGAGCAGTAGTCAGCTCTATCGTCAGGTTAAATGCATGGCTCAAAAGCCAATGAGTCGGCCAGGAGTTGAGCGCCAGCAGCAAAGCGCGGATACCGCGCATGCCCCTTCCTTTCCTTTTCAAAAACTGTTTGACCAATTGGGAACGAGGTCAAAAGTCGCCGTTTTCATTTTTGAAAAGCTTGGCCATACCTAACCATAATACTATAGGATTTCCCGGTTATTTTAGCAATTATATCAAGCAAATTCCCTTGAACGATACTTTAATTTTTTCCCCGGCCGAACAGCGGGGAGCTCAGCACTTCTCGATTTAAATTTAGACAAGTCACCAATGGATTTTATTTGCTATGCAGTACTATAATTCAAATTACATGCAACATGCGTTCTATTTCGTCCTAATTGCGTGGAATTCGTCTCGTGTGGTGATCGGCATTGTATTGAAAAAGTTATTTCGTCTTTTGTCATTCATTTTTGACCAAGATTTGACCAATAGGAAATGAGGTCAGAGGTCATTGTCTTATTTTTTGTAACTTACGATGATGTCATCGGTTTCCTAATTATAATAATTTAAAATACCTTAAAAAAGTGGATTTTGGACGAAAAGGTGGCTTTAAAAAAAAAAGGGACCTTAACTAAAAAACGGAACAAGTTATGAACTTGAAATTTGATACAGTCATAGGTCCTAGGTTAGGCATCTTGATGTTTGTGTAACATTACGATGACGTCATCGGTTGCCTAGTTGTAAATACCTTTTAAATGTGGATTTTTGAAGAAAAACAAAACAGGCTAACTCAAGAACGGAACAAAGTATGAGCTTGAAACTTGATACAGTCTTTAAATCTTAGATAGCAACGTTTCTGTGACATCACCACGACGTTATCGTGTACCTAATTTTAGTACATGTAATTTGAAAAACACCTTTGACCTCGTTTCATATTGGTTAAATCTTGTTTGGCCTCTAATTTGAAACAGGTAAAAGATACCAGGATTCGGTCAGTGACATTATGGTTGGTATGGTCAAGCACTGCGAAAATTAAGTTAGTGATCTTTGACCTCGTTTCCTATATGGTCAAATAGATGTTGGGCTATAATTTCAAAGTGTTAAGAAATACCAGGATGATGGGGTCAATGACTTATATGGTTGGATATGTTCAATCTGTACACAAACATAAATATCCCTAACCTAAGGCCTATGACTGTACCAAGTTTCAAGCTCATACCTTGTTTTATTTTTGAGTTTATTATTTTTTTTCCAAATAGCCACTTTTTAAAGGTATTTTAAATTATTATATTTAGGCAACCGATGACGTCATCGTAATGTTACACAAACATAAAGATCTCTAACGTAGGACCTCTGACTGTACTTAGTTTCAAGCTCATACTTGGTTTAATTTTTGAATTAGGTTGCTTACCGCCCCCTCCCCAAATTCACTTTTTAAATGTATTTTAAATTATTATAATTAGGCAACCAATGACGTCATCGTAATGTTACACAAACATAAAGATCTCTAACGTAGGACCTCTGACTGTACTTAGTTTCAAGCTCATACTTGGTTTAATTTTTGAATTAGGTTGCTTACCGCCCCCTCCCCAAATTCACTTTTTAAATGTATTTTAAATTATTATAATTAGGCAACCAATGACGTCATCGTAATGTTAGACAAATCAGGATGTCTGACCTAGGATCATGACTGTTTCATACCTTGTCCCGTTCTTGAGTTGGGGTACTTCCCTTCCCCCCCCCCCCCCCACAAAAAAATTCAACTTTTTAAAGGTATATTAAATTTTTATAATTAGGCAATCGATGACGTCATAGTAATGTTACACAAACATCGGGCTCTCCACCCTAAGGTCTAATATTGTACTAAGTTTAAAGTTTATACAGAGCTGGATAGGGTTTAATCAAAATTTCGGGGGAAAAGCCGCCGATTGTTTTAAATTATAGTATCATCGATCCTTATCACGGAATGGCCGGTCTTAAGTTTCGATAGATCAGACCGAGGGTCTTGGAGCCATGCCAAATCAGGCATATTTTTACATAGATGAAATTGGTCTCATTTTGTAGCTTAGAGCGTGTAGATTCCGGAAATTTAACTTGGGAGTAATTTTAGATCAGGGTAATTAACTTAAGAGCGGCGCGAAAATTGCAGGAGGTTGCGTGGCTACGTTTACCCCCTGTTTGCCAATATCGTAGCAATACGACGGCACAAGCGACAATGAAATCAGTTTGTCGTGAAACGTTACCATAATATTTGGTCAAAAATATGATTTTCTAGATATCGATATTTCAAACATCCACACACCAGGCCTCATCCAGGAAACCAAGTTCTAGGTCGATGTGATGCTCCAGGAAACCAAATGGAGACCATTTGAAAATTAGAAAATGTACAGTAAGTATAGGAAACGTTGGTATAAATATGCGATTTTTTCAAAATCATATTTTAGTAAAAGTAAAAATAAAGGTCAAATTTTCTTTTTGTCGGGGACAAATATGCCCACACAAGCCCACATCATACAGCATTAGATAGCTTAAAAGCAGCTTGATGTAGGGCTTAAAAAGTGACATAAGGGTTGATTTTTTGGCTTTTTTGGTTAAAACCCTCATTTTGGGTCAAAAATAACATTTTAAAGATATTCACATTCTAGACATCCACGCAACAAGCTTCATCGCGAAAAGCACGTTTTAGGTCATTTTGACGTTCGGTAAAACAAAAATAAGCACATCAAATTTGAAAAATGTACAGTAAATATAGGAAACTTAAATACATGTAGTTTTATCCCGCTGTGTGATTAAAGATATGCATGATTAAAACCAACCTGGGCAAAAACCAGCTCCGTACTTCGTCTAACTTGTGAGAAAACAGTAACAAAAAGGGTTTGCAGTTATTTCGCCCTAAAACCACGGCCTGTGCACGAAGTGGTTTTGGGGCGAAGTGGCATTTGGGCGATGTAGTGTTTGGACGAAGTGATTTAGGGCGAAATGGCACTCGGGCGAAGTGGTTTGGGGGCGAAATGGCACTTGGGCGAAATGGTTTTGGGGCGAATTGATATTTCGTCTCATTAGACAAAAAATAATTGTTTTACTAATTTCTCAAAGACTATAGCACTTCAGACAAAACCATTTCAGGGGAAGTTTTATACGGTCATTATGTGTGTATTTAGTAAGTTAGGCGTAAATCTGTGAACATTTATGATTTTCGAGATACCAATCATACTGCCTTTAAATGTAAATTTGCGTTTTTATCAAAACTATATTTCTAACAAATAGGCCTACATAATCATACATCATTTGCACGCGTGATGTCTACTTCACATTTGGCAGGATGTGAAGCTTAAAAGTTTTTGGGGAAAAAGTAGTTTTAAGTCTTATTTTATTCTAAAAAGCTGCATTTTTGGTCAAAATTATGATTTTCCAGATATTAATATTTTCATCCACACAACAAGCCTATTCTAGGAAACAAATTTTTAGGTCAATGTAATGCTCCACTAAACAAAAATGACCATTTAAAACTTTAAAAATGTACAGTATAGGGAACTTTCGATTAAATGTGTTATTTTCTCAAAACCATGTTTTTAAAGGAAAAATAAAGGGCAAATTTTGTTTTTGACCGAGACAAAATATGCCCACACACACCCAAAAATTGCAGCTAAACATTTTATAATCGTTTTTAGTACTATTCGAAAGTTTGAACATTTTGAGGTACGGAAAAGTGTCAAAAATTACCTAAAAAAACAAGATGGCCGCCAACACAAAAAAAGTTAAACAGCTAGAATCCACCCTTCCACATTTTTTTGAGTTTTTCTGTTTATCATGGAGGTGTATGTGTCTACAACACCATCACAACTTGTTTTTCAAAAAATCGACAGGCTTTTGCTTAAAACGTAAAGCAGTTCCGACCCTCTTCACCCGAAATTCTAAAACGCTCGAGGTCACTTGGTCTGTTTATCAACAGGGTTTTGACGTCATCCTGAGAAACATATACAAAACGGCATGTGCAGTATTGAATAGAAAATACACGAAGTGATTGACTATGTTTATCATGCCTGTTTTGTCAAACGTGAAAAACACATGTAATATGACAACAATCTACTATTACCTGTTTTGTGAAAAAACGGTGAAATTGTGGCTCACAATGAAGCTCTTTTGAAGTAAATACTGGTGCATTGCGACGGGTGGTTTTGTCACGGAACGAACGGCATTCACAGCGGTCTGTCTGCAGCATTGAACGGTTCCCTGCGGGCCGTATAGTTCCCACGTGTTACATCGGCCGGTACAAGTTAGAATGAGCGACTCATTTTTCTCTCTCTTGGTAATAGAAAAGAAAATCTTTCTGCTCTTTTTTTTTCATAGTGTCTGGTAAAACATACAACCACGCAGCTACTGGGCATATATCTGGCTTTTTGGACCAACAAAATTCTTAAAAAAACACCATCTAACAGAGACGGTTTTCCAAGTTTCTTGCGTGTAAACGTATGGAGCTAACAATCGTGTTGACTTCTCTTTCTCAGGATTGCGTCACGGGGTCACGCGCATATAATGAATACCTAATGACGTTTCAGAAATCGCGTAAATCTCATTTTCGAAAAGCGCACTTTTGCTTGCAATTTATCCACTTAAAACCGACAATTAAAAAATAATAAAAATCCACGTCGGCAAGAGGGATGTTTGGACTATCAAAAAAAGCCTAAATGCTGGATTTTCGTAAAGGGGGATTCTTCCTCTTTAAATAGACGGGTGTACGTATTTATGTGAAAAGTATCCTAACACTATGAGCAACTAACAATGGAAATTGGGCACAAACCATTGTTATTGTTAGTTGCTCATAGTGTAACCTCCAAAAAATTCAAACAAAAGGTTTTCAACGGTTTCTGGTCCTACTGAATGTGGTGAATAACAGGAAAAATATCTACCAAAATCAAGCCACCAACAATTGGTGTAGAGCTTTAATATTTGAAGTAGAGCAGTGATTTGAATGTCTACCCTGGGGTTGTCAGGGCAAAGGAATTCACTAATATCCATACATTTTCAATCCAACCTTCGGCAAGCAATACAAGCCACAAACTCGCAATGGCGGTCATAATTACAAGCATGGAAGGGGTAATTAAAGACAATAACTTCTTTAACTGCTGATGTCAGAAGTAGCTTCTTTTATCGGTCAGTAATAAGTATAATATGATCCCCTCCTGTGGCAAATCTTGCTGCATCAGCCACCGTACGAGCCTCTAAGGCAGGGTGTGCTACTCTGCCATCAATGGCTCCCTGACAACCTGCACTTCTATAGACTGGGCTGGAAGGCTTCGAGCTGCAATGCGAAGGCATTGGCCTCGGGGCTTCAAGTTAAGCTGGGAGAGCTTTGGGCTGGGAGGGCTAAGAGCTGGGATGGGAGGGCTTCGGGCCCGGATGGCGTGGCTTTGGGCTGAAATGGCATGACTTCGGTCTAGGCTTGAGGGGGGGGGGTGGGACTTCGCGCTGGGCTGGGAAGGTTTTGGGCTGGGCTGGGAGGGCTTCGGGCAGGGCTGGGGGGGGGGGGGGGGGGTGGTGTGTGAAGTGATTTGGGGTTCGGGCTGGGATGGAAGGGCTTCGGGCAGGGTTGCTATGGCCACGGGCTGGGTTGGTATGGCTTAAGGCTGCTGGGCTGTGATGTCCTTACGCTGGGCTGGGATGGCCAAGTTTGCTGGGTTTTTATCCTGATTAACATACGAAACTGGGCTATTTTTAAAGCGACTTGTAAATGTGGGAAATGTGTTTTGACTTTTTAATTCTACGTCCGTGACTCAACAGTCTTGAGGGTGCAAACAAGAAAGATGTACGGTCATTGTGATACCTGTTCTTCGCAAACTTCAAACAATGCGTTTCCCTCCTTACAGGTATATGTAAAGTTTCCAGTTCCAAGACGTGAAGTGCAGATATGTATGACTGATAGTTGCCCCAAAAATAATTGTACATGCATGCCCTTTTTTTGAATACCCTCAAGACTGCTGCTCAAGTGAGCAGTAAGGCTAGAATGCCAAATTTTGTGTGCTTATGTTGGTTTTACTGAGCATTAAATTGACCTAAAACTTGCTTTGCTGAATGAAGCTTTTTGCGTGGATGTCCAGAATGTGAATATCTTTAAAATGTTATTTTTGACAAAAAATGAGGGTTTTAACTAGCCCAGGTTAGACGTCTTCTTCATTGCATTACGAGTCACCATATGTAGTATGCGGTACGGAGTCCAACCTGGGCTAGGTTTTAACCAAAAAAGCCCCAAAATCAACCCTTATAATATCACTTGTTAATTTGAACTTTAAAGCTGAGACTTTAAGCTATCCAATGATGTATTATGTGGGCTTGTGTTGGGCATATTTGTCCCCGACAAAAAGAAAATTTGACCTTTATTTTTACCTTAAAATTATGATTTTGACAAAATCGCAAATGTATACCAACGTTTTTTATATATACTTGCTGTACATTTTATACTTTTCAGATAGTCGTTTTGGTTTCCTGCAGGCTGGAGCACTCACATCGACCTAGAACTTGGTTTCCTGAATGAGGTCTGATGTGTGGATGTTCAAAATAACAAAATCTGGAAAATCATACTTTTGACCAAAAATGAGGCTTTTTGACAAATATGTCCAAAATCACCCTTCTCCCAAATGTTAAGCTCCACATCATGCCTAACTTTAAGGTTGAGATATTAAGCTACCCAATGATGTATGGTGTTGCTTTGTGTAGGTAGTGTTTGCCGCTCACCTATTATTATACATGGAGTTAATTACATACCTGAGTTGGTGCTGAAAAAACACTTCCCGTCAAAAGCAGGAGGCATACAACTAGAATCATCTGGAAAATGTTGCATCCCGCCATAGCTATAGTCAACTTCGTCAGAATTTTGAGTCACAAACTGAAATGAGGACAAAATCGCGGAGGAACAACTCTGAATCAAGACCTAGCTGGAAGTGTATTTTTTATGAGAGTGAACGCGAACGTGCATAGATCGGTTCATAAATGTATCATCGATTGCTCAATATTGCAAATGAAATTTGGGAAATCCCCGTTTTAAATCGGGGTTTTTGTGTTGAGTAAATTGCCTATTTTTGCTTCAAAATACTGCATGTTATCTTAACTTGTTTGTTTTTTTCTTATCTACACTAGTCAAATTGGGTCCATTAGTGTGGACCATAAAGTTAGATATAGAAAACTATAGTGTCCACTCCCAATAAATTATGTGCCGATATGGACGCCGCCATTTTTGCTTATCTCTATTGGTGCACGGTAGGTAAAGGGGTGTTGCCCACTTTGCACTCATGGCGTTAAGCGAACATGGCGCCGCCCCTATCAGCACAGTACGCACACGCCTAGTCAGTGCACACTCTAGTTTTCTATATATAACTCTATTGCCGAGCAATAACCACGCGTGATTGGTCGTTGTATTAAATATCTGCATGATCTATTTTTAGAGTTAGCTCAATGACGAGTGAATTTCGCAATCGTTAGTTATAACCCCCCGGGAATTCCTGGATATTTATGCCAAACATTGCGGCGTGTGTACCAAAAAAAGACATGATGAAAACTGATGCAAAAAAGGACAATCGGGTGAATACATTATTATTATTATTTCCTTTATTTATACAGGGTAAAAGCTCAAACAGCATAAAGCTGGTTTTCATTGAGGCCCTGTTATGACAAAATAAAATAATATAAAGTACATAATTCTTTGTTTACAATATAATTAAAATAAAATATGAATTTCCAAAGTAAAACCACAAGAAAGTAAAATAACGTTTTTAGTGATAAATAAATTAAAAACAAAACACAAACAGAAACAAAAACAAAACAAAAACGAAACGAAAACAAAACAAAACAAAACAAACAACAAACAAACAACCCAAATAATACAAAATGATTAAAATTAAAATTGATAGGCAGTAAAATAAAGATAAAGATAAGGGTAAATCTGGACCCAGCAACGTAAAAACAAGATGACAATATACATGTATAAAATACCACGAACGACAGGATAAAATTATATAGAATCTAAAGAAAAGTTGCTGAAATAAAAGTTGCGGAGTTGTGATTTAAACATGGTTAGTGAAGAGGCGGTCCTTACATGGGGTGGCAGTAGATTCCAAGTATTGGCACCACTGACTGAAAAGCTGGAAGCATAATATTCTGTACGGACAGCGGGAACTCTCAAAGTGCGGTTACTGGACTGTCTAGTTCTACATTCATTTTCAAATTTAGTAAAATAATTTTGCATATAGCTTGGGGTCATAGAGTGTAAGCATTTAAAAACAAAAACAGCCTTTCTGAAATTCACCCTTTGTGGAAAAATAAGCCAGTTGAGTTCATTAAACATGTCAGCCGACGGGGTCAAGTAGTGGCATCCTAAAATTAATCTTGCTGCCCTTTTAAGAAATTTATTTAAAGTGTCATTATGTTTTGCAAGTCTATTACCCCACACGGTACAGCAATAATCTATAGTATTGGCATAATTAAACTTGTAAAAAGAGTAAGCAATGTAACCTTGTTTACGCAATTGCGGATACGCTTTAACATGGCCAACTTGGAGGAAACTGATTTTATGACATGCTCAACGTGTGGAGTCCATCGCAAATTACTGTAAATAATAACACCTAAACATTTAAAAGAGTTAACCTGGTTAATTGGGGCTCCATTAAGAATTAGGGCAAGATTGGCATTGGCAACTTTCTGTTTAGACCCGATAAGCATACTTTTCGTTTTAGCTGCGTTTATAATTAACTTGTTGCTAACTGACCAATCATGTACATTAGATAGGGCAACATTTAAATTTGTTTCTAAATCTTGCACATTGTCTGCGCAGCATGTAAGTGTCGAGTCATCGGCGTACATAAACAAGTTGCAATTTCTTGGGATGTACACAGGAAAATCACTAGTAAAAACAATAAATAAAAGTGGGCCCAGAATAGAGCCTTGCGGGACTCCAATGTTAAGAGGCAGACTGGTAGATTTACGCCCTTTGATGTTCACAGACTGGTTTCGATTACAAAGATATGACGAAAACCAGTCAAGAGCGTTACAGGACATGTTCATGGCTTCCAGCTTTTTCAGTAAAATGTTGTGGCTAATGCAATCAAACGCCTTACTAAAATCAATAAAAACTAATCCCGTCATGTGACCACCGTCTATAGCTCGTAAGCATGTATAAGTTAGATCATGTAAAGTGCTTTCTGTTGAGTGCATTGGTCGAAAACCAGATTGGCATTCAGGGATCATATTATGGTCATCTAGGAAAGAATACAATGAAGTATGGACTGCACGCTCCAGTATCTTAGAGATAATTGGTAAGATAGAGATTGGTCGATAGTTATTAACATCATGCTTATCACCTCCTTTATGAATGGGGGTTACTGAAGCGTGCTTCCATGCATCGGGAAATGTACCTTTAACACTGAGTACCCTGGTAAGTTTATCTCACCATCATTGATCGAATCGTCGCAAAAGGTTTCGTTGAGACCGACAATGTCAAACGGGCTATGCTTCATTAAAACTCTGAACTGGTCAAACTTATTGATAAGGCTTCTGACATTTAGATTTGCAAAGGAAAGGCCGTGTGTATGATTGTTTAAAATGGCAAGTCTACTAAACTCTGCTGGACCAGAGTGCACTCGATTCACTTCTGGCTACTAAATAGCACATATTCCCCTCCCGCACTGCCCCGCTCCTAAAGCAGGGATTTTGTCATGTTTTTCATTTTTCATAGGGGATGTTGTCACAAAAAAAAATGTTCCCAAGGGTAGGGATTTGTCACTTGTTGATTGGCAACGCCTACCTCTTAGTGGTGTAGCCGCCCCCTCCCCCTCCCCCAAGGGGTGGGGGGGGGGGGGGGGGGGGAGGTAATTGACAGGTGTAAGCGGACCCTTCTTGATATTGTGCTATGGCTGGTGTGAAGGACGGGAGTGGCGCTCACAAAAGGTCTCTGAAGCGGAAATATTCTAACATCTGGGGCCAATTTCATGGCGCTGTTTAGCAAAAACAGAATATATTTGCTTCATTTTGCGAAAATGGGTTTCCAGACAAAACCGCATGTGATGTGTTTTCACTAATATGATTAAGCCTGTGTGATTGATATTAATCGATAGCTGATGTGCATTTTTCGATTTTATTTTTTTTAGTAATAATTGATTAATCGGCCTTTCGCGATTATTCCCAACTAATCGAGATAGCAGCTCTATCAGTGGTAGCACAGGGCATGTAGTGCAATTATAATCGAGCCAAACACGATGTACAATGCACTATAGACCGTATCGAATTTCCGCCATTTCGTTGGGCACCTTTTGTTTCTTAAACCGTTCAACAATGGAAGCACAATATGTGCAACCATGCATGTCCTCAAGGAACAAAGAAACTGCCCCACGATGGCGGCTATTCGATACGGTCGATACAATGTACACCACATATGTCTGCATCATATCAGTGCATCACGTGTTTAGATCCCACTTCCAGGTGCCCACATTCCCATATTCATTGGTATGTCACTCGCAATCTCACACATGTGCAGCACGATATGTAGCAGAGGGTATCGCCCCTACCATCGTCCCATTGTGTCTTAAATATCCTAGGAATTTCCAAGGAATTCATTTCAGTTTTTAGGGGCGAGTGGGGTGGTGTTGAGGTATGGCTGAGGCTATAAGCCAGGCACTCCGTGCTTTCCCATCACAGCCCGTGTACGAACCCGTCATGGTTATGGAAGGAATGTACCCAATTGATGTACATCGTGTACGTGCAGGTGCATACACATCCACATTCGGGCCCTTGCAGCTGTGAACTGTGCGATCCGCATTCGGGTCATGCATGGAGTGCCTGGCTTATAGCCTCTCCCGTTGAGGTATAGGGGAGTCCCTTTGTCACATATCGTGCTGGGTATAATCTCACAATAAGCTTTTCCCGATCGCCCAATAGAGTAGACGATACATATTCATTACATGCCAGACAGTGCTTTGATTGGTTGAAGTACACTATGCACTCGTATGCAGGTACATACATAGCCTATGCATAATGTCCAACATAATGATTGTGTGATACGTACATAATATGTACGTTCACGTCTAGTTCAAACGATTGGGCGATTAATCGGTGTATGGTTTTTATTATTATTATACAAATTTTAGACAGTGTCAAGGGTTGTGGATAGGATTATAACAATCCGAATTAAACCACTTCCCGGGTATATATAAAAACGGTACAAACATAAAATAAACGACATGTAAAACTAAAAACATACAAAACAAATTAACAATTAAAAAAACATCATAAAAGTACAAAATGTCGCTTTAAGATTATAATAAAATGACGTAAAATGACGTTTGAATATATACATAACCACAAGATGTAATAAAATCACGATGAGAGGCTTTAAAGCATTATTATTATTATACAAATTTTAGACAATGTCGAAGGTTGTGGATAGGACTATAACAATCCGAATTAAACCACTTCCCGGATACAGTAAAAACATAATATAAAATAAACGACAAAGACGATATTATAGTTAAACCGTACAACATGTAGAACTAAAAACATACAAAACAAATTAAAAATTAAAAACATCATAAAAGTACAAAATATACGCATTAAGATTATAATAAAATGACGTAAAATAGACAAAATGCTGGTTTGAATATATACATAACCACAGCACTAAGTAAAAACTAACTAAGATGTAATAAAATCACGAAGAGAGGCGTTAAAGCTATTCAGTGAATTATTTTGGATTACATATTCAGGTAGGCTGTTTCACTTGCGTGCTGTACGGGGAAAATAGGAATATTTAAAACAGTCGGTTCTGGCAAACGAGATATTCAGTTTTCTGGGTTGATCATTCCGTCCTTATCTCGTAGCAGGTTGAAACCTTTTAAGTGAGTTTATGCTAATAAAACCATTTAACATTTTAAAACACATAACTAGACGAAGTATTTTCTTCTTGTCACAAGATCAGTCCAACCTAATCGGTTCAGAAGTTTATTATAGCTCGTCTGCCAGTCCTTAAAATTAATCTAATAGCTTGATTCTGCACGCGTTCTACAATATTAGCATGATTTATCCTATATGGGTCCCAAACAGCACAGCAATAGTCATGTCGGGAACGGATAAAAGAAATGTAAACTTTGTTTAAAATATTTATGGGGCAGTTCTTGAAAATAGTACTTTTTTTATAATTCCTAACGTTTTTTTGGCACTGAGTATACATTTGTTGGCATTGAATATTCCAATTTAGCTTATCGTTTACTGTGACACCTAAATATTTCTCACAGGTCTTAGTCGATAAGGCGTCGGTTGAGGGGTGGTGCTTCCTAGACATGCTCATAACTTTGCACTTGTCAACATTAGAGTTTAACTGCCAACGATTCGACCAGCTAAGAAGTAAATTGGAGGATATCAGTGTCAGGTTCAGCGAGAATAGGCCGGTATTAAATACAGTCGTCTGCATATAAACGAATTGTAGATTGAACATCATTAGAAATGTCGTTTATAAAACACAGGAAAAGTATTGGACCGAGAATGGTACCCTGTGGTACGCCTGATTTGACCCTCGAACAAGATGAAAACTTCCCGCCGGAAGAAACTCTTTGCTCTCGTTCAGTAAGGAAATTCAAGATCCACTTAATATTAGAGTCGCCAACACCATAGATAATAAGATTTTTACGCAAAAGGTCATGTCCAACTCTATTAAACGCTTTGGCGAAATCAATCAAGTAAATATCCACATCATACCCAGCGTCTAAGTAACTGCTATAGTCATGAGTAGCATCGATCAACTGAGCTTCACAACAGCGATGCGCTCTGGAACCATGTTGAGTTTAATAAGCTTTCCACAAACAAATTTTTTCCAAAATCTTACTCACAATAGACGTGAGTGAAATAGGGCGGTATAGTTACTCGCAACATCTTTCCCTTTTTTGAACAGGGGGGTTGAATTCGCTCTATGCCAATCGTCAGGAAGAATATCATTCTCAAGCGAAGCATTGAATATTTTTAGTGAGAGACGGTGCGAGGTACTCAGCGCCCTCTTTCAGGATTCTAGGGTCAATGCCATCTGGACCGATTGCTCTATGAATGTCAATCTCTTTAATCTCAACCTCATACCTTTCTTTTAAGCCAGGTGTTTCACTCCATCAGGATGAAGCAATAACTGCTATGGAGAACTGCATATTTGATATTCGAAATTGGTTATCTCAAGATAGGTTGATGTTGAATACAGATTAAACTGAATTTTTGGTTTTAGGGACGAAAACACAATTAGCAAAAGTCACAATTCCGCATATTTCAGTTGGCATATCAAATATCAAACCAGTAAATTTGGAAAACAATCTTGGGTTTTGGTTTGACTCTAAACTATCCATGGACACGCAAATAAATAAAGTATGCTCTTCGGGATTTTATTATTTACGCAATCTTCGTCGTATTAGTAAACATTTGAGTAAAAAATCGCTAGTTATTTTAATTCATGCATTTATTACCAGTCGGCTTGACTATTGTAACAGTCTGTACTATGACATCCTAAGACACAGCTTGACAAGTTGCAACGTATTCAAAATGCAGCAGCTAGACTGGTTACACACAACAGTAGGTTTTGCTTTATCACACCGGTATTAAAGGAACTACACATGGTTGCCTGTTAAGTTTCGTATTAACTTCAAAATACTGTTGCTGGTTTATAAATGTATTTATTCACAGGCACCAAGTTATCTGTCGGATCTTGTTATAGTTAGAACACAGTCGCATTATAACTTAAGATCATCTAATCAGTTATTGTTGGAATATCACAGTGGCAGATTTCTTGCTACTCTTGGCAGCCGGTCATTTTTAGTTGCAGCACCAAAGCTCTGGAACGCGCTTCCTGTCGATATCAGAAACACTGTTTCTATAAATTCTTTCAAAGTTAAATTGAAAACTCCGCTGAAAGGTCCGCTTTTCCTTAAAGGTGGTGTCGTGCTTACCTAGTACCCGAGTCTTGGGTCTTGTTTTTGTTAGTTGTCTTGCTGTTTTTATGTACACTGGTTGTCTAGTAATTTGTAGTAGTTTATTTTTAAATTTGTAACGTGTATTTTTATTGTAGGCCTATGTATGTTTTTACTATGTAATGCGCTTGTGAACATTTTTTTATGGAAAGGGCGCAATATAAATATATTATTATTATTATTATTAAGTAATTTACAAACTTCGAAGGTAGTGCATCTTATGTCACATAGCGTGTTAATAGACTCAGGGTCAGGAAGAGCATCATGTTCATCCCCTGAGACATTAAACACGGAATTAAATTGATTGTTCAAAGCATTGGCTATTTATTCGTGGTCAGTATTTTTTTCGCCATTAATAGTTAGACAGTCTATCGAACGATTGTCTGTTTTACAAGAGTTCACATAATTCCAGAACCTATTAGGATTATCAACATCTGACACAATGCGCTTGACATAATTAGAGTGGCTACGTTTAATATTACGTTTCACATCACGTCTGGTTTATCTTGACCAGTGAGCTTCCTTATTGGATTTTTTCGCGATTTCAAAATACCTGTTGCGTTTTCTGAATTGTTTTTTAATGTTGGCAGTAATCCATGGGGTGCGCTTATTGTTGTCGCTGACCACTTTGTGAGGAACTTTAGATTCCACTACATCAAGTAGTAAACGTTTCCATGATAACCAGGAAGACTGGACATCATTAGTGTCAACCTCTTGAAGTAGCTTAAATTGAGCAAGCAGTAGATTATTTATAAACTTAATCGGCTTGCGAATAAAAATACACTTTTCTTCTAACCCGTGAAGTCTGACCTGTTCCAAGAGATCATTCAAAAATAATAGCTTCGTGATCTCTGATGCCTCATCCTGAGAGCTCAGGGAATTTCCACTCTGCCAACCGACGTTACAATACCCTGAGGAAATCCACGCAAATCTGAGGAGTAAGTCGGCTGTTGTGTTAAGCCAACTCACGCCCGAGTAATTTTGATGTAATTTAATCAATTCGGTCATGTTATGCCGAAAATAAACGATTTCTATACTTTCCAGAAATTGTATTGGGTTTTGTTCCTTACGACTGTCCCCATTCCTACCGAAAATTCCCGGCGACGATCTTATTTACTCCGCAGTTTTTCAAAATAATAACAGGGATGCGTGCTGACAAATTGAATATAACGGATTCCCAGTATGCTTTAAATAGCAGCCAATCGCCGACGAGGACAACGGCCAGCATTACCGAGTACATGTAGCACACTACATGCACGGTACTTACAATATGCGCGCGTTACATTTGAATGCCTGCAATGCACTGCCATACCAAGCGTCCTGATTGGTCCAGAAATCACGTTATGGGATAATTCAGAGTTATCTGACGGGATTGGGTACCAATCGAGCCACGTTATGTCTGGCAAATTCAAATCGCCGGTCAGAAGTATGTTTCTGTGCTTGACACCGTTTTTGCTAAAAAGAACAAGAGACTTGTTTAATTCGTCAATAATAGGCCTACCAGCTCCGCTATTTTTACGTTTACGTGTACTCATAGGATCGGCTGGGTACTTGTGATGCCAACCGGCCGTGCGTGTGTGTTTTGGAAATCGTGTGTCACTGGCGATGCATCGCTCATTGGGGGCGTGGGAATCGACAGTTAGCCATATCGGTAGGCCTACTGTACAAAGTGTTGGAGTCACAGAGCAATATATAGGAACTAGAGTGAGCACTTATCACGTGACCCCGTGCCCTCAAGGGTGCGTGGACGCCATTTTGTTAGTGGGCAAAAAGTACGTGCTAATGTATTGACGACATGCGTATTTTCAGCTTTAATTTTATTTTAAGATTATGCTTTCAGCGATAGGGGTGCAGAAAGATGTGGTTGCTAACTACAATCATCCTGACTGTCGGATCATTGTCCCATGTTTATATTTTACTTTAAAAGATTGAAACTTTAGTTAGGCCAAACACTTTTCTTTCCCCATGGGCCAAACAACATTCAAAATCGTCGCCCGGGTACTGTACAAGATTTGGGGAGTTGATCATAATTTTTTTAAATGACTTATCTAGCATTAGAATGTGCAGATTTGATGGAAAAACTCGAAATTTGGAGTGGGAAAGTTTAAGATTTTGTGAGGAAACACTGGATTTTTTTTCAGCCTGCCTCATCTATTTTGCACACAAGGTCTGAAGCCACGATCAACTTCCTAGTTCTTTCCTGCTACGTCCCCCACTGCTTTTTGCGTGTGTAGGTAGAGCATTCGGGTATACTAGTACCTCAGCCATTAACTTGGGGGAAAGTAACACCCGTTTCATACAGGCGCACGATCGTTCCGATTAAAATTTTGTTTCAGACAGGCGTCGGTATGCGAGCCGCGCGCACACTTAAGATCGACGTCTGAAACCAAGTCGCTGTTCAGTCGTTCGATCTTTCGACTTCTGGCGAACCAAGTCGCTCCGAATTGTTTCATACGTCGAACTTAATTCAAATTTCTGGGATAATTTAGTTCAGCGCGACTGTAAGGTGCAGGATTTCCCGGTGAAACCGACTGCCTAAGGGAAAAACTACCGTTCTACCGTTCACCATGCATTAAGTACATAGCATAACCTAGCGTTTTCAAGAAAAAAACTGTATTTTTTTCATTTCTAAAATCACGTTTCTAACAAAATTCGCACTTTTTGTGACATTATTATGTCATAATTAGTGGCAGAGGTGTACGTTACTTATACCTGCCTAGGTACAATAGAAAAAGCTCACTCATGACTGGCGTTAAACAGCCAATAAATCATTTAAAAGCCCATTTATAGCTGCCGCGCCGTTGACTGCAGTGGAAACATCCAGGGATTTATCAATCATTTTGACCACTAACAAAATGGCGGACGCGGTCCCAGGGCGGCACGCCCGGGTACCGCGCACAGGCACGGGGTCACGTGATAAGTGCGCACTCTAGTTCTTATATATAGCTCCATGGTTGGAGTACAGTTGTGAACAATATTGTGCCATGTTAGTGTCATGTGGTGTCGGCCGGCCGGGTGTGTGTGTTTTGAAAATCATCAATGGACCTGTCGTGGGAATAGTCTTTCTGATGTGTTCAGGGAATAAGAGCCATGCTGTATACATATGTTATGGTATAGACAGCCGAAGTGTGACGTGCGTTGCCATGGCAATTGGATCCAAACTATTATGGCCGTCGGGAAAAGCACTGGGAAAAGCACTGTTGAGTGATTTTGAGTTTAGATCCAATTGCCTAGGCAACCAACAAAAGGTGACGTATTCACTTCGGCAGTCTATTGGCGTTTTGAGCACAGTTGAAGGTTCGAAATAAGGTTGGGACACATTTTCAGCAAAATAGTCGTGATTAATCGATTAATCGCAATTATTTTGCTCCCGATTAATCGATTATTAAATTTTGATAGTCACCTAGGCTTAGATATTATGCTACTCCCTCTAAGAACACAATATCACTTAACTTTTACCCGAATGGAAGAAGTGATGATCAATAAAATATTTTGTATAAATTTGCATAATTTTACGTCATCCTGAGGCCGTGTTGTAGTACTCGGACTCGAGTCCGACTCGAGACACTTTTTTGTGACTCGGACTCGACTTGAATCACATTGGAAAATGACTCGGACTCGAACATGGTGATTCTTGACTCGAGTCTCATATTTAAAAAAAAAAATATATATATATATATAAATCGCGCGCTTAATGCAGGATTCCTTGGGGGAAAAGCACAGTAAGATGCGTGAATATGTACACTACCCTTACGAGGAGCACACGAGCACGTCGTCATTTCACACATTTAGTGATAGCAGATTGAGTTTCGTTTTGGTGAACAAGTTACTCATAACTCGAACTCAGACTCGAGGCTAATGCCTCGAGACTCGGACTCGGACTCGATATTGGTGACTCGACTACAACACTGTACCTAAAATACATTTGTTTTGTTCTCATTGGTAGTATTAAAGGAAAAACATTACACGCATGGCAACGAAACTGTTCGATAAATTCGCTGTAATGGTTTTGCTAGGGTGAGAAACCTCGTTTTTTGTTTTAATATTGTTCGTAAAACGTTTGTTTGCGCAAAATTACGATATAGTTGACGATGTATAGACCCTTTTCACGGTTGATCATGACAGGGGCAGTCGCATTGTCACCGTGCGTCATGCATAACACCAGACACTTTGTGGATCTATTGTCACATCATTTAAATACCTGTATGAAAACCTGCTCCCTGTCATGGCTGCTGTGCAAAGGGTCTATAGTGTACATTGAACTTATTCTAAACAAATGTTGCCAATCCCGTTTAGTTTTAATACATCGACTAATAAATCGTACCAATAGTCAACTTTCCGTCTGTATGTGTACTATTTATTTCACATATTAAGTACGAAAGCGAAATAAGTCAAGTGGCCGATTTAAATCTATTAACTGTATGCTCTAAAAACAACAAAGATGCTCTTTACACATGTAATACAAAAATACATTCTGAAAAAGGTCCATTCACACATTTTCTTGCAATTTATAAAATACAAAACTATTATTATAGAAATATAAAGTTATTTGTTTACGAAAAGGACTACAGACAAAGCGAGAACCAAATCGCCAGCAATTTGTTCGTTTTTGTGACACTGTATAGAAAACTGATAATTTCAGAGTGCGGAGATTGCGCATACAAGTCGCACTTTCGAAAAGCATGAACGTTGCTTTGGGCGTCATAGCTCAGCTGGTAGAGCATCAGCCCGATTGGGCGTCATAGCTCGGCTGGTATAGCACCAGCCCAATGTACCTAAAATCTTATCCAAATGACTATAGCGACTGTACGGATTTTTTCACTTGTAAAACATTTAAAAAGGTAAGAATTCAGCATACCCGACCTTCACTTATATACAACATGTATAACATTTGGGGTTTCTATCAAATCTGCATTTACTGGAAAGGACAAAATAGTAAGAGTACTTTTTAAAAAATTTCAAATGAAATCATCACACCAAATAATACATATCCATCAACAAAAGAAACCTAAACGTTTTATTCACTTTATGATTGAAAAAGCAGTCAATCTGAGTGGTAATTTTCGATGTCAAATTTACAAAAGATTATAACATTTGCGATGTTTAGTTGCTCGACAAAGATTGTTTGAAAATCTCTTAAAAGGAATGGGCAAGGTCGTAGCGACCAACTTTTTCGAGACTTGACTTAAGAAAGGTCTTATCTAATTGTTCGTGCCTTCGTCGCCACTTCATCAGCATGTGAAAGATCTGGTTCTCGACGCTTAGTATTTTTTTCTTTATCTTCTGAATTTTGGCGTACGAAAAGCCCAAGTAGGTGGCTAGTCGCTCCCATTCGGGTCCCAAATCCTTCGCCAGACAACGAAATCGCTGCTCCTCGGCAAATTCCGCCTGGAATTGGAAAAGTCGATGTCATGGTATTTCTTCAGTTTTCGAGCAATTTTTGGATTTAGTACTGAGAAAGTCTTTTTGAAAGCTAATACATTTTCCAAATTTGAAAACAAAAACCTGCTATGCAATTCGCTATTGATTGCTTTCCGTGACGTAAAACATGCGGGAATGTTTGGTGGTCAACGGTCAAGCGCATGTACGCGTGCGCAAATAGGCGCACATGAACACGCGTAAAAACATTGAACTCCATGCAATGTATAGGTGCGTTCAGACGATGGTTGTTAACTTAAAGTTAAGTCGTTGTTAGTGGGCACTCATGAGTAAACTCGTAAGTAGTGACCGTGTGGACGCACTTACTTACAAGTTACCAACGACGATTTAACTACAAGAAATCTTATGAGTATAGACCGACATCCCATAATTGTCTCGAGATCAACCAATGGGATTAGAATACTAAGCGTCATGCATTGTGATCATGCGCAGTTTATCAAGTTTAACACCATGCAAATTCTACACCACTTTTTCTGCTGTTAATATATTACACCGGTGTTCGTTTGACACAAATGTAACACCCAAAGAATTAAAAAACATTGGTGTTAGAAATTTAACACCGCATTTTTTGCAGTGCTGTAGGTCCAAGAGGACCTATTTGAACAAAGTGATTTCCACAAGGAAATGTAACTTTTTTTTTCTGGGAGAATCCTGTTCTCAGATAACAATCATGCGATACACAAACAGTCCTAGAAGTGCAGGCTCAGGGAGGCACTTCAGGCGCCCCTGGCGCCCCTGCCTCAGCGGCTTTTACTGGGGCTGGTGCAGTCAGCCTTACAACAGTAGGTGTTTATACACGTTACTGACAGATACATGTATATAACATCCCTCAGTCTTCTTGATCTTTCGGCCACAGTACAATTTGCGGTTTTAAAAAATTCCGAACCGTATACTTACTGCGATGGCGGACGGGCCGTGTTGGGCGGCGGACGGGCCTGGATGGGCGGCGGACGGGCCTGGATGGGCGGCGGACGGGCCTGGATGGGCGGCGGACGGGCCGGGTTGGGGGGCAGTTCTCTGTATCTCTAATTTTTGTCGCTTCACGGTATTTCCGGCGCCATCATCGAAACTGTCTAAATCTTCAACATTATCCACTGCACAAAAAGTAATGAAGATCGTGCGTTCACATTAGGAATCAGTTCTAATTTTTAAAAAAAGAGAAGCCTTTATTCTCAGTGTGAACAAGGATCATCTCACCTGGTCTTTTTCTCGGAAATTGTTGAAGAGCTGTGTCGCCGAATGTCGACAGCAAACGACGTAGTGTATCTTCGTCTGTGCAACCATCTGCTCTGCCCCTCGCAGAAGAAATCTTTAACATTTCTCTAAAGTACCGTGGTGGGTGTTCAATGAGATTGTAATCGGCCTCTTCTTGTATCCAGTCTTGACTTACTGCACTCTGAAGAGTTTCTATCGAATCTTCCGGCAAACCAACGAAATCACCGTGTCGTGATTCTGCTCGTTTGTCCCTCAAGGAAGTGCCCATATTCCTCTGAAATGAAAAACAAGGTTGAACACGCATATTGCAAATGTTGTTTTTATTTTATTAATTTATTTATTTGGGGTTTTCCTTTGTTTTTTAGACAAAGGCTTTGAAGGAACAATTTTTCACACATACATGTATGTTGATTTTACTAAACATTTCACCACTAGCAAAGACACACAAACTTACCTTGCATTGTCTACAGAGCTCATCAACAGCCGCACTCTACGCAAACAAACAAAAACAAATTTAGCTGCTTAAAACTAAAAATATTGTTGAAGTAAAATGTTATTAATGCAACATTTACAGAAGTTCTATTCATCCTATGCAGCATATTTTGGAGTGACGTCATGAATAACATTTTAATAGATGAATTTAAGTATATGTGTTGAATTTTAGTTGAGTCTGAAGTTGGAGAAACCATAACATTCATTGTGTTAATTTGTAATTGTTTATTTCATGCTTTTACCGAAGCTTAGAATGGACATGCTATATTGGTAATCTTCGAGACTTTTTGAGGAGAAATGTCTCGGCAAGACCTTTCTGAAACCTTCAACCTGCCTCATAATTTCATAGACCTGAATTGAAGGTGTTAAAATTGTTACATTACATAAAGGCCTGCCGCCTTAATAATTTATTTCTACTTAGGCCTATCGGGTTGGCGTAGTGTCTCCTTCCTCGCCTTCCACCTCTGTGGCCCTGGTTCAAATCCCGTCCGGGTCGGTATGGATTGGGTTCTCAGTCCCTGCTTGATTACATGGCCGGGTTCCCCCATGTGGTGTTCCCCCACCTCTTAAACTTCAAAATTTAGCATTTCTTCCTGTTCTCCGGTGCATGGCCGTGATGATGAACCGTGGCCGTGCTGAAGAACCTCTGCCTGTTTTAGAAAGGTCTCGGTAAGATTTTCGGCTGTGTTCCACTCGGCAATCCTGTTTACAAACACTGATAACCCTAGGCATATGTCTTACCTTCCCACAATTACATCCTCTGCGCGGACGTGATATCTGTTGGGAATAAGCACGATTTAAAAAAGAAACATTTGACATCCCATAAAATGCTTTCGGAAGATAGGGTGCTTTTTAGATGGCACATTTTTTGTATCATTTTTTAAAGGGGGGTGGAAAACTCCCTTCACTTTCATGGTTTTCAACACTATTCCTTTCTTTATATTATAGTCCTTTATGTACTAAGAACATTTTATTCGGAATTTCATCCTGGAAAGGTCAGACAATTTCAGTATTTTTCCAAGACTCTTTTCACGCGAAACTAAAAACGGAAGGTCACGTCAATCAACTCGAGCTATGTGTGTGACGTCATAGCGAGGAGACACACAGAGCTGCTTTACTGACTGTGGTCGTGTACCTAGCTCCTCGCAGCAAACACGTACACGTTGTATGGACGCACAGAACCGCGGATTTTCCACAGAGTTGCAAGTGTCACCACCAACAAGGCACAAAGCTGGCATTTTATCGACATCAAAAATGAATTCAGTGTAATAACCACTGAGAAAATACACCGAAAACGTTGAAGACCTTTACAGAAAAATTACGACTGGTGGTTTATGCTATGCAGAAAGCATGCAACTTGCTATGCAAAATAGTGACTGTCTCCTCGCTATGACGTAGCGGGTCAATGCATATCATTATTACGTCATCACGGTTGACGAAAACGGTCTAGTTTTTCATTTTTCTCTCTCATATAAAGGTAAGAAAAATGCAACTTTATCAAGTAACATCCGTTTTATAAAATAACTTTCTTCCTCGCCAAGTAGCTTCAAGCTTTCAGCCCGGCTTTAATCACTAAAACACCTCTAGGCCACTTCTGCTGAAACTCCATGTAATCCTCAATCGAAACTATTGTTAGAGCTTGTATAGTTGCCTTTAATGTTAGTTCACCCACCAGTCAGGCAGATCCTGGGATATCTAGGCATCTAGCCAAGCACCATGTACCGTACATAATAATAAATGCTACAAATCACGCTATTTCTGGCCCAATGACACAATGGAAACAGCTTCTTTTATGAGGAATCATGCAGTGTAACTTGCTCGAGGCGCCTTCCATGTCAATATAGGTTCTTAGTGCCTTCCTGATTCCGTGGGGTTTTCTACACTTGTCTTGGGTGGGTTTTTCTTCCACCTTTAAAATTTGGATTTTCTTGCACATGGTGCTGGAGAACTTCGAGCTACAAGGCAAAGACTTAAGTCGGCTTAATCTCAACAACCCGATTCCTTTAGGGATCGTACAAAAGAAGCTTCCTTCGTGGGAAAAAAACGGTTTTGGAGGCTGTGGCGTGAACCACATTTGACTCGGTCTTTATAGGCACAGTGACACAATGTAACGTGCTTTTGACCAATTGAATTGGTTTTTAAACTTTTAGATTATTTGAGGTCGACAAAACTACATAGGCATACTTCATACATGGCAGAATCGTAACATACACTGGAGACTTTTACAATAATCGTCTTACGTCTTTGGGCTTGATTGACAAGGGGACGCATTCTCCATCTGGGTTTTCTGTGTTTTCTGGGTTGAGCTGTGAAACTTTGCCGTGGCAAGAGAACACATCCGGGTTGGGAGAGGTTCTCTCAAAATCAAATGTCTCCGAGATTGTTGGATATTTCCATAGTCGCGTCTTGGAAAACCGCCTTATCTGGATATACACAAAACCGACATCATTTATAGCTTTTAAAAGCTTACAACCATCTGGAGAGTTTGCGTGTAAACAAACCTTCATAAAATCATGCATCGACCCTGGCTTCATCAGTAAAGCCCTTTTCACACGACATAAAATAAAAAATCGCAAGGTTTGAGACAGAATTTACTTTATGATTACACGGTAGGGCGAGTTGGCGTACTTTCACATGACACGGCGAAAACATCACTGGCTTTCCTTGAGTACGAGAATGCTTTTTCCGTTGGTCGCTGTCAGACCATTGATTTTGCGCATAAATGCTGCCGAAACAAGCAGCCAAAGGCCAATAACATACCCGCGAAAAAGTGTACTGCGACAGCCGAGGAGACGAGATTGTCAAAAAGAAAAATAAGTCATGGGGCTACGATGGAGTATGGTCAAAATCCAGAATCGGAACGGTGATCAGAGCCATGACCAGTGGACATACTTACTGAATACTATCGCTTTAAATTTCGCGGGACGTGGCGTGTGCATGTTGTGCTGTCACAAGGGCCGTGTATGGTGTATAAATGTATCCACGCATGCGCATTGCGTTGAGTGTCGCGAAGGACGTTGTACAAATCGTTTCACTGGCGATCGTTCTCAACGATACCTTGAGAAATCTTCCGCTAGCGGAATATTTTGTCGTAGGTCTGGACCTTCGCCAAAATATCTCAAGGATTGAGAAAATTTCTTAAGGAATGCTTGAGACTCTCAAGCATGAGTGTCCTTTCACACGATGGCACTTTTGTCAGATTTTCTCAAGCATGAGAAAATATCTCAAACCTTGCGAGATTTTTGGCCTCGTGAGATCCCTGGACATTAGTTGGACCCAGGCACTATTTTCGGAGGAGGGAGGAGGGAGGGGGAGGGGGGAGAGAGAGGGGGAGGGGGAGGGGGTGGGGTGAGGGGGGGGGGGAGGGGAGGGGAGGGGAGGGGAGGGGGAGGGGAGGGTGATTCAGTCACCGGGTCTTTTTTGAAAAATATTTCCTCCCCATTGAGCGCTATAGCCAAACGAAATATAAAAAGATTTTTAGAGGATGGTTTTGTCAGTGCAGTGAATATCACTGATATTTTGTATTTACCGCTGTCGTAGTAGTGTCCAACTGCCAACCATCTTTTATCCCTTTGATAGTAGCTTCCACGTCCCCCATGTTGTACAGCACAGTCATATAATTGTTGGCGTCAAGTTGTCTACTCCGCAGACCATTTTCATTTTCGAGGACTTTCTGTTTAAAAAGAACATGGAGATTGTCTCGGTTACAATCAAAATGCTGTCTCAATCCATTTTGTACCGTATATTGGCATATATGACCCAGTTGTTGTAGTCAAGTACATTTTCACGAGTACGAGTACAAGGAAATGTTTTTTTGATGAGTGCGAGTACGAGTGCGAGTAGTTAACATGCAGACATTGCAGGATTTCAGCTGGCAAATTTTAAACATAGCTATGTATTTTTTTTAGTTAAAGGAGCGTGTTTAGATCACAAAACTGCGCATCCCCATACCTTATGGGTGTATACATTTTATACCATAATCATGTTATTTTTTCTCAGCATTCTGAAATTTCACGTTATTGCAAGGATATTAAACAAAATAAAATTAATGATTGGTGAGCCAATGCATAGTGCCGAGATTGCCCAGTTAACCCCGCCCCTTAGATACTGTTGCTATGTGCTCACAAGCCATTGCAAAAATATGGCGACACAACGTACAAAGCAACGGGACTCGGCATGGAAAGCACAGATTCATTGGAGAAAACTCAAAGGTATTTATGTTGACAGTTGTGTTGTTTCTCAAAAAAGAATCCTGTGCATATGTATGCATGTGGATATTGGCATGATGAAGGTTTCAATGTGAGCACATGTGAGTAATTATGCCAGTTTAAATGGTATGATAAGTTAGAGAAAAATACATTTCCCAAAACAATCTTAACATGCTCCTTTACTTTTGTTTTCTTCATAAGTACGAGTACATTATCACGAGTGCCAGTTTTTACGTGTACAAGAAAATATTTGTTCACGAGTACGAGTACAGAAAAATGTACTCGAGTACGAGGGAGAGTGTAATTACGAGTACGAGTATGACCATTAGGTCGCTCTTTTAAACACCCCACCTCGAAATTTTTCTTCAATTTGGCAAATGTTCAAGCCTTCGTGTTCGACAACAGCAGAGATCCGTCACTTGCAGGTACATGTATTATGATGCAATGATGCAATGACGCCCCTGCTGAATGGTTAGAGACTTTTGATAGTAGTTGTTCTCGTAGAATGAGTCTAAATGTGTTTTGACTTTTGAAATTATTTTTGTATAAACGATAGGCCTACCTCTTTGGCAACAGGATCGTTGTTCCACATGTATATTCTTGCAGCATATTCCTGGTCGGATAAGTCGAAACGTGGTCCAAATACGCCAACCTCCATTTCCTTGCTGCAAGCCTGATCGGGTGATGTCTGTCCAGTGAGGGTCACTCCCGTGAAATGCTTCAGTAGAAGAGTAACTTTTCTGTTCTTGGTCGATACCATGGTGCCATCTTTTTCGTCGTCCATCGGCTGCCATGTTTTAGAAGAGGACTCGTCATTCAAACACATCTTCGGCTGAAGTTTCCACCCGCTGTCTTCCTGTGCGTAATGGGGGAACATGAGTACAACGCTGTCTTGGAAGTTAAGACCCGTTGGACCGCTCTGGATCATAGGAGCCAAAGCAACGTCTGCGGGGTTTAGACCATCCGTTGGCGGTGCGCTTGGATTGACATAGATGTAAACTTTCTGCAGATCGCCCAGAGGTATGGCACCACGTGGGATGTACAGATGAACGTTGTACGCCTCCAAAGCCAAGCTTCCGCCGTCCTCGTCAAAATAGCTGATGGCAATGTATGGTAGTTGGAAAACCTTCTTACGCTTGTCACGTCTGCTGAAATCTGCGACAAGGCTTTCGTGCCACCGAAGAATCTTCTGCAAGTGAGTGAGTGTGGCGTCTGAAACGTGAAATGTAACGAACGCATTTGTTGAACAGTTTCTGTTCTGAGCGTGTTCAGATTTTTCCAGAAAATAAATGTTGTTTTAATCTAAGAATCATATAAAATACCTCCCCAAAATACTATCCATTAGAAGAAAACAGAAAATGGCCAATTATCAATTTGGATGTGGAAGCAAAAATGTTGGAGCCATTACTGTATGGGACGACATAATTTAGTTTACAAAACATCAGTGTTTTTTTTGATGATATCCTTGAAAATACGGATCGAGAGCGCGAAATTTGAGGTAATGGTAAATAATGAGAACAAATATGAAACATGATATCATCATAATCTCAAAACCCACGGGCAAAATGGGGGGGGGGGGGGGGGGGGTTTCAAAAATGTGATCTGGTCACGCTCCTTTAAAGCTGTGGTATTGGCTGGATTAACGTCGACTATAGCTTTGTTAAAAATCGCAAATCGAAGAAACAATATTTTAAAATCAATTTTTACTGATTTGCTTGAAACACATGATCAACATAATTGCAATATATCGGCTCACAATATTTGTAGGCCTATTGCTTATATAAAACGCAATGAATCTTGCTTTTAAAGTAACTATAAGGAAATCCCCATGTCTATAATATATTCGTTGTGTTGCATACTCATAAAACAAGACTCGCGTTATAACAACATGATTTGTAAAGTCCCAAGTCCCGTTAATTCTGAAATTAAAAAAAAACTTGGTCTTTTGTCCTCTCTATGGAGGAGTTTAAGAAATCAAGGCATTGACCTCAATTACATCAAACAAATTACCTTCTGAACGACCGCTCTTTTGTATTGATTCCAGTGAAGTCCTCGAAGTGGAAATGTCCTCATAAAAAGACTGTGAGAGAAATGGAAAGAAGTCTGAGGACTTCTGTCGTTCCGATGGCACAGCCAAACAACTCAATAAAAGAAGCATTGTGGTTTAATTATTGTTCTTGTAAATTATTGATTGCTAATGAGCTATTAAGTACGAAAGCGTGTAGCTGTCAACTTTAAAATAAAATGTTTATATTTCTTTTAATGTCGTTAACAACGTGATAGATAATTCAATTCGCAGGAAATTTTCAAACCACACACTTCGTCATTCGAATTCATATATGGGTAGACGTTTGTGGAATTAGTGCACCTAAATTTCACTAATTTGCAAAAACTTTTCCAGTGATATCCATTATGTCCAAGCATGAAGCAAAGTAAATGATTACAAGGACAAAGTTCTCAGACATTCAAACGCATTTTTAAGATGTATAAAGTGGTTGACTAAGCGGCACTTTTCGGTTTTTCCGACGACGGGAGGAAGTACGTACTGTAGAAATGGCGGCTCGTGCTCGCTATGCGAAATATCGAATACTGATCGACAGCGGTTGATCGATGCGTTTAAAGGGAATGACGTGGATTATCTCGGGGTTGCAGATAATCTGGGTATCAAAAGGTCCGCGGTATGATCAATTGTTGCCACCTTTATTGAATTATGGAAACAGAATAAAAACTCACGTAGAGACACACAAGAGACGTGTTTATCATTCAAATGATTTAAATAAAGCAAAGATGCATAACACTATCGGTTGTCTTTTCCAAATTGTCAATTTTGCAGCATTTTTTCCCCGTACTTATTTTGATTTTCATTTTGTGAACCTGGTTGCTCTTAGATGAAAACGAAAATGACGATTTCGGTTAAAATCGGGCGGTTTGCTAAATTGGACGACGACTTTACAGCACTAAACTGACTGACAATGCGCTAAATTGAATAGCATGCCAAATACATTCTTCCGCACAAAATGCCTTTTTTGGCAATTTGAAATGGACTTACTGCAGGGGACTTAAAACTGCTTATGAAAGCATATAAATGAAATTGGTCGCTTGTTTGCTGAAATTGGCCGGGAAAACCTATATTATAAGTATTTGAGCCAGCTGGAGAGGAGGTTTGATTCGTTTATAGGTAGTCCTTTAGGCTCTGACTGGTTTTATTGTTGTTTTTTTAAATATTTGTTTTCCCGTGTTTTGACTAAGGAAGTTTCAGATTAACAGCCAATGTTGAGACCCAATAGACCTATGACATAATGACGTCACGCAGGTGCATTATGGGTGAAATTTTGAGACGAAATCTCTGCATCGTTAGTGGTGTTTGAAGCTTTGCATGGTGTTGAAAGTAAGAAGTAACTATAAATAGTAGTAAACTTGCGGGTACAACCATGTGAAAAAATCTCTTTTTTTGGAGTAGTGTTGGCTCTGAAAAGAGCCGGTTTGGTCTCGACGTTTCGAACAGTATACCCTGCTCGTCTTCAGGAGAATGCTGGACTGCTGGTGGTGTTGCAGCTTAAGTAGAGCTTGTGGGATGCACTTTTTGGGCGGGAAGTTTCCAATTTGTTGTTGATCGGTGATGCATGCAGCTTAAGTTGAGCTTGTGGGATGCACTTTTGGGCGGGAAGTTTGCACGTTGTTGTTGATCGGTGATGTATGGTGGTTGACTGCTGGCTGGATGTCTGTGCGCTGGAGTGTGTCAGTGTTGTGGTGGGCTGCTGGTGGGAGGGTTGGCTTGAGTAGAGGCGACCAGATGTCATTGATGAAGAACCCGATGTCTTGTGGAACCGTGTTGTGTGACTTGATCTCGATGGCTTCCCTGACTCTGCGTTGGTGCCAGAACTTGACAGGTGCGATGAGCTTGGCTTGCTTCCATTTGATGACATGATCTTGTTCTTGAGAATGTTTGATGATTGCAGATTTGTGGAGGATCTTGGTTAGATATTTGGCCGTGTTGTAGGTTGGTGAGCCCCTGGACGCCACGATGGGGCGGAGGGGAACATCTGGCTTGTGTATCTTGGGTTGACCGAAGAACCGGGGGCAGGAGGATGCAGAGGGCTTGAGGTGGTACGTTGGTGCGTTGATGACTTGGGACTGGTAGAGGCTCCGGAGCTGGTTGGTGATCTTGCGTTCGATGGCCGGCATTGGGTTTCTTGGCAGGCGTTTGTACGTGTCAGTTGACAGGATATCTGTCACCTTGTGGTCATAATCAGTGGTAGACATGACCACAGTGGCATTGCCCTTGTCGGCTGACATGATGTGGATGGACTGGTCTTGATGGAGAGCTCGGATGGCGGCGTTCTCCGACTTGCTTGTGTTGGGTCGTGGTAGCTTGGTGTTCTTGAGGGTCTGCAGGATCTGGATGCGGACTTGATTGGCGGCTGACTTGTCTAGATGCTTGAGTGCTGGTTCGGTGGACTGGATGATGTCTTTCACTGGAATCGTACGAGGAGTGAGGGCGAAGTTCATGCCTTTGGAGAGAACCTTGGTTTCTATCGGGGTGAGCCGACGTTGACTGAGGTTCACAACGGTGTGCTGTGTGAAGGACTGGGTGCTGCGGAGATGGGGTTTGGTAGTAAAAGGTCGAGTGCCACGGGGATCGCTTTTGTTAAAATCTGTTTTGTAAGTGGACTCCACTCTTTTGCTAGAGCAGAGCTGGGTGAACTTGGAGACTTGCTTCTGGCGGGTGACCTTGGCGTGATGCTTGCTTGATGCTTGGTTGAGTTCTTGGATCTTGGAATAATCTTGTTGGTTGATGGTAGACTGGAGGCACTGTCTTAGGGTTGATGTATCTTGGTCTAACTGTGCTAGTTGGGCTCTGGTAGCGGAGATGCGTTCACGGACTAGTGCTAAACCGGCACGGTGCAGGATGTGCTGCGAACGGGAGGTGCGGATCGGGTCTTGGAGTTGGAGGCCTTGAGGTATCAGGTCGGCATTGCGGCAACGTGATTTGATCGTTAGTTTGCACAATTATTGCAGGGCCATTTTTGCCGCCTTTTTGAGCCCTCAAAAGTTAAAACCATAGTTCCGGCGTCTGTCGTGGGCTTAAAACTTAACGCAGGCACAACTAAGTTAACACGAAACATTTTAGAAATTTACGATCTTTGTTTTTGACTTATTTTGCCAGCGAATCGGTTAGTAAAGTTCACAAAGTTACGTGCATAATACGCTCGGCGCTTTGCATGCAACGCACGCAAAGTACTAGAGATGCAGAGATTTCGTCCCCACTTTTCACCCATAATGCACCGCGGTAAACATTGCGTGACGTCATTACGTTGCAGGTCTATTACTTTGACAACTTACGTCACTAACACTTTAGTAGTCTATTGCACTGGTGGCAACGCAAACATGCTCTTTTGAAAAGGATGCAAAGTGTAACCTAAAAATTAGAATTTGAGTGTAATAGCAATTTGGCCGTTTTATAAAGAAGCTAAGTAAATGAATGACATTTAAAAATTATACAGCAAATTCAAAAATTTAAATAATTAAACCTGTATACTATACCTACATGACCGTCTGTGCAAAAGATTTGCAAATTGAAAATCAACCTTTACTTACTTATGCATGCTATATTATATCATTATCAGACGGAGGAGTCGGAGGCAGGCGTGATATGCAGCTGTTGCAGCTTGTCTGTTGTTTGAAAGTGGTTTTAACTCAAAATAGATATTTTGATTTTTTTTTTCCAAGTCGCTAACAACGGTCGAGCTGGTGCAACAGTCAACTTGAAGTTGAACAAGTACTACGCTCGACCGTTTGCCAACTGCCGCTGTGGCACTCATGTGTTTTGCTTCAGTAAAAATCATAACTTTGTCTCAGTCGTTCAAATGTCTTTAAACGAAATTAAATAACGTGAAAATGAATAAGAACCAGAGAAATAGCGTCCTGATCAAAACCACTTGAATACGCACTTCCATAAACGAAGTCGAATGCATTTCTGATGAATTCGAGCAAGAAAATCCTATATTATTATTATTGAAGCCAGCTGGAGAGGAGAATTTCTCGGCATGAACTTCCGTTTCCTTTAGGTAATCCTTCGCGCTCTGACTGGTTTCATATTTTTTCAAAATCTGTGTTTTTATTATGAACTTTTTAAAACCAGCGAACTGTTTTCCCGTGCTTTGACTAAGGAAGTTTCAGATTAACAGCCAATGTTCGGATCCAATTACCCTGACAACTTACGTCACTAACACTTTAGTAGTCTATTGCACCGGTGGCAACGCAAAAACGCTCTTGAAAAAGATGCGGAACATTTTCCTAAAATGCAAAGTGTAACCTAAAAATTAAATTTCGTATAATACTTTTAGCAATTTTGCCGTTTTATAAAGAAGCTAAATGAATTACTTTTAAAAATTATACAGCAAGTTAAAAGATTTTAATAACTAAACTTGTATAACCTACATGACCGTCTGTGCAAAAGATTTGCTAATTGAAAATCAATGTTTTATTTACCTCCAATCCACCGTACATGGACTCGATATTGCGTTCCAACTCGAACTCCTGGGGCGCGGAGGCAGTATATATTTGCAAAACAAAAACACTATATGTTAACATCACTTAATATAATATTCCTCGTTTCAACTGTGCATCGTTCATCATACTGAAAACATTCGTTGAAGCTTGCATGCGCTGCGCGATGTTCTGTTTTCTATATGCACGCATGCTTTTTATTTAAGAATGCTATATTATTGGTTTTATTCATTTTAGTGTATGTATATGTCTAGCCCTTGTTTTATTGAAGTTTTTTCCATATGTATTTGAAGATTATTATAGGTTTTCTCGCTCAGTTTTAACAAAGTACCACCACATTCGTTTCAGATGCATTCGTTTTAGCGCAAATTTGAATGCAGTTTGGGATCATCCTTTAATTATAGGTTTTCCCGGCCAATTTGAACAAAAATCCATTGAAGTTAATACCCGACTCATTCAATTTCGCTTGAAAATAAATGCTCAGGTACATCAGTATTCAACAGTTAAAAAGGGTGATTCAATTTCAACACTTGAGCATTCATTCGACAAATAAAATCATTCAATTTAAAATGGTCACTTAGTTCATTCAATTTCGTCACAGCCAGCACCAACGGACTGGTCGACTATTCATGTTCATCAACTGGCAAACATTAAAAAAATGTTTGCATTCAAGTTCGTTTCTGTGGTATGCGCCTTTTGGTACAACAACAAAGTACAAAATCGCATTGCGCTTCGATGACTGAATTTGATTGCACCTATTGGGAAAGGTGGTGGATATTTAACCCAAAAATGGCAAACTTGTAGTCTTGAATGCCTATTAACGAAATATAGAATGAAAAGAAAGGAATCATGGGTGCACGAAAACGAAATTGAATGCAATAATATCGAAAGAGTAACCCTATACTTTGCTTAAATTAGAGAAATCGCGTGAATTTGAAGGCGCAATAATGAAATTGAAAGATCTTTTGCTGAAATTGGCCAGGAAAACCTATATTTAAAGAGAACATTCAATTTGGTTTTTCGAGCACGCAATCGGGAAAATTCCGCACTCAAGTAAAAAACTACGCACGTTCAATTTTGAAATACCAGCGAAAATCATTCAATTTCGCCCAGGCCCCGAGCTTGTGCTAAATTGAATGAAGATTCGATGCTTTGTATTTGAATGACGCAAATAATAATCTGGATGTCTTAGCGAACAAATGTCTTTAAAACGAAATTAAATAACGTGAAAATAAATAAGAACCAGAGAAACGGCGCCCTGATCAAAATCACTTGAATACGCACTTTCATAAACGAATTCGAATGCATTTCTGATGAATTCGAGCGAGAAAACCTATATTATTAGTATTTGGGCCAGCTGGAGAGGAGAACCTCTCGGCATGAACTTCTGTTTCCTTTAGGTAATCTTTCGCGCTCTGACTGGTTTCATATTTTTTCAAAATCTGTGTTTTTATTATGAACTTTTTAAAACCAGCGAACTGTTTTCCCGTGCTTTGACTGAGGAAGTTTCAGATTAACAGCTAATGTTTAGACCAATTACCCTGACAACTTACGTCACTAACACTTTAGTAGTCTATTGCAACGGTGGCAACGCAAAAATGCTCTTGAAAAAGATGCGGAACATTTTCCAAAATTGCAAAGTGTATACTTAGAAATTATAATTTGTGTGTGATATAGGCCTATAGCAATTTGGCCGGTATAAAGAAACTAAATGATTGACTTATGCAAGTCATTTTTTAATTACATATTGTTTTTGGCTTTAAATAAATAAACCTATACTAACCTACACGACCGTCTGTGCAAAAGATTTGGTAATTGGAAATCAACCTTTTACTTACCCTGTCAGAGGCGGAGGACTTCGAGTGGGGCTGTAAAAATAAGTTAGTCAAAATAACGTTAATTAATCATTCATCATTTCGACTTAAATTAGTCAAAATATGTATCATTTGACTAATTAACGTTATTTTGACAAACTTATTTTTTATACAAAACAATAACAAACACTGTGTTAACATCACTTGTCGACCATCTCTCGCATGTGGACAATTTTCGGGGAAAATTAAAATGCTAAAACGTGTCTCAATGCGCCAGCTAATCAGGTGGCAGCTTTTATTACACAAAGATGGCGCAAACCACGGTCATTAGTAACCCCGCTCCCAAGGTTCTATCGCCGTAGGGAAGCATGGAAATAGCAGTTCAGAAGCCCAGGGAAGGAGTCAGTGTCTCTCTTTAATTGTATAGATGTGGAACGCAGCCGTGAACACATTGTTGTTCGTTGAAGCGCGCATGCGCTGCGTGATTTTCTGTTTTCCATGCCACCTATTACGCATGCTTTTTAAGAATGCTATATTATTGGTTGTATTCATTTTAGTGTATGTATTTGTCTAGCCCTTTTTTTATTGAGGTTTTTAAAATATGTATTTGAAGATTTTTATGATAGGTTTTCTCGCTCAGTTTTAACTGAGTATACCTCCCTAGTTCGTTTAGTTCGTATAGTCTATTGCCCCGGTGGCAACGCAAAAATGCTCTTGAAAAAGATGCGGAACATTTTCCAAAATTGCAACGTGTATATAATTATAATTTGTGTGTGATATATAGCAATTTGGCCGTTAACAGTTTTAGAAGATAACTCTTTTGATTTTGGTGAAAAAAGGTTGTTTGCATTTTGGGGAAAAATGACATTTTGTCACGAGAAAAAAAGGAATGGGGGTTGTGTGCACTTAAGACTCACCTTGTGCCATAAGCACGTAAGGCAACAGCACAGAAGTACTATTGCAACAGCAGCGACTAAGCCGACCAAACCTAGTATAAGTCCCAGGTTCCTAAATTCATGCGAGTTGCAGGTTCCGGTGTCAATTCCATCAACGGGCGTGTACAATTCGTATCCATCTTCGCAGGCGCGGCACTGGTCTTTTCCTGGGCCCACACATTCCAAGCAATTGGTGGTACAATTGCCACAGTATTCATCGGTGCAGTTACTCTCAGCAGTGGTTGTGGCCACAGTAGAATTCTGTATATGAATAAGTATTGTAAACGAATGTTTGTAATTTATTTTTGTTAGTTTGTAAGCAATAGCCTATATGAGATACATATGCTTTAAATGTAATGGGACTCCAAAACAGTTAATATGTGCATTACAATGCGTCCTACCTGGCCCTTCTATACCTCCCTCCCCCTTCTATACGTTTTGCAGAACCGTGAACATTTTGACAACTTTTGACGGCCCCTAATAAATTTTTCTGACAAAAGACAAAACACCTTTCATTTGTTATTTACGAGCAATCGTTTTTAAATGTACGTGACTGACGAGTTTGCTCGATTGTATACCTAAAATATGTCGTAGTTCGACATCATTTGTATGTTACTGTATTAGCCCGTTTGAAAATATGTTGTTGTCATGGTTATGTTGGTGGCATCTTCGGCAACTATATAAGGACTTTTTATGCAATCAATACAGTATTAGCTATATATGTACTTAATTTAGTTATTACTTTTTTATCTTTATCGACTTGGGATTTAAGTGCGAGGAAGATTCCCAAGGGTTTTTTGTCACGATTTATACATGGAGTTAATTACATACCTGAGTTGGTGCTGAAAAAACACTTCCCGTCAAAAGCAGGAGGCATACGACTAGAATCATGTGGAAAATGTTGCATCCCGCCATAGCTACATGTATAGTCAACTTCCTCAGAATTTAGAGTCACAAACTGAAATGAGGACAAAATCGCGGAGGAGCTCCACATCAAGACCTAGCTGGAGGAAGTGGATTCATAAATATATCGATTGCTCAATATTGCAAGTGAAAATGAAATCAATCTGGAAATCCCCGTTTTTTTGTGTTGAATGCCGTTACATATTGTGAAAAATATTTGCATACAATTCTTGTAAAACACCTTTATTTTGGAATTGCTAAACCATGGGAATGGGAAACCCCCGTCTATGCAGCACCGCACAAACACAATTTGGTGGACGCCAGAATGTTGATGTATGCAAATGTTGTGTAAAGATCAAAGCGCCTGATTATTGCCACACAATTTGCGTCATAGGTCTGTGTCGCTTAACATTGACCGCCACAGGATTTTGCTATTATATGTTTTGCTATGCAAAAATACTTGAAAAAAAACATGAAGGTACACTGCAAAAACGTTGAGTAAAGTTTTACTCAACATTTTACTCAACGTTGTTTAAGTATGCAATCGAGCAGTTGTTGAGTAGTAAAATGTACAACCCTGTTGTCAATTATGTTTACACAATAGTTGATTAATTAATTTAACCAACAGTTGAGTAATTCTAGTACTCAACAGTTGGGTAATTCTACTACTCAACAGTTGGGTTTTGGTTTACTCATATGTTGATATGTTGTGTAACCGGCAACTGTTGAGCATTTCTGTCTACGGAAGCGTGGAAGGGACACTATTTTAAAAAGTAATAGTTATGACTTGTAGCACAAGTCAAAATTATAACTTATAAGTCAGAATTATGACTTAGCACAAGTCATCATGACTTACTTTTGTATTCATGCCCCGGTATCCAATGAACAATTGTTGATAAATTTGGTATGTGTGCAGAATTTCTATGTATTGTTAAGTGATTTCAATTGAAAGGCTAGGGAATTTAGATATGGTAAGATGGTTGGGTAAAATTATTTTACATGTCATTTTGTGTAAAATGTGTGGTATTGTACCCTCTTGTTGGGTTTCGAACCTTTTACTATAAAAATGTGCTGTTTATGCACACTTTTACCCATTTTTTTATCGGGCAATTTCACGCTGTGGTTGTTACTGACCAAGGTCAAATGTCCTCCAAGTCGGTTCAGAGGACATGAAGACACATCTTACAGAGTTGAGGCTTGTTCGTGTAGTGGAAGACACTCCACTGGCTGTAACACACCGGGCTGGGTACGTTTAGGTGGGCTTGTACTACGTGTGAAGAAAGTTGTACTTTTTATAGTAAATACACTGCAAAAACTGTAGTGTTAAATAGTTACCAATCCTGGTGTTAAATTTTAACACCACAAGTGTGCATTTATTCCAAATGTGGTATTATAAGTAACACCTATGGTGCTAAATTGTAACACTAGGCTTGGTATCTATATAAACAACACCAATGGTGTTAATTTAACACCACAGTTTTTGCAGTGTAACTTTGCAATTTTCCGACGGATTTAAACCAATATTTTAGATCATGTAAACAAGGCCTGATCAATGTTATTCAGCGAGTTTTATCAGCTTTTTCATAGAGAGCAAGATTTAAAAGCCATACGAACAACAAAAGTCAATTTGTACCTCTTTGCGCGAAACGATTGAGGTGGTTTGCAAACATTAGGGGAGACCCGGCAGCTCGCACATTCCACCACTGTCTCAAGCAATGTATTATTATTGAAGCAGGTCAAATAAAAATAGCGAATTCTGAAATTGACCTATTTTTGTGTGGCTTTTAAAATCTTAGCCTCTTGGGAAAAACCTGAATAAACTCGCTTAATCAAATTTGTCAAGCCTTGTTTACATGATCTGAAAGTTTTTTTAAAATCCGTTGAAAAATTACAAAATTATTCAAGATCAAAAGTAGGACCTTTTTGACACGTGGTATTTTTTTGACACCGTACTGTACATGCTATGCCCCCCATGTATGCGTACGTATTTTGTAACACAGCGACATGAAAATGATCGCATGTCACATAATCTCTTCAAGGACTGAACGTCTTGTTTAATGCAAACATCATACGTGCCACAGTGTGCACCAGTTATCCTATTTACCTATGAGTGTCCTCCTCTGCCTGAACAAGTCCACACTGTTTAGGATTTTTCTTCATTTTCTCGGTATCGATGCCCCTGGTTGGCGTAATGAGCATTTTACGAGATCAGGCCCACGATTTTGAATGATGTCACAAAAACCTATAGTATCACTATTCATACCTTTTAATAATGTACACCTAAGCTTACTGGCGTTTTGTGTTGTCTTAAGTGACGGGTATCTTTCTGTTTTGTTTTAGGCAGTTAGAGTCAACTGTCAAACATACGAGAAGACATCGAGAAACGTACCATGCGCAAAAGCCTGGCAATACGGAAAAAAGGTAATTGTTTAATACCTGAAGGGATGATCAATAAAAGATTTGTATCGAATTCAATAACCCCGGCGGTCCCTGGGTCATAATCCCTAAAAAATAATCACTTATTAATAATTTTAAAGTAAAATTTCACAATCTTACGTCATCATGAGGTATAATATCGTACCTAAAGCACATTTATTTTTGTCTTAATGGTGGTAAGGGAAAACGCTACATTGTATGGAAATGGAAATTATTGATAAATTCGCTGCTATTATGGTTTTGCTAGTGACAGAAACCTGTTTTTTTTTAAATTGTTTTTCTTAAAACGTTGGTTTGCGCAGAATTACGAGATAAGGTTGACAATGATGTGCAGTGTTAATTAAATACATTTCTAAACAAATGTTGCCAATCCCGTTAAGTTTTAATAAGTCGATTAATAAATCCTACCAATAGTAAACTTTTCCAGATGTGTGATACATGCATTTATTTTAAGTAATAGGCTATGTACGATCACGAAATAAGTCGAGTGGCCGATTCAAATCTATCAACTGTATATGCTTTAGAACTAACAAAAATGCTCTTTATAGGAATGCAATACAAAAATACATTCTTTATAAAGTCCATATACATGTATACACACACTATTCTTCCCTGGGTCTTAATCCCTAAAACTAATCACCTATTTTTAAAATACAAAACTATTATTACAAATATAAAGTTATTGTCCGAAAAGGACTACAAACAAAGCGAGAAATAAATCGTGAACAATTTGTTCGTTTTGTGACACTGTATAATTATACAAATAATAAATCGCACTTTTGAAAAACGTTGGGCGTCATAGCTGGTGGAGCATCAACCCGGTGTCTTAAGGCACACAATTATTACACGTATTATCCAATAGAACGTAGTACGTTTTTTGACAACCTTACGTCATCATGAGGTGTAATATCGTACCTAAAGCACATTTATTTCGTTCTTAATGGTGGTAAGGGAAAACGCTACATGTATGGAAATGGTCATTTTTCCGATGAATTCGCTGTTATTATGGTTTTGCTAGTGACAGAAACCTGTTTTTTGTTTTTTTAAATATTTTTTCTTAAAACTTTGTTTGCGCAGAATTACGAGATAAGGTTGACAATGATGTATAGTGTTAATTGAATACATTCTAAACAAATGTTGCCAATCCCGTTAAGTTTTAATAAGTCGACGACCAATAAATCCTACCAATAGTAAACATTTCCAGATGTGTGATATATTTATTTTAAGTAATAGGCTATGTACGATCACGAAATAAGTCGAGTGGCCGATTCAAATCTATCAACTGTATATGCTTTAGAACTAACAAAAAATGCCCTTTATAGTAATGCAATACAAAAATACATTCTTTATAAAGTCCACACATGTATACACACACTATTCTTCCCTGGGTTCTTAATCCCTAAACATAATCACCTATTCATAATGTATAAAATACAAAACTATTATTACAAATATAAAGTTATTGTCCGAAAAGGACTACAAACAAAGCGAGAAATAAATCGTGAACAATTTGTTCGTTTTGTGACACTGTATAATTATACAAATAATAAGTCGCACTTTTGAAAAACGTTGGGCGTCATAGCTGGTGGAGCATCAACCCCGTGTCTTAAAGGAGTGTGACCAGATCACTTTTTTTTACCCATAACTCCCCGGGACTTACCTTATGGGTCATGAGATTTTTATATCATAACATCCGTTATATTTTTCTAAATACGAAACTGAAACTCCCGCGCTTCTAGGCCGTATATTTCCGAGGATATCGTCGAAAATCCACCGATTATTTGTAAACTAATTTTCCAGTATCAACGTTTATCCACTGAAAGCCGACTCGATAGTTTTGTTCATTTTTTTACTGGAAATCGCGAATGTTTTCGGGTTTTTGGGACATGGGAGGTGTGTATGGGAGTTACTTGATAATATTGGTACTGGTAAGTTACATCGAAAACTATTTTCCAGAAACTCTGGTCATGCTCCTTTAAGGCACACATAATTATTACACGTATTATTTTGAAAAGCATTGACGCTGGGCGTCATAGCTTAAAAAGCATCAGCCCCATGTGTTAAAGCTTATATTACATGTATTATGCAAAGGAACATACGGTTTTTTCATTCACTTGTAAAACGTTTTAAAAGGTATAAAATAGAGCATATACCCGACCTTCATTTTATACATACACCACATTGTGGCCCAGGGTTTAGGTCACTGACTCGCAATAGGTTAGTGACTTTTTGAAAAATTTTGCGGGTTCGATACCCAACTGGGGTACATGTGCCCTTCAGCAAGGCACTTAAACACACTTGCTCCATCCTTCGGAAGGGATGTAAAGCCGTTGGTTCAGTATGTTGTGCAACGCACTCAAAAGATCACAGAGCATTCTTTCGTGAAGAGTTGGGGGATTCCCCTGTGTCTTTGGCCGTCGGCTGCCAATGGCGCCACCCACCTATGTATCTCGATGTTTAAGTGGCAGACAACAAAAGAAACGCAAACATTTCTCCACTTTTTGATGAAATAGTCATTCTGCTCGATTGTTTGAAAAGCTCTTAAAAGGAGAGGACAAGGTCGTTGCGACCAACTTTTTCGAGACTTGTCTTAAGAAGGGTCTCGTCTAATTTTCCGTGCTCTTGTCGCCACTCCACCAGCATGGCAAAGATCTGGTTGTCCACGATATGTGGATTTTCCTCCTTTATCTTCTGAATTCTGGCGAACGGGATGCCCAAGTCCGTGGCTAGTCGCTCCCATTTAGGTCCCAAATCCTTCGCCAGACAACGAAGTCGCTGCTCCTCGGCAATCTCCGCCTGGAATTTGAAAAGTTGATGTGGTGTTTCTTCAGTTTTCGAGCAATTTTTGGTTTTAGTACTGAGAACGTCTGTTTGAAAGCTAATAAAATTTCCAAATTTGAAAACAAAAACCTGTTCTGCATTAGGTATACTCTCGGCCCAAAAAATAAACGCAATAGAATAATAAAATATCAATTTTTGATCACAATTTTTGAATACAGTGAATAACAAGTCACTGATCGACCAATCACTTTGGAACCGCTTTCAAGACTGTTCTGCTCTCGTGATTTCCTCTAGGTCCAAGAGGGCCAGTTTGAACAAAGTGATTTCCACAACTGAGAGAATTATGCACGTTCTCGCAGCACAACCACTCGATTGTTACAAGCCCCAAGTACAGCCCCGATTGTTAACAGCCCCAAGTACAGGCTCAGGGAAGTACTTCAGGTAGAGTGGCGCACCCTGCCTCGGCGGCTTTGTAGTTCATACACGTTACTGTTCAGATATGTAACATCTCTCACCCTTCTTGATCTTTTGGTCACAGTAGAATTCGCGTGTGTTTTTTTTAAATATTATTATTCCGAACCGTATACTTACTGCGATGGTAGACGGGTCTAGTTTGGCGGCAGACGAGTCAAGTTTGGCGGCAGACGAGTCACGTTTGGGGACAGATTTCAGTTTATGTTCTTGTTCTCGCTTCACGGTATTTCCAGCGTCTGGATCCTCTTCACCCACTGCACAACAAGTAATGAAGATCGTGCGTTCACGTTAAGAATCAGCTCTAATTTTTTTCGAAAAAAATAGTATTTATCCGCAGTGTAATATTATCAACGCCTTATGAACCGCAAGTATTGCACAGCTTAGTTTTCTTCTCTTCTCTCGTTTCTTTCTCCTTTTCTCATAAAGTTCTTCCCTCTTGTCATCGTGTCGGTTACACACGACCCGCACCAGTTCTTGCCATCTTTGTCTATTCTCTACCACAGTCCTAGATCCTCCAGGGATCCAATGCATGACCACACTTTAAGGCATTTGTGCAAGTGTCTTTAAATCTCAATTTGGGCCGGCCAACTGGCCGAGATCCCTGAGATAGCTCGGAATAAAAAATTGCTTTTACAGGTCTGTCGTCGTTCATTCTGCAAACATGTGTGAACAAGGTTTATCTCACCTGGTCTTTGCTTTTTTCTCTGAATTAGTTCAAGAGCCGTGTTGTCGAATGTCGATAGCAAACGGAGTAGTGTAGCCCCGTCGGTGGAACCATCTGCTCTGCCCCTCGCAAAATAAACCTTTAACATTTCTCTCAAGCGCTGTGGTGGGTGTTCAATGTGATTGTAATCGGCCTCTTCTTGTATCCACTTTTCACTTACTACACCCTCAAGAGTTTCAAGAGATTTAATTGTATCTTCCGGCAAACCAGCGAAATCACCGTGTCGTGATCCTGCTTGTTTGTCTGTTAAGGAAGTTCCTAAATTCCCCTGAAATGAGAGGAAATTGAACAAAGTTGAAAACGCTTATTGTAATTCTGAACTGCATGAATTTGCTTTTAAGCAACAATTGTTTCGTACGTACTTTGTTATACATATATATGTTGATTTTACAAAACATTTCACTACTGGCAAAGACACAAACTTACCTTGCATTGTCCACAGAGCTCATCAGCAGCCGCACTCTACGCAAACAAACAAAAACAAATTTAGCTGCATGCAAAATGTTTACTGTAGTTCTATTCACCCTATGTGCAGCACAGTCTGGAGTGACGTCATGATTACATTTTAATTGATGTATTTTAGTATATGTGATGAATTTTAGTTGATTCTGAAATTGGAGAAACCCTAACACTCACTCTGTTAATTTGTAATTATTTAATGCTTTTATCAAAGCTTGGAATGGACACACTGTTGGTATTATACCACTCTTAGGTAATCTTTAAGAACGATTTTGTTGAACAATGTCCCGGCGAGACTTTTCTAAAACTTGTACCCTGACTCATAATTTCATAGACCTGAATTAAAGGTGTTAAAACTGGTAAAATATTATTGTATGTAATGTACTTCTACTATAAAATGGACAGGGGCAATCGGGTTGGCGTGGCGGTTCCTTCCTCGTCTTCCACCTCTGTGGTCCTGGTTCGAATCCCGTCCGGGTCAGTATGTGGATTGGGTTCTCGGTCCCTGCTTATACATGGCCGGGTTTCTCCCCCACCTAGCTATTAACTCCAAAATTTACAATTTCATCCTGTTCTTTCGCACTTGAACAATGAATAACCTTGAAGGTTCTATTCAAGAACCTCCTATAGGTGGCTACAGGGCAAAGGTCGGCTAATATCAGTTCGTAAGTTTCGATCCTTCAGGGATGCATGAGAAAAGAAGACAACAGATGTTTGCTGGTATTTTTCTGTGTCTCTCATAGCAGACAAAAGCAAACTTCTTGAAATGTCCCATGATCATGATTGGCTGGCTCTAATCACACGACCTGACACTGGTTCCTGATTGGTTCAGACATAAAACATGAGCAAACAAATGTTTGCCAATAGCTGCATGTCCAAACACCGTCAAACGCGGTTTGGTGAAGTTTGCTGTTTGCTGAAGTTTTATGGGCTGTCCACACCTGCGAACTTTTTTGAAAAAACATGACCGGTCATGTTTTATGGGCTGTCCAGACCTGCAAACTTTTCTGAAAAACATGACCGGTCATGTTTTATGTGTTTGCCAGTGTATTAGACGGGGCTTATATAGGGACAGTGTGAATAATGGAAAGAAAGGTCTCGGGGGAAAATCTTCTCGGAAATGTTTTCGACTGTGTTCGAGTCAGTAATCCTGTTTACAAACACTGATAACCCTATGTCTTACCTCTCCACAATTACATCTTCTGCGCGGACGTGATATCTGTTGGGAATAAGCACGATTGTTTAAAAAAAAAAACATTTGACATCCCATAAAGTGCTTTCGGAAAATAGGGTGCTTTTTAGATGGCACATGTTTGTATCATGTTTTAATCACTAAAACACCTGTTATCCAATTCTGCTCAAACGCCATGTATTCCTCAATCGAAACCCTTGTTAGAGCTTGTATACATGTAGTCACCTTTGATGTTTAGTTCACTCACCAGTCAGGCAGATCCTGGGATATCTAGGCACCTAGCCAAGCACCATGTACCGTGCATAATAATAAATGCTACCAATCATGCTATTTCTGGCCCAGTGACACAATGGGAACAGCTTCTTTATGGGGAATCATGACGGTGTATACTTGCTCGAGGCGCCTTCCATCCATCAGTGAGCATGTTATGTCAGTATGGGTTCTCAGTGCGTTCCTGATTTTGTGGGGTTTCCCATGCTTGTCTTGTGTGGTTTTTTCTTCCACCTTTAAAACATATTTTCTTTCACATGGTGCTGGAGAACTTCGAGCTACAGGGCACGACTTAAGTTGGCTTAATCTCAACAACCCGATTCATTTAGAGATCATACAAAAGCTTCCTTCGTGGGAAAAAAAACGGTCTTGGAGGCTGTGACGTGAACCACATTTGACGCAGGGAAAGTGTTACAGGACCGGTCTTCATACTTTTTTAGGCACACAATGTAACGTGATTTTGACCAATTGAATTGGTTTTTTACCTTTTAGATTATTTGAGGTCTACAAAACTACATAGGCCTATGGTTGAATCGTAAAATGTTACAATAATCGTCTTACGTCTCTGGGCCTGATTGACAAGTGGACGCATTCATCTCCATCTGCGTTTTCTCTGTTTTGTCGGTTGAGCTGTGCAACGTAGCCGTGGCAAGCGAACACGTCCGGGTTGGAAGAGGTGCTCTCAAAATCAAATGTCTCCGAGTTTGTTGGATATTTCCATAGTCGCGTCTTGGGAAACCGCCTTGTCTGGATATACACAAAACCGACAATCATTTATAGCTTTTAAAAGCTTACAACCATCTGGAGAGTTGACGTGTAAATAAACCTTCATAAAATCATGCATTGACCGCTGGCCTGATCAGTAAACAGCAGCTGGCTGAGCTCCCGGACATTGTAAGTTGGACCCAGGCACTATTTTCGGAGGGCGTTAGGAGAGGGTGGTTGAGTTCAGTCACAGGGTCCCTTTTGAAAAATATTTTCTTCCCGTTCAGCGCTATCGCCAAACGAAAAAGATCTTCAGTGGATGGTTTTGTCAGTGCTGTGAATATCACTGGTATTTTTGATTTACCTCTGTCGTATTAGTGTCCAACTGCCAACCATCTTTGATCCCTTTGATCGCAGCTTCCACGTCCCCCATGTTGTACAGCAGAGTCATATCCCTGATGTCGTCAAGTCGATCACTCTTCAGACCATCTACATTTTCGAGGACTTTCTGTTTAAAAAGAACATGAAGATTGTCTCAATTACAATCAAAATCCATTTTGTACCGTAGATTGGCATCTATGACCCAGTTCGAGTACAAGAAAATAGTTTTTCATGAGTACGAGTACAGAAAAATGTACTCGAGTACGAGGGCGAGTACGAGTATATATAGTATGACCATCCTTAGGCATGCACTGCACTTAACATTTATTACTTTGATACTCAAAGGGGAGACTCCGGGAATTAAGGCCAGCACTCCCCAACCACTAAAGGCCACCAGCCTGCTGGACCCAGCCTGTCAGGCCATCGGTTGCAAATAGCTGTTGTTTGTATTGACACTTGGCCAGAGGAGAGTTACACGCAAATTAAGGCTTAGGCAGGTTTATACACAAATGAATGGGGCTTGGCTAGCGGCCAAGATTTCACAATGTCAGCCTGAATGGTTAGGGACTTGTGAGGATAGTTGGTCTCGTAGAACGAGTTTAAGTGTGTTTTGACTTTTGAATTTGTTTCTGTATAAACGGTAGGCCTACCTCTTTGGCAACAGGATCGTTGTTCCACACGTGTATCCTTGCAGCATATTCCTTGTCGGATAAGTGGAAACGTGGTCCAAATACGCCAACCTGCATGTTCTTGCTACAAGCCTGATCGCGTGATGCTTGTCCAGTGAGGGTCACTCCAGTGAAATGCTTCAGTAGAAGAGTAACTTGTTTGTTCTTGGTCGATACCATGGTGCCATCTTTTGTGTCGTCCATGATCGGCTGCCATGTTTTAGAAGAGGACTCGTCATTCAAACACATCTTCGCCTGAAGTTTCCACCCGCTGTCAACCTGTGCATGATGGGGAAACATGAGTACCACGCTGTCTTTGAAGTTAAGACCCGTTGGACCGCACTGAATCATAGGAGCCAAAGCAATGTCTGCAGGGTTCAGACCATCTGTTGGCGGTGCGCTTGGATTGACATAGATGTAAACTTTCTGCAGATGGCCCTTGGGTATGGCACCACGTGGGATGTACAGATGGACGTTGTATGCCTCCAAAGCCAAGCTTCCACCGTCCTCGTCAAAATAGCTGATGGCAATGTACGATAGCTGGAAAAACTTCTTACGCTTGTCACGTTTGCTTAAATCTGCGACAAGCCTTTCGTGACGCCGAAGAATCTTCTGCAAGTGTGTGAGTGGGGCGTCTGAAACGTGCAATGTAAAGATGAACGCCTTCGTTATTAAACCATTTCTGCACTCCAAGATTCTCACTGCAGTTGCGAGTGCATGCGGTTTGGAAGTTAAAACTGTGGTACTGGCTAGATTGTCATGATAACGTCAGTTAGAATGGATATGCCATTAGTATAAAATTAGAGCCCCACACTAGCTTTGCAAAAGTCGGAAATCGAAGAAACAATTTCAGAATCAATTTGTAAGTGAATTTTATCCTGATTTTCTTCAAACCACGATCAATATATTGTGCAAGATAGCGGGTCATTGATAACGAGAGCACTGCTTGTAGAATACAATGTATCTTGCTTGTAAGGGAATCTTCATGTCGCAAGTGTCTTCATTTTGTTGCATATTGATATAACAAGACATGATTTGTAAAGTCCCGTTAATACAGTATTATGAGATTAAAGGCACAGGCTCGTCAGCAATGCGCGCCCGCCAAATTCGTGCTCGAAACACGCAGCTCCATGCTATGCTATATGGAGCTGCGTATCGCGTGGCACACATTTGGCGGGCGCGCATTGCTGACGAGCCCGTGCCTTTAACGTGGTGTTTGGCCGTGAGGCAGAGTTTAAGGATTCAATGCATGATTGCTTCCTTACATTAAACATTTAAGTTACCTCCTGAACGACCGCTCTGTCGTATTGATTCCCGTGTAAGTCTTGAAATGTCCATTGCGGAATCGCCCAAATCTCCTGAATCTAGGCGAAGAGAATTACCCACATCTGCACCTTGGAACCCCGGATCAATAAATCCCAGGTTCTTGCATTTTCAGACAGAAAAACAGAACATAGTGGTTTAATCATTTTTTTTCTGGTAAATTTCGTGATTGCTAATACTTTTCTATTTTATCCAATAGGGTGACACTTTTTGCGTAGAAAGTTATGTTAGGGCGACACGGTCGGTTAGGGCGACAATTTGGTGTAGCCCCAATATTTTGGAGGTTAAAAACCATGTTTTTTAGGTCAAAAACAATTTTTGTTAAGGTCAAAAACCATTTTATTTAGGTCAAAAACCATTTTTATTAGGTCTAGAATAATTTTTCTCAGGTCTATAATTATGTTTGGAAGCTTTGGGTAGAGAAATTTGGAGTCAATTTGATTGATTTTTGCCGACATTTCGGGGGTCGTTCGGGAAGGGTTTCCCGTGGTGTCGACCGTTTGCGGCATTAAGAGAGATTATTAAAATTATTATTATTATTATTATTTATTCTACCATAACAAAGTACATAATTATACAAACATACAATATAAGAAAAACACAATTTGAAACAGAGTACACAAATAACGAACGACATACATAAACTCCTTGTAAAAAAAAACAAGCAACGAGGGCATGACATGCCTAGGTACATGCTAAAAGGGTTCCCCTAAAAAAAAGATAACAAAGGTCAATAAAACGATCATTATGCGGGTCTGGGGCCGCAGAGGCGAATTCAATCACTGTTGCTCGGAAGCTTGCGGTCCCGCACATAATGAAAGCAAAGACATAACCCCCCACAAAAAAATTAAAAGGGGGGACCAATAAGCGACAATAGGTTTTACTAAGTAACTTACTTCAGATGCGGCGAAGAGTGTAAATGGATAGGAATGTTTGTTTGATTGCTGAAAAATAAGACAAAGGCAAGAACGTGTAGTTATTTTAAATGTAATAACTAAAATTACTATGAATTGTAGGATAGGGCGACAAATCGTGTTTAAAAAAGCTATATTAGGGCGACCTGCTCAATAGGGCGACATTTTGGTGTCGCCCTAATATTTTTGAGTTTAAAATTAATTTTTTTAGGTCAAAAACCATTTTTTTTAGGTCGAGAACCATTTTTATGGGGACTGGGGCCGATTTCACAAAACTCTTCCTATCTTAGGATCGATCCTAGGATTTAAGAAGAGTTCGAGCAGTAAGATCGGTCTTTGCTAAGACGTGTCCTGAGATCGATTTCACAAAACCCGCCTTTTACAAGACGAGTCGCAACTGCTTATTATACATTTATCAACGGCTGTACCATGTTTGTTAACAGTACCGAATACAACAGTCGTCGGGAAAACGGCACGCACATTACAAATCAAAAAGCGTCGTCTGCTTGGCGTAACGCATTTTGTCGGCAGTTATGAAAGGGTATATTGACGTGAACAAATTCAAGTCGATGTACTTGAACTAGATTTACATGTAGCCTATAGTTCGACTGTACAAATGGCACACTCGCATTTATGTGCAGAGCATGCAGTATGCTTGACGGGAACAAAACACATTAGGCCTATGTACATGTGTATTAATCTAATTTACATAAATGTATCCTTTTTTTCCGGGAGCAATCGCGCGCTAGTACTAGCACGCGCGCGCGCACACCCCAAGTAACTTTCAGTGTGCTCAATCAACAGTATATGTACATATTTCGTGGTTTTTATAAATATTGTATGGATATATTTTGCCGAAATATAAATCCGTGCTTTACGCGTGGAAACATCGAGAAACCTAGCTAGCTAGGGCTACAGCAAGTTATGGCTTCACGTGCATGGACATACAAATGCCTCAACCTGTTTATGTAAGTGCTTTTCTGCGATTTAAATTACGCCTCCTTTTCAGGAGAATTTCGCATACATCCCGGCAAATGAAAATTGTCTGTATGACCGCCTGCTAGCGCTGCCGTATGCCGGGCTAGCTTCGCGTTCGGCAAGCAGAATATAAGTGCCTTCGGTCACTGCATTTACTCCATGCATTCGTACAGTTAAGACGACCCAAACATCGATCTTAAGTTAGGAAGAGTTGGGCCGTGTTGCCATGGGGAATAGGACGAATTGAACACATCCTAAGTTTTGTGAAATCAGTCCTAGGATTAGTTCCAAGATAAGACGAGTTACACTTCCTAGGACGAATCTTAGCGCTTTGTGAAATCGGCCCCTGGAGTCGTTTCTCTTCGGTCTGTGACCATCTCCGGAGGCTTCGGGTAAAAAAATAAGGTGTCATTTTGAGTGACTCTTGCCGAAATTTCGGTGGTCCCCAAGGAGAGTCTTGCCGAAGTGTCGCCCCATTGCGGCATCCAGCGTTCTTTAAAAAGTCAAAGTTATTGCAAACTAACCACTTTGGATAGAAGTAAGGCGATTTTTTTCCCCCAAGTGGGAAGAAAACGGAAAGTTTGCAATCTCCAGTTTTGATGTGGAAGCAAAACGGTTGGTGTAATCACTGCACTGCTTCGTTATGGAACTGGATAAATCGGTTTACAAACATCGATGGGTTTTGTTTACGCTATCCGTCAACGAGTCCGATGATATGACAGCATTTTCAAAGGAGATGGGCGAACAAAGCAGTTTGCATGTGCAAAGTTCATTAGGGGCACGCAAGGGGGAGGTGGCTAGGTGCACATGCTCCCCAGGTGTTACCTCCCCCGTGCATGAAGTGGCGTTTCGAGGTTCATTAAAATACAAAAATACATAGGAATTGGTGGGGCCGGGCCCCAACGTGTTTATTCCTGTATTTGAATGAAACTGGAAACACAACTGGCCCCGTACGTGTCAATGACAAGATTACCAGCAAACTTACATAAACGACAATAGGATAAACCTAAAACTCCGGTACCTCATTTCTACCCGTGTCAAGTTTCTATTTGGGAAAGTATAATAGTTAAGATGTTCACTTACCTCAGATTCTTGTCTTGAACGCTAGAAAAACGAAACAGGAAAAAAACCACGATTGTTACGTAATTTAATGCCATTAAAAAACGCATTTTTCATTTAAGCAAAACGTTTTTTACAATTTGTTATTTTGTGGTGCAATCAAACTTGTTTGTATAGTTTTGACTAATACGAGTAAATATTGCTAAAACATATACGAAATGTACCGCTTAATTTGGTGTGACATGGCTATCTATACGAACCTCATGTGTAACATTGTGCAGTGTAAGGGGAAAGTGCGACGTGTTTCTTTGTCTTGACTTTAGTTACAAAAAGTACTGTGTAGACGCATTGCACCATCGGGCAGGTTAGGGACCAAGTCTTCTTATTTAAATAATGTCACTAAAGTGCATATAGTAATTCATGCATGACGCACGGTAGCATTTCCACGTGGTTGTCTGTTAAAATGGCTGCTGTACCTGGAGGGTTTTCTGATCTGCTTCTTGGAATTTCGCCGGGACAGCTTCAACGATGTGCCTATCGCCATCCTTCAGCAGCAAACACACAAAAGAAATATTTATGTTAATCATTTATCAGAAATACGCTTTATGCAAAATCGCACAGCAAAAGTAGTTTTAAGCGGTTGGGGTGGATTGCAATGGACTTTTTACCGGCGGCCATTACATGGGGCAGGTTTTCATATTTTAATGATGTGACAATAGATCCACAAAGTGCCTACTCATGCATGACACACGATAACAATGTGACTGCGCAAAGAGTTTACAACGAAAGTTAAGATGTCTTGACTCTTAAGACGTCCTATAGCTAAAGCCGGCCGTACACCTTGCGTTCCGACTCCGTTGCGATTACACAGACACGCCAAATTTCGAGCATGCTCGAATTCTGCGATTGCGTTTCGACGGACAAGTACACAAAATCGTGACCACATCGCCATCGGAACGCATCGCAAAACCCGTACACCTTGTGATGCGACTGGTGAAACGCAAGGTGTACGGCCGGCATAAGATGTCGTAGATTAATGTAGTATATTGGATTGAAAATTTGTATTTTGAAACACATAAAACTTATGACACCTACATTTTGTTTAATTGACGTTTATGAGTCTGAATTGTGCGCTATAAGCACAGGGAAAATGCATGCATCGTCCTTGCGTCGAAGAATCAGTTCTTAATAAAAACATGATAAGAACCATCTTGAACAGAAAGTATGGAGCATATTCACTTGACCAGAGGTCACTATTGCTTGTCCTCCAGAACGAGAAACAACAATAGAGCACGTGCTTTTTTGCTGGCAGCCACGTGCGTTCCTCCACGTGGATATTCATGCTCTATTGTTCTCTCCCTATCTGGAGGACAAGCAAACTGTGAGCCGTGACCTTTTGAACTACGTGAATGCGCCCAATATACTTGGTTTGATACCGTTGCTATCAACGCTTTAAGTTAGGCTAAAGTAGTGCATTCCCCTTTTGCGTCCCGGTGGCGTTACGATTGGACTTAATCCTAGTCAAACTTTAAAAGTCGGACCGTATACTCAAACTAGTAACTCGATCGTATATCAGTCAAACCATCCTCAATCGGCAACGTGTCCCAATGGAGTTTTGCGTGCAATACTTTGCGGAGATCAACCAGGCAGAAATTGAAATCGTAGTGACACCTATTAGTATTAGCAAGAACCTATCATAGAGCCCCAGTGGACCCTAGGGCCGTCGGCATATAGCCGTAGTTGTGCATGTCCGTAGGGGTCCCTGCTGCCGACTTGCGCAGTCCAATTGAAGCCGGGATACTGCTGTTGCATCTTGGGGGCATTGGACATGCCCTTAGACTTCCCAGCTCCCTCCCCAACTTTATTTGGTATACGATCTTTGGTATACGTACTTTATGTAATCACTCTTTGAGATAGAAGGCATTTAAAGATGTGTCCTGAATTTACAAACTACAACATTTTACAAGATGTCAAATGTAACCGGGGAACGGAAAAAATGGACCACCCCCCAAAAAATAGAATGACCTAAATGGGCCTTTAAATTTACAGGAGTACGGCGCTCTGTTAGTGCCGTCCTGCATATACCGAGATAATTTGACTTATGACATGGATTAAGTCGACTTGACGATAATTTTTTTTACCAAGTCGACTTCCTAGATTCAATGAAAGTCGACATATTTTATGTTGTCAAGTCGACTTCCTAAATTCAATAAGTTGTCTTGACGAGATAATTGTGTTGGTCAAGTAAACTTGGCAACAAATTATCTCATCAAGTCAACTTATTGAATTCAGGATTAGACTTCGCAAACTAAATTATATCGCCAAGTCGACTTGTCGAATTCAGGAAGGCGACTTGGCAATACTAAGGAAGTCGATTTAGTATTGGGAAGTCGACTTGATAACAATAATTATCTCGCCAAGTCGACTTAGTATCTCGCCAAGTCGACATATAATCCAAGTCAACTTGGTTAGATAAATTATCTCGGTATCTAAACATGTGGGATGGCACTCACAGAGCGCCGTACGGAGTGACTCACCCGTAAAGCTCTTTGTCTTTTTCTTATTACAGGGTAACAACACCCAAGTATTAAAACAGCAGCAGCAACAGCGATTACGATGGCCAAGACTATAATAACTTTAAGCCGACCATAGTCCAGCCTACAGATTCCGGTGTCAATTCCTTCAACAGGCGTCGCCGTGTGCAGTTCGTATTCATCTTCGCACTCGAGGCACTCGTCTTCCCCTGGGCCCACACATTCCGTGCAAGTGGTGGCACAAGGGCCACAGTATTCATCTGTACAGTTTCTCTCAGCAGTGGTTGTGGCCACAGTAGAATTCTGTATATGAATAAGTATTTTAAACGAATGTAAATAAGTGCATGTGAAATCCTTGATTTAGGAGATATGGGTACGGCGCTCTGTAAGTGCCGTCCTACTTGTTTAACCATAACGAGATAGTTTACCTCACCAAGTTGACTTATAACGTGGATTATGTCGACTTGGCGAGATATTTTATGTCGCTAAGTTGCCTTCCTGAATTAAATAAGTCGACTTCGTGAGATATTTTATTTCGCCAAGACGCCTTCGACTTGGCGAGATATTTTTTCGCCAAGTCGACTTTATAAAATCTATGTGAACTTGGTGAGATAATTCGTTGCCAAGTCGACTTAGTAGATTTAGAAAGGCGACTTGGCAACAAAAATATCTCACCAATTAGACATTGATTTCAGGAAGTCGACTTGGCAACATAAATTATCTGGACAAGTCCACTTATTAAATGTAAGAAGTCGATTTCGCAGCACTAATTATCTTGCCAAGTCGATTTAATCCACGTTATAAGTCAGCTTAGTGAGATAAATTATCTCGATGTCTAAACAAATGACAGCCGTATATAGGCCCTATGCTTTAAATATACTGTATACTGTTACTTCATTTCCTTACCGACGTGCCCAAAATACCTTAAACAGATTTCCATGTCATTTCCATGACAAGGGTCAACGCTACGTAAGTAAACTCCAAGATTAACAGAGCACATCCACAGTGCATACGGCACTGTATGGCTGTCTCAAGTAATTACAGATATTGAGCAGTTTACAATGTATTCATGCACAGTTAATTATTTGTTCGATGAGTACCGTATGGCATGTGTATGTAGTGAGCGTAATCTGCAAAGGCCATTGCTGAAGCATAGAGAACAAGTTCACTGGTTGTAGTATAGACCCATACATTGGCAAAACAGGATGACGACGTTTTCAATTGGTACTTTATGCTTTAATTTTTGTAATGTTGATTGGTTTTTTAAAGTTAGCCTAACCTAAGCGTAAGGTTTAGTGGCCGTCCAAAGTTGTCAACATTTTTACAGTTCTACAGCGAGGAGTATTTTTCAAGATTTGTTTACCACTACCATGAAATGTCAACATTTTATGCATATATCAATAATGTTTCCCAAACCCCTCTCCCCCGCGCTGCCCCACCCCTTAAGTGGGGATTTCGTCACAATCTTCATGCCCCAGGGTGGGGATTTTGACGCATCAAATTCCCAGCGCACCTGGGAGAAAAACCTAAATGTTTTGCACCCGTGGGTGGAGATTTTTGTCACCTAAAATCACGATTTATACATGTAGTTAATTACATACCGGAGTTGGTGCTGAAAAAACACTTCCCGTCAAAAGCAGGAGGCATACGACTAGAATCATCTGAAAAATGTTGCATCCCGCCATAGTCAACTTCGTCAGAATTTGGAGTCACAAACTGAAATGAGGACAAAATCGCGGAGGAACTCGGAATCAAGACCTAGCTGGAAGCGGATTCCCGTGAAAGTGAACGCGAAAGTGAATGGATCGATTCATAAATATATCGATTGCTCAATATTGCAAGTGAAAATGAAATCATCCGGAAATCCCCGATTTTTGTAAAAGCACCTTTATTTTGGGATTGCTAAACCATGGTATTTGGAAACCGTGGGAAACCCCCTTCTATGCTTCACTGCCAAATATTTTATGTTATGCAAATTGTGTTTAATGATCCAAGCGCCATTTGCGTCATAGGCCTGCGATGTGCATCGTGGTAGTATACATGATTGATAAGCCGTTACAAATACATGTAGTTTCATATATGCATGTGTGATTGTGTGATTGCATGTGTGATTGAAGATATGCATAACGCCAAGTGCTTCAAAAATCTTTATTAGGTCAAAAACCATTTTTATTAGGTTCTTAACCATTTTTATTAGGTCACAACCCATTTTCGTCTAGGTCGCAAAACTTTTTTTCAGAGAATTAGGTCGAGAAAATGGGTGTCAATTTATGAGTTTCTTTCCGAAACTGTTGTGGTTTTAGTGGTCTCTGTAAGCACTCTACCCAAAACGGTCGTCCTAATACGGGAAATAATTGTTATTAAACTGAGCAAAAATCCGCTTCGTATTTTGAGAAATTAGTTTGGAGAGCCCCTCGATAGAAACTTGTTTCTTTTGGGCAATCCCACGGGAGCTATTTGGGTACTGTTTTCTGTTCTGTTTCCAGTTTGTTGTATATGTAATCTGTTTTGTCTGTAATTCAGTAATTTTTATATCCCGGAAAATGAAATAAATATAAATATAAATATATATATAAAACGGTCAAAACATTGTTTACAGTCACTTCGCCCTAAAACCACTTCTCCCTGAACCACGGTCTGTGCACGAACCCCTCCCTTGAGCAGCGAACTACATGTAATTGTCAAGTGAATGTTTAATGAATAAATAAAATATTGCATTTAAAATCCCGCCCCCCCCCCCCCCAAAAAAAACAACCTTTTTTAAAAAGCCTCTAACGTGCATTAGATTGCAGGAGAAAGCACCTAAATTAACAAAAATTCCGGATCCCTCTTCCTCCCCTATTGCGTGTTTTCGGCACGCAATAGGAGCCACACACTCTAAAAACACGCAGTCAAACGACTCAAACGCAAAGAAAAAGGGTCACTGTTGGGTTCAACTGAAAATCGGTATGACTAGATTTTCTAATCAGGATGACTAGAATCCTCGTAAATGTCAAATAGATATCTAGTTAAAACAACTAGAGTCAGATTCATTGTTAGTAACTATTTCCAGTCAGTATAACTAGACCTTAAGGGTAGGCTGGCCAGGTGGGGGTGCAAAAGTTTGACTGTTTTCTAGTCAAATTTGACTTCGGTGTTTTTTTACAGTGCAACCCCACCCTTGATGACTCATATAAAAAGCCATACGATTTCAATAAATCGACATTTTACATGTAATTTACATGTTCGCCTTTCCTACCGAAGTGAATACGTCACATTGTTAGTTGCCTATACGTATAGGCAAAAGCTCGCTAAAAATCACTGAACCATTTTTTTCCTGTGCTTCTGCAATGGGATAATTCCCAAAATTAGGGGTCCAAAACGTTTGGTGTCCCAGTTATATGTACGACACCCTGAGCTACAAATTATCACAAATTATCAGTAATAGACTGTGACCTGTGATTACGAGGGGACAGCATCATTTTCTTGAATATTTTGTTCTGTGATTACTGACAAATATTTGAAACAAAAACCATATTGCTTATAATTCGTTCCATGATATTGAATAGGAATTTGGTGTCGATGTCCCTGGTTACGTACACCAATGAAAATTAGCTGTAGAATAAGTTTGCAATTGGTGCCTTATCCACACAAACGTTAAATTTAAGTGGCATTTATGGAAATAAAAATGTATATTTTCTACTGGATCTATGGGATCCGAAAACCACTTTCAATCACTATAAACACACTTGAAAATCTTTAAAAGCACGTCACACTTTTGGACCCCTAATTTTGGAAATTACCCAATGGTGTTTTATCTGGCAGCCATGATGTTTGGAGCCAATTACCATGGCGTGTCACACTTCGGCACTTCATGCCTTACCAGCCACGGTTACATCCCCTTTGTTAACCAATTTATGGCGATTCTGTACAACCAAGTTTGGTCCACCAAGCTAGGAAAGCAAAATGTTGTTTCATATTTTGTGTCAGTTCAAGCTGAAGGTGGATTTTGTAACAAGAATCACAAATATTTGACGAGATTTACGGGACTTTTTGCAACATTTCATTTTTGCAGTGACTCCTTGAGTCAAATGACTTTGGGACAGGAGTGAAACTATTCCGTCTCAGGAGTAACCTGCAATTGACTCAGCGAGCTCAGTGAGACTCGAAATGTAAGAAATAAGACTCATTCCCAAACAATAATAATAATAATAGGCCTATTCAATTTTTCCCCAGCAATTTTTGTTCGCGTTTTGTTTGTTTGTTTGTTTAATTTGTTTTTTTAATAAGGCACAGAACTATCAATATAGACTCGATGCATACAGCGCATGTACCGGTATTAACAAATTTCAGATTACCACTGGCACCCTTGTTTCAGATGCTGAACCATTGTGTTACGTCACGCGTCTTTTCATTTGCAAATTGTACACAAAAGAAAGCAACCTCGTTTTCAATGACAATTTGAAATACCTCAATAATTAATAAAATTCACCACTTGCACGGTCGCGTTCAAAATGAGGCTTTCCTGGCATACGCCATATGTTACAATGGACATAAGTCAATGTCACAGCAACGGACATGGTAACGACGCGAGGGGCGAGGGAGTCATTGTTCATACAAAGAAAGCCTCACAAGTTTTGTCAATATGGCGGTTCTAAATCTGTGCAAGTGGTGAATGGAGAATCGAGGCGAATTGGTGGGTGGAAAACAAGTGAGGGCGCTACATACGAAAGCAGTCACATCACTTCCGGGTTTACGTGCAGGAAAGGAAATTCAGGAAGCTGAAACAATATTTACACTCCTTGGCCTTGTAAAAATCATCAATTGAGTTGTGTAAATTTATCGGGTGCTGCGGACATTTATGATTTTTCCTTTTAAATAAAGGTAAGTAGGTGTATTGTTTTTCTGTCATTTTTATAGCATGGTGTTTTTTTTGGGGTGCAAATAATTTATAAAATCCGGAGGTCGAAGGTACCCGGAGCCGAAGGTAGATTAAAAATACCTTTATTGTGGTTTTTTTTCCCGTATACATTTGAACAAAGATTTAAATGAAATTACCTCCTTGAATCAACAGATCATCAAATTTAAGCATGTTAAGATAGGCCTACTTCCCACTTGCACTTCTGTCGGAGATACATTTTTGAGATAAATAAATTATACAATTACTGCATGATAAAGTAAAGTAATGCACATAATTACTGCGCGAGCGGTCCGTGCGTTAGCGCGATAACAGAGGGCGCTGCGCGCGCGCGTGGATGGTTATCTTGTGCACTATTATGCAATTTTTGAAGGAGAAAATGTGATTTTTCTGCAGAAAAACATTTGCGACAAAAGTGCAAGTGGGAAGTATATCTTAAAATGAGATTATCTGTTGATTCCAGGAGGTAATTTCCTTCAAATCTTTGTTCAATGTATTTTTTTGCTCGCCCACTCCCTACCCAGAGCTCCGTTGCGCTATCTAGCGACCCGGAGGTTGATGTAAAATTCGCGATACAGCTGGAACACTTATGCAAATTTTGACCAAAGTGTGGAAGTGTCCCTGTTTTGTCAAACGGCCATTACAATTTCGCTAAAGTTTTAAAAATTAATATCTAACTTTAAAAAAAAAGTTCTCTGGGTTACCTCCGACCTCCGGCTACCTCCAGGTTTCAACCACACCTTTTTTGTGGGGGCTTATTCTGTCGGTCGGTGCCACGTCACAGGGCTGGAGTGAAAACAACGGTGTGCCCATGGTGACAAGCGAAGGAACAATGCCGTTGTGTACGCAACATGTACGTATCTATAAACATGAACGAATTTGTTTTCACTCCAGTCGTGGTGCTACAAATGTATACAAAGGCATATGACACTGGGTCACAAAAGTGCCAGGATGTGCGACCGACAGAATATCCTTTTCACTTTCAGAAGATTCCACAATGAGTTACTTCGACAGCGACGTGCCTTTGTTGGTTCTCAAGAGCCTCTTTGCAAAGTACGCGGGCCAGGGCGAAGACTGCCTAAATCACGATCAACTGAAAGACCTCTGCCAAAGAGACCTGGGTATGAACAAGGACCAGGCTGAAGCTTTCGTATTACTGGAAGACAAGGACGGTAACCAGCGAATCAGCTTCGACGAGTTCTACAAGTGGATCCGAAGTGGCGAGCAGTTCTCCATGATCGACGATAAGTCTCGTTTCTATGTCGTCCGGAAAGCCATTGAGATGTTTAAGAAATTTGACAAAGATGGAAGCGGGCTTTTGGAGAAGTCGGAAGTCAATGAGGTCCTTTTGGCTTTTGGGGCGAAACCTGAGCACCTCGATGCCCACTTAAAGGCTTTAGACAAAAGTGGCGATGGCAAGCTTTCTTTCGCTGAATTCTTAGATTATCTTAATTGGATTCCAAAAGATTAAAAAGCATCCTGTGTTAACTTAATCGTATAAATAACCAACTATACAAACAGCCTCTAAGAACAGGAAATAGACCCAAAAGACAAATGTGTACAACGTTTTCATGCAGTGCCATCATTATCATAGAAATGCACGAGGGACTCGTATGCAAAAATGTCATTCTTCAACCAGATTTCGAACCAAAAAGGCAACATACATGTACAAGGTAGTTCTTTGTGACCGAAAAAAGGAAATAGTTCAAGCAGCAGGACCCTTGGGCGGACGTTTAGTGTATGGCTGATAGCCACGTCCTATAGTTTAAAAAGCATTTCAGATATTTGCGGGAACGCAACATCTGGTATGGTGTCTGTCTGATCACCATTGAAATAAAACAACCAAACTTGGGATGAGAGAAAAATCGTAAGGGCCTTATCAGGATTCCAACCCGATACATCTGACTCACCGGGCAGACGCTCTACCAGCTGAGCTTTAATGCACAGTTGGTATCCTCCCTCGGGTTTTCCCTATGGACTCGATATTAAGATATTTGCGGGGAAAAGTAATTGTTTTCGTTCATACAGCTTATACCGAAATGAGAACTACTGCTGAGCACATTGCACACCATAATATACTTATTTCCTGCTCGAACGTTTCGCGATTGTAACTTATCTTCAATTGGCAACACGTTTTGAGGTTGATGTAACGATTATGCTAATATCTATTCGGACAATTTGTAGTTATGGTAGTGTTTGTCGATTGTGTTTCTACATTTTGTTTTTACACTATCGTGTACCGTTTTAAGAACGGCTTTGATCATGGTTATTTTAGCAAGATACATGCATGTCCAATTACTCGTAAAGTTTTAATATGCGTATTTTATACACCCACCGTGTTACAACGAAATTTGCAATTAAAAGGAAACTTATTTTTATATAGAAATGTGCATTCGTATACCGATGTAATGTTTTTATTAATTAATGGAATGATATTTTTTAGTTTATTTTAATACGAAATAAATGCGATGGTATAATTTAATATACAATGTAATTTGTCATTGAAATTTGACAACAGTGGAATCACAAAGTTTTTCTGAGAAGGTATCGTGCATAATCGTATTTTAAAGAAAGGGACAACACTTTTTTGAAATTATCGACGAATCTAATCGAAAACTATTACCGATGTATTGTGTGGTGCATAAAACTTGAGAATCAAAATCTTTTTTTCAACGTCGGCAACCCACTTAATTTTGATGATAAACTCTGCAACTATGTGCTGTGCCATACTTTAAATTTTGAAAGGATGATGACGTCAACCATGCAACGATTGCATATCTTGATTGTGACCCTATGGATGCTATTTTTGCAGCTGTCAATATTATTTGTGACCATCGAAGAGTTCAGTCAAGCATCTAATGCAATATGCTTCAGGTTGAGCAGATTTCAATTGCCATTGGAATGTACATGTATTGTACGTGCATGCTGTCCAAAAGATCGGCGTTTTCTTCTCTAAATAATTATATACATGTAGCCCTGTACTAGCTCGCAGGAGCGTATTGGATTGCATCGAAGCTATTTCACATCACACGCGTGTCAAAACCGAGCTGTTCGTAAACTGACGGTAAGTTTTAATAAATAAATAAATAAACACTTGATTTCAGTAGCATTTCCCTTCAAATTATAATGCTGCTGAACCACACGGCATGTGTACATGTTCTTGCATATATCGAATTGAAGTGATTTATTTTTTCATTTGACAGGATCACGACGTACATATACTTTGGTTCATGTTCATATACTTTGGTTCAAGACGATTATGTCATTTACAAGGAAAAAACTTTTCATGGATTACTGGAATAGGGCATAAGATATAATATTGGCATAAGAAGAATATTGGTACCAATCTTTAAAAATGTTAGCTACATAGTTGCATCAAATGCTTCAGAAAACCTTTTAAAATCCCTGGCTTGCTTGGTTGTGTTTTAAGTGAAACAATCTGGCACTCGCATTGTTCAAAAATAACCACTATCAGTTACTTAAAGAAAGTGCGATCTTCGACAAAAATGAATTCATGTGGTGTTTGTTACCGTTGCTATCAAAAATGGGAGTGTATAGTATTCTGTCATACGAAATAATTATTATGACACACTTTCATTTTTATTTATTTACTTATTTAGGAAACTGAAGATGAGTTATTTTGACGAGTGTACACCTGACATAGTTGTAAAGAGTCTCTTTTCAAAATATGACAAAGACGACAGCGGCTCCCTGACTCCCGGAGAAATGAGAGAATTCCTTGAGGACGATCTGGGGTTCACGAGCGAAGAAGCAGAAATGTCCACGCTGCTTGGAGACAAAGACGGTGATAGACGAATCGGCTTCGAGGAATTTAAAGGTCGCATGAAATGGGATTTTTTTTTATTGCATGAAATAACATTTGAATTACATGTAATTCCAATGAATGCAAGTTAGGCTCATAAATTATTGTTTTATTTCATGTTTTCTATTTTTATGCTAATGAGAATTTCCATATTCATGAGCAAAGCTAAGCTCATATGGTCGAAGCCATATTTAAATATTCACTTCACGATCAAGCAAGGATCACAAAGTTATTGCCAGCAGCATGGACGGCACGGTCTGCGTATAGACCGCTATTCAAGATCCTAATGCCTGGTGCTTTTGTATGCAACGCTACGATTGGCTAATACGCCCGGTCCTACAGCAGTATTGTATACCCCGTGCACCAATTACGGACATTCTAGCTTATGAGAGCGCGATGTAGTGTCAAGCCTCGTGACGTCATGTCCTGCATAGTCTTGACTCGCAGCCGTTTTTACTATCAAGCCTAGTTTACACTCGCTACCGCGCGCTAAGTTAAACCAGGATTTTTTTAACGCGTGTCAAGACGGTCAAAACCCGTATTTTTGTAGGGGAAAACGTACGGTTATATTTTCAACAATTTCCCGTACGAAATACGGCCAAATCGTACTAGTTGGCAGGTCTGGTGATTTCATCTCACCAACAATTGAAGAATTATCCATATAGCCTTGTGCGCAACATTTTATCATTTTGGTAGCTCCTTGGTATCGTGAACTGTATTAGTTTAATATAATGTCATTTGCAACAAACCCCGTCAAATTTATGTCAAAAATGGACCAGTTGGCTACTGTTGCTCTTTATAAATGTTTGTAATGTTTTATCTTTGTTTTTAAAGTGTGGGTTCCCTCCATGACTAGCTATGAACAGCGCCCCCATGTGTCAAACAAATTAAAAGAAAAAAATCACTTCCTTTTTAATAATTTTTTATTTTTTATTTGTTATTTTGTTTTCTATTTTTTTAAATTAATCAATTATTATTATTATTTTTTTTAAAGAAAACTAAAATTTAATATAGCCTGCAGCAATATCATCATTTGAATTTTTGTATTTAAATCGCGACGGGTGTCAATTTTCTTTTCACAAAACCTTCAAAGATTGGATCCGGGACAAGACGACCCTGAAAAACATCAGCGACAAATCTCGCTTCTACTATCTCAGCAAAGCCGTAGAGATGTTTAAAGAATATGACAAAGATAACAGCGGTGTCTTGGAGCGTGCGGACGTAAAAGAGCTCATCGTGGCGACCCAGGGTGGCAAAGTGGAGAACCTTGATGCAAGCTTGAAAGCACTTGACAAATCAGGCGACGGCAAAGTCTCCTTCCCAGAATTCCTAGCGTGGCTGAATTGGTGTCCAATGGAATGAACGTTCTCCTATTTGCACGATTTGTGCACCACGGAGCAGCGAAATTTCACACCATTCATGACTTTGTGAAGCATTGTGAATTTCATCTGCACCAATTACTAGGTTTGCAGAGCTGCCAACCCTCCCGGATTTTGCAACAGATTCTTCGGGAAATGACTATATAATTGTGTGAGTCCTGACATGGATAAAAACCCTCCTGGATTGTCGATTAACAACCTTGGGGATTTTTGGATGTGTTTGGAGTCACGGAATGGATATATTTTCCCAGATGTCTTCCCCAAAAGTGTTGCGTAACCTTTACGAAATTGGTTTGACGTCAGTAGATTTGGTTTTTGTTGGTTTGTTTTAGTATGTATAAAATAAAGCATTTGGGGAAATGGAACACAAGATGCTCAGTGGGTAATTCGCGTCATACCGTGACTTGTGCGAGTTGGTTGAACTGCCCTTTAGGCTTTATATATACAGTGTCCGTGTATCCATATACTCATTGGATCAGTACAATGTATACTATATGTTATGTCACATGAACTTAAAGTTGCACTGCCCGTGTTTGGGTGAAAAAATTAAAAAAAATTAATTTACACAAGCGAACGAATTTAGAAAGCTTACGTGTCTCTGTAACGAAAAATATCAACAACTTGAATTTCCGACGTCGAGAACTGGGGATTATTGGTCTAAGCCTTTTTCCTAAAACGTCAAAACATAATACGTCAACACTCTCTCGATTAAATGACCTGCCAGCCATTTAATCATTTCTTGTTTTTAATCGACTGGCATTAATCCTTGACGGATTTTTGCGTTCTTGGTACCAAATGAAAGCTGATAACTTTTTCTATTCTAGACAAATACCTATTTATCTTTAAAAAAACAAATTGACGCCCAAATCGGCCAAAACACGGGCAGTGCAACTTTAAAGTGCATTTTACTTTCTTGGAATATAATTGGCGGATGATTTTCTTGAGCACACTATATAGTCGAGGTACTGTTTCCATTATGCAATATGAATGTACCAGATTATGTGCACAAATATATTGTATGTAACGCCCAAGTAGATCCTTGTCATCTGATTAGACGATAGCAGGTCACATGTCGTTCAATATTTAATCCATTTAATGGTACGTCATAATATACTAAACGTGCAGTTTTGTTCCATATGTATTATTTTTCATGGCACACGATGCGCCCACTGTGTGTCAAATGGGACGACCCCTCTGACACTTACTTTTTACAACTCACAAGCAAGGCTTTTGGACAATTCTGATGCCACCAACATCAAAATAAATTCGAAGGGTATTCCTGAATAATTTGTAAGATGACAAGGATCGCCTCGTAGAAATATTATTTTCTATGTATTACGTACGCAATTGGTTGAAAGTATACTCCGACATATTTGTTTAAAAACACATAATTGTTAATTTATTGTGAAGGCGCCATCTTGGACAGAAAACCAATCCTGTGGTGCATGTTTGTTACTATTGCTGTCAACACTGAGTATTTTGTTTTCTTGTTGGCTCAATTTTGGATCATTGGATAGAAATGATGCATTAAGTATACCTTTAAATATTATTATTGGACGATAACCTTGATGTCATTGGGTGCGTTCCATTGATCGACACTTTATCCTCCTTCCCAAAAGCGCGCCCTGTCTGAAGTACAGTAATATGATAATGCTTTGCACAATCATCTCCAGATCCAAGCCAACTCGAGGAAACCAATCGAACGCACTCATACCATTGACCTCCCTGTACCATTGACTCTATTATAATAGAAAAGTGACTCATTACACATTGCAAATAACTGCGTGGCTCCCGTGTTCGTTCGTGTGTAATTGTATTGCCAATGTGGATGGTGTACTGACTCCCAATGGGCACATACATGTAATTCGCGGTACATGCACCAGTTTACTACACCATTCTTCCTCCTTGCTACACCACACCTTTTGACAACGTGCTCTTGCCAAATGTACGTTCGAAATTTGTGTTTTGGAACAGGTAGGAGTATTAATAATTGTCACGGTATTTTTTTCGTATATATACATTGAACAAAGATTTTAAGGGAATTACCTCCTGGAATCAACACATAATGTAATTTTAAGATATACTTCCCACTTGCACTTTTGTCGCAAATGTTGCTTTTCTGTAGAAAAATCACGTTTTCTTCTTCAAAAATTGCCTTCAGTTAGTGCACAAGATAACCATTCACGCGCGCGCGTAGCGCCCTCTGTTGTCGCGCTTACGCACAGACCGCTCGCCACGTCATTTTGTGCATTACTTTATGCAGTAATTTTATCATTTATTTATCTCAGAAATGCAACATTTGCGACGGAAGTGTCAGTGGGAAGTATATCTTAGAATTGAATAAGCTATCGATTCCAACATATAAATTTACCCAAATCCGTGTTCAATGTATATGAAAAAAATACCATTTTGACAAAGCCATTTGCCACAACCATATCGAGCAATACATGTAGGCGTAAATTCATAGAGGCGTGGCCGTACGACTATACGGGCCTAGGCCTATACCCAGCACGATAGCCCTACAATCACAATGCCCTATATATGTGACCCCAGTAGCTCCCCCAGGCCTAACGCCTCAACACACTCGTCTGTTTTATTAACGTACCAACCACGCCCCAAAACCCGAAAGGAATTCTTCAACTTCCTTGGATATTTGAGAACAATGGGGGAACAATCATGGAAGGTGGTGGGTACCCTCCAGCTCTAACTGTCATGATATCGTGCTGCAAATGTTGGGTAGGGGCCCGGGGTGGGGGGCCCGGGGAATGCATAAGGTAAAATGTAATGGCTTTGAACCCGTGCACAAAACGTAGGACAAGTTGCCAAAAATCGTCTTGACATTCGGTAATTACAAAATAAGATTTGTATTGTTTTGCAGTATTCTTCAGTAGATGTATCTGATTGGAGATAATATAACTTAATACTGACATGCACATGTGATATTTTTCTTATTTTCAGGAAGAGATATAAACATGCTAAACAAATATGTGTGTTTTGCTTGGAAGAACATTGAAGACTTTTCCCCTGGTGTGATTTCACTGTGAAAGGTTGATTAGTAAAATTAGTGGCAGTTTCAGACAGTACTTTTGCATGCATGCCTCTGGAACCTTGACCATTGTAAGTTGACCTCGGTAACCCAACTTGACAATGAATTTCGATCAGTAGTGACCGAGTTTTGGTCAACGGAATGTATAGGCCCATGTTCTAGGGCAGCAACGGTGGCACTGTGCACACACACAGCGGAGGCTCGATCGCGTTCGTACGTCCGGTTGAACTTTTCAATGAACCCGGTTTTAAGCAAAATTGAACAGCCTTGACAACTGATGTTAAACTGTATACACGAGTTAGTTGAATTGAACGATGTGATTACCCCACTGTGAACCAAGTTTACTGCTGGACAAAATGGGTTGGGCGGTATGAAGTCAGCCTCGTAAAAACCCATGATTGTTCTTCACTGTGCGTACTTAGCAACCGATGACTTTTCATCGGCGCGCAGAGTCTGTGCCCCGGACTTGTGACCTATTCACTTTCAAGCGAATGAAGTTGGGAACAAGATAAGAGTTCCCGGATGTCCGCGCCGGCCTATTGGGCACGTCTTTATGCACGGAATAAACTATTCCTTCTTGAAAAGGCACGCGCGCACGACAAAACAAGGACTCGGAGAATGCAGTTTGCTTCCATGTGTAAAGTTGGACAGACTGACGGAATAAAGGGAACGAATTTTGATGTAGAGCATCGTTGAGTTTCGATGTTTTTTTCCCTCCATGGTGTACATGAATAGTTTGTAGCCATGGTGCGGTGCAAGGTTCTATGCAAATCGATCCTTGGGTTTCTTACGCTTTACGCTGTGACATTTTCAATAATTCTCCCGCTCTTTTGTCACAACCGTCCCTTTTCCCGTCTTTACTTTCAAAGAAGTCGCACCTTAGGGGGCGCCATACGGAATGACGTCATCAAAGGTCACAAGGCGGATGAATATTTCACGCGGCTGGACCCAAATGCGTCACTGGCGTTTCACACTGAGCCAATAAGGATGCAGAGTACACTAAAGTACGCCATCGGGGTGATTACGGTCAAAAGACGGTCCGCAAAATATAGGGCGTACACCCCGAGATATCTCACGCGAGTTGTGGCGGAATTCGATAAACTACTCAAAGAAACAAATAGACGAGATATCGTTTTATTCATATGCAACGCAGATAGTGTACCAAACCAACACCGGGAGGCTTGGAATTTAACCAAGTACGTACACAGCGTGTGGAAGAGCGGAGAAGATCGACATAGTCTGACTGCAAGTGCACGGGAACAGGAAAAACGGGACTACGTTTTCTGTATGAAACGGATCGAAACGCTCAACGCGCAGTATTCAATTTTAGTGCAGGACGACGCAGTGCCGTACTCGCATTTTATCACTTCGCTGGACCGACTTTTACAGACGCGCTTCGAAAACAGATTCTCCCGCGGTGAATTGGTGCAAAATCCTGACAACTGGACCGCTGTCAAATTCTACTTCCCGGAAAAGTGGCAGGGTTATGGGAACGAACCAAGACTAATTTGGGAATTCATCTGTGCGTCTTTACTTGGCGGAGGAATTCTCTACGGACTTTTCACGCTGTGTACCTTCCCATTTAAGTGGATCGCAAGTTTCGCCATTTTTGCCTTATTCTGCATCTACTTCGGGATTTCTATTTTCGTCATCGGCCGACCGTATTTGCAAATGCTTCGCCTCCTTGCCGTAGATTTGTACGCCGTCCGCGGCGCCCCAACGTGCTGTATACCTGCCGTTTTATACAAAACGGAATCTCTGTCTCACATACGTAGAAATCTGACTGGTGTAACGTGCAGTACACGATACCCACTCGATATTGCGATAAGCAGGCATTTACGAGACACAGGGAACAAACAATACCTTGTGATGCCAAATGTAGTCAACCATATTGGTGTGTTTTCGTCGCTTCACCAAGGTGCAAAAAACCCGCACACATTTCTGAATTAGGCTTTTGAATATCTTGATTTTTGTCCATACAAAATCTTGGCCCAATAGACCGTATAGATGCCATCTTGTGGAGAAGTTTGTTTGTTCCTTCATGGTTAATCGTTTTGTGCTTACATGGTTGGTTATTTGAAGATGAAAGATATTCGATACAGTCTACTAAATAGACTTGGCCCAAGTACGACGCCATTTTGTTATATCTGATATCGATGGAGCCTGGAGGACAAAGGCAAGAAATGCTGTATAGGCTACAGTGTACACCCTAAAACAGATTGGTTGAATTCAACCAATGTGGTTGGTAGATATTTGTCTAACCAATGTATTGGTTAAAATAACCAATCTTACATGTATATGGTTAACTTTTTCAACTACATGTATTCCATATTGGTTAGGAACCCTTTTTTAAGCAATCCATGTTGGTTTAACAAATATGGATTGGTTAAAAAAAGGAAACCGTCACGTAAGATTAGTTATTTTAACCAATAGATTGGTTGGATACCAACCACGTTGGTTGAATTCATCCAATCACGTTGGTTGAATTCATCCGATCTGCTGTTAGGGTGTAAAAACCGTCACTGTTCAAGATATGTGGGGAGCTGTTTGGGAGAAATGCCACAGTCTAACTGCTGATAGGATTGTGCGCCTTGGCCACGTTAGCCACCTAATAGACTTGAAACGTAATGACTTCATGCAATGTTTACCGCGGTGCATTATGGGTGAAAATTGGGACGAAATCTCTGCATCTCTAATTTTCGTGCGTTGTATGCATAGCGCCTAGCGTATTATAGTCTAGTCAATTTACGATTTGACCTAGAACTAATTGCAATAAAAATTATTCTAAAATGAATCTATGCCGCAACATTCAAATAAACAAAATATTAAAAATAGAATTGTTTCTTTTGAGTGGAAAGGTGTTTTTTAAGCAGTTTTTGAAGACAAACATTAAGAATAAAAATTTAGTCTGGTAACGTTCCTCAGTCTGTATGTTTCGTCATAGTGGATGCGTAGTAATACGACCACTTGCGATCAGACGACGACGTCTCAGAAACTAGTCTGGTAACGTACTCCAACCTACATGTTTCGCGATGGTATACTAGGTGCATGGTAATCACGACCACTTAAGCGAGCACCTGATTTGGACACTGTCGTCTGCTCAACGCACGCAAACAAGAGATGCAGAGATTTCGTCCCACTTTTCACCCATAATGCACCGCGGTAAACATTGCGTGACGTCATTATGTTATAGGTCTATTGAAGCGAAATGGTTCTGGTGATTTCCTGATGGCAGCGGTAATAATGAAAACAGCGCCAAGAGCACCCCCACAGGGGCGGACATGATGTGCGCTATATAAGTATCCATGCACTATTATTATTGTTAAGAAGATATAAATATTTGAAATGATAAAACATGCGCTATAATATATTAGAAAATTTCTACGCAATTATTTGAATTATCTATAATTATTCTGACAATTTATCAACGATTCCTACTTCTGATTTTTCCGACTCTGACGCCTGTTGATTATGTATTTCCAATTTGCTAACGAATAACGATCATGTGCCAGGTATGTTGTTTTGTTTTGTATATACTGCCTTAGAACATTTGCCTTTTTAATATTACTGGTACAATCAAGTGCAGTGATGCCCGTATTTCGTTTGGGTTCAGCTATACATGTAAGCCTACATTATTTGATTTTGTAATTAAATTTTCATTTGCAATTTTGTAAATGAATAAAGTCAATCTTTTCACACTTCAGTTATGTTTATTCTGTACATGTGCTGTTTCAATGTAATGATTAGGCCTACTCTATAACAATGACGAGAACATGTAAATTAGTACGTCACGCGTCATCACGTGATTCAGATAGGACATAAAAGGAGTCGTATTTTGTTAGTTGCACAGTTTTTTTCCAGGTTTTCCTGATCGTTTTGTCAAGTTTCTAGTTTTGGCGCCAATGAAAATTAGTGCAGATTACGTACTGAAACTGAATGCTACCCTCATTCTGATTGGCTGATGAAATTCCACTCCGTCCTCTGATAGGCTGGAAAAAGGCGTCGAGTAGACTGGTTTCAAGTCTGCATAATGAGCGCCACCAAATACCCGTACTTAACATGTTAACAAGGAATAAACCACTATAAAGTGTGACGGCATTTGCCAGGGTAACTGGGTCTAAACATTCGCTGGTAATCTAAAACATCCATTGCTGAAGCGCAGGGAAACTTGTTCACTGGTTGTAGTGTAGACCCAGTATTGGCTACACATGAATGGTGACCTTTTTTACTCTCGTGTAAAGAGCTAACTTGAGGCAGACGTTTGTTGATAAACCAAGTGAGCAGTATCCCGAAGTGAGCATATAGCAGTAAGGCTCGTTTTGCGGGGTCACGCTCCCATCCCGGGGGCGATTAGAAAAAAAGAAGAAACCGAGAAATTTCGGAAAAACCCAAACATGACTGAGATTCGAACCAGGGACCTTATGATTACAAGTCGAGCTCTCTTTTAACCAGACAACGTAGCTGGTTGCAAACCGACTTATTATATATTCTCCTCTCAAGACGCTAAAAAGGTACAAAACCCCTCATTTTCCCCTCGCAGTGGTGTAAACAAAAATTACGCCTCCCGCGTACCAGTCAGGGAATGGCAATGGTGCTTTGACGTTGTGACTGTCTTCTCAGTTGAATTATCACTTTACCGTATCGTACCGCGTTTGTAAGCGCCCACAAACAAATAAAAATGTTTGACGTTTTGTTTCCGGTTTGCAAGTACCTTCGGGCTTAGTGCATCTCAGAAATATTAACGTGGCTAAACGAATATCTGGTTTGAACGTCAACCCGAACGTTCACTTCTGTTAAGAGTACTAGATAAAACCACCAACAAATAAAGTACACACGGCGAGGATAGAAAATCACAAAGTCCGTCCGAAGCCGATTCCAGTGGTTTTGAAAACGGATACAAAAGGCCTGGGGTTACCGATTTATCTCAGAGACGGAAATAACGGGGTAATAACGGGAAATAACTTCAAGTTTTTGTTCAATTGACTTTTCGCACAGGTAATAAATGGGGTTTTAAGAATTTTTAAAGTGGACCCCGAAACGGTCGGTGAAACTGCTAATTTTGACGTGGGGTCAAAATGGTACCGACAAAAAACCTCCTATAGCCTACCTGTCTCCGGAATTAAGTGGATGAATCTCGCAGCGTAGGCCTACTGCAAGTACTCAGTCGAGGTAAACTTACACGGTCTATTCGCTGGCATAAGAGTGTGACGTCAATTTGCGCGCGGACGCGCTTACTTCTTTGAGAACGGTTAACGCTACTTGCATGACAACGCGTTCCTCCATTCGTTTTGCACAGGAGCCACACGCGGAACATTTTCTGTTGGTTTTGTTTGTTACAAACATCACAAAATAAGGCGGTATATGGTATAGTGTATCGCTATGAGAGTAGGTATTTAAGCAAACTATTGCAAGTCATTATCATGGTCCTTATTTTTTAAATATTTTCTTCTAAAAGAATAATAGTAAAACACACTGTGCGCAAACACAATGGATGTAAAACGTGAGCGTGAACCAATAACCATAGTTACGGTCCAGCGCCCCAGAATGTGTCGTCACGACTCTGCCAGCGAATTGCGAATCCTTAGTACGACTGAGTAGAAGTCTAGCAAAATGGTGACCTGGATTTATGGGCACCCAGACGCCAAACGTACGATTTAAATACATAAACGATACAGGACCTGCCTAGCCAGTGTTGACCAAAGATCAGATCAAGAGAACTCAACACGCACGAAGTTGAGTAAATTTGTGGCAAAACAAGTCCAAAATTGTGCTGGTATACAGTGCCCCGTAGCGCAATGTTTTCTGTAGCCACAGTCCAGAGTGTTCTTCCGCTGGAAAGAGAGAAGGTGAGTGGAATATACTTATTCACAGTGAATCTATTATTTCAGAAAGAAAATTGGGGCAGTCTGTGAAACTAAAGTCGGACCCTCCGGATCTTTGTTAAAAATTGAGGTATTTTTTTCATATACATTGAACACGGATTTGGGTAAATTTATATGTTGGAATCGATAGCTTATTCAATTCTAAGATATACTTCCCACTGACACTTCCGTCGCAAATGTTGCATTTCTGAGATAAATAAATGATAAAATTACTGCATAAAGTAATGCACAAAATGACGTGGCGAGCGGTCTGTGCGTAAGCGCGACAACAGAGGGCGCTGCGCGCGTGCGTGAATGGTTATCTTGTGCACTAACTGAAGGCAATTTTTGAGGAAGAAAACGTGATTTTTCTACAGAAAAGCAACATTTGCGACAAAAGTGCAAGTGGGAAGTATATCTTAAAATTACATTGTGTTGATTTCAGGAGGTAATTTCCTTAAAATCTTTATTCAATGTATACGAAAAAAATACCACAATTGATATTTAACGAACAGAAAGTACCTAGTTTGACTTCTAAATACGCTTACATACCTTTTATTACCATGTATTGCACTCGTAATCATACACCACATCGACTATCCACAAAGTCAAATTTTCGAAGAAATAGGCGTAGGAAGTGCAGGACACTAAGAAAAAAGAAATTTGTTTTTTTTCCACGCTGGATCTTTAAAAATAAGGCCTGTACATGGCGGTAAAAGGTATGGAAGCGTATTAAGAAGTCAAACTAAGCACTTTCTGTTCATTAAATAGCCATTTTTGAAAAAGATCTGGAAGGATCCGGAGGGTCCGTTTTTCACCCACACCCGAAAATTGGTTGACGACGCGAGCGATTTTGACATGTTTGAGCATGTTGAGAGGGCGTGATCATGGATAGACCCTTCGCTCGTACCCAGACGCCCTTGGCCTTACGGAGTCAGGTCAACTCGACCGTGTACCAACTCGACCGCAAACCAACTCGACCGCAAACCAACTCGACCGCAAACCAACTCGACCGCAAACCAACTCGACCACAAACCAACTCGACCACGTACCAAACCAACTCGACAGTCACTGCCGACATCATCAACCCGGGCGCCGGCAAAGACATGCCGACAAACCCGTGTCGTGTTCAGTGTGCGAGCGAGCCGACATTTACCGGCCGAATCCAGCGACGCGACACGGCTTCTCCTGTTGGTTTGCGGTCGAGTTGGTACGCGGTCGAGTTGGTTGACAATAGATTTTTTTCCCGGTCGAGTTGGTCCGAGTCGAGTTGGTATTCGGTCGACTTGACTGACATCCGGTCTTACACTGTACAGGGCGCTGGGACGGGCTAAAGTGCCTCCACAGATTTATGTTGCGGAAACACGTGACGCAAATACAGTACGCGCGGAGCTATTAACAAATAGTATGCTAACGCTTATAAACCAGTGCAAAAATCAAATTTACGAATAAAATGAGTGTGCTTTGTGTGAGACCCATGTTGTCTGCTGGAAAATTGTTTCTACGTCTGTTTACAAGAAAAAGATGTGACCTCCTGATCACGTGTTGTATAAAATGTTGGCCAATGAGGGCGCAAACAGATATGATTACTCCGTCCCAGCGCCCTGTAAGGGCGTCTGGGTATGAGCGAAAGTTAGACCTGTGAACAGGACTTCGGGTACCAGGGGTACCTCTGGTACCCGAAGCCCTGTTCACGGGTCCAGATCATGGAGGGTTCATTCAACATTTTGTACGGTTTTATGCATGATGCAACAACGTAGTACGAATTTAGAAGTTGCATTGATATTTTTGTTAAATGACTCGCCAGGCATCAGTAAACGAGTGAACTGTGTAAATTTATGGAAAAGCCAGAAAGATTACCATGCACGGACACCCATTGGAACCCCTCGTACTAAATCTATGAGACAAGTCTGATCTGGCATGTCTGGTCAACTATATGTAGGCCTATTTTTTCCTTTTCTGAAAATGCTGACTAATAGTAAGACTTGAAAATGCCAAATTAATAATTTTAACAATCTTCTAAAGCTTAATGCTAACGATGTGGTTATTGTTTCCTGGCCCCTTATCAGTACAATTTGAATATTAGTATTATTATTTCTTTCTGGTATTCATACCAAGGATTCCTCTAAAGTGCCAATTGCACTGTCACTCGCAAGCATGAGGATACCCATGAAGAATTATATATTAGAATATTGTAATAAAATATTTGATCAAATATTTGTTTGATAAACTAAGTTGAAAATCAAAATAAAGTGTGTACTAACAGAGTGATTGTCAAAAATAAACTTCATTTTGTTGCAAAGATTGATTATTCTCTGTTTAAATGTATTTATTTTGCTAATACATGTAATACTCATACCCCTCATTGATGACAAATTCAAATACATGTATGTGCAAGAAAATTTGGCACAACCCAACTACATACAGTATAATGATAACGACTTCAACCTGAAATCTACAATTTACTTTTCCCCACACACCAGCAATTGTGATTGGTAAATCCAGTATGGCTGTCAATGAGACGGAAGTACGAGGTACAGACATGACAGAAGGTGCCCTCTATGTGTCGGCACCGGGTAAGGTGATTCTACATGGCGAGCATGCTGTTGTTTATGGGAAAACGGCCCTGGCTGCAAGTCTCAACCTGCGGACGTTTCTTCAACTGAAGACTCTCGTCTGTGAAAGGTTTGTTACCATCAACTTGCCGGATATTGGTTTGAAGAGAATGTGGTGTGTTGATGACCTCTCAAAGACCTTTGCAGATTGTCTTCAGACTGACGTTAGTCTTAATCCAGGCCCGCCGAGCCAAAAGTTGCTTGCTAAGATGAGAGAATTTGCAAATTACGTCGAAGATGGAACCACACATGACCTCGCTGTGCTTGCATCTTTGTATCTCTACTTGTCCATCTTTCAGCAGAGTAACCATGCAAACTATCTGGCAATCCAAGTTGACCTGAGGTCCGAACTTCCTACAGGAGCTGGTTTGGGATCTTCGGCCGCATTCTCGGTATGTTTATCAGCCGCGTTTCTGACCCACGCACGAAGAATCACTCCGATTCCAGCGAACGAATCTGGTACGCTGACGTGGAATAAAGATGATTTGGATCTTATTAATCGATGGGCCTTTGAAGCCGAACGGATAATCCATGGAAATCCATCCGGAATCGATAATGCCGTTAGTACCTACGGTGGCATGCTGCATTACAAAGGAAAAGTCATCAAACCTCTCACGGATGTTCCCGTTCTTCGCATCCTGCTGACAAACACAAAGATCCCACGCAGCACAAAAATTCTCGTAGCCGGCGTTCGGGAAAAATATGAAAAATACCCATCTGTTATATGCCCAGTGTTGGATTCCATCGAAGGAATCTCTGAGATCTGCCAAGCAGTATTTAAAGATCTCGTGATTGGTCAGTCCATGAGGAAAGAGCACAACCTAATGCAAGCCAGTGACCAATCGAATTCAGTTTTACAGAATGCTGAAGAATGTACTGCTGATGAGTTGGCACTATTCAGTAAACTGGAAGAACTTATCGACATGAACCAGAAGTTTCTAGAGATACTAGGAGTTTCGCATCCTGCTTTGGAGAAACTTTGCTCGCTGACTCTAAGTTATGACTTGCATTCCAAGTTGACTGGGGCAGGGGGAGGCGGATGTGCCTTAACCCTGCTCAGGCCAGGCACATCACCCGCTACAGTGGCACTATTAAAGAAAGCGGTTGCAGAAGTGGGATATGATTCTTGGGAAACGAGCATCGGTGGCGCAGGTGTAACAATTCATCAAGACGATCCACAAACTAAGGATTCTGGAGTGGTTGTTTCGGAGAAATTTTTCTGAACATTTTCAAACTTTTGGCCTTGATTTATACAAGGACTTAACTACATGTACCTGCAGTTATGGTTAAGGTTTAAGACAAATTAAGTGATCGGAAAATACGGTGAAGTGGCATTGTCTGTACAAGTGCTTGATAAAAAATAAAAACCAACCTGTGCATAAGAACCCGTTCTCACTAGAGAAATCGCTTTGTTCGACGAAGATTAGTTAATCATTGTTAGTTAATAAAGCGTGCGTTCATATATCACTTAATGAAGATCGAACGAAGAGAGACCGCTAACGAAGATCGAATGAAGCCGTGGCAGGTCGTACATGTGCATCGTGCATCAAGCGCTGACTTTCAAGCGTTTAGAAGCGCTGTGTGGTTTCCACCGGCGCGTCAAAAACAACTTGCTATATGTAGGTGCTCGACGCGCTTGTGCAACAGGCCCACCAAATCGCTTCGTCGAACGAAGGGAGTCGTTCACACTAAAAATTTGCTTCATCGATTGAAGCGATCTCTTAGTCGAATGAAGCCATTTCCTTCATCAAATGAAGCGATTCTAATCATCGTCGAATGAAGAGGCGTGCGTTCACATGAGGAAATCTCTTCGTTGAATCATCGTCGAACGAAGCGATTTCTCTAGTGAGAACGGGGTCTACGACAGCTCAAAATAAACGATTGTGTCCCTGCATTCAAAAAATTGCCAAGCCACCATCCTATTTTTGCTGGTTCCGTGGCTACGTGTACATTGCTTGGACAACAGAGCCATAATACCACAATAGTTGGGGGTGTAGTTTCATTCACACGAGGGTGCCCCTTTAAAAAAAGTGTGTGCACACATTTGTATAAAGTTAAATCCATCTTCAATTTGGGTCTTTCTATAAATTAGGGGTCCAATGAATGTTGGTGTCCCCCGTTACATTTTACATCTTGTTTTTGTAAATTCAGGACACATTCTTTAAATACTTTCCATCTCAAAGAGCGAGTACATAAAGTACAATTCATACAAAATGGTTTAAAAGCCATTTTAATGATTTTTGTACGAAAAATAACACATCAGGTGTAACGGGGGACACTAAATGTCGCACTTTTGGACCCCTAATTTATAGAAAGACCCAATAAGTGAAATGCTTTAAAGGATTTGTACAAAGTTGTTTTCAAAGTGTTGGATTTGTTTGCATTGTAAAACAAATTTAGTTTTCATGTAAAACAAATTTAGTTTCTTTGTCTCTGCCCACTTTTTAGAGGCTGCCTGGAATAAACAAAATATTTGAAAAAAAACAACTAATTTCAACAAATAACAGTAGAAGTAATTTTAGAACAAAGAAACCAGCCACCATTTTTGAAAACCCACCACATTGAAATTTAAAGAAAGGGTCCTTTTTTTTCCAAAATGCCTGGACAAGAAACTACGAATTTTGTTTTACAGGGCCTATTTGTGGTTTACTATGCTGTCTTTGTACACCATGCTCAATAATTATTGGTCTAAAAATAATTAAATTGAACTTTGGTAAAATGTTTATAAAAGATGGAAAGATATTGTAAGAAGTTCTACATGTAGATATAGGTCAACCCTAAACATGTATGTACATGTACATTTGTATTGTGATTCTTAAAAATTGTCAAACTTTCCAAGGCATTTTGACTAGAACTGAGGTTGTAAATAAATCACTCATAAATTATTTCCCTGTATATCTGCAGACTGCATGTAATACTTTGAAGTAAGCGTTTATTTAGTGCTTCAGCAATGGGCAATTTATGCGTATTTGCCATTTTAGTTCCCTCTTAACCAAAATCTTTGTGCAGGACTTGGGTGCATTGTTCGAAGAGCCATCAGCTGGAACGATCCATTCAGTATGGGGGAGTCCAGGCCACCTATTTGTGTCGTTTAACGAGGGACTGGCACTAAAAGCATTTGACACTGCACCAGTTGACCAAAAGGTAAAAGTAGATTACATGCAGCGGTAGAAATTAACCTGAATTTCATGCTGGTTAGAAGGACCAGTAGATTAGAGAACTCTACTGGTCCTGCTGAAAATTTGGTGGTCCACTGGAGCTTTTCAAAATGGTTCCAATTAGATACTGCAACACTTTATGGTTTAAGGTCATTGAGTGCAGGATGGATGGGATTGCTTTTTGATCCAGCACTGGGGCATGTTTGGAGAGATCGGAGAAAGAAATGTCGTTATCTGAAAATGTCTAAAGTGACCGGGAATTGTTTGTGGTAACCACTAACCAGGAATTCTTCGCATTGAGTAAGAAATGTTTACTGTGGATTAGGCATCGGAGAATGTTTCAATGAGTCAGTACATCATGTTTTCATCGGACCAGCATCTTTGACAGATCTAGTGGTCCTTCTGATTTTTTTACTGGTCTCGGACCACAGCCGGACCAGTGTTGATTTCGACCCCTGAAATTATTAGAAAACTGTTGATACAAACGGTATTATCGTGTGTGATTGAGGTTGTGTGTAAAGGCTTGTCCGCATTGGACTTTTTTTGGGAAAACTTACCAAGACAATGGGTACTTTTCCCATTTTTAGTCCAGTGCGGACAGCCTAGGAAGTAAAACTCTCTGGAAGCGTACGTCCAGTCCGTGAAGGTAAAACTGCGTATGGACACTGCGCATGCTCTCCCACGGTCTCGGTAAATTTTTTGTCAAAAAGTCCAAATGTGGACAGCAGTAAAATGTAGCCAGGTTTTTCCCAGTTGTATGTTTCAACAATTATTGGATAATTATTGTATAATTTGGTGTTACCTGAAAAAAATTTTTTGTGCAATTAAATTTATTATTTGTGTAGCCCCCGCAAGGTAAAAGAGCACTGGTCGTTCCACAAGCAACATCTGAAATACTCGAGGTTTGCTGTTTAAACAGGAAGGGTGCACCAGTCTACATTGTAAGTTACTGGTACCAGTTTTATTAAAAATTATTCTGCTATAATTTCCACAAACGGATATGCGCAAATTTTGATGCCATTTAAATTTTGCTGGTACGTGACCTTCCACTGTGTGGAAAGTCTAGGAAAGCACATTGAAGTACATGTTATTTTGTTTTTGTACTGTGAAACAGTTTTGGTCTGTTACAATGGGGAAAAAAACACTGGGTTTGTAGGATTGCTGTATCTGTACATGTACTTCGGCAAAAATGGTGTCAGAGGTGGGATGAAAGCATGCAATATGCTAAGCAATGCTTAAAGACTTGAAGTGTAAATCGTCGCTGACCATGCTGACACTACGAAGTGACACCCAAGTGCACTTCTGTTACAGTTCGTGAAAACCGCGCAGTGGGGGACAATTTTTCACGAACTGATCGACATCCGAGTGTGCGCATGCACTCCGTACACTGGACTCGAAACGCATGAATTTTTGCAAGCACGAACTGACACCCAAGTAGACGTTGAATTTTTTTTTTTTTAAATCTTTGAAAATGCTTGACACGGATGATACATTCCATATTTTGTTGTGGAATATAGTAGAAATTTGACTGAAACACTCCCCAATTTGTTAATTTACGATAGGCGTGTCAGGTTGTGCAAACAAAAATGTTGGGTGTCGGTTTGTGAAAACACAATTTACGTGCTGATGTCATTTTGTACCCGAGACGAGCACTGAAGTGCCACTGCGTGTCAGTTCGTGGTGTCACTGACAAAATATTTATAAAGTGTGACATTACACATGTTACAATGTAGTTGCCCAGGGTAACTGTGTCTAAACAATCATTAGTATCTGAAACATTTATTGCTAAAGCACAGAGAAATAGTTCACTGCCTTTTGGGTGCACCCAGTAACCTTTGAAAAAAATGTGATATTTTTACCTTGGTAGTATATGAGCCGTGATTAAAAATCTATGCTAAACTAAAAGTGAAGTGCACGATGGGATATATCGGATTCTAGTTTTTCCCCTTTTTATTTGTTTACTCTTTAGGCTCACAAGAATGGCATGCTTAAAGCATGGCTGTATTCACCAACAGGTGGCTGGGTTCACCTCGGAAACATTACTCTCTGCGTCTCGCAATACGCAGAGATTCAAGCGCTAACGATTGATGAGGTCAGAGGTCGGGTCATCTGGGTTGAGAGTCTGTCCACTGGGCCCCAAGATGGCTGCCATTATAGCATCTGCACTAGAACTATGACCTTTGGTAAATTTCGTTACATTTACTTGGTGGTTGTAATGGGGACTTGGGGGCTGTCCAAAGTTGTCAACATTTTTATAATTCTACAGAGCGTAGTATTTTTCAAGAATCGCCTCCCTCCAAAATACTACTTATCAACATTTTTCTATCACTACCGTGAAGTGTCAACATTTTACACTGCATGTAAAGTCCTGTGCGGCCCTCGACTCCCCTCCCCCCTTCGTACGCTTTGTAGAACCGTGAACATGTTGACAACTTTGAACAGCGCTACATGTAAGTGGTTGGGAGTTGGGTTGAGCCGAGTTTACAAAACTGAATGGCGTTACTACATTTTGGCTGACCAAAATTATTTTGGTATAATTTTACTTCCATTTTGTACACCAACAGAGTCGACTGATGTAAAGCATAGCGCTGGGCCTAATGCGGTGCTCCTCAAGAACTGCCCGAAGTGCACCCTCTATTGTTCTTCTCTTGGGTTGACCATATGGCCAAGGTACATTGTGTAAGGTGTTGCAAAAAAGCAATAATTTTGTGCAGCACATGAACGTATTTCTATGGAATGTGCTCCATATCAATGAAATGATTATGGTCGTAATGACTCGGACTCGAGAGTCGGACTCGAGTCGACTCAAGTCCCGATTTTCACTCGAACCTCAAATGACTTGACTTGACTTGAGACTCGATCCTCAAATGACTTGACTTGACTCGGACTTGTACATTTTTTGACTTGGGTCTGCCAAAAGTGAAATTGAACTTTTATGCATTTTTTGTCATTTTGAGGACCGAATTGTTTTTCAGAACTAAAGGTTTCTTTTAACATGGAGCATTGTTGGCCAGAACAACAAAAATACCCTATACAAATGCAAGATTCAAGGTTTAGACTCCTTTTGAAATTAGCTTGAACAAATACTACTTGACTTGAACTGACTTGACCACCATGCCTGACTTGAGTTGACTTGCCTTGGGACTTGACTTGCCTTGGGACTTGACTTGCCTTGGGACTTGACTTGACTTGGAATTCGGGACTTGACTTGGGACTTGGAATTTGGGACTTGGGACTTGGGACTTGGAGGCCATTTGACTTGACTTGGGACTCGAGCAGAGGGAGACTTGTATTACATATAAACCTACTACATGTGCTCTTGTTTTTGCAAGTGGTTTTCTAAATGCAGGCCTACATGTAACTCCTTTGAACCAAATGACTAATTAATCCTCCAAAATAAACTACTAGCTTGCAATTAAGCGTAATTTTAAAAATATTGTGATACTTGGGATTTGTTTTCGCAGCGAACCGTCGCCAGCCGGTCTCTACTTTACCTGGCATTCGGATGTTTACCGACTCAAAAACCAAATGGATACCTACGTGCTTGGGCACGGACGATGTCTATTGGAGGACCGACCAAACGTGGTGGTGGATTTCAAATCGAATGCCTCCGTGCTTCGGCATATTTGGGCACAGGTAAATTAGATTCAAAATCCTTCAACAATTAAATTTAGTTGAAATTTTTGAAACTCCACAAGTTTAATTTTTAGACAAAGCCAAAAAACAGAGTATAAAGTGCACCTTTAAGCCCCAGTGAAAGCTTCACCAAGGTTTTCCAGGGGAAACCTAGACTTCCTGGCAGGCTCTCGTGTGTTTGTGTACAAAACAAACTGCCATTCTTCCATGCTTTTGTACCGCAATAAATCAATCATTTCACTGTTTTAAGGCCTCACGAATGTTTCTTAAGGCCTCACTAATGTTTCTTTGCAGAACACCACAAAACAAGACTTGCAAGTTGTTGCGAGGGCGCGCCATCCTTCCTCGGGTGTGTTGTTTCTTATCTCCAGTAATGGATGCGTGCACACACTCAATGGAACCGAAGGTATTGCGCATGTTGCCATAAGAAAATGTATTGTGGAACCAGCTAAACCAGTTACACCAGTTACACCAGTTACACCAGTTGGAACCAGTTGGAACCAGTTACAGCAGTTGGAACCAGTTACAGCAGTTGGAACCAGTTACAGAAGTTGGAACCAGTTACAGCAGTTGGAACCAGTTACTGGGTGTGCAATGATGCGCTAAAAATTATCACAGAATTACAAAATATTTTTTTCACCTAAGTTGCTTCTGTGGTTTTCAGTGCAACGTTTTGCACCAGATTTCTCCACCCGGCTTTTTTTACGCGTCTTAACGCGTGAAAAAAGTCTGAATCAATCCTAAATACTTTGGAGAACCTTTAAAGGGACAGTCTATTCATAAATATTGTACCTTGTTTTGCAATGCAGATTTTATGTAGCTGAAAGTTGACTTTAGGGCAATTCCGGAAATTCAAATTTACACTTCAGAGACTTTGAGGTCTTGTAATACCTCACGTATTCAAGTTGTTTGATTTTAAACACATGTTCTTCAAGCATCCTTGATGGAAGTGTAATTCCTGAAAAACTGATTGTAATGCCATTCTCAATATGCGTGGTATACATCCAAAAATATCTCGGTTTCGGACACCCTACACTTACTGAGAATGGCATTGCAATCACCTTTTTAGGAATTACACTTCCATCAATAATGCTTGAAGAACATCAAACAACTTGAATACCTCAAAGTCTCTGAAGTGTAAATTTGAATTTCCGGAATTTGCCCTTTACTGTTTTTAATACTTTGATGCAGAAACGTTGAATGTGTTGCATCTACCAGCTTCAGTTGACATTACGCAGAGCAAAGATTGGTTTGCCTACAGATTCGTGCTCGGAGCGTTGTTTTCAGATCATGTCGTCAGGTAAATATCCTTACTTGGGGCACGAACTTGCAGTGCAGACTTGTAGCGCAGCTTGCAGCGCAGCTTGCAGCGCAGCTTGCAGCGCTGACTTTTTGTACGAGTTTGTCATTAAAAATTGATTTCGTCAGTTTACTAAATTCAATTTTTCTGTCTGTAGAATCCTGAGCAACACCACTGGCGAGTTTTTGCAAGAGATTAATTTGGCGGAAATCTCCGTTGACCCAAACGTAAAGCTTTGGACTGCTGTGGGTACAGTACCCAGACTCGGCATGTGGAGCTCAAAGGGAATTTGGCTGCTTCAGGTATGGTTACAGGACTTGTAGGGTCTTGCGAGGGCTTGGGATGGGCTTAAGTCTCAGGGACTAGCAATGATGGACTTGTACTAAACTTTTTGAATGGAACATTGTTCCAAATATTTAGTAGACTTCTGATGAACGTCTGAGAGACTTGTGATGAGAGGCTTAAGACGGCCTTGGGACGGGCTCTGGACGGGCTTGCGACACTGCAGAGCTGCCAACTCTCCTGGATTTTGCAACAAATTCTAAGGAAAATGACTAATTTTGTGAGTCCTGGGTAAAAATCCTCCTGGATTGTCAATTAACAGCCTTGAGGATTTTTAGATGTGTAGTGAGTCGCGGAATGAACCCATTTCCCTAGATGTCTTCCCCAAAATCCGGGAGGGTTGGCAGCTCTGCAACTGCACCACAAATATCTATGCCACAAACAAATACTTTATTCCCTTGAACAGATGGATAACATAACATCACTCGCAACCACCATGTCTAAGTCAGAAGCGGTCCCAACCCTCCGTGATTTTAACGAAACGCGGCTTGCTAATCGGATGGCACTCCAAGCAGCTTACGGGACTTACACAGGCCGAAGTAATGACGAACAACAAGGGAGGGGAGTTGATATCCCACACGAGGCTTTTCAGAATGAGGGAATTGCCGTATCGTTGTTACAGGTAGTCTACATGTCAGTATTGCAATTTTGGCCATAAGTGTTGCTAATGTAATTCTCAATTGTTCCCGCACACCCATCCGTAGTTGGGGATTTAAGGGTTTATGTCCAAAACGGTACTAACCCTAATCCACCTATGTATCTCGATGTTCTAGGTGGAGGACACTAGGCTTCATTAAAAAATATAAATTAAATCAAAATAAAAAAATATATTAAATTAAAAATAAAACAAATAAAAAGGTTTTTTTTTAAATGAACATATTCACGGAATGTGGGTTATTTAAATTATTTATTTTGTTTTGATATTTACATTAAAAAAGAAAAAAATGCAAAGATTTATAATAAAATTTAATAAAGCATTGATGCATATATATGTAGCTGAAATTTCTGCAGGCTAGTTTACTAACATTCGTCTTTAGATATGTTATGCCCTTATTCCGAAAATCCGTAAAAAAAATTCATCTTTACGAATGATACATTGGGCATTTAAAGGAGCGTGTTCAAATTTTTCCTATAAACGGATTTCGGTCTAACCTAACAATCATATAAAATACCTCCCCAAAATATTATCCATGGAGAGAAAACAGGAAATTTGCAATCTCCAATTTGGATGTGGAAGCAAAAAGGTTGGTGTAATCACTGCACTGCTTTATGGAACCAGATAAATTAGTTTACAAAGCATCGGTGGTTTTTTGACGATATCCTTAAAAATATACGGATTGAGAGAGCGAAATTTCAAAATGGTAATGGGAAAAATACGACATATAGTATCAAAATCTCAACACTTATGGGGGAAAAAATGGGGGCTCAAAAGTCTGATCTGGACACTCTTTTTAGAGATACAGGCACTCGCAGTAAATGAATCTTTCTGTCTGTCCTATAAGGAAGCGGACGCTGACCACAAGCCACAAGCAAGCCGGGCATTGGAGTCTTTGTATGAAAAGAGGGAAGAAGTCGGGGAGCCAGACACGCGATTAAACGAGGCTATGAAACCGCTCTTACGTCAATACTGGGAACTCTACGGGCAGAAGCTAGGAATCTGGGACGAACAGACGCAGGTCCGTCAGTTATTCATTTATTATTTTGTTTAACGTCAAGGAGTGCATTCAGTGACAAAATATACTGAAAAACAAAACAAAATTATCGAGATATTTGATTCTGTTTTCAGCAGAAAGGTCAACTTGGTAGAGAGGCACTGAAGCATGTTGTTACCGTTTCATTTAGACAGGCAGTGTGTGATTTTCGACAGGCATTTTGCGAAATGGAAAATAAAACATGACGGGTAGAATTTTGTCAAATGGGCATTAAAGATGACAGGTAGATTTTTGGTTTAAAATGTATACATAGTATACAGAATGTAATCTGTGTGGCAGGCTGCCCCGACCAGCCAGCCAGCTGGCCAACGGTGGTATGCTTGCGTGTTGCGACTCGTGTACATGTTGTATGCACACAGTATGTACGTGTGCCATACGTGACCTCATGAACACATCACATGTATGACGATTTTGCTAATGAAAATATGCATATTCATGACCAATGTCACAAGAGGCAAACACAGGAAAATCACATTCAACTGTGCACAAAAGATACCACTTTTTTCTGTATTTTCCTGAAACTTTTGTAATCCATGATTGTTTGAGTTTGTTCTACATGTTGCCTGCTGTAAGCCATGACAAAACTGGGGGTAGAAACTGCAGCAATTTGCCACAAGACCAACTTGAAGTCTTATGTTTTTTCTTAACTTTTCCCTTCTGTCTTCCTTATGTGATGCACTCAAAACAGCGCCCTCTGTCTGTGATTTATTGCAATGAAATCTTCAAAGTTGAAAAAGGCCACCTTTTATTGATTTTACATCCAAACGAACAATAGTATGTCTTGCTGAACAAGTAATCCGTCATTATGAAGCAAAGCTTAGGCACAAAGTTGTTTAGCATGTCACAGGCCCTTTAAGTTTATTTTTCTCTTTTCAGGCTCCAGATCTGCCCTTGACAGTTCATGAAGCCATTTCTAAACTCATCGATGGATCGTCTGTATTATCGCTGAACCTACAACGGGCTCAAATAACGTACTTCTGTCAGAATTTTCCCACCGCAACTCTTGTTGCACTTCTAGATACCCTAACTATTGGAAAACTTGACGAAAACGATGGTAAATCTGTCTCATTTTCAATACTTTTTTTTTTTTTAGACTGAAGCAAAAAGTTCCACCCAAACTTCCCCTCATTTCATTGGATTTAGTGGCTACTGAACATGGATAATTGATTAAATGGCCCCTGAATCTGTATATTTTGGTGTATTCATTCCTGCACGGGTCACATAACGCTACAGAAACATTACATTAACATTACCCTCATTTCCTTTATGGCCCTGAACGTGGATGACTGATTAAATAAAATGGCCCCTGAATCTGGCTATTTTTGTGTATTTCCTCTTGTAAAGGTCGCGTGACATTCCAAGAAATCCCATCTCTACCGCTCGTCTCATTGGCTGTCAAAGCCACTGAATCTGAATTAGCTTTGCCGTTATTTGAGATCATTTGCAGACTGATGTTCAAAGAGTACCCATCCCAGCTGGTAGTAGAATTTGATTTGTTCTTTTGAGAAATTTCATTTTTTTTAATTTTTTTTTTTCCCTTTTTTCCCTCCCATTTCTTCCCATCATGTGTTTCTTTCCTACACTGTTTTTCCCAAATTGATCTTTTGTAGATGAAGAGTTTCATCGCAAAACGCAATAAACCGCATATCCAAAAAAATTGAGATAATGGTGTCAGTAGTACATTCTCAATTGGCGGTCCTATAATTGGTCAAAAAGATTATTAGCAAACTGTTATATCCCACAATAAACTGTTTTACTTATTGGAATTTGCCATTGACTGTAGTGCTTAGTTGTAATACAAAATGGCAGTTTTCTCAAAATGCCAAAAATAGATTAGCGTTTTGCCATGAAACTCTTTAAACCTTATTTTGGCTAAATGGCTTTCCACTCCAATCCATCTTTCTGCCTGACTGTTTCTCTGTGTCCCAGCATTGTTTTAATGTGCCGTTTTGTGTATGTCACAGCCATTTTGCTGCGCATTTGAAAGACACTCCATCTTTGAATTTTGATGTAATTTCATTTTGGCAATAGGTTGAGTTTGTACATCTGTGTCAGCGTGCTCGAGAAAAGGGAATGGACGTGTCGGCATTCTCAAGAAAAAAATCCATGGTGAGACTTGGTCAGCGTTTCTTATCAATTATTATAGACCAGAATTGTAGTCAAGTCCATCACAAGTCCAGTAACAAGAAGTAACAAGGATGAACACGCACAAAAAAAATGCCTTTGTTGGAGTTCATTTGAATAGCTTGTGACTTGAATTAAAACCAATGGAACTTGTGGTGGACTTTTGAAGGCTTGTGAGGACTTGTGATGGACTCGACTACAACCCTGTTTTAGACTCAATCTCAGTCCACTATTTTCAAAACTACACAATGTTTTGTATTTAGTCAAAGAAAACGAATCTAAATTCCTAAATTGACACTGTTCTCAATTGGTAATAAAATGTTATATAGATGCAGTTGTATGACATCTCCTTTGGCTGCTTGCCAGGACCGGACCATTCCAAAAATAAGGGTGCAGCTGTGTTAGCCACTGCGGAATTAATACAACACAGGTAATTACAGAAAGTATTGGGTTTTGTTTTTTTTGTTTTTTGTTTTTTGTTTTAATTTATTTTTTGATGTTCAACTCTGTGCTATGTTTTGTACATGTATATTATCAGCAAAACAAATTTATGAAAGATACAGTTTTTGAAAGACAATGGTATTTTTGTTTTTTCGTTTGAAATCTAGAATTAACAATTATTGGAATTGATGGCTTACATGATTGTAAAATACCCCAACCTGCTAATATTTCTGTCACAAGTGTTCAATTTTCAAGAAATTGAAAATTTGAGGTTTTCTACATGAAAATGCTACAAATGCACAATTTTGTTCGTGATATTTCTCTAAAACCCCAACACTTGTCACAAAAATATCAGTGACAGGTATTTTAGAATCATGTAAACTATTGTTTCCAATAATTTAAGTTATGGCCAAAACGAAGAAAAAAATACAATGTTCCATTTAGTGAAGTCTAAATTACATCATCATTACATCACTTGCAAATTTTGTTCCCCAACAGCTCAATGTCGCACAACATGCTAAATGCACTCAAGTTGCTTCTAAAACATCGACTGTGGTCATATGCGATTGACCTCGTTCAGAAGAAAGCCGACAACACACAAGCGCATTCTGAGCTTTTCCACGTTTTACTGACGTCAATTTTGCAAGTACGTATTCGCGATTTGTACAAAATCGTTATATTGGCAAAACCGCAGCGTCACCCTTTGTGTGTTGCCAAGGTAACTTACTGGGTCTACACTAAAACCAGTGAAGTGTTTACCTGGGCTTTAACAATGGACGTTTCAGATTACCAGTGAATGTTTAGACCCAGTAACCCTTGCAACTGCAACACACTTTAGTAGTATATATAATGTATCAGCATTAATTAATTAAAGTCCCCTACAGAAAAAAAGGGGCAACACTTTAAAGTTAATGCAGACATCTATTCTCAAAGTTGCAATTTTTATTTTTTATGTAGGAGAGGGAAATAGTTCCAGAATTTTGTGACCAACTTTGGGCGTGCCTGCCACGGCAAATAAGGTTTGTCATTTTTTTTATAATTATTATAAATATTATAATTATTACTTTATAAAATCTATAATATATAATCTAATCTTCCGGGGGGGAAAAACTATTTGGTATTTTCTTAACATATAATTTTATTAGAATTTTATTGAATACAGTGAACTAGTGAATAACGAGACACTGATCAACCGATCACTTTTGAATCGCTTTCAAGACTGTTCCACAGTGTTTTCTTCCAGGTCCAAGAGGACCTGTTTGAACAAAGTGATTCCTACAGTAATGAAATGTGACATAATTCTGTTTCTTAGAGAATCCTGCATTTTTAAAAGGTCTTTCGGGAAAACTCATTTTGTTGGGGTTTAAACCTAATTGAACCTGCGTGGGATGAGCTGACCATCTCCCAAACAGCCCTAGAAGTGCAGGAGCTCAGAGAGGCAATTTAGGCAGAGTGTCACACCCTGCCTCAGTGGCTCTTACAGAGTCTGGTGCAGTCAGCCTTGCCATGAGGTGTTCATACTGTAAACCTAAATAATTTTACATCTCTCAGCTTCCTCGATCTTTGAGTTTCTGTTTTTAAAGTGCATATTTGTGGGGTGTTATGGCCGAGCGGTCTAGTGCGTCGAACTTAAGTTCCTGTGCTAGTACTAGAATGACAATTTCTGTTTTATACATGTACAGTTCCGTGGAGTTTTTGAAGCTGTTAACAACGCACCACCAGCCGAGCAATCCCAGGATCCATCTGTGTCAGCAGGTCATGTGCCAACCCCAAGACGACATTCAGATTGGCATGGTCCGAGGTCAACTCATTAAAATGTTAGGTCAGGAAAATGTTTCAAAATAAAATTACAGGAATGGAAAACTGTTAAAATGGCATTATCTCCAAGTGTGATTGAGGTGTATAATAAAAACCAACCTGTGTATAAGTCGGCTCGATGCCTCATCTACGTTCTGAGAAAACAGTGATTTTTAGTGAAGAGCCATTGCCTAGGCAACTAACAAAAGATGACGTATTTACTTCGGCATTGCTTTCCGGTGACGTCACCCCTTTCATCCACCATTTTGGTGGGCATTTTTCATGACCCACGTGGCTCGAGTAATAACCGGCAAACAGAGCAAGAAAAGCGCATTGGTTGCACTTACCTTTGTTGCTTAATAACCTTGCTTTATGTTGTTGCGCCATGGCTGTTGTATTGATAAAGATAAAAACGTATTTCTTCAGGCTAAAAATCGCGATCAAGTAGAAGCACTTTCGTGTTTCAAGCTTACTGCATGCTCAATATTTTGAACGTATCGCAACGCGCGTGTGTGGCATCTTTGAATGAAAATGCGCTGGTGAGTATTTGTATGCGTGTTCATTTGCGTCTATAATTGGCGCGCGCGTGACGCGCCCACCACACATTACCGGATGTTCTGCGTCATCGAAAGCAATCAATAAGTACGACTCCAGAATGACCTTTACATTTGCATGCAGAGGTTGATCCATTTCCGACCCTTACGTGAGAGACGGAAATCAGGAGACGAATGCCTTTCCTGTATGTTTACCCGCTACTGAGGTTAATACACACCCAGTTTACCACGTTGAAATTGACTTTACAGTTTTAGACAGAGGTTGTTTTTATAAGTGAGGGCAGACAATCAATAAAATTTACAAAAAAATACAATTTTTTTACATGCATTTTCAACTATTTCTTGAAAATGTGATGGCACAGTGTGTCCAGCCAAAATTAATCTTTTAATTTTTGTAATATGATTGTAAAATATTTGATTAATTTAGAAAATTTTGAAATTGTCATCCATTGTTTACCAGTTTTGGGACCACGCTCTGCATGTAGTTAAAAGTCTATTCAATAAAATGTAAGTAATAGGTTGTAGGGTTTGTGAACATTTTGTTTAAAACCTGTCAGATCGTGTTCAGACCAATTCCTGAAAAAAAGGTTCTGTAGAATGCCAGTAAATAAACTACTGGTACTCACAATAAGTTTTGGATATTGTGGGGTGTACACATATTTTATGGAGGGTATGCATTCTGCTTGAATGATTTTGTATATGATATCTGCATGATGACAGACACACCTTGTCACATGAATAGGTGAAAACAGTCAATTGAAAAAACATCTTTTTACAAAATTTGCAACTTGTTGCGATTTTGATATCATATGAATTGTCATATTTTTCTCATTACCATTCTGAAATTTCACGTATATTTTTAAGGATATCCACCAATGTTTTCTATTAACTAATTTATCTGGTTCAATATAGAGCAGTGCAGTGATTACACCAACCTTTTTGCTTACACATCCAAATTGGAGATTGCAAATTTCTGGTTTTCTTCCCATGGATAGTATTTTTGGAAGACATTTTACATGATTAAGTTAAAACGAAATATAATTATACTTCCCATGGGAAGAAAACAGGAAATTTGCAATCTCTGATCTAGATGACATGTGGAAGCAAAAAGGTTGGTGTAATTACTGCACTGCTTTATGAAACTAAATAAATTAGTTTACAAAACATTTGACGATATCCTTGGAAATGTACGGGTTGAGAACACGACATTTCCGAATGGTAATGAGTAAAATATGACACACGATATGTGACCCGCTCTGCAAAAAAGGGTATTAAGTCGCGCTGGCTAGTATTCTTTTTGCGACCATAAAAAGAAATCTGCGGCAAATCCACGCTCAATAAAATACCAAAACACAATGGAAATTCCTGGCGGTGCCCCCAGATACCGCCTGGAATGTCTGTGTTCCCCCTAGAATGTCTGCGTTACGCCTATAATTTCTTTTGTGTTTTCTTTGGTATTTTAATGAACGTAGAAATGCCACATTTCTTCTTATGGTCGCAAAAAGAATACTTGCCAGCGCGACTTAATACCCTTTTTTGCAGAGCGGGTCACATATGGTATCAAAATCTCAAAGCCCATGGGAAATATTTGGGGGTAAATCAGGATCCTTTTTCATAAGTTAAAAAACATTCTTTAGTGGATTTAGAAACAATAAAATATAATTTTTCCTATTTTTAAAAACACGAGTTAAGAATGTTTATTTAGGAATATTTCTAAGTAAGCTTTATGAAATAGAACCTCTGGTCACGCTCCTTTATCGAAATTGTACATTTTGAAATTAAAATCGTCTAAATTCTCTGGAATGATTATGGTGGTATGGAACGCCAAAGCGACAAAATTTCAAAGTCTTATTAACGATAGTATGGAATGCCAAAGTGAGATAAATTGTAAATAAATGATTAATTATGGTATAAATTGTACAATTTGATTAATAATGGTATGGAACGCCAAAATAATTCAAAGTGAAATAATTGCGAAGTATTGTATTTTTTAATTGTTGAAAAATTTTAAAAGCGATATTTATTGAATAAATTAAACAAGGAAAGAATGTGAAATTATGAATCATGCTCTGTTGTATTGCTGGCTAAATTCCTTGTCAACAAATAAATTTCAAATTCTTCCTTTTCGTCTGATCGTTCAAGGGTCTATGTCACGGTTTGCGCATGCGCAGCCAAACTTACGTCGCTCGGGGATTTTTATCGTATCAAATATGGAACGCCATCTATTGATTGTACGCCGAAGCGAGAACATTTCAAAATTTGCCCGATTGATGCTATGGAACGCCAAAGCCCAATAATTTCACAATTTGCCTAATTCGTCTAATGAGTAAATAATAGTATGGAACGCCAAAGCGCGATAGATTCAAACTTTGCCGTTCAGCTAATAATGATGGTATGGAACGCCAAAGCAAAATAATTTTTCAACATTTGGAAGAATTTGACGCATGCGCAAACCGTGACATAGCCCCTTTAATGATATGGAACGCCATCTATTGATTGTACGCCGAAGCGAGAACATTTCAAAATTTGCCCGATTGATGCTATGGAACGCCAAAGCCCAATAATTTCACAATTTGCCTAATTCGTCTAATGAGTAAATAATAGTATGGAACGCCAAAGCGCGATAGATTCAAACTTTGCCGTTAAGCTAATAATGATGGTATGGAACGCCAAAGCAAAATAATTTTTCAACATTTGCCATTTCGTCTATTTTGTTATGGTAGTATGGAATTGAATTTGAAATCGCCCTAAACGAACATTTAGCCCGTTTGGACCTAATTTTGCAGGGTTTTCCCCCAATTTTCTGGCAAATTTGTGGCAAAATATATTAAAACAGAGTAAATTTTCAAAAAATTGTTTGATTCAGATTTTCTCAAAAAATGCAGGAAAGGTGTTTACAACCTCGTCTAGATGATATTCCTTGAATTTGACCTCATCCAGGAAATAAAATATCAAATTTTGAAAATTTCCATTTTTGTCCAAAATTCCATTTTTCTCAGAAATTTGCTTGGAAAACTGCCAAAATATGTTAAAACAGAGTAAATTTTCGTTAGGAGTCGTTTTTGAGACATTTTGAAAAAAAGTCAATTTGTGGCAATTTTTTTATTTTTTGGGAAAAAAATTGTTTGATGCAGATTTTCTCAAAAAATGCAGGAAAGGTGTTTACAACCTCGTCTAGATGATATTCCTTGAATTTGACCTCATCCAGGAAATAAAATATCAAATTTTGAAAATTTCCATTTTTGTCCAAAATTCCATTTTTCTCAGCAATTTGCTTGGAAAACTGCCAAAATATGTTAAAACAGAGTAAATTTTCGTTAGGAGTCGTTTCTGAGACATTTTGAAAAAAGTCAATTTGTGGCCAATTTTTGCAACTGGAATAATTGATGCAACTGGAATAATTGATGCAACTGGAATAATTGATGCAACTGGAAAATGTTCAATTTTTCTCAGAAATTAGCTAGGAAAACTGCCAAAATATGTTAAAACAGAGTAAATTTTCGTTAGGAGTCGTTTCTGAGACATTTTGAAAAAAGTCAATTTGTGGCCAATTTTTGCAACTGGAATAATTGATGCAACTGGAATAATTGATGCAACTGGAATAATTGATGCAACTGGAAAATTTTCAATTTTTCTCAGAAATTAGCTAGGAAAACTGCCAAAATATGTTAAAACAGAGTAAATTTTCGTTAGGAGTCGTTTTTGAGACATTTTGAAAAAAAGTCAATTTGTGGCAAATTTTTTAAATTTTTTGCAAAAAATTGTTTGATTCAGATTTTCTCCAAAAATGCAGGAAAGGTGTTTACAATCTCATCTAGATGATGTTCCTTGAATTTGACCTGATCCAGGAAATAAAATATCAAATTTAAAAAATTTCCATTTTTGTCCAAAATTCCATTTTTCTCAGAAATTTGCTTGGAAAACTGCCAAAATATGTTAAAACAGAGTAAATTTTCGTTAGGAGTCGTTTCTGAGACATTTTGAAAAAAGTGAATTTGTGGCCAATTTTTGCAACTGGAATAATTGATGCAACTGGAATAATTGATGCAACTGGAATAATTGATGCAACTGGAAAATGTTCAATTTTTCTCAGAAATTAGCTTGGAAAACTGCCAAAATATGTTAAAACAAAGTAAATTTTCGTTAGGAGTCGTTTTTGAGACATTTTGAAAAAAAGGCAATTTGTGGCAAATTTTTTAAATTTTTGGCAAAAAATTGTTTGATGCAGATTTTCTCCAAAAATGCAGGAAAGGTGTTTACAACCTCGTCTAGATGATATTCCTTGAATTTGACCTCATCCAGGAAATAAAATATCAAATTTTGAAAATTTCCATTTTTGTCCAAAATTCCATTTTTCTCAGCAATTTGCTTGGAAAACTGCCAAAATATGTTAAAACAGAGTAAATTTTCGTTAGGAGTCGTTTCTGAGACATTTTGAAAAAAGTCAATTTGTGGCCAATTTTTGCAACTGGAATTATGGATGCAACTGGAATAATTGATGCAACTGGAATAATTGATGCAACTGGAAAATGTTCAATTTTTCCCAGAAATTAGTTGGAAAACTACCAAAATATGTTAAAACGGAGTAAATTTTCATTAGAAGTCGTTTCTAAGACATTTCCAAAAAAAGTCAATTTGTGGCCAATTTTTTAATTTGTTTGCAAAAAAATGTTTGATTCAGATTTTCTCCAAAAATGCAGGAAAGGTGTTTAGAACTCGTCTAGATGATGTTGCTTGCATTTGACCTCATCCAGGAAATAAAATATCAAATTTTGAAAATTTCCATTTTTGTCCAAAATTCCATTTTTCTCAGAAATTTGCTTGGAAAACTGCCAAAATATGTTAAAACAGAGTAAATTTTCGTTAGGAGTCGTTTCTGAGACATTTTGAGAAAAGTCAATTTGTGGCCAATTTTTGCAACTGGAATAATTGATGCAACTGGAATAATTGATGCAACTGGAAAATGTTCAATTTTTCTCAGAAATTAGCTTGGAAAACTGCCAAAATATGTTAAAACAAAGTAAATTTTCGTTAGGAGTCGTTTCTGAGACATTTTGAAAAAAGTCAATTTGTGGCCAATTTTTGCAACTGGAATTATTGATGCAACTGGAATAATTGATGCAACTGGAATAATTGATGCAACTGGAAAATGTTCAATTTTTCCCAGAAATTAGTTGGAAAACTACCAAAATATGTTAAAACGGAGTAAATTTTCATTAGAAGTCGTTTCTAAGACATTTCCAAAAAAAGTCAATTTGTGGCCAATTTTTTAATTTTTTTGCAAAAAAATGTTTGATTCAGATTTTCTCCAAAAATGCAGGAAAGGTGTTTAGAACTCGTCTAGATGATGTTGCTTGCATTTGACCTCATCCAGGAAATAAAATATCAAATTTTGAAAATTTCCATTTTTGTCCAAAATTCCATTTTTCTCAGAAATTTGCTTGGAAAACTGCCAAAATATGTTAAAACAGAGTAAATTTTCGTTAGGAGTCGTTTCTGAGACATTTTGAAAAAAGTCAATTTGTGGCCAATTTTTGCAACTGGAATTATTGATGCAACTGGAATAATTGATGCAACTGGAATAATTGATGCAACTGGAAAATGTTCAATTTTTCCCAGAAATTAGTTGGAAAACTACCAAAATATGTTAAAACGGAGTAAATTTTCATTAGAAGTCGTTTCTAAGACATTTCCAAAAAAAGTCAATTTGTGGCCAATTTTTTAATTTTTTTGCAAAAAAATGTTTGATTCAGATTTTCTCCAAAAATGCAGGAAAGGTGTTTAGAACTCGTCTAGATGATGTTGCTTGCATTTGACCTCATCCAGGAAATAAAATATCAAATTTTGAAAATTTCCATTTTTGTCCAAAATTCCATTTTTCTCAGAAATTTGCTTGGAAAACTGCCAAAATATGTTAAAACAGAGTAAATTTTCGTTAGGAGTCGTTTCTGAGACATTTTGAAAAAAGTCAATTTGTGGCCAATTTTTGCAACTGGAATAATTGATGCAACTGGAATAATTGATGCAACTGGAAAATGTTCAATTTTTCTCAGAAATTAGCTTGGAAAACTGCCAAAATATGTTAAAACAAAGTAAATTTTCGTTAGGAGTCGTTTCTGAAACATTTTGAAAAAAGTCAATTTGTGGCCAATTTTTGCAACTGGAATTATTGATGCAACTGGAATAATTGATGCAACTGGAATAATTGATGCAACTGGAAAATGTTCAATTTTTCTCAGAAATTAGCTTGGAAAACTGCCAAAATATGTTAAAACAGAGTAAATTTTCGTTAGAAGTCGTTTCTAAGACATTTCCAAAAAAAGTCAAATTGTGGCAAATTTTTTAAATTTTTTGCAAAAAATTGTTTGATTCAGATTTTCTCCAAAAATGCAGGAAAGGTGTTTACAATCTCGTCTAGATGATATTCCTTGAATTTGACCTCATCCAGGAAATAAAATATCAAATTTTGAAAATTTCCATTTTTGTCCAAAATTCCATTTTTCTCAGCAATTTGCTTGGAAAACTGCCAAAATATGTTAAAACAGAGTAAATTTTCGTTAGGAGTCGTTTCTGAGACATTTTGAAAAAAGTCAATTTGTGGCCAATTTTTGCAACTGGAATTATGGATGCAACTGGAATAATTGATGCAACTGGAATAATTGATGCAACTGGAAAATGTTCAATTTTTCCCAGAAATTAGTTGGAAAACTACCAAAATATGTTAAAACAAAGTAAATTTTCGTTAGGAGTCGTTTCTGAGACATTTTGAAAAAAGTCAAATTGTGGCAAATTTTTTAAATTTTTGGCAAAAAATTGTTTGATTCAGATTTTCTCCAAAAATGCAGGAAAGGTGTTTACAATCTCGTCTAGATGATATTCCTTGAATTTGACCTCATCCAGGAAATAAAATATCAAATTTTGAAAATTTCCATTTTTGTCCAAAATTCCATTTTTCTCAGAAATTTGCTTGGAAAACTGCCAAAATATGTTAAAACAGAGTAAATTTTCGTTAGGAGTCGTTTCTGAGACATTTTGAAAAAAAGTCAATTTGTGGCCAATTTTTGCAACTGGAATAATTGATGCAACTGGAATAATTGATGCAACTGGAATAATTGATGCAACTGGAAAATGTTCAATTTTTCTCAGAAATTAGCTTGGAAAACTGCCAAAATATGTTAAAACAAAGTAAATTTTCGTTAGGAGTCGTTTTTGAGACATTTTGAAAAAAAGGCAATTTTTGCAAAAAATTGTTTGATGCAGATTTTCTCCAAAAATGCAGGAAAGGTGTTTACAACCTCGTCTAGATGATATTCCTTGAATTTGACCTCATCCAGGAAATAAAATATCAAATTTTGAAAATTTCCATTTTTGTCCAAAATTCCATTTTTCTCAGCAATTTGCTTGGAAAACTGCCAAAATATGTTAAAACAGAGTAAATTTTCGTTAGGAGTCGTTTCTGAGACATTTTGAAAAAAGTCAATTTGTGGCCAATTTTTGCAACTGGAATTATGGATGCAACTGGAATAATTGATGCAACTGGAATAATTGATGCAACTGGAAAATGTTCAATTTTTCCCAGAAATTAGTTGGAAAACTACCAAAATATGTTAAAACGGAGTAAATTTTCATTAGAAGTCGTTTCTAAGACATTTCCAAAAAAAGTCAATTTGTGGCCAATTTTTTAATTTTTTTGCAAAAAAATGTTTGATTCAGATTTTCTCCAAAAATGCAGGAAAGGTGTTTAGAACTCGTCTAGATGATGTTGCTTGCATTTGACCTCATCCAGGAAATAAAATATCAAATTTTGAAAATTTCCATTTTTGTCCAAAATTCCATTTTTCTCAGCAATTTGCTTGGAAAACTGCCAAAATATGTTAAAACAGAGTAAATTTTCGTTAGGAGTCGTTTCTGAGACATTTTGAAAAAAGTCAATTTGTGGCCAATTTTTGCAACTGGAATTATTGATGCAACTGGAATAATTGATGCAACTGGAATAATTGATGCAACTGGAAAATGTTCAATTTTTCTCAGAAATTAGCTTGGAAAACTGCCGAAATATGTTAAAACAGAGTAAATTTTCGTTAGAAGTCGTTTCTAAGACATTTCCAAAAAAAGTCAAATTGTGGCAAATTTTTTAAATTTTTGGCAAAAAATTGTTTGATTCAGATTTTCTCCAAAAATGCAGGAAAGGTGTTTACAATCTCGTCTAGATGATATTCCTTGAATTTGACCTCATCCAGGAAATAAAATATCAAATTTTGAAAATTTCCATTTTTGTCCAAAATTCCATTTTTCTCAGAAATTTGCTTGGAAAACTGCCAAAATATGTTAAAACAGAGTAAATTTTCGTTAGGAGTCGTTTCTGAGACATTTTGAAAAAAAGTCAATTTGTGGCCAATTTTTGCAACTGGAATAATTGATGCAACTGGAATAATTGATGCAACTGGAAAATGTTCAATTTTTCTCAGAAATTAGCTTGGAAAACTGCCAAAATATGTTAAAACAGAGTAAATTTTCGTTAGGAGTCGTTTCTGAGACATTTTGAAAAAAGTCAATTTGTGGCCAATTTTTGCAACTGGAATAATTGATGCAACTGGAATAATTGATGCAACTGGAATAATTGATGCAACTGGAAAATGTTCAATTTTTCTCAGAAATTAGCTTGGAAAACTGCCAAAATATGTTAAAACAAAGTAAATTTTCGTTAGGAGTCGTTTTTGAGACATTTTGAAAAAAAGGCAATTTGTGGCAAATTTTTTAAATTTTTGGCAAAAAATTGTTTGATGCAGATTTTCTCCAAAAATGCAGGAAAGGTGTTTACAACCTCGTCTAGATGATATTCCTTGAATTTGACCTCATCCAGGAAATAAAATATCAAATTTTGAAAATTTCCATTTTTGTCCAAAATTCCATTTTTCTCAGCAATTTGCTTGGAAAACTGCCAAAATATGTTAAAACAGAGTAAATTTTCGTTAGGAGTCGTTTCTGAGACATTTTGAAAAAAGTCAATTTGTGGCCAATTTTTGCAACTGGAATAATTGATGCAACTGGAATAATTGATGCAACTGGAATAATTGATGCAACTGGAAAATGTTCAATTTTTCTCAGAAATTAGCTTGGAAAACTGCCAAAATATGTTAAAACAAAGTAAATTTTCGTTAGGAGTCGTTTTTGAGACATTTTGAAAAAAAGGCAATTTGTGGCAAATTTTTTAAATTTTTGGCAAAAAATTGTTTGATGCAGATTTTCTCCAAAAATGCAGGAAAGGTGTTTACAACCTCGTCTAGATGATATTCCTTGAATTTGACCTCATCCAGGAAATAAAATATCAAATTTTGAAAATTTCCATTTTTGTCCAAAATTCCATTTTTCTCAGCAAATTGCTTGGAAAACTGCCAAAATATGTTAAAACAGAGTAAATTTCCGTTAGGAGTCGTTTCTGAGACATTTTGAAAAAAGTCAATTTGTGGCCAATTTTTGCAACTGGAATTATGGATGCAACTGGAATAATTGATGCAACTGGAATAATTGATGCAACTGGAAAATGTTCAATTTTTCCCAGAAATTAGTTGGAAAACTACCAAAATATGTTAAAACGGAGTAAATTTTCATTAGAAGTCGTTTCTAAGACATTTCCAAAAAAAGTCAATTTGTGGCCAATTTTTTAATTTTTTTGCAAAAAAATGTTTGATTCAGATTTTCTCCAAAAATGCAGGAAAGGTGTTTAGAACTCGTCTAGATGATGTTGCTTGCATTTGACCTCATCCAGGAAATAAAATATCAAATTTTGAAAATTTCCATTTTTGTCCAAAATTCCATTTTTCTCAGAAATTTGCTTGGAAAACTGCCAAAATATGTTAAAACAGAGTAAATTTTCGTTAGGAGTCGTTTCTGAGACATTTTGAAAAAAGTCAATTTGTGGCCAATTTTTGCAACTGGAATAATTGATGCAACTGGAATAATTGATGCAACTGGAAAATGTTCAATTTTTCTCAGAAATTAGCTTGGAAAACTGCCAAAATATGTTAAAACAGAGTAAATTTTCGTTAGGAGTCGTTTCTGAGACATTTTGAAAAAAGTCAATTTGTGGCCAATTTTTGCAACTGGAATAATTGATGCAACTGGAATAATTGATGCAACTGGAAAATGTTCAATTTTTCTCAGAAATTAGCTTGGAAAACTGCCAAAATATGTTAAAACAGAGTAAATTTTCGTTAGAAGTCGTTTCTAAGACATTTCCAAAAAAAGTCAATTTGTGGCCAATTTTTTAATTTTTTTGCAAAAAATTGTTTGATTCAGATTTTCTCCAAAAATGCAGGAAAGGTGTTTACAATCTCGTCTAGATGATATTCCTTGAATTTGACCTCATCCAGGAAATAAAATATCAAATTTTGAAAATTTCCATTTTTGTCCAAAATTCCATTTTTCTCAGAAATTTGCTAAGAAAACTGCCAAAATATGTTAAAACAGAGTAAATTTTCGTTAGGAGTCGTTTCTGAGACATTTTGAAAAAAGTCAATTTGTGGCCAATTTTTGCAACTGGAATAATTGATGCAACTGGAATAATTGATGCAACTGGAATAATTGATGCAACTGGAAAATGTTCAATTTTTCTCAGAAATTAGCTTGGAAAACTGCCAAAATATGTTAAAACAAAGTAAATTTTCGTTAGGAGTCGTTTTTGAGACATTTTGAAAAAAAGGCAATTTGTGGCAAATTTTTTAAATTTTTTGCAAAAAATTGTTTGATGCAGATTTTCTCCAAAAATGCAGGAAAGGTGTTTACAACCTCGTCTAGATGATATTCCTTGAATTTGACCTCATCCAGGAAATAAAATATCAAATTTTGAAAATTTCCATTTTTGTCCAAAATTCCATTTTTCTCTGCAATTTGCTTGGAAAACTGCCAAAATATGTTAAAACAGAGTAAATTTTCGTTAGGAGTCGTTTCTGAGACATTTTGAAAAAAGTCAATTTGTGGCCAATTTTTGCAACTGGAATTATGGATGCAACTGGAATAATTGATGCAACTGGAATAATTGATGCAACTGGAAAATGTTCAATTTTTCCCAGAAATTAGTTGGAAAACTACCAAAATATGTTAAAACGGAGTAAATTTTCATTAGAAGTCGTTTCTAAGACATTTCCAAAAAAAGGCAATTTGTGGCCAATTTTTTAAATTTTTGGCAAAAAATTGTTTGATTCAGATTTTCTCCAAAAATGCAGGAAAGGTGTTTACAATCTCGTCTAGATGATATTCCTTGAATTTGACCTCATCCAGGAAATAAAATATCAAATTTTGAAAATTTCCATTTTTGTCCAAAATTCCATTTTTCTCAGAAATTTGCTTGGAAAACTGCCAAAATATGTTAAAACAGAGTAAATTTTCGTTAGGAGTCGTTTCTGAGACATTTTGAAAAAAAGTCAATTGGTGGCCAATTTTTGCAACTGGAATAATTGATGCAACTGGAATAATTGATGCAACTGGAAAATGTTCAATTTTTCTCAGAAATTAGCTTGGAAAACTGCCAAAATATGTTAAAACAAAGTAAATTTTCGTTAGGAGTCGTTTTTGAGACATTTTGAAAAAAAGTCAATTTGTGGCCAATTTTTTAATTTTTGGCAAAAAATTGTTTGATGCAGATTTTCTCCAAAAATGCAGGAAAGGTGTTTACAACCTCGTCTAGATGATATTCCTTGAATTTGACCTCATCCAGGAAATAAAATATCAAATTTTGAAAATTTCCATTTTTGTCCAAAATTCCATTTTTCTCAGCAATTTGCTTGGAAAACTGCCAAAATATGTTAAAACAGAGTAAATTTTCGTTAGGAGTCGTTTCTGAGACATTTTGAAAAAAGTCAATTTGTGGCCAATTTTTGCAACTGGAATAATTGATGCAACTGGAATAATTGATGCAACTGGAATAATTGATGCAACTGGAAAATGTTCAATTTTTCTCAGAAATTAGCTTGGAAAACTGCCAAAATATGTTAAAACAAAGTAAATTTTCGTTAGGAGTCGTTTTTGAGACATTTTGAAAAAAGTCAATTTGTGGCCAATTTTTGCAACTGGAATAATTGATGCAACTGGAATAATTGATGCAACTGGAAAATGTTCAATTTTTCTCAGAAATTAGCTTGGAAAACTGCCGAAATATGTTAAAACAGAGTAAATTTTCGTTAGAAGTCGTTTCTAAGACATTTCCAAAAAAAGTCAAATTGTGGCAAATTTTTTAAATTTTTGGCAAAAAATTGTTTGATTCAGATTTTCTCCAAAAATGCAGGAAAGGTGTTTACAATCTCGTCTAGATGATATTCCTTGAATTTGACCTCATCCAGGAAATAAAATATCAAATTTTGAAAATTTCCATTTTTGTCCAAAATTCCATTTTTCTCAGCAATTTGCTTGGAAAACTGCCAAAATATGTTAAAACAGAGTAAATTTTCGTTAGGAGTCGTTTCTGAGACATTTTGAAAAAAGTCAATTTGTGGCCAATTTTTGCAACTGGAATTATGGATGCAACTGGAATAATTGATGCAACTGGAATAATTGATGCAACTGGAAAATGTTCAATTTTTCCCAGAAATTAGTTGGAAAACTACCAAAATATGTTAAAACGGAGTAAATTTTCATTAGAAGTCGTTTCTAAGACATTTCCAAAAAAAGTCAATTTGTGGCCAATTTTTTAATTTTTTTGCAAAAAAATGTTTGATTCAGATTTTCTCCAAAAATGCAGGAAAGGTGTTTAGAACTCGTCTAGATGATGTTGCTTGCATTTGACCTCATCCAGGAAATAAAATATCAAATTTTGAAAATTTCCATTTTTGTCCAAAATTCCATTTTTCTCAGAAATTTGCTTGGAAAACTGCCAAAATATGTTAAAACAGAGTAAATTTTCGTTAGGAGTCGTTTCTGAGACATTTTGAAAAAAGTCAATTTGTGGCCAATTTTTGCAACTGGAATAATTGATGCAACTGGAATAATTGATGCAACTGGAAAATGTTCAATTTTTCTCAGAAATTAGCTTGGAAAACTGCCGAAATATGTTAAAACAGAGTAAATTTTCGTTAGAAGTCGTTTCTAAGACATTTCCAAAAAAAGTCAAATTGTGGCAAATTTTTTAAATTTTTGGCAAAAAATTGTTTGATTCAGATTTTCTCCAAAAATGCAGGAAAGGTGTTTACAATCTCGTCTAGATGATATTCCTTGAATTTGACCTCATCCAGGAAATAAAATATCAAATTTTGAAAATTTCCATTTTTGTCCAAAATTCCATTTTTCTCAGCAATTTGCTTGGAAAACTGCCAAAATATGTTAAAACAGAGTAAATTTTCGTTAGGAGTCGTTTCTGAGACATTTTGAAAAAAGTCAATTTGTGGCCAATTTTTGCAACTGGAATTATGGATGCAACTGGAATAATTGATGCAACTGGAATAATTGATGCAACTGGAAAATGTTCAATTTTTCCCAGAAATTAGTTGGAAAACTACCAAAATATGTTAAAACGGAGTAAATTTTCATTAGAAGTCGTTTCTAAGACATTTCCAAAAAAAGTCAATTTGTGGCCAATTTTTTAATTTGTTTGCAAAAAAATGTTTGATTCAGATTTTCTCCAAAAATGCAGGAAAGGTGTTTAGAACTCGTCTAGATGATGTTGCTTGCATTTGACCTCATCCAGGAAATAAAATATCAAATTTTGAAAATTTCCATTTTTGTCCAAAATTCCATTTTTCTCAGAAATTTGCTTGGAAAACTGCCAAAATATGTTAAAACAGAGTAAATTTTCGTTAGGAGTCGTTTCTGAGACATTTTGAAAAAAGTCAATTTGTGGCCAATTTTTGCAACTGGAATAATTGATGCAACTGGAATAATTGATGCAACTGGAAAATGTTCAATTTTTCTCAGAAATTAGCTTGGAAAACTGCCAAAATATGTTAAAACAGAGTAAATTTTCGTTAGGAGTCGTTTCTGAGACATTTTGAAAAAAGTCAATTTGTGGCCAATTTTTGCAACTGGAATAATTGATGCAACTGGAATAATTGATGCAACTGGAAAATGTTCAATTTTTCTCAGAAATTAGCTTGGAAAACTGCCAAAATATGTTAAAACAGAGTAAATTTTCGTTAGAAGTCGTTTCTAAGACATTTCCAAAAAAAGTCAATTTGTGGCCAATTTTTTAATTTTTTTGCAAAAAATTGTTTGATTCAGATTTTCTCCAAAAATGCAGGAAAGGTGTTTACAATCTCGTCTAGATGATATTCCTTGAATTTGACCTCATCCAGGAAATAAAATATCAAATTTTAAAAATTTCCATTTTTGTCCAAAATTCCATTTTTCTCAGAAATTTGCTAAGAAAACTGCCAAAATATGTTAAAACAGAGTAAATTTTCGTTAGGAGTCGTTTCTGAGACATTTTGAAAAAAGTCAATTTGTGGCCAATTTTTGCAACTGGAATAATTGATGCAACTGGAATAATTGATGCAACTGGAATAATTGATGCAACTGGAAAATGTTCAATTTTTCTCAGAAATTAGCTTGGAAAACTGCCAAAATATGTTAAAACAAAGTAAATTTTCGTTAGGAGTCGTTTTTGAGACATTTTGAAAAAAAGGCAATTTGTGGCAAATTTTTTAAATTTTTGGCAAAAAATTGTTTGATGCAGATTTTCTTCAAAAATGCAGGAAAGGTGTTTACAACCTCGTCTAGATGATATTCCTTGAATTTGACCTCATCCAGGAAATAAAATATCAAATTTTGAAAATTTCCATTTTTGTCCAAAATTCCATTTTTCTCAGCAATTTGCTTGGAAAACTGCCAAAATATGTTAAAACAGAGTAAATTTTCGTTAGGAGTCGTTTCTGAGACATTTTGAAAAAAGTCAATTTGTGGCCAATTTTTGCAACTGGAATTATTGATGCAACTGGAATAATTGATGCAACTGGAATAATTGATGCAACTGGAAAATGTTCAATTTTTCTCAGAAATTAGCTTGGAAAACTGCCGAAATATGTTAAAACAGAGTAAATTTTCGTTAGAAGTCGTTTCTAAGACATTTCCAAAAAAAGTCAAATTGTGGCAAATTTTTTAAATTTTTGGCAAAAAATTGTTTGATTCAGATTTTCTCCAAAAATGCAGGAAAGGTGTTTACAATCTCGTCTAGATGATATTCCTTGAATTTGACCTCATCCAGGAAATAAAATATCAAATTTTGAAAATTTCCATTTTTGTCCAAAATTCCATTTTTCTCAGCAATTTTGCTTGGAAAACTGCCAAAATATGTTAAAACAGAGTAAATTTTCGTTAGGAGTCGTTTCTGAGACATTTTGAAAAAAGTCAATTTGTGGCCAATTTTTGCAACTGGAATTATGGATGCAACTGGAATAATTGATGCAACTGGAATAATTGATGCAACTGGAAAATGTTCAATTTTTCCCAGAAATTAGTTGGAAAACTACCAAAATATGTTAAAACGGAGAAAAATTTTCATTAGAAGTCGTTTCTAAGACATTTCCAAAAAAAGTCAATTTGTGGCCAATTTTTTAATTTTTTTGCAAAAAAATGTTTGATTCAGATTTTCTCCAAAAATGCAGGAAAGGTGTTTAGAACTCGTCTAGATGATGTTGCTTGCATTTGACCTCATCCAGGAAATAAAATATCAAATTTTGAAAATTTCCATTTTTGTCCAAAATTCCATTTTTCTCAGAAATTTGCTTGGAAAACTGCCAAAATATGTTAAAACAGAGTAAATTTTCGTTAGGAGTCGTTTCTGAGACATTTTGAAAAAAGTCAATTTGTGGCCAATTTTTGCAACTGGAATAATTGATGCAACTGGAATAATTGATGCAACTGGAAAATGTTCAATTTTTCTCAGAAATTAGCTTGGAAAACTGCCAAAATATGTTAAAACAGAGTAAATTTTCGTTAGGAGTCGTTTCTGAGACATTTTGAAAAAAGTCAATTTGTGGCCAATTTTTGCAACTGGAATAATTGATGCAACTGGAATAATTGATGCAACTGGAAAATGTTCAATTTTTCTCAGAAATTAGCTTGGAAAACTGCCAAAATATGTTAAAACAGAGTAAATTTTCGTTAGAAGTCGTTTCTAAGACATTTCCAAAAAAAGTCAATTTGTGGCCAATTTTTTAATTTTTTTGCAAAAAATTGTTTGATTCAGATTTTCTCCAAAAATGCAGGAAAGGTGTTTACAATCTCGTCTAGATGATATTCCTTGAATTTGACCTCATCCAGGAAATAAAATATCAAATTTTGAAAATTTCCATTTTTGTCCAAAATTCCATTTTTCTCAGAAATTTGCTAAGAAAACTGCCAAAATATGTTAAAACAGAGTAAATTTTCGTTAGGAGTCGTTTCTGAGACATTTTGAAAAAAGTCAATTTGTGGCCAATTTTTGCAACTGGAATAATTGATGCAACTGGAATAATTGATGCAACTGGAATAATTGATGCAACTGGAAAATGTTCAATTTTTCTCAGAAATTAGCTTGGAAAACTGCCAAAATATGTTAAAACAAAGTAAATTTTCGTTAGGAGTCGTTTTTGAGACATTTTGAAAAAAAGTCAAATTGTGGCAAATTTTTTAAATTTTTGGCAAAAAATTGTTTGATTCAGATTTTCTCCAAAAATGCAGGAAAGGTGTTTACAATCTCGTCTAGATGATATTCCTTGAATTTGACCTCATCCAGGAAATAAAATATCAAATTTTGAAAATTTCCATTTTTGTCCAAAATTCCATTTTTCTCAGCAATTTGCTTGGAAAACTGTCAAAATATGTTAAAACAGAGTAAATTTTCGTTAGGAGTCGTTTCTGAGACATTTTGAAAAAAGTCAATTTGTGGCCAATTTTTGCAACTGGAATTATGGATGCAACTGGAATAATTGATGCAACTGGAATAATTGATGCAACTGGAAAATGTTCAATTTTTCCCAGAAATTAGTTGGAAAACTACCAAAATATGTTAAAACGGAGTAAATTTTCATTAGAAGTCGTTTCTAAGACATTTCCAAAAAAAGTCAATTTGTGGCCAATTTTTTAATTTTTTTGCAAAAAAATGTTTGATTCAGATTTTCTCCAAAAATGCAGGAAAGGTGTTTAGAACTCGTCTAGATGATGTTGCTTGCATTTGACCTCATCCAGGAAATAAAATATCAAATTTTGAAAATTTCCATTTTTGTCCAAAATTCCATTTTTCTCAGAAATTTGCTTGGAAAACTGCCAAAATATGTTAAAACAGAGTAAATTTTCGTTAGGAGTCGTTTCTGAGACATTTTGAAAAAAGTCAATTTGTGGCCAATTTTTGCAACTGGAATAATTGATGCAACTGGAATAATTGATGCAACTGGAATAATTGATGCAACTGGAAAATGTTCAATTTTTCTCAGAAATTAGCTTGGAAAACTGCCAAAATATGTTAAAACAAAGTAAATTTTCGTTAGGAGTCGTTTTTGAGACATTTTGAAAAAAAGGCAATTTGTGGCAAATTTTTTAAATTTTTTGCAAAAAATTGTTTGATGCAGATTTTCTCCAAAAATGCAGGAAAGGTGTTTACAACCTCGTCTAGATGATATTCCTTGAATTTGACCTCATCCAGGAAATAAAATATCAAATTTTGAAAATTTCCATTTTTGTCCAAAATTCCATTTTTCTCAGCAATTTGCTTGGAAAACTGCCAAAATATGTTAAAACAGAGTAAATTTTCGTTAGGAGTCGTTTCTGAGACATTTTGAAAAAAGTCAATTTGTGGCCAATTTTTGCAACTGGAATTATGGATGCAACTGGAATAATTGATGCAACTGGAATAATTGATGCAACTGGAAAATGTTCAATTTTTCCCAGAAATTAGTTGGAAAACTACCAAAATATGTTAAAACGGAGTAAATTTTCATTAGATGTCGTTTCTAAGACATTTCCAAAAAAAGTCAATTTGTGGCCAATTTTTTAATTTTTTTGCAAAAAAATGTTTGATTCAGATTTTCTCCAAAAATGCAGGAAAGGTGTTTAGAACTCGTCTAGATGATGTTGCTTGCATTTGACCTCATCCAGGAAATAAAATATCAAATTTTGAAAATTTCCATTTTTGTCCAAAATTCCATTTTTCTCAGAAATTTGCTTGGAAAACTGCCAAAATATGTTAAAACAGAGTAAATTTTCGTTAGGAGTCGTTTCTGAGACATTTTGAAAAAAGTCAATTTGTGGCCAATTTTTGCAACTGGAATAATTGATGCAACTGGAATAATTGATGCAACTGGAAAATGTTCAATTTTTCTCAGAAATTAGCTTGGAAAACTGCCAAAATATGTTAAAACAGAGTAAATTTTCGTTAGGAGTCGTTTCTGAGACATTTTGAAAAAAGTCAATTTGTGGCCAATTTTTGCAACTGGAATAATTGATGCAACTGGAATAATTGATGCAACTGGAAAATGTTCAATTTTTCTCAGAAATTAGCTTGGAAAACTGCCAAAATATGTTAAAACAAAGTAAATTTTCGTTAGGAGTCGTTTCTGAGACATTTTGAAAAAAGTCTATTTGTGGCCAATTTTTGCAACTGGAATTATTGATGCAACTGGAATAATTGATGCAACTGGAATAATTGATGCAACTGGAAAATGTTCAATTTTTCCCAGAAATTAGTTGGAAAACTACCAAAATATGTTAAAACGGAGTAAATTTTCATTAGAAGTCGTTTCTAAGACATTTCCAAAAAAAGTCAATTTGTGGCCAATTTTTTAATTTTTTTGCAAAAAAATGTTTGATTCAGATTTTCTCCAAAAATGCAGGAAAGGTGTTTAGAACTCGTCTAGATGATGTTGCTTGCATTTGACCTCATCCAGGAAATAAAATATCAAATTTTGAAAATTTCCATTTTTGTCAAAAATTCCATTTTTCTCAGAAATTTGCTTGGAAAACTGCCAAAATATGTTAAAACAGAGTAAATTTTCGTTAGGAGTCGTTTCTGAGACATTTTGAAAAAAGTCAATTTGTGGCCAATTTTTGCAACTGGAATTATTGATGCAACTGGAATAATTGATGCAACTGGAATAATTGATGCAACTGGAAAATGTTCAATTTTTCTCAGAAATTAGCTTGGAAAACTGCCAAAATATGTTAAAACAGAGTTAAATTTTCGTTAGGAGTCGTTTTTGAGACATTTTGAAAAAAAGTCAATTTGTGGCAAATTTTTTAAATTTTTTGCAAAAAATTGTTTGATTCAGATTTTCTCCAAAAATGCAGGAAAGGTGTTTAGAAACTCGTCTAGATGATATTCCTTGAATTTGACCTCATCCAGGAAATAAAATATCAAATTTTGAAAATTTCCATTTTTGTCCAAAATTCCATTTTTCTTAGCAATTTGCTTGGAAAACTGCCAAAATATGTTAAAACAGAGTAAATTTTCGTTAGGAGTCGTTTTTGAGACATTTTGAAAAAAAGTCAATTTGTGGCAAATTTTTTAAATTTTTTGCAAAAAATTGTTTGATTCAGATTTTCTCCAAAAATGCAGGAAAGGTGTTTAGAAACTCGTCTAGATGATATTCCTTGAATTTGACCTCATCCAGGAAATAAAATATCAAATTTTGAAAATTTCCATTTTTGTCCAAAATTCCATTTTTCTCAGAAATTTGCTTGGAAAACTGCCAAAATATGTTAAAACAGAGTAAATTTTCGTTAGGAGTCGTTTCTGAGACATTTTGAAAAAAGTCAATTTGTGGCCAATTTTTGCAACTGGAATTATTGATGCAACTGGAATAATTGATGCAACTGGAATAATTGATGCAACTGGAAAATGTTCAATTTTTCCCAGAAATTAGTTGGAAAACTACCAAAATATGTTAAAACGGAGTAAATTTTCATTAGAAGTCGTTTCTAAGACATTTCCAAAAAAAGTCAATTTGTGGCCAATTTTTTAATTTTTTTGCAAAAAAATGTTTGATTCAGATTTTCTCCACTTGAAAAATGCAGGAAAGGTGTTTAGAACTCGTCTAGATGATGTTGCTTGCATTTGACCTCATCCAGGAAATAAAATATCAAATTTTGAAAATTTCCATTTTTGTCCAAAATTCCATTTTTCTCAGAAATTTGCTTGGAAAACTGCCAAAATATGTTAAAACAGAGTAATTTTTCGTTAGGAGTCGTTTCTGAGACATTTTGAAAAAAGTCAATTTGTGGCCAATTTTTGCAACTGGAATAATTGATGCAACTGGAATAATTGATGCAACTGGAAAATGTTCAACTTTTCTCAGAAATAAGCTTGGAAAACTGCCAAAATATGTTAAAACAAAGTAAATTTTCGTTAGGAGTCGTTTTTGAGACATTTTGAAAAAAAGGCAATTTGTGGCAAATTTTTTAAATTTTTTGCAAAAAAATTTTGATTCAGATTTTTTCAAAAAATGTAGGAAAGGTGTTTACAACCTCGTCTAGATGATATTCCTTGAATTTGACCTCATCCAGGAAAAAAAATATCAAATTTTGAAAATTTCCATTTTTGTCCAAAATTCCATTTTTCTCAGCAATTTGCTTGGAAAACTGCCAAAATATGTTAAAACAGAGTAAATTTTCGTTAGGAGTCGTTTCTGAGACATTTTGAAAAAAGTCAATTTGTGGCCAATTTTTGCAACTGGAATAATTGATGCAACTGGAATAATTGATGCAACTGGAAAATGTTCAATTTTTCTCAGAAATTAGCTTGGAAAACTGCCAAAATATGTTAAAACAAAGTAAATTTTCGTTAGGAGTCGTTTTTGAGACATTTTGAAAAAAAGGCAATTTGTGGCAAATTTTTTAAATTTTTTGCAAAAAAATTTTGATTCAGATTTTTTCAAAAAATGTAGGAAAGGTGTTTACAACCTCGTCTAGATGATATTCCTTGAATTTGACCTCATCCAGGAAATAAAATATCAAATTTTGAAAATTTCCATTTTTGTCCAAAATTCCATTTTTCTCAGCAATTTGCTTGGAAAACTGCCAAAATATGTTAAAACAGAGTAAATTTTCGTTAGGAGTCGTTTCTGAGACATTTTGAAAAAAGTCAATTTGTGGCCAATTTTTGCAACTGGAATTATTGATGCAACTGGAATAATTGATGCAACTGGAATAATTGATGCAACTGGAAAATGTTCAATTTTTCTCAGAAATTAGTTGGAAAACTACCAAAATATGTTAAAACGGAGTAAATTTTCATTAGAAGTCGTTTCTAAGACATTTCCAAAAAAAGTCAATTTGTGGCCAATTTTTTAATTTTTTTGCAAAAAAATGTTTGATTCAGATTTTCTCCAAAAATGCAGGAAAGGTGTTTAGAACTCGTCTAGATGATGTTGCTTGCATTTGACCTCATCCAGGAAATAAAATATCAAATTTTGAAAATTTCCATTTTTGTCCAAAATTCCATTTTTCTCAGAAATTTGCTTGGAAAACTGCCAAAATATGTTAAAACAGAGTAAATTTTCGTTAGGAGTCGTTTCTGAGACATTTTGAAAAAAGTCAATTTGTGGCCAATTTTTGCAACTGGAATTATTGATGCAACTGGAATAATTGATGCAACTGGAATAATTGATGCAACTGGAAAATGTTCAATTTTTCTCAGCAATTTGCTTGGAAAACTGCCAAAATATGTTAAAACAGAGTAAATTTTCGTTAGGAGTCGTTTTTGAGACATTTTGAAAAAAAGTCAATTTGTGGCAAATTTTTTAAATGTTTTGCAAAAAATTGTTTGATTCAGATTTTCTCCAAAAATGCAGGAAAGGTGTTTAGAAACTCGTCTAGATGATATTCCTTGAATTTGACCTCATCCAGGAAATAAAATATCAAATTTTGCTTGGAAAACTGCCAAAATATGTTAAAACAGAGTAAATTTTCGTTAGGAGTCGTTTCTGAGACATTTTGAAAAAAGTCAATTTGTGGCCAATTTTTGCAACTGGAATAATTGATGCAACTGGAATAATTGATGCAACTGGAATAATTGATGCAACTGGAAAATGTTCAATTTTTCTCAGAAATTAGCTTGGAAAACTGCCAAAATATGTTAAAACAGAGTTAAATTTTCGTTAGGAGTCGTTTTTGAGACATTTTGAAAAAAAGTCAATTTGTGGCAAATTTTTTAAATTTTTTGCAAAAAATTGTTTGATTCAGATTTTCTCCAAAAATGCAGGAAAGGTGTTTAGAAACTCGTCTAGATGATATTCCTTGAATTTGACCTCATCCAGGAAATAAAATATCAAATTTTGAAAATTTCCATTTTTGTCCAAAATTCCATTTTTCTCAGAAATTTGCTTGGAAAACTGCCAAAATATGTTAAAACAGAGTAAATTTTCGTTAGGAGTCGTTTCTGAGACATTTTGAAAAAAGTCAATTTGTGGCCAATTTTTGCAACTGGAATTATTGATGCAACTGGAATAATTGATGCAACTGGAATAATTGATGCAACTGGAAAATGTTCAATTTTTCCCAGAAATTAGTTGGAAAACTACCAAAATATGTTAAAACGGAGTAAATTTTCATTAGAAGTCGTTTCTAAGACATTTCCAAAAAAAGTCAATTTGTGGCCAATTTTTTAATTTTTTTGCAAAAAAATGTTTGATTCAGATTTTCTCCAAAAATGCAGGAAAGGTGTTTAGAACTCGTCTAGATGATGTTGCTTGCATTTGACCTCATCCAGGAAATAAAATATCAAATTTTGAAAATTTCCATTTTTGTCCAAAATTCCATTTTTCTCAGAAATTTGCTTGGAAAACTGCCAAAATATGTTAAAACAGAGTAATTTTTCGTTAGGAGTCGTTTCTGAGACATTTTGAAAAAAGTCAATTTGTGGCCAATTTTTGCAACTGGAATAATTGATGCAACTGGAATAATTGATGCAACTGGAAAATGTTCAATTTTTCTCAGAAATTAGCTTGGAAAACTGCCAAAATATGTTAAAACAAAGTAAATTTTCGTTAGGAGTCGTTTTTGAGACATTTTGAAAAAAAGGCAATTTGTGGGAAATTTTTTAAATTTTTGGAAAAAAAATTTTGATTCAGATTTTTTCAAAAAATGTAGGAAAGGTGTTTACAACCTCGTCTAGATGATATTCCTTGAATTTGACCTCATCCAGGAAAAAAAATATCAAATTTTGAAAATTTCCATTTTTGTCCAAAATTCCATTTTTCTCAGCAATTTGCTTGGAAAACTGCCAAAATATGTTAAAACAGAGTAAATTTTCGTTAGGAGTCGTTTCTGAGACATTTTGAAAAAAGTCAATTTGTGGCCAATTTTTGCAACTGGAATAATTGATGCAACTGGAATAATTGATGCAACTGGAAAATGTTCAATTTTTCTCAGAAATTAGCTTGGAAAACTGCCAAAATATGTTAAAACAAAGTAAATTTTCGTTAGGAGTCGTTTTTGAGACATTTTGAAAAAAAGGCAATTTGTGGCAAATTTTTTAAATTTTTTGCAAAAAAATTTTGATTCAGATTTTTTCAAAAAATGTAGGAAAGGTGTTTACAACCTCGTCTAGATGATATTCCTTGAATTTGACCTCATCCAGGAAATAAAATATCAAATTTTGAAAATTTCCATTTTTGTCCAAAATTCCATTTTTCTCAGCAATTTGCTTGGAAAACTGCCAAAATATGTTAAAACAGAGTAAATTTTCGTTAGGAGTCGTTTCTGAGACATTTTGAAAAAAGTCAATTTGTGGCCAATTTTTGCAACTGGAATTATTGATGCAACTGGAATAATTGATGCAACTGGAATAATTGATGCAACTGGAAAATGTTCAATTTTTCTCAGAAATTAGCTTGGGAAACTGCCAAAATATGTTAAAACAGAGTTAAATTTTCGTTAGGAGTCGTTTTTGAGACATTTTGAAAAAAAGTCAATTTGTGGCAAATTTTTTAAATTTTTTGCAAAAAATTGTTTGATTCAGATTTTCTCCAAAAATGCAGGAAAGGTGTTTAGAAACTCGTCTAGATGATATTCCTTGAATTTGACCTCATCCAGGAAATAAAATATCAAATTTTGAAAATTTCCATTTTTGTCCAAAATTCCATTTTTCTCAGAAATTTGCTTGGAAAACTGCCAAAATATGTTAAAACAGAGTAAATTTTCGTTAGGAGTCGTTTCTGAGACATTTTGAAAAAAGTCAATTTGTGGCCAATTTTTGCAACTGGAATTATTGATGCAACTGGAATAATTGATGCAACTGGAATAATTGATGCAACTGGAAAATGTTCAATTTTTCCCAGAAATTAGTTGGAAAACTACCAAAATATGTTAAAACGGAGTAAATTTTCATTAGAAGTCGTTTCTAAGACATTTCCAAAAAAAGTCAATTTGTGGCCAATTTTTTAATTTTTTTGCAAAAAAATGTTTGATTCAGATTTTCTCCAAAAATGCAGGAAAGGTGTTTAGAACTCGTCTAGATGATGTTGCTTGCATTTGACCTCATCCAGGAAATAAAATATCAAATTTTGAAAATTTCCATTTTTGTCCAAAATTCCATTTTTCTCAGAAATTTGCTTGGAAAACTGCCAAAATATGTTAAAACAGAGTAATTTTTCGTTAGGAGTCGTTTCTGAGACATTTTGAAAAAAGTCAATTTGTGGCCAATTTTTGCAACTGGAATAATTGATGCAACTGGAATAATTGATGCAACTGGAAAATGTTCAATTTTTCTCAGAAATTAGCTTGGAAAACTGCCAAAATATGTTAAAACAAAGTAAATTTTCGTTAGGAGTCGTTTTTGAGACATTTTGAAAAAAAGGCAATTTGTGGCCAATTTTTGCAACTGGAATAATTGATGCAACTGGAAAATGTTCAATTTTTCTCGGAAATTAGCTTGGAAAACTGCCAAAATATGTTAAAACAAAGTAAATTTTCGTTAGGAGTCGTTTCTGAGACATTTTGAAAAAAAGTCAATTTGTGGCCAATTTTTGCAACTGGAATTATTGATGCAACTGGAATAATTGATGCAACTGGAATAATTGATGCAACTGGAAAATGTTCAATTTTTCCCAGAAATTAGTTGGAAAACTACCAAAATATGTTAAAACGGAGTAAATTTTCATTAGAAGTCGTTTCTAAGACATTTCCAAAAAAAGTCAATTTGTGGCAAATTTTTTAATTTTTTTGCAAAAAATTGTTTGATTCAGATTTTCTCCAAAAATGCAGGAAAGGTGTTTAGAAACTCGTCTAGATGATATTCCTTGAATTTGACCTCATCCAGGAAATAAAATATCAAATTTTGAAAATTTCCATTTTTGTCCAAAATTCCATTTTTCTCAGCAATTTGCTTGGAAAACTGCCAAAATATGTTAAAACAGAGTAAATTTTCGTTAGGAGTCGTTTTTGAGACATTTTGAAAAAAAGTCAATTTGTGGCAAATTTTTTAATTTTTTTGCAAAAAATTGTTTGATTCAGATTTTCTCCAAAAATGCAGGAAAGGTGTTTAGAAACTCGTCTAGATGATATTCCTTGAATTTGACCTCATCCAGGAAATAAAATATCAAATTTTGAAAATTTCCATTTTTGTCCAAAATTCCATTTTTCTCAGAAATTTGCTTGGAAAACTGCCAAAATATGTTAAAACAGAGTAAATTTTCGTTAGGAGTCGTTTCTGAGACATTTTGAAAAAAGTCAATTTGTGGCCAATTTTTGCAACTGGAATTATTGATGCAACTGGAATAATTGATGCAACTGGAATAATTGATGCAACTGGAAAATGTTCAATTTTTCCCAGAAATTAGTTGGAAAACTACCAAAATATGTTAAAACGGAGTAAATTTTCATTAGAAGTCGTTTCTAAGACATTTCCAAAAAAAGTCAATTTGTGGCCAATTTTTTAATTTTTTTGCAAAAAAATGTTTGATTCAGATTTTCTCCAAAAATGCAGGAAAGGTGTTTAGAACTCGTCTAGATGATGTTGCTTGCATTTGACCTCATCCAGGAAATAAAATATCAAATTTTGAAAATTTCCATTTTTGTCCAAAATTCCATTTTTCTCAGAAATTTGCTTGGAAAACTGCCAAAATATGTTAAAACAGAGTAATTTTTCGTTAGGAGTCGTTTCTGAGACATTTTGAAAAAAGTCAATTTGTGGCCAATTTTTGCAACTGGAATAATTGATGCAACTGGAATAATTGATGCAACTGGAAAATGTTCAATTTTTCTCAGAAATTAGCTTGGAAAACTGCCAAAATATGTTAAAACAAAGTAAATTTTCGTTAGGAGTCGTTTTTGAGACATTTTGAAAAAAAGGCAATTTGTGGCCAATTTTTGCAACTGGAATAATTGATGCAACTGGAAAATGTTCAATTTTTCTCGGAAATTAGCTTGGAAAACTGCCAAAATATGTTAAAACAAAGTAAATTTTCGTTAGGAGTCGTTTCTGAGACATTTTGAAAAAAAGTCAATTTGTGGCCAATTTTTGCAACTGGAATTATTGATGCAACTGGAATAATTGATGCAACTGGAATAATTGATGCAACTGGAAAATGTTCAATTTTTCCCAGAAATTAGTTGGAAAACTACCAAAATATGTTAAAACGGAGTAAATTTTCATTAGAAGTCGTTTCTAAGACATTTCCAAAAAAAGTCAATTTGTGGCCAATTTTTTAATTTTTTTGCAAAAAAATGTTTGATTCAGATTTTCTCCAAAAATGCAGGAAAGGTGTTTAGAACTCGTCTAGATGATGTTGCTTGCATTTGACCTCATCAAGGAAATAAAATATCAAATTTTGAAAATTTCCATTTTTGTCCAAAATTCCATTTTTCTCAGAAATTTGCTTGGAAAACTGCCAAAATATGTTAAAACAGAGTAAATTTTCGTTAGGAGTCGTTTTTGAGACATTTTGAAAAAAAGGCAATTTGTGGCCAATTTTTGCAACTGGAATAATTGATGCAACTGGAAAATGTTCAATTTTTCTCGGAAATTAGCTTGGAAAACTGCCAAAATATGTTAAAACAAAGTAAATTTTCGTTAGGAGTCGTTTTTGAGACATTTTGAAAAAAAGGCAATTTGTGGCAATTTTTTTAATTTTTTTGCAAAAAATTGTTTGATTCAGATTTTCTCCAAAAATGCAGGAAAGGTGTTTACAACCTCGTCTAGATGATATTCCTTGAATTTGACCTCATCCAGGAAATAAAATATCAAATTTTGAAAATTTCCATTTTTGTCCAAAATTCCATTTTTCTCAGAAATTTGCTTGGAAAACTGCCAAAATATGTTAAAACAGAGTAATTTTTCGTTAGGAGTCGTTTCTGAGACATTTTGAAAAAAGTCAATTTGTGGCCAATTTTTGCAACTGGAATAATTGATGCAACTGGAATAATTGATGCAACTGGAAAATGTTCAATTTTTCTCAGAAATTAGCTTGGAAAACTGCCAAAATATGTTAAAACAAAGTAAATTTTCGTTAGGAGTCGTTTTTGAGACATTTTGAAAAAAAGGCAATTTGTGGCCAATTTTTGCAACTGGAATAATTGATGCAACTGGAAAATGTTCAATTTTTCTCGGAAATTAGCTTGGAAAACTGCCAAAATATGTTAAAACAAAGTAAATTTTCGTTAGGAGTCGTTTCTGAGACATTTTGAAAAAAAGTCAATTTGTGGCCAATTTTTGCAACTGGAATTATTGATGCAACTGGAATAATTGATGCAACTGGAATAATTGATGCAACTGGAAAATGTTCAATTTTTCCCAGAAATTAGTTGGAAAACTACCAAAATATGTTAAAACGGAGTAAATTTTCATTAGAAGTCGTTTCTAAGACATTTCCAAAAAAAGTCAATTTGTGGCCAATTTTTTAATTTTTTTGCAAAAAAATGTTTGATTCAGATTTTCTCCAAAAATGCAGGAAAGGTGTTTAGAACTCGTCTAGATGATGTTGCTTGCATTTGACCTCATCCAGGAAATAAAATATCAAATTTTGAAAATTTCCATTTTTGTCCAAAATTCCATTTTTCTCAGAAATTTGCTTGGAAAACTGCCAAAATATGTTAAAACAGAGTAAATTTTCGTTAGGAGTCGTTTTTGAGACATTTTGAAAAAAAGGCAATTTGTGGCCAATTTTTGCAACTGGAATAATTGATGCAACTGGAAAATGTTCAATTTTTCTCGGAAATTAGCTTGGAAAACTGCCAAAATATGTTAAAACAAAGTAAATTTTCGTTAGGAGTCGTTTTTGAGACATTTTGAAAAAAAGGCAATTTGTGGCAATTTTTTTAATTTTTTTGCAAAAAATTGTTTGATTCAGATTTTCTCCAAAAATGCAGGAAAGGTGTTTACAACCTCGTCTAGATGATATTCCTTGAATTTGACCTCATCCAGGAAATAAAATATCAAATTTTGAAAATTTCCATTTTTGTCCAAGATTCCATTTTTCTCAGCAATTTGCTTGGAAAACTGCCAAAATATGTTAAAACAAAGTAAATTTTCGTTAGAAGTCGTTTCTAAGACATTTCCAAAAAAAGTCAAATTGTGGCAAATTTTTTAAATTTTTTTCAAAAAATTGTTTGATTCAGATTTTCTCCAAAAATGCAGGAAAGGTGTTTACAACCTCGTCTAGATGATATTCCTTGAATTTGACCTCATCCAGGAAATAATTCAATTTTTGTCCAAAATTCCATTTTTCTCAGAAATTTGCTTGGAAAACTGCCAAAATATGTTAAAACAGAGTAAATTTTCGTTAGGAGTCGTTTCTGAGACATTTTGAAAAAAGTCAATTTGTGGCCAATTTTTGCAACTGGAATTATTGATGCAACTGGAATAATTGATGCAACTGGAAAATGTTCAATTTTTCTCAGAAATTAGCTAGGAAAACTGCCAAAATGTGTTAAAACAGAGTAAATTTTCGTTAGGAGTCGTTTTTGAGACATTTTGTAAAAAAGTCAATTTGTGGCGAATTTTTTAAATTTTTTGCAAAAAATTGTTTGATTTAGATTTTCTCCCAAAATGCAGGAAAGGTGTTTAGAAACTCGTCTAGATGATATTCCTTCAATTTGACCTCATCCAGGAAATAAAATATCAAATTTTGAAAATTTCCATTTTTGGCCCAAAATCTAATTTTTCTCAGAAATTAACTTGGAAAACTGCCAAAATATGTAAAATCATAGAAAAAGTAACTAAAGTGGGCGTACGCCAAAATTCAGCTACTTGATTGGTTGAATGAGTTTCTTACCGTTTCTCAACGTTTGCACACACAAACCATATATACTACGTTGTATTTGTGGCTAGACTATCTGTACAAGGATGCATTAATTTAGGGGGCGGTCGGGTTGGCGTAGTGATTCTTCCCTCGCCTGCCCGTGATGACCGCTTTCCAAAGGACTATCCTTGCACATAGGTAGTTTGGAGGAGTTGTTTTTCGGAATCCCGTGTGGTGTCCTGGAACGTTGCTCAATGACGGAGTGACCAGTACGTACGTCACTGGGAATGCCGGTGGAATTTTGGAACACGATTGGATCCGTGTCTGCGGTCTTGATGATGGCTCGACCTGGACTGGTGATGATAGTGGATAATGACCTGGACTGGCAACGACAATGATGGAGAAACTGGTATAAACGGAATCGACATTAGACTGGACTTGACCTGGCTTGCGTGTTTTATTCGGACGAATAAAACATTTTATAAAAAGCCTTTCACCTCTGGGGTTCGAATCCGGGGCGTGTATGTGGATTGGGTTTCCCCTGGGGCATTTCTCTGGGGTTTTTTCCTCCCACTTCTAAAACTGCAACTCCTTCTTCGTCATCCCAAGTTGATAATATAGTATAGTTAAAGCTAAATAACCGTATAGTTGATGGCATAAAGGGCCTTAGTTGCCGAAGATGCCATAAAATATACAACAACAACATTAATTTCAAAATTTGCCTATTTCGTCTAATGAGTAATAATAGTATGGAACGCCAAAGTGCGATAAATTCAAACTTTGCCGGTAAGCTAATAATGATGGTATGGAACGCCAAAGCAAAATAATTTTTCAACATTTGGAAGAATTTGACGCATGCGCAAACCGTGACATAGCCCCTTTAATGATATGGAACGCCATCTATTGATTGTACGCCGAAGCGAGAACATTTCAAAATTTGCCCGATTGACGCTATGGAACGCCAAAGCCCAATAATTTCAAAATTTGCCTAATTCGTCTAATGAGTAATAATAGTATGGAACGCCAAAGCGCGATAAATTCAAACTTTGCCGTTAGGCTAATAATGATGTATGCAACGCCAAAGCAAAAATAATTTTTCAACATTTGCCTTTTCGTCTATTTTGTTATGGAACGCCAAAGCAGGATAAATTCAAAATTTGCCTTTTAGCTATTAATGATGGTATGGAACGCCATAATATATAAACCAAATAAGATCAACATTTCCTAAAATTTACTTTGAAAAGTAAATTGAATTTTGAAAATTGAAATCGCCCTAAACGAACATTTAGCCCGTTTTGACCTAATTTTGCAGGGTTTTCCCCCAATTTTCTTTTTAAAAAAATGTAACATTTGGCCAAAAAATTTGTTTCAAATTCTGAAAATTTCGAAATTACTTATATTTTATTTTCTGGATGAGTAGTCAAGGTCAAATTCAAGATATATCATATATGGGCTCTAAGCAACATTTCATGCAACTTTGAAGAGAATTTGAGGCGTTTAATTTTGGCCAAAATTTAAAAATTCATTTTTTTCATGTCTAAGAAACGAATATTTAGCCCATTTGGAACATATTTTGGCAATTTTCGAAGCTAATTTCTAAGAAAAATGAACATTTTGGCCAAAAATTCGACATTTTTTCTTAAAATCTAAAATTTTCAAAATAATATATTTTATTCCCTGGACGAGTAGTCAAGGTCAAAATCAAGGAATATCATCTATATATCATATCATATCCTGCAATTCTGAAGAAAACCGAAATCGTACAATTTTTTTGCCAAAAATTTAAAAAATCATAGAAAAAGTAACTAAAGTGGGCGTACGCCAAAATTCAGCTACTGATTGGTTGAATGAGTTTCTTACCGTTTCTCAACGTTTCCACACACAAACCATAGATACTACGTTGTATTTGTGGCTAGACTAGATCTGTACAAGCTATACATTATGGATATATAGGGCGGTCGTGTTAATTGACGTAGTGGTTCTTTCTGCTGGCCTGCCTGTGATGACCGCTTTCCAATGGACTACCCTTGCACATTGGTAGTTTGGAGGATGTTTTCTCGCGGAATTCCGTGCGATGTCTTGGAACGTTGCTCAATGATGGAGTACGCCACTGGGAAAGCCGGTAAAATTTTGGAACACGATTAGATCCGTGTCTGCGGTCTTGATAATGGCTCGACCTGGACTGGTGATGATAGTGGATATTGACCTGGGGCCAATTTCATAAAGCAGTTAAGCAAAAAAATTTGCTTAATCAAAAATTTGTTTGCTTTATAAAAATGGGTTAATAATGAACATTTTACGTCAACTTGTGTTTTTATACAAGAATAGCAGATATTCTTGTGAAAAACGCAAGTTGCCATGCAACTTTGACTATTTACTCATTTTTATAAAGCAAACCATTTTTTGATTAAGCAATTTATTTTGCTTAATTGCTTTATGAAATTGGCCCCAGGACTGGCAACGACAATGATTGAGGAACTGGTTAGTGCGCATGCGCCGAAATCCAGTTAGTTGATTGGCTACAGGCGTTTATTAACCTCTCTCAACGTTTGCACCGCACAATTAACCATAGCAATTACGCTGTATTTGTGACTATAGACTACCGGCTCCGGATTTTGACCGGTAACAAATGTTAGAGTGGTAAAATTAATACCCGAGGTTTTTGTAGGGTGTTGGGTGAGCAGTCAAAATCAAGGAAAGTGTCAGCTCTGGGCTCTATAACCACATTTTCTGCACTTTTGAAGAAAGTCTGAACCATGAAAACAATTAATATCCCGTTCGCACAGTCCCGCGACCTTACGAAGACCATGCCGATCACCCCCGATCTGAAAAAGTTATCAAATCGGGGCAGTAAGCAATTTCTGTCAAAACGTGGCCGTGTTTAAAAGTCACACTTAGTGCGCATGCGCCAAAATCCGGCTAGATGATTGGCTACAGGCGTTTCTTAACGTCTCTCAACGTTTGCACCGCACAAACCATAGCCATTACGCTGTATTTGTGACTAGACTTGCCTGGATTTTAACCGGTAACAAATCTTAGAGGGTTGTTAATTGGAAGTTAAAACAAAATTAAATACAATCTTTTGCTCACTTTGTTAGTTAATCTGTTTAGGTTTGCCGTAGAAGCACGTTGCTAAATTGCACTGTTTTGAGCTGTACGCTTGTTCTTTCTATGATTAACTTGTTACAAGACTAAATGAAATTTAAAGCCCGGACCGGGCCGTTGACTATTTTTTTAGGGTACCTGGGTCGTCATCACGTCACAAGAGGGCGCTCTTCATATCACGAGAGGGCGCCCTTTACGGTGCTCCCATTTGGGTGCAGTTAATGCTAAATTCTCGCTCTAATATTCATCAGGTCCAAAATTCTTACACTGGTGTGGTCGCCGCGGTGGTCTAGTGGAGAGAGCAGAGGACTCGAGATCAGAGGACCCCGGTTCAACTCCCGCGGCGAGCATGTACTAACCCCATGATTCATATACTGAATGTACTAACCCCATGATTCATATACTAACCCAATGATTGATATATACTAACCACTGATATGTATAATATGTACTAACCACTAATCCCATGAATAAAGACAGAGACGGAAACAACGCAAGGAGACGACACCGGAAGGAGGCAGCAAGGGGAGGAGACAGAGAGGGAGGAGACGGGGAGGGGAGCACACTTTTTTTTTGGGTGCAGAATTGTTTTTTTCGCGCACCATATCTTTTATTTTTTTGGCGCATGTGGACCAAGTTAACGGTCTCGTCATGCACCATGATAATACACTCGACTACAATGGCGAGTACAAATGATGGAGCGCCAAAGAGACAAAATATCAAAATATCCGATAAAAAGGCTAAAAATGAAAAAACTACAATAGATGAGCTAAAAATGAAAAAAATTACAATAAATCATGGGGCGCCAAAATGTCAAAATTAAAATAAATGTGCTAAAAATGCAAAAAAATACAAAATAAATGATGGAGCGCCAAAATGACAAACTTACAATAAATGTGCTTAAAAGGCTAACAATTACAAAATTACAATAGATTGGCTATTATAAGGCGAAGAATGAAAAGAAAATTACAATAAATTAACTAAAAATTACAAATAGAAATGTAAAAAAGAGCTTAAAAGTGCAGATCCCGTAAGGGCCCGACTCAATTCCAAAAACATTTATTATTTCATTCCCTGATCGAAATAAATGTTCTCGCGAAATACTTTTCGTTTCCTCGATATATTACTTCGTTTCCTCAAAATATTACTTCGTTCCCTCAAAATATTATTTTGTTCCCTCCAAATAGTTATTTTGAGGGAACAAAACCTATTTCAAGGGAACAAAACGTAATTTGAGGGAACCAAGAAAAACATGTTTTTTGAATTGAGTCCCCTTAGAGCTCCGTAAAAAGCAATAACACAACTATGACAGAAACACAATTTATAATGGGGCCAAAAGACCATACATGATAAAATAAAAACTTTGAAAGGTGCACTCTGCCAGAGATTAAGCCAAAAAATACCTCAAAATTGATTGAATGTGAAAAAGATGGTCTAAAAGTAAGCAGGATAAATTTTTCACAGAGATTATGCATTTCAGGAGTTAATTTAAGGTACACAGTTTCGAAAAATTTTAAGGCAGAATGATCTTTAAATGAAGATCTACTCTAAAATTAACACTTTTTCAAGCACATTACATTGGAAAATTGCTATAACTGACTCCATAATAAGGCCAAAAACATCCCCCGTGATAGTTGTGAGGCACTGATCCACCAGGGTTGTAGTCGAGTCCATTACAAGTCTTTCACGAGTCTAGAGCCGATCAAATCACAAGTCCGTCAAAACTTAAGCCCCGCACAAGTCCATCACAAGTCCAGTAACAAGAAGCAACGGATGAACACGCACAAAGAATGCCTTTGTTGGAGTTCATGTGAATAGCTTGTTACTTAAATTAAGACCCAGAGACTTGTGGTGGACATATGGAGGCTAGTGAGGACTGGTGATGGACTTGTGATGGACTTGTGATGGACTTGTGATGGACTTGTGATGGACTGGACTACAACCCTGTGATCCACTAATCACTTTGAAATCGCTTTAAAGACTGTTCGGTTTCAGTGATTTCTTCCAGGTCCAGGGATCAGGAGACCTGGTTGAACAAATTTAACGACTCTCACAGTAATAAAATGTGCCCATTTCTTTTTCTGGGAGAATCCTATTGTCAAGGGCTCTCAGAAAGCCAAGTTTGTTTAGTCATCAACCTGATGAATGACGAATAAAGATGATGAATAAAGTTTCACATTAACCACTTGATGCAGGAGGATGTTTCATTTTGGCCATTAATGTATAGTCACAGGGGCGGTTGATGAGTTAGTATTTGTGGTGCTTGACCTGGGGCCAATTTCATCAAGCTGTTTAGCAGAAAAATTTGCTTAATCCAATATTTGTTGGCTTTATAAAATTGAGTTAATAGTTGAAATTGAGTGTCAACTTGTGTTCTTCACAAGAATATCTGCTATTCTTACACAAGTTTACTTACAATTTTTACTATTAACCCATTTTTATAAAGCAAACAAATTTTTTATTAAGCAATTGTTTTGCTAAACAGCTTAACTTCTGGCCAATTATTTGCCTTTAAAAATAGGTATTTTTTTGCCAAAAATAATTCCGGCGTCAGGTGGTTATTAGTCTAACCTTTTTGAAAGTAACAAAATAATTATATATACATATATATTAACCCTGTAGCTAAAATCAGGCTAATGTTACAACTACAGCTAATAGTTTTAGCCAGTTGTGTGTTTGGATATTATAGAATATAGGTGCATATGAGGTAAATAACAAACCCTTTGGACTTTTTGCATATACTTCTCTATCAACTGGGGTAATTGAAACATTCCCTCAGCTACTTTTCGACATCTCATGGTGTGTCCTTAGCTACTTTGGATAACCTCTAGCTAACTTTGGACACCCCTTCTGTTATTTGGGACATCATCTGGGCTACTTTGTACACCCCCCTGGGCTACTTTGGACACCCCCCTGGGTAGCTACTTTGGACATCCCGGCCCTGGACTACTTTTGACATCCCCTGACTCCCTTAGTTACTTTGACATTACCAGTGGTTACATTTGTGTGTCTTACATTAAACACTGCCTAGGCTACTTTGGACAGCCTCTGCACTTTGGACAGTGGGCTACTTAAACACCCCTTGGATACTTTGAATGCTTTCTTAGTTAATTATGTGTGTCAGAAATGCATACTACCCAAACACAAAAATAAAACCGTTGCTCATACCTCCCTCCTGTTACATTCAGTCCCTTCTTCGTCTTGGTCATGCATTGGCACAAATCCTTGAGATGCATTTAACCTGTCAAATAAAGAAACAGATAACTGTATTAAATTATAGAACAATTTGTAATTACTAATTTATTTTTATGATCAGGCACTTGTGTTCCTTAAAAACAACTTCACTGCACTTGTTTGTTCCCTATGTGGGGGTACTAACAAGGGCAGAGGCAATTTGTTTGTCAACCTCACAGCTAGTTGACAAGTTGCCCTTAAAGTTTTAGCCTTCGTTATTTTTGGTGCATGACATGCTGTTTTCCTATACTTGAAAACTCCTGCAATCTCCCACACTTATTGAGAATAGCATCAATCTTTTCCTGAATTAAACTTCCATCAAGGATGTGCCTTCCAAAGTTGCCAACATTTTTACGGTTCTACACTACAAAGCATCAAAAGGGGAGTTGGTGTCGAGGGCAGTGTATGACTTTACAATACATGCACTGTAAAATGCCGACATTTCATAGTAGTGACAAAGAAAATGTTGATATTATTTCGGGGGGAAGGAATGTTGTGAAAATGTTGACAAATTTTGACGACTCCTTCCTGAAGAACATTATACGTGTTTAGAATTTAATAACTTTAATGCGTGAGGTGAACTGGAGGGGCATGCTGGCCATTTTTTTCCAAATGTGGGTAAGATAGTCCAAGTTGGCACAGTTGGACATCAATATATTTCTCCTTAAAATGACGGTAAGACTTGAGAAGTTGACCATGACTTTAAAATTACTTATTACGCAGCACCAGTTAAGTGCAGATTTGATAGAAAAACACACATTTATTTAGGAGTGGGAAAAATGATAGATTTTCTTAAAAAGTACTTGGAAAATTTTACCCAATTTCATATGTTTTGTGCACAAGGTCTGAATCCATGATCAACTTCTCAATGTTTTCCATGTATAAAAATAACATAAACGACAACGTACCTGACTATATAGACACTCGGCTCGGCTATAGGCTGCGAAAGGGGAGTGCACAGCCACAGGCGCCGACTTCATCCTGGAGGAACGCGACGTCGTTGACGAAGATGAACGAATGCGAGCAAAATCAATCGTGCCAACTTGTTGTTGTCTTTGGTGTTAGCAGACAAGAATCTTGTTCAAAGTCAGAAAAAGCAAAAAGAACAAACACGTGCGTTTGTTTACACATCTTGATCAAGACTGAGTGCAGCTTTTTTATTTGTTATGCTCGTCGATTTTGTTCAGCGCCCTCAAGATAAGAGTTAAGACTGGTTTCTGGACCTTGTATGTATAGATTGGTTCCCGATCCCTATAGATTGGTTCGCTTATTGCGAAAATATATTCGCCTGTGTGAAATATGTGGACGGGAACCAGTCTAATACATGTATACACTGTACACAATGAACGTGTTTTTATGTGGAATATGAGTTCTATAGCAACGACTACCAGACTGGTTTCGAGTCCATGTATTATTATCCAACGTCTAAAAAAAAAACACAATATGTTCTTTGCGTGACCCTTACGGCCAGCTATTTTGTTTTTTTCTCAAGGAGGGTCGAGGGCACATTGCTCCTGATTGGCCTATAACCACATGCGTATGTATTGCAGAAACCATGTATTTTGTTGATATACATTGTGTAGCTCTCACTATAACACAACTGCACGCTGTGTTTCGAGAGTTAGGTCTTCCTCATTTAATAAAAATAAATTGTGTAAGAGAGCAGATTCGAACTCGCAACTCTTGATTGATAGTCCTACGTTTTACCAGTAGACCACTACCAATCAACTCGCTAAACCCACAAATTTTCTTCATTTTATCCTTCTTATAGCAACTCCTGAGGGCGCTGCAGTATAGAGAATATTAATATTCATATTTATTTAAACCAATCAGAAGCCACAGAGAAATTTCTCAATCTCCTCAACCTTCCTAGAAAAAAAAACCGCTTCCGGCCAGCGGCCAGTGTAGCAAGGGCGGTGGGAGCGTATACGAGCGAACATGACAAATAATACCCTGCCCAGATACCATTTTAACTATAGTGACGTGTTATTTCCAGGAAAGTAAGCGAGTACTAGATTGGTTCCCGATCCCTATAGATTGGTTCGCTTATTGCGAAAATATAGGGATCGGTAAAGGGCAGCCATGACGGGCAGAATTCTGCCCGTCACGTGGTTATTATTATTTTTATTTTTTTAGTAACTGCGCAGATTTTGCAGTGACATTTGTAACTTGGCCGTCCGTTCGTGTCGAACATATCCAATTATGTAAATAAAGTACATTGTAAAGGGCTTGGCCAATTTTTAAATATAAAAAACACAATGCGCACGCGCAAAGACGACCAATTACAGATCAAGATGAAGCGCCCTTTACCTGTCCTTATATTCTCCTGTGTGGAATATGTGGACGGGAACCAGTCTAAGCGAGTACGGGCTCAGAAGCAGTCTAGACAAAACATTGTCCATCCCGTTAATTTAATAAAAATTAAAAAAAGCAGAATCAAACTCTCAACTTCTGCTTGATAGTCTATACGTATTCACCACCTAGCAACTTAACAAGCCCGTAAATTTTCTTACTTTTATCTTTTAATTTAACAACTCCATAGGGGCGCTACCAAGAGAATATTAATATTCATGTCCATTCCAACCAATCATAAGCAGAGCAAATTTCTACGGGAAAACAAATACGCATGCGGCAACGCCCTCTCTATTCGAAGCCACCGTCTGTCATCTTAGTACTCCAAAAACATATTGCCTTGCCTAGACTAGTCTCGCACATCAGGTCTGGATCACGATGAGAGCTATCACTGATTGGTTGAGGCCCGCACTGAATTTCGGTGCGGGACCCCTGCGAAGCTTTTGTCTATTATCATAAGCACCGCGGGTAAAGCTCTGAAGGCTGCCCACAAATCAGTACCTTAGGCCTAAAGTTGCATTGCCCGTGTTTCGGTGAAAGGATTAACAAAATTAATTTACACAAGCGAACGAATTTAGAAAGCTTACGTGTCTCTGTAACGAAAAATATCAAAAACTTAAATTTCCGACGTCGGGAATTGGAGATACAAGCCTTTTTCTTGAAACGTGCTTCACATGTTGTACATGTGCGCGTACGCTCATATGTACATAGTATGTGTACAATGTACACATGTACGCGCACATGTACATTTACGTCATAACCCTGTCGATTAAATGACCTGCCAGCCATTTAATCATTTCTTGTTTTTAATCGACTGGCATTAATCCTTGACGGATTTTTACGTTCTTGGTACCAAATGAAAGCTGATAACTTTTTCTATTCTAGAAAAATACCTATTTAACTTTTTATTTAAATTGTACGCCCAAATCGGCCCAAACACGGGCAGTGCAACTTTAACACACCCCTAATATGGTATTTACAAGAAACATGACACATTTAGTAGCTGGCAGTTCTTTATGACGTTGTCTCGGTCAAATTCAATCACAATAGGTACCGCATAGCATTTGAAACACTGACGAATAGCAGTGCACGTGCTATCAACGACGGCTCACGAATGGGTATATGGCCGGCATTTAACCTATCAGCGATGAGCTTTCACCGTGATTCCCCAGACCTGATGTGCGAGCATCCACAGCAGGTCGGGGTACGAGTGCTATAGACATGTATCTTCACTAGTGATCGTATGGACTGGGGACCAGTCTAGGCAAAGCATCGTCTTGGGAGTACTAAGATGGCGAGCGCGTCACTGCTGTTGCATGATTAGTTCAGTGGGTATAACCCAACTTTTCACCCCGAAAAGTCTACTTTTAGTTCTCAATGACTGATATTTCTCAAGTGGTATTCCGTGAAATGTTCGGAACTCCAGTCTCACTATGAACTACTGAAACATGACGTCAGTTGTCAGGGCAACTGGGTCTACACATTTGATGGTGTGGTTAGTCTTGGGTGCAAGACGGTTTGCCGTGAATCATGTGAATTGTTCACTAAGCCGTAAGCGCCAAGAGCGGGCGCCATCCAGTTACCTCGGCAACTGACGTCACACTTTAAGACTTCCTTGTAAGTTGTAGTGGACAGTATCGAATAGCTGCCAAAATGTAGGGCATTTTCTTTATTCCTTGAGGACACGCATGGTTGCACATTATGGACAATTTAAATGTCAAAAGATGCCCTACAAGATAGCAGCTATTCGATACGGTCTGTGGTCTATTTATCAAACATTGGATGATAAAACCAATCATACTCACTGTGCTTATCGGGATTGAAACGTAAGACCTCTCGCAAACCGAGCAAATGCTTTACCAGTTGAGCTATACAAGGCACAGTCCTCAGGTTTTCTCCAAGACCTGCGACACACTAGGCAGATGTTTGACCAGCTGAGCTATGAGGTATAGTGGTATACTCCCTCAAGTTTTCCCCCAAGACTTCTAACACACCGGCCAGATTTTCTGTCAGATGAGCTACGGGGCAAGGTGGTGTACTCCAATTTTCTTAAGAACTAAAGCTCTCTGTTGCATCATTAACCACTTATCCATAACCAAGTTAACAAACGCGATACATGTATCCCCGTATCGAATAGCCACCATTTCGTGGGGCACCTTTTGTTACTTAAACCATTCAACAATGGAAACACAATATGTGCAACCATGTCCTCAAGGAACAAAGGAAACTCCCCCACGGCGGCTATTCGATACGGTCTGTTTGGTACGATGCCTAAATCACCGGGTCCGTGGAAATAAAATAACCAAACATCATCGGGATTCGAACACAAGACTTCTGGCACACCGAACAGATACTGTATTAAAAACCGAGCTATGCAACAGTGGTTTTGGCTCCAAAAACGGGATGAATTTCTGATCTGTCCTACCAAAGAAAGCTTGGAAGGGAGCCGGAAAGTCCAAGCTTAGGGCAAGTCCAGTGCCCCAAAGAAGCAACAGCAGTTAGTCGTTCCACTCCATATCGCTTTTTCCCAAGGCAACTTGTAACGAATGTGCTGATGGAATCCATCCCACAGATTTTCCTTAAAAGTTGTGACCCAGCCTTATCCATATTTGAGATTTTCGATATCAATTCTCTTATTTTTCTCATCACCATTCTAAAATTTCATGTTCTCAATCCGTATATTTTCAAGGTTATCGTAACAAAAACTAATTTATCTGGTTGCATGCAGTGCAGTAATTACGCCAACCTTTTAGCTTCCACATCCAAATTGGAGATTGATTTTGGGAAGGTATTTTATAGGATTGTTAGGTTCAAACGATATCCATTTTTCTGAAGACGCTCCATTAAAAGCACAGGCTCGTCTTTACGCAGCTCCATGCCTTTGCTATAGAGCTGCGTATTTCGTGGCAAGAAATTGGCATCACACGCGCATTGACGAGCCTCTGCCTTTACGACCACCCATGTGACGGTTTATCCGCTAATAGGAATGCTCAAACTGACCCAAGGTGCCATGAAATTAATAGCAGTACATGTACATAGAGCTGGTCAAACAAGTTTCGCAAGTCAGTCCAAAAGAGTCAACTAGCCACTGAGACCCGGTCAAACAGGTTTGGCGAGTTAGTCCAAAAGTGTCAACTAGCCACCGAGACCTGGTCAAACAGGTTTTGCGAGTTAGTCCAAAAGTGCCAACTAGCCACCGAGACCTGGCAAACAGGTTTCACCAGTTAGTCCAAAAGTGTCAGCAAGCCACTCTGACCTGGCAGACAGTGTCAACTAACCACTGAGACCTGGTCAAACAGGTTTCGCGAGTTAGTCCAAAAGTGTCAACAGGTCGGCAGCCATAAATACGGTCTATACTACACATGCAGCACGATATATGACAAAGGTTACCCCTTCCACCGTTCTCCCATTCTGTCTCAAACATCCAACAAATTTTAAAAGAATTCCTTTCAGGTTTTAGGGGAAGTTGGTGCGTTAACAAAAGGGTAGAGTGTGTTGAGGTGAAGATGCAGTAGGGGGAGTCCTTTGTCATATATGGTGCTTTGTATACTACATAGGGGTCTTTCCATAAATTAGGGGTCCAAAAGTGTGACATTTAGTGTCCCCGTTACACCTGATATGTGTTATTTTTAGTACAAAAATCATTAAAATGGCTTTTAAACCATTTTGTATGAATTGTACTTTATGTACTCACTCTTTGAGATGGAAAGTAATTTAAGAATGTGTCCTGAATTTACAAAAACAAGATGTAAAATGTAACGGGGGACACCAAAATTGGACCCCTAATTTATAGAAAGACCCATATATACAGTACATGTGTACAAATGTATACTGTTCTTTCATTTGTAAATGCCAATGCAGGCAGTATTTGCAACAAGGTCTCTTGTATGTTTTCAAATTCTGTTGAGTTGATGAACAACAAGTTAACACACATGGACAAAATAGTTACTCTGAGAGTATTCTCTTTAATACATCACAAAACCTTCTAGACGTGCACACTTGTGATTAATAGCGCCCTCACTTGACAGAAAAGTGCCATGAATGTACCGTTGGCAGAAAACACCAAAGTCTGGGTTGAGTTTGAACGATTTAGTCGAACAGACCTGTGGATATAAAAAGGGAAAATAAACAAAAACATAAAAATTTAAGTTTTTAAACTTTGTTGTTTTTAAACAGTTAAAAGGCACAGGCTCGTCAGCAATGCACGTGCGCAAAATTCATGCCATGAAATAAGCAGCTCCATAGCAAAGGCATGGAGCTGCGTATTTTGTGGTATGAATTCGGTGCGCACGCATTGCTGACGAGCCTGTGCCTTTAACTAAATGTGCATTTCTTATGAGCTGAACAATTTTAGTGCAGAGACCACTGAATTTCCTTTTGGTGGGACAATCTAGTTTAATGAATGAATAAATGAATCCTAAGATATTTTATTGAACAGTAATAACTACGAACACCTGGCAAGACTGACTGTATCAAGCTCTTAAGAGACACTGAGGCAGGGTGTGCCACTGTCTGAAGTGCCTCCCTGCGATCCTGCACTTCTTGGGCTGTTTGAGAGAAGTGCGGATTCAGATGTCAGTTCATCCCAGGTTTTTGCAGGTTTATTCAGTTCTCAAATCCAACAAAATTGGTGTTCTGAGAGCCTTTATTAACTACGTCATGATTCTCCGAGGAACAAGAATTATCGTAGTCCCTTACCGAGGGAATCACTGTTCAAACGGGTCATCATGGACCAGGAGGAAATCACTGAATTGGAACAGTCTTGAAAGCGATTCCAAAGTTCGTCAGTGCTTTGTTATTCCAGGGCTGCCAACCCTTCTTGATTTTGGAACACATTTCCTGGAAAAATTGCTGATTTTGTAACTCCTGACAAACTAAAAACCCTCCCTGGGTTGTCAGTTAACAACTTCAGAGATTTTGAGATGCATCTCAAGTTGGGAGCTCAACCTATTTTCTGGGCGTCTTCTCCAAAATCAGGGAGGGTTGGCAGCCCTGTTTTCCACACATTCACTGTACATGTATTCGACAAACGTCTGTTCTGGTCAAGAACTGATATTTGAGGAAAATTTGAAAACTGAGCGTAACTCACCAAATCCCATGTCATCGTCCGATTCCTCTTCCGATTCTTCCTTCTTTTCTTCTTTCTTCTCTTCGGCTGAAGATGAAAATAAAGAAATGTCGTTAGATGACTTAGGAACTCAAATACACAAATCAAACAGTACACAATTTCTATAAACTGGTCAATAATTGTATCTTAAAAAGCCCATCGACCACCAAAACACATTAAGAAATCGTAAGAATTGAGAAGCTTATTACTATATTTCTTTAAAATGACTTATATCAAGCATTAGTAAGTGCAGATTTGAAAGAAAAATCTCAAATTTAGGAGTGAGAAAAAATAAACAAACAAAAATGTTCTTGAATTTTTTTCTGCATCATGTTTTTATAAGAGGGTTTTGTTTTATTATTTGGCAAAACGTGGGAAAAGATACCGCACACGTTCGCTAGTTGAGACTTCATGCACTAAGTCTATGAAGCATGACATACATCTCCAAAGTGTTTAAGGAAAAACTTGACATTTTCCCATTGCTAAAAATCATGTTTTTAACCAAATTAACCCTTTCTGGGGCATTATTATATTTTAGGAAGAATTGGTGTCAAACGTATATGGTATTTATACAAAAACTTGTGAACTTTTTGTTTTTTAGTTTAACAATGCAAAGAAGTGTTTTTTCTATTAAATCTGCACTTTCTGATGCTCAATTCTTATAGAAAAATATAGAATTTTAACTGTATAAAAAGACTGAATTTGTCCCATCTAACGTATTATGTCCGTGACCTTGCCACCCTATTGATGAACAATGGCTGATGAATAGGGCGTCGACCTCACGGACCTGGCAACTATGCCGACATTTACATTGGATAGACAATACATTACCAGGTGCTTCCTTGGCCCCGCCTGCACCGCCGCCCCCTCCACCAACTGCCGGTCCCGCTGAAGGGCTCCCAACGTTGGACAGAAGGGAGCCGATGTCCTGGGCTTCCAAAGCTTTGGCAAACAGACCAGGCCAGAAGGGTTCTACGGTGACACCAGCTGCCTTGACAAGTTGGTTGATCTTGTCCGCCTGTATGAAAAAATACAAATGGGTATTTTGTACAAATTTTTTAAAGAATTGAGCATTTGACCAGGAGCAGGGCGGTAAGACTGGAAGTAGATCAGAATTTATTTTCTTTAAATTTAAAGGGCCCCTTATTTAGGATTTTTATCAATGAAATCTTGCTTTAACTCAGTTAAAGTCACAAAATCCTATTTGGAGCTTGCTTTGGGGGTTAAAACAAAGGTTTTTAGTTTTTATGCTAATGCAAATATGTATACATTCATGACCAAGGTCACGATGTCACAAGAGGCAAACACAGGAAAATCACATTCAACTGTGCACAAAAGATTCCACTTTTTCCTGAAACTTTTGTAATCCATGGCTGTTTGAGTTTGTTTTACATGTTGCCTGCTGTAAGCCATGACAAAACTGGGGGTAGAAACTGCAGCAATTTGCCACAAGTCTTATGTTTTTTCTTAACTTTTTCCTTCCGTCTTCCTTAGGCGAAATAAAAAAAAATACATGTTTCTCGTCCCCGCCCTCTTCCTTTTTTGAGGCCGCCTGGATTTATTTTTTATTTTTTATTTCCAAAAAATGAGACAAAAATATTAAAAACTACAACAAATCCGTCCGAAAATAAATACTTGCGAGTTCGAAATCTTCTATGTAGACTCTCTCAGTGACTTTCTACATCGTGTAGCTACTGTACCATCGCTAAATATGTCTTCGCACGAGTCTATTTACCTGCAGCGGCCTAGAAATCTCTAATGGCAGTCATCTTGAAAAATAAAAATAAAAAAATAAAAAGCCCCTCTTCCTCCTTTTTTTTGAAAACCCGGACGAGAAACATGTTTAATTTTTTACTCGGCCTTATGTGATGCACTCAAACAGCGCCCCCTGTCTGTGATTTATTGCAATGAAATCTTCAAAGTTGAAAAAGGCCACCTTTTATTGATTTTACATCCAAACGAACAATAGTATGTCTTGCTGAACAAGTAATCCGTCATTATGAAGCAAAGCTTAAAAGCACAAAGTTGTTTAGCATGTCACAGGCCTTTAACTTTTTGACTGGCCCGTTGGCCATGTTGGCGTTTCAACTTCCTGACTTGTACTTCAATTCAAGTGGCCCGGTTCAAATTTCAATTATGGTGTTTATTTTACACACATTTGAGTGAATAAACTAGGACAATTTTATAGTTATTAGGTTCTCCCCAGTACAAGTTTGAAAATGTGTGGTGAATTTTTTAGCTATTCTAGCGTGCAGTATGCATGCTTTAGTTAACTACACAATATTATATGGACACGGAAACTTTCTCACCGTAATTGCTACGTCGTCATCGTGAAGGATCAGCGCGCTGTACACGCAGGCCAGCTCAGAAGTAGAAGCCATTTCGGTTAGATGGAGTATTCAGCTACAATATGATACAAAAGCAAACTCTGGATGGTGTCTAGAACGGGTACACGTCGCCGGATTTCGGCCTTAGCTCTGACGAGAACTGTGCACCTTCGCAGACGATTTCGTAAAGAGAGAATGTGCAGATTTGACTCTTCCATTATTTGTAGGGGTGGACAAGTTAATACGTCACCACTGTGAGAATTATTTTGGCTTTTACAGGAAAGCAAAACAAAACCAGTTCTCTTGAAAGATCGGCAGAAATGTTATTACAATCTTCCTTTAGTTATACAGCTTCAGAATGAATGATTATTGTCAATTAAATAACAATGTTAAAGTCATTCAAATCAAACATACCTAATAATGAAATAGTCTCGTCTAATGGAGCGCCATTTTTTCTCGACAATGCAACATATTAACAACAGTACAAAATGGCTGCCAAACACGACAGGAATGCGCTTGATATGCGGATTAAACACTTCTTTTCAACGATTTCAAGAACACTTTTCATAGCAATCTTTTGCTCAAGTCTTGTCTCAACACAGCTGGTCATCAATGTGAAGAACAAAGGCGGTGATATGATACAAGAATCGCTACACGGCGACCCCGTCAAAAACACAATCAGACTGAAATTCCAAAAACTCGATGGGATAATGTTGGACATGTTGATCGACTTCAATTCGGTACATAAGTACAGTCAGTGACGTCACACTTTGTTTACACGTGTGCCTTGCCAGGGTGGCTCGTAGGATCTTTTAGTGCCACTCGGTGCCAATAATTGGGTCGTCATCGGCACAATAAATATTATCTTCAAGCAAACTTGAATCCGTGGTTTTGTGATAATATGAAAATTTATAATGCGCCGGTATCCATCAAAAAAGATGCTCATGGCGCATAATGTTTCATACTCTTCCGATTCTCATCATATTGCACTCTCTGTCTCTGCGTAAAATGCGCCATTGGTATTCCAAGATAACTGCGTACATATGCGTATGAGCGGAGTGGTACTTAAATCGCGCGCGTAAGTGCGTCAAGTTTGCTTGAAGATAAATTTGTTATCCCACTTCGGCCTCGTGGGATATGGGACGCAGACACTACATAATGCCGTATTCCACTTGCGCTCGTGGGATAACTAATACTAGTATCGTCGATGTACATGTACATAAACACGCTCATTTACCTATTAAAAATGCTGTATATTTAATGTTTTCCCGCAAAAATGGAATCGCGATTCTTTGTTGGAATCAGAGTCGACTCTGAAAATGCTGGAGTCGCCCAAGCCTATACCAGCAACAATCTTTAGTGTCACTGTCGGCCGAACATTTATTTGGTTAACCATGTTAACCGACACTTGAACGAACGAACTGATATATGAATTAACCGGCGTCAATTCCCATCCTTACAAGTAACCTAGATCCTGCATAATGCCTGTCCAAATGTTAAAAAGGCAATTTGCAGGGTCCAAGTTGATGAGATCAATCTTGCATGATGCCCAAATACCAACTCTTAATGCATTTAACATGTTTAATTCCAACAGGAAGTGCAGATTTTCAAGATGATTGTGTTGGGGGAGGAGGAGAGGGCGGACGACAACTTGTACCAAACCATGTGCTTCATCTTCAAGTTTGCAAAGACGGAGTTCATTTCAGCTGATGCTATGTCCAAACTAAGACAGGTATAATGTGTACTTGGTCGCAAAATTATATGAATGCCAAATGTTTGGCTCAGTTCATTTATGTATTTTTAACCTTTGCAATGTTGCTCTTGTTACAGAAGCAGGACAAAGCCAGTTTCTTTTAAAACAAAGGTTTCCACAAAAAAGACCCCAAAAAATGACAAAAAAAGGAAAGAATTATGTTTTCTGGTCGACACTATTCTTCTTACAATGACTTAATAACCAGCAATATTTTAAAGGGATGTGATTTTAGGATTGAAAAATATTCAACAATTTCCTTGAAAAGACAAACTTTTTCTACCCTGTTCCATAGACTTTAAAGATGCAGGCTCGTCAATGCGCGACAGACAAATTCGTGACACAAATTTTACCGCGCTCTATACCTTGCCCTGGCAGCCGCTCTTACGGTCCCAGAGGGTGTAGAGCCATGGTGCAGACTGTAATAGCCTCGTCCATTCTGCAAATAGGGTGTGTATCTTTTCGAAATCAAATATTTATCACAGCAGAAAACACACCCTTTGTAAATTCATGACATTTAGTTTCAGCCATAGTCACATTATATTACAGATATTGTCACATTTGCTTCAAGAATGGTTTAATTGACCGTATATGGGAACTCTTTGGTACAAACGACATACAACAACACACACAACAAGGCGCGCGTCATTCGATTAGCCTAGCAACGCATAAATACACTGTGGCAAGCTTGCATAAATAATGAGCCTCCACCCTCTGGAATTGTAAGAGCAGCTGCCATACTCGGGCAAGGTGTGGAGTGCGGTGAAATTTGTGGCACAAATTTGTTCGTGGTGCATTCGAGCCCGGTCTTTAACACGCAGCGTCTCAGTGGCGACCAGTAAACGGAATTCATACCAAAAAAGATGAGGAATAACATGGCTGACCAGTTTGGTTCACTTGTCCAAAACTCGGGTGGAAGTACCTTGAGACTTAATGACTTGCACTCTCGTGCAAACTTGTACGTGCTACATCCTGTGGATGGGATGCAGTTGAAAGTGCAGTGTTTAGTGCAATACATGTAAAAGATCACAGACTGAGCTTCCTAGACTGAGGGATAAATGTGTAGTTTATGCCAGTTATGCAGATATTAATGGGACAAGGTTAATCCTTGGACTTAACTCAAGTTATTCAATGCACACTGAATAAAAAAAATTGGCGAAACTGTCGAATTTGCAGAAAAACCCAGGAACGATTCGGAATCCGGAAGAGGACAAGGGAGAGGAACGACTGATCATGAACCTGGGTGTGAACTTAGATCTAGCCTCGGGGTTCAGACCCTGGGTGCTGAACATGTGCTCTGAAGCTAAAGGTCGTATCTTCACGAGAGAGTCTGATGTGAAAGCTTGGGCTGCAGGTATGAACTTTAAATCTTAATACTGGGGTTAATTTCACAAGACTGAGAAAAATGTCTGAGATAGTATTCTAAACTTGTCCTGTGCTGGGACGTTTTAAAGATACATACATTAACATTACTTATAGGATATTTGTACAACAAACCCCCGAGACCATGCATATAAATTTTTTCCCCAAAATCAAATCTGTGAAATTGATATTAAAGATAACTTCCTATTGACCCCTTGCATATACGACGTGTCAATGTTGACTCCATGTGTAGCACGTTTTGTGCCTCGGGCAGGCGTAACCTGGTTTATTTTACCATTGGGAACCCTAGTACAGTGCATTACGCGTGCTAGAGACGCATCGCTTCATCAATGATGCGGCATTATTTCATTGATTTTTGAAGCTTAAGTTCAGTCTTTTGACACGAGACTTGAGTTGAGTCAAAGCTAAAAATTGTGATTGTCGTGACGGAAGAAAAACCCTTTACAAATTCCGGAAACAAAACATCTTTTGAGAAAGTATTCCATTAAATGTTATGTCACGTCGTCAGTGCTTGGGATGGTTTCAATGTTTTTGTCGTTACTCCCTACAGGAAGTAACTACACCCACACGGCTCTTCTAGAAGCCACGTACAGTCTTCCATTATTCACGACGTCCCGTTGCGATAAAATCAGGGACATGAACGTGGCCTGCATTTGTCGGTTACCAATCTGCATTGGCTGGTACCCATGTGGACTAAAATACTGCCGAGGTCGGGATTCTGCTGGGAAGACCGTCAGCTACCGTTGCGGAATTAAGACGTGTAGAAAGTGTCGCGTGTTTGACTTTTATGTGGAACAGAAGCGGAACTGTATGTGGGATGCAGCTTATTAAAAGAGCCAGGACCAGTGCCTAAGGTCTGGCAAGGCCCTGCTGGTGTAAAGACCAACCTGGCCCAGGCCATCAGGCCTGATATCTTGGACCGGTCCCAAAGGTCTGGTAAAGCAATTGTACTTGTATTTAGATGCCCTGCCCGTATTTTACACCTTTGTATTTTTTAACATTAAACTAACTTAAAAATGAAATACTTTTGTAAATAAAGTGCGTACTGCTGAACAATATTTTAACTGTTTTGTTTTTTATTGTCAAAGCTGCATTTTTACAATTGGAAGCTTAGAAAGCTCATTTACATTGGAGTACAACTGTCAACAATTTCACGTACGCCTACCAAGTTTTGTGAAATGATACACCAGGAGCATAGTGAAACGTAGTACTCTGCAGCGAAAGCTGTAAAACGCACTCTTATCTAATTTAAATATATTTACATGTAATTTACAAATTCACGAAGAATGAAATTTTAGACACACTTTCTCACTACATGTATCCCTATTTCAGGATTTGGTGCAGATGTAATTTTGTAACCATCCTTGACCTTAGGTGAAGTTCTTATTTCGTACACTAATTCCCATGGCAATGTCCAAAGATAAGAAGAGTGCCCCTTCCTAAGATGCGTCTTAGCAATTTGAGAAATCGGCACCTGGTCACCCAAATGTTTCTGAAATTATGGCAGAAAACAATTATTTGGAATTTTAAACCCGACTGAACCCGTGTTGGATGAGCTGACCTCTGGAGTCTTCCGAACAGCCCAAGAGCTCAGGGAGGCACTTTAGGCAGAGTGGCGCACCTTGCCTCAGTGGCACCTACGGAAGTTGGTGCAGTCAGCCTTGCCACAAGAGGTGGTCATACACATTACTGACCATTTACTGACCATTAAAGTATGTTACATCTCTGAGCCTCGATCTTTCGGTGAGAGCATGATTTGTGGGTTTTTTGAAAGCGTATACAATGTGAACGCAAACTTGTTTCAATCATCCTGGGTCCTGTTCCTGTGTTTGGCTTTCCCTCTTCTACCGTCTTGGCTTTTCTGCCTTCCGGGCGGCGGGCCTCTCCGTTTTCCTTTTCCGTCGCTCTTGTTGGAAAGCAGGGGATGGAGTTCTGTGATGCAAAATTGAGAAAACAAGCAACATGGACATTATTTTCAAAAAATATGATAGATCAACTAGAGTCTCAATCTGGAACCCCGTTCCGGGAAAATTGCTTTGATAAACAAGGATTTGATGATTTCCTGATGAAGAGATTTCCTGATGTGAACGCACACCTCTTCAATCAACGAAGAGGGATGACAGTGGCTCTTACCTTCAGGGCCGGAAAAAAATCCACAATCATAACTGCATGTATGTGTGTATGTATGTACATGTACATTGACAGAATGCAATGGATATGTCAGTATGTATGTGATCTAACCACTGCTGTATGGATACAGCACCCTCTATGTACTTCTAATCAATAGTCTAGTTTCGTGGTACTTTCGTCGTGAATGATTATGGCCGGGATACAGACATACTACATGTGTGCAAATCATGTACATAGGCTGTACATACATGACATACATGGCAAATCCGGAAATCGTTAATCAGTAAGTGCGACAATTTCCCTCATTCAAATACAAAAACACAATGCAAATTCCTGGCAGTGCCCAGATACTGCCTGGAATGTCTGTGTTCTGCCAGGAATGTCGATTGTGGTTTTGGATTTTAATGAGCGTGGATCTGCTGCCGATTTCTTCTTATGGTTGCGACTTAAGGGCTTTTTTGCAGAGCGGGTCACACATGGTGCTCGAAACCACGCAGATCGTCTGATGCTTGACACGCTAGGCTATTGCGGCATCCCACGGTTTTATTTTATCTTTATTGGCGGTTGCTTCATGTGAACGGTACCACTCTTTAATCGATCTTTGTTAAATGAGATATGAATGCACACTTCATGAACTAACAATGATTAACTAATCTTCATTGAAAGATTAGTGAACGGGGTGAAGAGAAGTGGATATTCTTAGCTATTGTTATAAATTAAGTTACGAAAATGCAGTCATGACTAATACTTTCATACCATCCATTTGTGTAACCATTCTTACCATCTGCAGCATCTCCCTGAAGTTCTATGTCCACAACTTTGACCTTTTTCTTCTTGGGCGAGAGAAGGGTGGATTCCTTTGGCGCCTGGCGCTTCTGTGTTTCTGCTTGCGGAGGTTCGTCGGTCTGAAAAAGGAAGATGTTTAAAGCCAGTGTCCAGGATTTGTAATGTCGCAAAATTTTAATTAACCATTGACGATAAGAAATATTACTGTGCTCAATTGGAAGATATAATTCTTACTGGGTCTATTGTTGGTGCCCACGTTGGCTCTTCAGGTTCGTCAACTTCGGGTGAAATTGGGAGAAAAAGTAGTGCTTTCTCGTCTTCTTCCTCCTCATCACTAAATGACAAAATAGAAAACCAAACGTCCCAGAAACGCTCCATAGATACAGCAATGTTTCAGAACGTCTAAGGTTGAGCAAAAACCATCTTCCATCAGATGAATGGTAAAACAAAATGTGTGAGCATACTGTTTTTATAAACCACCTTTATGTGTACGGGTTAGCGGTAGCACCATGTGAACATCTCTTGTATGTGTGGTTTTGAAAAGAACCGGTGAGTGAACTCAATGTTCCTGGAGATGAACACAGCACACTGTTCGAAACGTTGCGTTCACACTCACCGGTTCTTTTCAGAACCACGCATATTTACAAAAGGGATATTCACATGGTGCTACTGCAAACCACGTACGCTTGATTTCCACCATTCATAGCTTTAAGTCTTACAAAATTACCCTCAGTTCTTATTTTCGTTTCGGACAAACGGAATCCAAGTAGCGTTTTGCTATCAACACTCTTGAGTTTAGTTTTTCACGTAAACGCACAAAGTAAAATTTATGGGCCATTGCAAAGATGTTTATAAATAAACTACCTGCTTAAGAATGCTGCAATTGGTTCCACTGTGAGAACGTCTACCTCCTCATCTTCAAAGGCAACATCTGGGGTCAAGAAAAATTATATTTTATCTATCAAATTTCTGGGAATGTCTGAATAGATTCAAGCCCGTACACATTTAAGTTGCCAAAGCCTAGTGTGGGATTGCATCCCACCTTTGCCACCAAAACTCTGAAAACCATGAATATTCATGCATATTTGTCAGAGTTACTGTGTATCGCTTGTAAGACCATAGTCTTTGTACAAGACGTTATAACTCAATTGTGTTCGTGTATGTACGCGAAGTGAGTTCGTTGTAAGGACTGGAAACTTGTCTGTTTTTCAGCGCTTCAGAGCGACAGAACGTCTTTGCTCATCACGCGAGACCAAGAATATTTACCTACAGTGATTTAAAGGTTACTTAGGCTTATTCAAACAAAGGTCAATCTGGAAACACGCAAACAGAAAACTACATTTCTTCGTAAATAATTATCATAAGACTGACCATGGTCGAGGTATACAAATGTATGCGTGGAAAGTGCTCGGAATTTTCTAGGCAATTCTCACAAGTTTCCAAAGACATTCTAACAGTCCCTATGGTGAAATGTCGCGTGTACGTACACGAACGGTTAGAACGTCAACCAGTGTAGGATTGCATTCCACCTCTGCCACCAACATTCTGAAAACGAATATTCATTCATGGTAAAATGCCTTGCCCAAGGACACACACGCACTATGAATAAGGTCTTTACCAATGGGAGCTTACCAATAGGGTCTTCGACAGACTTGTCCTCATCCTCGATATCAAATTCACTCTCCCTCTCGTCATATTCTACATTTTCGTCTAATTCCTTGAAGTCGGGTGCATAGGCGCTCCAGTTTTCCTGAAAAATAAAGGAGTGAAGTGTCACATATATACATTTCTCAACTAATTTTAGGAGTATGAATTAGTGATTTTTTGGGTTAATAACTGAGTGACCGTCACAGCGAGCTAAATCAATACAAATGTGGACAAATATCAATGAGTTTGGGAAAATCTTGAACTTGGCTCCGCCGAGATTCAAACCACGGACCTTCTGCTTAATGTGCAGACGACCTACCAATTGAGCTATTTTAGGAAGTGAGCAACCCATTTCGATACAAAACAGAAAACCAACACTTTGGCGAGAACCCTTGAACTTTTTAAGCATCATCGTTTTCTGCACAATGCTGCCAATGTTTCATGAGGAAATGGTGGTCTATTTAATAGCGCATTGGTCCTTTGTCCAGATTTTTTTCATAACATATGACAAGCGCCATTAGATACAATATCACAAGTAGTCCGGCAGCCAAAGGCCAAATTTCCACCCGACCCTAAAATGTCTGATATAGTTTTTTTCTCTGCTGATTATTCATCTTTGGGGTGTATCTAATGAGATCTAGGGTGGTGTGGACCGGACACCCTTGAGCAATTTTAAATATTCAAGATGGCGTCCAAGATGGCTCCAGCTAAGGTCTAAAATTGTAAAATTCCCCATATTTCCATGTTTGCTGCAACAGATCAATGTTTTTTTGGCCCAGATATATGTTTTGGGGTACAATAATTTTGATAGAGAGGTTTGGAGAAGTATTGGATGTACCGTTGCTATGGTAACAAGAAATATGGCAGTAAAAAGTGGTAAAATGCGGTAAAAATTTGTAAAAAAAAGACAAACTGTCAAAAACTTCTAGTTAAATGTTTATTTGAGCATTGTTGTTCCTTTATGTACTAATGGCCACAATGTATTGGATAGCTGTGCAACCTACGAGAATCTGGTGACATATTATCACCTCAAGTGCCTCCCAGTTCCCCAGGTAGATGAGAGCGGTGTGACGATCTTGATTGGCCAAGATGCACCGCAGGCCCTCATGCCACTTGAAGTTCGCCGAGGGAAAGAAGGCGAGCCATACATGTATGCCGTAAGAACACCTCTCGGATGGACCATAAATGGCCCCCTTGGGTGTTCGAGTGATTCAGGTGCGGTGTCCAACTTTGTTCGAGGTGGTCTCGAAGCTCAGGTTGAGCGGTTTTGGAAGTTGGACACAGGGATTGTTCAGGCAACTGATGACTTTCTCAAGATGTCAGCTAATGACAAACGGGTGGTGGACACCTGGAACGAGTCGATCTGTTTGAAGGATGGACACTACCATTTGCCTGTACCCATGGTACCATTCAAGTCTGAACCTCCCGGTCAAGCGACTGCAGTCCCTTGGAAAACTGCTATCCAAAAATCATGACCTGCATATGAGGTACAGCCAATAAATCAGTAGCCTCCTCGACAAAGGCTATGCTGAGAAGGTCCCTGTAGAGAAACTTGACCACGCCCCTGGTAAAACATGGTACGTTCCCCACCATGGTGTCTGCAATCCCAATAAGCCAGAGAAGCTTAGGGTTGTGTTTGACTGTGCGGCCAAGTTTCACGGTGTGTCACTAAATGACAAGGTTCTACAGGGGCTGGACAGGACTAATAAGCTGGTTGGTGTTCTCGTGCGGAAAAGCGCGTTGGCCTGATGGGGGACATTGAACAAATGTTCCATCAAGTCCGTGTGACAGAGGAACACCGTGATGCTTTGAGATTCTTGTGGTGGCCTGAGGGAAACCTCGCTAAAGCACCTGAAGTGCTACGCATGACGGCCCATCTATTTGGGGGCGTGTGGAGCCCAAGCTGTGCAAGCTTTGCTTTGAGACGCACAGCAGATGACAATGCTGCGGAATTTGGCACCAGTAGTACGGTACAAGCAGTCAAGGAAAACTTCTATGTGGATGACCTTCTTAAGTCATTCAATTCAGACGACGAAGCCATTGCCATGGTTGACCAGTTGACGAAACTGCTGGCTAAAGGCGGTTTCCGGTTGACAAAATGGGTGAGCAACAGCAAGAAGGTCTTAGCAGCTATACCACAAGCTGATAAAGCCAAGGTCGTCAAGGATCTGGATTTGGATCAGGATCGTCTGCCCATCGAGAGGGCTTTGGGAGTGCAATGGGACATGAATGGGGACTGTCTTAGGATCAAGATAAAAATCTACCCAAGGAGTCACACCAGGAGAGGTCTGTTGAGCGTGATCAGCTCAGTATATGACCCGCTCGGTTTTGTATGCCCATTCATCCTGAATGCAAAATTACTCTTTCAAAATGAGTGCAGGATTGTTGGGAAGGGCTGGGATGACCCCCTGGAGAGTGACACTCAGCAAGAGTGGGTAAGGTGGCTAAAAGACCTTCCACTCTTAGGTAGATTCTCCCTCAAGAGATGCCTCGTCCCAGATGACTTCGGGGAAATCTGTGAATGCCGCCTGCATCATTTTGCAGACGCTTCACAAGATGCCTATGGTGCGGTGTCTTACCTGCGCATAGTCAATGGGCAAGTCGCGTCTTGCACCATTAAAGACAATGACGATCCCAAGGCTGGAATTGTCGGCCGCAGTTGTGGCTGTGAGAATGGAGGAGACGCTCAAGAGGGAGCTCGGGTTAGAACTGCAGGAGTCGGTGTTCTGGACTGATAGTACGCTTGTACTTCAGTATATCACAAATCTGGACAAGAGATTCCATACGTTCGTTGCCAATAGAGTGGCAGAAATACACAGAGCTTCATCGCCTAACCAGTGGCGACATGTAAACACTGAAGCTTACCCAGCTGATGACGCCTCACGTGGGCTTAATGAAAACCACATAGTCTCCAGTGATAGGTGGAAGAAAGGCCCTGATTTCCTCTGGAAACAGGAAAGCAGTTGGCCCCCAATGCCTGAAATGCGGAATCTCCTCGATAAAGATCGAGAAGTCAAGCAACAAGCTGTTTCACGGGCTGTGAATGTTAATGAGAGTCCTGATGTAATTGACAGGCTCATCAATAGATATTCCTCTTGGCTACGCCTTACGAAGGCTGTGGCATGGATCCTCCGTTTCAAGAGCTGGCTCAAGAACCACCGACAAGAAGAAGGATCAGGTCTGACTGTCGGTGAACTTAAGGCTGCTGAGACGGCAGTTGTAAAGTATGTGCAGGGAAGGAGCTTCCGGCAGGAAATCATAGACTTGCGTGCAGGTCGTTCCGTCAGACGACAGAGCTCCGTCTATAGTCTTTGTCCTTATCTTGACGACACCGGCATACTTAGGATTGGTGGTAGACTTCGGCTTGCACCGATTGGGGATGAGCACAAGTTTCAAGCATTTCTTCCCAAGAATCACCATTTGTCGCTTCTTGTAGTGAGACACACTCACCAGACATTGGCTGGGCATAGTGGCAAGGATCATGTTCTGTCCCTCCTGAGAAGGAAGTATTGAATCCCTCAACCACGACCTTTGATCAGTCGGATTCTAAAAGGATGTCTTGTTTGCAGAAGGTTGATTGGACGACCACAGTTTCAGCGTATGGCCGATCTCCCTGAAGGAAGAGTTACTCCTGGGAAGCCACCCTTTACTTACGTTGGTGTGGACTGATTAGAAGTCTCTCAAATGAACCCGAGACGGGACAGATACACATCTGTATCCATCTGCAAATACCCACTGACCCATTGTCTCAGAACATTAATTTTGTGACACCACTCCAAACTGAAAGGTGGTTACCATGGCAACAGAAAATCTTACACGAATCCATCCTTTTTTTTATCGAATTTGTCAAGGGCAATAGTATATACATAGGATATACAAAGAATGTTCAATTCATATATCTTGGACTTTATGGCAGTTTTGTCATTTTACCACTTTTTACAGTCTTAATGGTTGCCATATGGCTAGTTACCATAGCAACGGTACATTTAATACTTCTCAAACCCTTTTTATTAAATCCATCATACCCCAAAACATAAATTTTGGTTAAAACATCATTGCTTTGTGGCAGAAAACGCTGACATAATTGGAATTTTCCTATTTTAGTCCATCGCAACAGCCATCTTGGACGCCATTTTGAATATTTAAAATTGCTCAAGGGTGAAAGGTCCACACCACCCTAGATCTCATTAGAAACACCCCATAGATGAATAATCAGCAGAGAAAAAAACTATATCAGAGAAAAAAGGGTCACTCTCCTTGGCTGCCGGACTAAAGTACATCTTTTGTTTTCGTAGAAATATTATCAAATCGAAACTAACCACTTGATTTTGGGCCCATACTGAAACGACTCCACTTGATACAGACGCTATGATTGGTCGAACTGGATGCCACACAACGTCCAATAGCAGTTCTCCCCTTGTACCTTGCAGGATTTTCACAAGGTTTCCGTATTTCTTCTCCCATATGTACAACGCATGTTGTCTGGCAGATCCTTAAAAAAAATAAAATAATATAGGACAATTTCAAACTTATTTTGTAAAAATAACAGGGCAAAATTTAGGAAGATAGGTTGTTTTTTTTACAAGAAGGTATGGATAGGGGCTACTGACGAGAGGTCTTGGAAAAGTCTTGAGTTCTCAGAGAGGTTTTGACAAATTCTCTAAAAGGTCTTGACGTATTTACTAAGTTTTAAAAAGGTCGTGATTGACAAAGTCTCAAATTCTCTGAGAGGTGTCGACAAAGTCTAAGACAGAGGTGAAGAAAATCTTGAAAGGTCTTGGAAAAGTTTTAAGAAGGTCTTGACGACTTTTTGAAAAGGTTTCAACAAGGTCTAGGAAAAAATCCGACTACATGAAAAATGCAGAGTAGAGTTAGATTAAGAGTAACTCACCTGCCACAATGTATTCGCCATCCCCAGAAAAACAGCATTTCTTCCACGGCGTTCTGTTGACCAAATCTTGCAGTTTCTGTATGGGTTCCGGCTCGCCGTCCTTACCACAAGCAAGCACCTCACCGCTCTCGTAGACGCGGATGATGCGGTCGGCTGTGTTCACGAGGAAACAGCTGTGTGAAATACGAGAAAGATTGGTGTCACAACAATCATATAAAATACCTTCCCAAAATATTATCCATGGGAAGAAACAGTGATGCCAGTGGCTCTTACCTTCAGGGCCGGAAAAAAAATAATAACTGCATGTATGTGTGCACATGGTCTCGCCAGCACAGTATGTACTGTACACGTTGTACATGTATGTACATTTTCAGTGTGCAATGCAATGGATATGTCAGTGATGACTGTTGTATGGATACAGCACCCTCTATCGAGTCTACATGTATGTACTTCTGATCAATAGTTTCGTGGTACTTTAGCTGTGAATGATTACAGACATACTGCATGTGTGCAAATCATGTACATAGGCTGTACATACATGTCATAGGGCAAATCCGGACATCGTTGATCAGTAAGTGAGACAATTGTCCACTTTTTTTTGGAGTTGGAAATATATTTTCCTTATATTTCCGGCCGTTTACTTTTCTGGCCTGGGAAAAAGGCTTTGCCGGATTTCTTTTTCCAAAATAAGAAAAATACGGAATTCCGGCTATTGCCAGGAGACTGGCATCCCTGAAGAAAACAGGAAATTTTGATCCAATTTGCATGTGGACGTAAAAAGGTTGGTGTAATTAACGGATAAATTAGTTTACAAAACATGAGTTTTTTTTTTTACGATATCCTTGAAAATATACGGATTGAGAACGTGAAATTTCAAAAAATTTGAAAAATACTATGGTTTCAAAATCTCAACGCCTATTGAAAAAATGTGGAGTCAAAGTGCGATCTGGACGCACCTTTATCCCATAAAGTCACAATTCCCAGAAACCAGTTTTGACTTACTTTCCCCTCCTTGCAAACTCTATGGATTTGATTGCTGTCGTATTGCTAGTTCCCGTCGTTACTTTGAAAGATGCAACTAGTTTCAGGTTGTCTGTGGACACGACCAAAACCTGTACATCAAAAAGATAAAGTTTAAAAACATTTTTAACTTAAAATGGCACAAAAAAGCAAGTCTAATTTAAAGGAGTGTGACCAGATCACTTTTTTTTACCCATAACTCCCCGGGACTTACCTTATGGGTCATGAGATTTTTATATCATAACATCCGTTATATTTTTCTGATTACGAAACTGAAACTCTCGCGCTTCTAGGCTGCATATTTCCGAGGATATCGTCGAAAATCCACCGATTATTTGTAAACTAATTTTCCAGTATCAACGTTTATCCGCTGAAAGCATACTCGATAGTTTTGTTCAATTTTTTACTGGAAATTGCGAATGTTTTCGGGTTTTTGGGACATGGGAGGTGTGTATGGGAGTTACTTGATAATATTGGTAAGTTACATCGAAAACTATTTTCCAGAAACTCTAGTCACGCTCCTTTAAAAAGAAAATCTCTCTGAAGATCATAAAAGTCCAAGTCAAGTCTTAAAGATAGTATACATGATTGGTAAACTGTTACAAATAGTTTTATCCCCCTGTGTGATTGAAGATATGCATGATTAAAACCAACCTGAGCAAAAACCAGCTCCGTACTTCGTCTAACTTTTGAGAAAACAGTCAAAACAAAATTTGCAGTCATTTCGCCCTAAAACCACTTCGCCCTGAACCATTTCGCCCTGGGCCTGTGCACAAAGTGGTTTTGGGGCGAAGTGGCATTTGGGCGATGTAGTGTTTGGATGAAGTAATTTGGGGCGAAATGGCACTCGGGCGAAGTGGTTTAGGGCGAAATGGCACTTGGGCGAAATGGTTTTGGGGCGAATTGACTTTTCGTCTCACGAGATGAAAACTAATTGTTTTACTCATTTCTCAAAGACTATAGCACTTCAGACAAATACGTTTCAGGGGAAGTTTTCTACTGTCATCGAGTTTATATTGTGTAAGTAAATCTGTGAACATTTGTGATTTTCGAGATTACCAATGTAGACTGCCTTTAAGTTCCAAACGTTTGAGACTTGAATCACCAATTATCTTACTCTTCCTTTCGCATTCCCTGTGTAGATGAATTTTCCTCGTCTGTCAAATGATGCCACGATATTGAGATCGAACTGAAAGGAAAAAGATAACAGAACACTTCTATGGGTACAGGTGGAGTAATATTAACCCTGGTGGGCTTTTGACAGACTTGGAGAGGCCCTTTTTATATATGGCAACACACAGTATTTTAAATCAACTTACGTCATCATCTGTTGGTACTACCGAGTAGCTGCCGTCAATGTTGAGAATAATTGGTGCATGCTTCATGGGACAAACAAGTATTTTGGACCTGGGGGGGGGGGGGGGGGGGGGAACAAATATAAAAATTTATTTGATTTTGACAGTTATAATTTTTTCAATTTCTTCAATGTCACGGAGGTGCTTAAGCACAGAATTCTGTTTAACACAAAATAATTGTGCTCCGCAAGAACCAGTTACCAGCTGAAATGTATCAGTTTCTAACTGGTACTTTTGCAAAGCAGAACAATTTGCCAAGCAGTATTTCCTGTTTAAAAGCAGCTCCATTAAATTGGGTCCTTCCCTGGGAAATCTGGGCCTCTCGCCAAGCCCCATTCATTTGATTATCCTGCATAACGGAAACCATAAATCATCCTCCTTCCGGCCCAGTGACACAATGTAAACAACAGCTGTTTGCAACCAGTGGCCTAGGAGAGAAATACATGTAGCCCCGGGGGGACAGCGTTTCCGGAGTCTCCCCTTTGGTCTCCATGAAATTTTATCGACAGTTTACATATTTATAATTTTAACTTACTCCTTCCGTGGGTGAAACTGTACTTTAAGAACCGGTGAGGGAAAGCGGTACCGCTGATCACAATCGCTGCTCATAACGTCCCATATCGATATCATGTTGTCTGTGGAAGCACTCAGGAGTTTATGACCGTTGCGACTCCAGCTGAAATTTGAAAAAATAAAAAAATTGACTCGGATATAAAATGGACACTGTACCCCAATTTTATTTGGTCTATCAGATTGACATGTTTTCAACACATGGTTTGCTGTTTGGAAGATTTATTGGAGAAAACCGATTATTGCACATAATTCTTGAAAGGAGAACGACCTGCGTAGTATACTTTTCAAAGTTTGATTTTGACAGTAACGCGATATTTCTGACACAAGTAAACTAACTAAAGATGAGAATCAAACACTGATTTGATGGCGGCCGTTAGGTTTCTGCAATCCACTGAAAGTACTTAGTCGGTATTTTTTTCGTATACATTGAACAAAGATTTGAATGAAATTACCTCCTGGAATCAACAGATAATCTAATTTTAAGATATACTTCCCACTTGCACTTTTGTCGCAAATGTTGCTTTTGTGTAGAAAAACCACTCTCCAAAAATTGCATTCAGTTAGTGCACAAGATAACCACTTCCGCACACACGCAGCATCATTTATTTATCTCAGAAATGCAACATTTGCGACAAAAGTGCAAGTGTGAAGTATATCTTAAAATTGGATGATCTGTTGATTCCAGGAGGTAATTTCATTCAAATCTTTGTTCAATGTATAAGGAAAAAATACCAAAAAAGTCATTTTGAACAGCCCTCTGAAAGTATCATACATTATGACAATCTCCTTTTGCAGCCACCTTTGACAGACTAAAACAAACCTGACTGAGCAGACAGGATGGACGTGCGCGCTGATGATTTTGGCAATTCCTCGCGTCAAGAAATCCCAGATGACAACTCGGCCATCGTTGCAGCCCACGGCAAGCAGCGTGCCTCGTTTGTTGAATGCGCATGTCAGTGCCATGCTGATGCAATCAAGCGTTCCATCACTTTCCTGAAAAAAAACATGTGGTGTTACTGGAGCATTAGTCAGTTTTAAATTTCGAAAAAGTTAAATTAATGACTATAGCGCCCTCAGGTCAAAATGAGAAGAAGCCCTGCACCCGGTTTCACGAAAAATTGCATAGTATGCGCAACTTTTGAAAATGGCATAAGCCCCATAGGCTTGTGTGTAATTTATCACAGGAATGTTGCGCAGTATATGCAATAAAAAGTTGCTTAAGCGGACTTACGCAGTGCATAAAACGGTAAGGATTCGTGAAATTGGCTGTGCTATTTTAACCCTGGCAGAATATTAAAATAACAGAAAAATTTACTTTTAAATCTTGCTTACCTCTGGAAAGTTCTGGCCGAATGTTTCTGAAAATATAAATAAAAATATAACAAAGAATTAATATTAATATGGACATAATGAATGGAATTTTAAATTTGTTTTTAATAGGCCTAGGGCCTACTTAATAGTTTTAATAAGCAGAACAAGTTATTTAGAGAAAAAGTTATCTGTTTGCACGATTTGCAGTTACTGGCCGGGGTGAAGTGGCAACCTAGCCAGCGCAGGCGAGGTGGCGACCAGGCGGGGGTAAGGAGGTGGCGACCGGGTACGGGTACCGGTGGGGGCGCGGCGAAGTGGCAACCGACCGGGCGCGGCGGGGTTGAAGTGGCAACGGGGTACCGAGGGCCCGGGGCGAAGCTTAAAAACAGGGCCTTGGCTACGAAAAAAACTCACCTAGAAGCTCTAAATTCATATTTGGATTTGGACTAACAGACCACAGTAAAATTTAACAAATCTTGTCAATTATTGTTGGCAAAAACAACAAAAACATCCTTTTTTTTCGACGTCTCGCACGCAGTGCAATCAAAAAATGGCGGCTGTTGTAGGCTTTTACAAAACTTTCAATTTATTAACAAAGTAATAAAATTTTCTTTTCATCTACATAAGTTTTGTTAAAAAAGAATAATATTTTCATAAATAAAACAATATTTACAGTTTAGAAATGTGTTTAAATTTTTTCAATTAACTAAAATATTGCGACAAAGTTTAATCTTTTTTGCACATCCGGTAAAAATTGGGAAAGGTCTTGTTTATCTTCCGTTTTGTCATTGTTCAATTGTTAACGAAAAAACACAGAAAAATCTGCAAAAATTGGACATGCTTACCTTTTTTTATCTCTAAATGTTTCAACAGAGAGCGGAGGAGTAGTATAATCGGAATTTGACTTCATCGGAAAGGTAACATTTCCAAAAACGGGCGCAAAGTAAAGGTGAAAAAAGTGCTGAATTTTGCCTAACAATAAAACATTACAAATGCCTAACCATGCTAACTGTACACAAAAGTACAAAACCTGGCTGACAAGTTTTCTTAATCTTATGCCTAATAATACTACGGTACTTTTTTTTCCATAAATGACTTTCAACATGTTAAAGCATGCAGTACACGCAGATTTGATGGAAAAACTCAAATTTAAGAGTAATAACATTTAAAGTTTTTATTCGAAAGAACTGAAGCAATTCTGTCGGTCGCCGCAACGTCACTTCCAGTAGGGCTGGAGTGAAAACAACGGTGTGCCCATGGTGACAAGTGAAGGAACAAAGCCGTTGTCTACGCAAAATGTACACGTATCTAAGCATGAACGAATTTGTTTTCACGCCAGTCATGGTGCTTAACCTGTATACAAAGGCTATGACACCGGGTCAACTACTCAAAAAGTCAATTCCTGCCAATTTTCTTTGTATTATAACAGGAGCAAAGAAACGAAAATGGATCAGCACGATCAAGAAAATGGAAAAGAGACGGTAGAAGCAGAACTTGACGAAACTCAAGATGAAAAACTTGACAACAAACGAGAGGTGCTAGTGCTACCAAAGTAAGACTGGAATCATAAGAGTTGAGAAGTTGATCAACATTTTTTTCTTTAAAATGACTCATCAAGCCTATGTTACATCATGGAGGTAGAAATGTAAGTGCAGATTTGATGGAAAACCCAAATTTTTGAGTGAGACAATTTTAAGATTTTGTAAGGAAACAATTTGTTTCAGCCTGTCTTACCGGGTATATGTTTTGGACACAAGGTCTAAAGCCATGATTAACTTCTCAATTATTTCCGAATATTCAAATTTCTAGATCTTTGGTAACTCGATCCCAACCCTATTTTTTGAAGTAAATTAGCATTTTCTAAAAATAAAAAAAAAAAGAGACTGACAATTTGTTTATTTTTACATTTGTCAGACCAGACACTTCCAAAACAATTCCCAATCCGAGCATCGTTTGCCACATGATGGACATCGCCGAACCCCTGACCAGCCTAAAGAGGGCGCTGCAGCAACGATTACAGTGCAGCCTCCAAGACCACGAAATCTACCTTCAGAATGAAAAACTGGTGATGATTCTTAAAACCTGTCATTGTCTATTATTACACCTTCGTTTATGAGCAAACGGTCCGACTTTATTAACAAATGTCCCAAGAGTGGTGTCTGAGGTCTGTCCCAGGACCTGCAGCCTTGAAAGGAGACTAGTGTCAAGTAGATGAAACATTGCAAGCAGCTAGATTTGGTTTCATGAAACGTTTCATCAGAGTTTGCAACAAAAATGTATCTTTAATGTATCTGCATTTAATCATACTATTGATCATGTCATATTGATCATGTCATATTGATAGATGGATGAGGACAAGAGTTTGTTAGAACAAGGCATCAACGCAGAAGGAACGTTGCAGTTCAACGTCGAAGTCGTCTCAGCTCAAGGTACAAAAAGGAGGGAAAAACTTGCTCCCAAAAATATGCCATTTGTGAATGAATCATGTGGGTTTATTTTAATTGATTGTAAATTTATATACTTTATATACACCCAGTTGTAGTTGAAGTTTCATATAGTCCATGTTTTGTACCAAATAAACCAGGCACTCCATTGGTTGAAATTTCAATGGTCTGGAATGGGAAATAAACACAAGACAATGTAATTTGTTTGTTGGCTTTGGCTCCCACCAGCATTAGCCTTATACTATTGTCGATTAGCGTTTTGCTCTGATGTCAGCGCAAGTCGAAAAGTGCTTTAGCATGTCTTTGTCGTTACTTAATTCTATTTTCCAAATGCATTTCTCTTGCAGGAGTAAATCCTAGGATGAACATTGTGGATGTAATCAAGCCAATTACAGTTGAGGTTGCGGTGAATCCACCCACAGGTATGGCATGATGAATGCTAATATTTTGGGGTTGAGACCTACAAATATTTGATCTTGATTTCAGAAAATGAAATACGTGTAGTAAAGAAGAAAAATTGATCCTCCATTTTCAACTGGAAGTGATATTGATAAAAAAGTGTTAAGCTGTATGATGTGTGTTAACACAGTTCACAGTTTTAATCTATTTAATCAGCAGAACTATCACTTAAATATGCAGGCTCGTCAATGCGTGCATGTGGAACAAATTTGTGCCACAAAATTCACCGCTCCATGACTTGCTGTGAATTTCGTGGCACAGATTTGTTCCTTGCACGCGCATTGACGAGCCTGCGTCTTTAACAATAAATAAATTTGCCAAACACCCTCTGCTTGCAGAACTGGCATCTAAAAATAAAATTAAAAAGACATTACTAACCACTGTCGAACAACTTTTGTTGCAAAAATTAATTTTGCAATAAAAATGAGATTGCTTCAAAGTTTACTGCTTACTTACCAGGAATCTAAATGTTAAATCTGACTTTTGTTGCTTTTTCTTTAGAAGTTGACCAAACTGGTAAAAGCAAATGGGTCGTGTGCAATAGTTACAGGCAGGTGCAGGAGAAAATGGGAATTCCAATCGGTAAGTTCTCCAATCCAAAACAGGGAACATCATTTGGTGTAAAACTTACAAAAATCCTTGTGAACTTAAAGCCTGTGTACAGGATTTACAATGTCCCAAAATTTCAATCAAGCATTTGACAGGAAAACCTGACTCAAATGGAAGATAGAAGTGGTTTTAACTGTCCAATGCAATGATTCCGTCCGAGATGATATCTTTCATAAGAAAACGATAAAGATAACTTTACATGTATATAAATGTGTGTGCGCGCACTTTTTTCCAAGAGCGCCCCTATGTGAATGAAACTAAGTCCCTGACTACCGTGGTATTATGGCTGTGTATTTTGTGCAGTATAGCCAGGGAACCAACCTATATAGGACGGTGGGTTCGCATAATTTCTTTAAAACATGGACACAATTTTTAGTGTTTTCTCTAAACAGAGATGAGGTACTGAGTTGACTTACACACAGGTTGGTTTTTATCATACACATCCTCAATCACACATGGAGATAATGCCCCTTGTAGCAGTTTTCCAATCCTGTAATCTATCTTTTAACCAGGGCAATAGTCGAGTCCATCACAAGTCCTCACAAGCCTTCACAAGTTAAGTCTACCCTGGGTCTTAATTCAAGTCGCAAGCTATTCAAATGAACTCCAACAAAGGCATTATTTTGTTTGCGCGTGTTCATCCTTTGCTTCTTATTACTGGACATGTGACGGACTTGTGCGTAAATTATCACAGACTTGTGATTTTATCGGCTTTGGACTTGTGATAGACCTGTGATGGACTCGACTACAACCCTGCTTTTAACACTTTCAGACCCAAGGCAATGGAGTAAAGAACACACCCTGCACTGGTTAAGGTGGGCCGTCAACGAATTCAAAATCGTGGAACTGGTAGTTCCAGTTTCGCTCCAAGTTGCCGGAAAACAACTCTGTTCCTTTACTAAGGACGAGTTTGTTGGCAAAATGCCAAAGTATGCCGGGGAGCTGATCTGGTACCATTTAGAACTCCTCAAGAAAAGTAAGTCAATTCTTTTTTTTTTATATGCTTGTGCACTATAAGATCTTGTTTCAAGTCCTAGGTAAAACTGTTAGTGGAAAGCATCATGCTTTGAAAGTAGGAGTTAAAATATTCATTTTGTTATAGTGAATCACCGTGAAACCTTAAGTTTCTAAAAAAAGAATTATTTTTTCCTTTCATGTTAAAATAATGTTTCAGCGTTCGAATTAGCACTGGTCTGTTGGCCAAATCGTCCCGGGCCATGTAAGAAAGCCTCCCCAAATGGTCCGGCTGTCCAGTTTAAATAAAACAGACCCACGCCGTACAAAAAGTTCCTTTCGTAAAAAGGACCACGCAAAGGATCTTTGATCGTTCTTCAGACTCTCACGGCAATAAGTACCGCTTTCGATACGGTCCTCCGTTCATCAGTGCAATGTTGCAGTCAGTTGACGAAAAGACTCCACTTTGTTTCAAACTGAAATATTTGTCGTTTATCTGTAATGTGCAGACAATGAGGGTCGCGCAAGGCCGCTGGACCGCCCCCTGCGGATTACCCCATTTGGGTCGGACGACAAGGTGAATTCCCACGGCAACAGAACAGGTATGTGCCTCGTTGGGATTCAAACCCAAGACCAACGACACAACTGGCAGATGCTCTACCAGCTGAGCTATGAGGCACAGTGGTATACTCCCCAGAGTTTCCCCTAATAAGACCTCCGACATACCTGGCAGATGCTCTACCAGCTGAGCTATGAGGAACAGTGGCATACTCTGGTTTTCCCCAAGACCTCTGATGCACCCGGCAGATGCTATACCAGCTGAGCTATATAGGCAAAGTGATATACTCCCTCGGGATTCCCCAAGGCCTCTGACATACCTGGCAGATGCTCAACCAGCTGAGCTACGATGCACAGTGCTTATAAATGTCTTCTGGTATTCAACTTGACATTCGCACATTGAGTATCTGAAACAAATAAAAGACTTAATTGTACAGGTTATGTGTTCGAATCCAGGCTGAGCCATAGTAGTGCACGTGCCCTTGGGCAAGGCACTTTGCCATAAATTGCCTCTTTCCACCCAGAATCAATGCATAGTTCCGAGATTGCCCAATTAACCCTGCCCCCTTGGATATTGTTGCTATGCCTCACACGCTATCGTAAAAATGTCCACACACACTGCACAAACCAATGGGACTTTCAACGAAAAGCACAGATTCATTGGAGAAAACTCAAAGATATTCATGTTTCAGGATCGACAGTTACCGTAGCACGCACTTAGTAAATGGCCAGTGATACAGAGATGTCATATATTCATAACAATTCGCTTTCTTACCTTTGAACAGCAAATCGCCTGGCCTTGAAACCAAACATTCACCCCGAACACAACATACAACGTATGGGCAGAAAATCCTGTGATGTTGGTTTGTGAGGCAATGCACTTTGACCTATGTCGGCGCTGTCTGCTAGCCCTGTTAGTCGGTGGGTTCTGTTGAATGACAAGTCAGAACTATGCATTGGGTACCTGTGAGGGTAGTGAAGATGCTATGTGTTTGATTAGCTCATGAGTGCCTAACAGGCAGCCAGGGCTGCATGCTCCCCAGAAATTTGAGAAGATTTAATGGAATTTAATAGAATGATATCATGAGCCAGGCATGCAACTGTATCATTAAAAAAAAAAAGAGGAAAATGCAAAAAATCTTTTTAAAATGTTTTTTAAATTTTCAATGGGACAGATGAGAAAACAAAAAAAAGGAAATTGGCTGATCCGGTGAAAAGTTGCATGCCTGATGAGCCCAGTGACCAGGGGTTATGATGCGAGTGCCATGAGCACCTTGCTGGACAGATTTGTGTGTGATATAAGAACTTACATTAATATTTTTAAATTACATTATTTTTACAAATAGGTTATTAGGGAGACACCTTTTTAGGGGTAAAAAAGGGGTATTAGGGACACATTTCGAAATAGGGAGACACTTTCGGTGTCACCCTAATTTTAAGAAATTCATTAAAAAAATTAGGATGCAAACCTGACTTTTTAGGGCACAAACCATTAATGTTTCAAATTCCAGTTCGTTTGCTTCAGGTAAAACAAAGATAATTGTCTTCAAAGTTTTGTACATGTTCCTATGGAAATGTCTCCCTATGTACCCATTACCGGGAAAAACTATGGATGCTAGGATAGGGCGACAATTTGTGTGTAAAAAAGCTATATTAGGGCGACATTTTGGTGTCGCCCTAAAATTTTTGAGATTAAAAATCATTCTTTTGAGTCAAAAACCATTTTTTTAAGGTCAAAAACCATTTTTATTAGGACTAGAACTGTTTCTCTTTGGTCTGTAACCATTTTTGGAAGCTTCGGGTAACAAAATAAGGTGTCATTTTGAGTGGTTCTTGCCAAAATTTCGGTGGTCCCCGGGGAAAGGCTTCCCGAAATGTCGCCCTATTGCGGCATCCAGAGTTCCTATAATTATTATTATTATTATTTTCAGGAAACAACGGCCAGATCCAATTGTGGCAGTTCCTCCTTGAACTACTAACGGACCCAAGGATGCAACATTGCATCACGTGGGTTGGGACGGAGGGAGAATTCAAACTTTTAGATTCCGAACTTGTATCACAGAAATGGGGCGATCGGAAAAACAAGCCTACTATGAATTATGAAAAGTTGAGCCGAGCTCTCAGGCAAGTACTCCTAATTTCTCCAATAACGAATAAAATTTATTTTTTTCGATTCCTTCACTTACCAATAAAGTTGCTACATGTACTAACTTTGTATATGTATTTTTAAAAAAGTACTAAAAAATGTTATTCTTTAATTGCCCAGTTTTCGGACAATCTGGCAGAGCCTATAATACAAGGCATCACTGTATGATATAAAGCATGATTATAACTACTTTTTTACCACATATTTTCTGCTCCTAAAGGTATTACTACGATGGCGACATGATAGCCAAAGTCCATGGGAAACGCTTCGTATACCAGTTTGTATGTGATCTTCGCCATCTTCTTGGCTATAGCGCAGCTGAAATATCAGAACGTGTCTTATCATGCACCAAATACAAGCCCACGAAACATGCGGAAGAAAAGAAAACGAACACTAGAGACTCTAATACACAGAAATACTTCATCGAGAAAGTAATGTCCAGTCTGTGTAAAAAGCTTTGATGACGTCATCAAGAACAAACTGTAGAGGCACAGAAGATGGAACTTGAATTGAAATCGACTTTTGCGTACAACTTTTGCACTATCGCTTGTGCCCTGAAATTCTTCACTTTCAAATAAAGTCCACATAAGCGTTACAATGTCTTTGGATGTTGGCCATCAATTTTTACCATTACAATTAGCATCACGTGCCCATATGGGTAATTCCAAAAATTAGGGGTCCAAGAGTGTGACATGCTTTTAAAGATTTTAAAGTGTTTAGTGATTGAAATTGGTTTTCCAGTAGAAACTATTTTTAAATTTCCGTAAACGCCACTTAAATTTAATGTTTGTGTGTGGATAAGCCACCATGGGATAAGACACCAAGGTTAATGAAAATTCATTCTACAGCTAGTTTTCATTGGCGTAGGTAACCCGGGAAACCAAATTCCTATCCAATATAATGGAACAAATTATGAGCCTTTATGGTCTTTTGTTTCATATATTTGTCAAGAAATTGGTGCCGTCTCTGGTAATCACAGGCCACAGTCTATTACTGAGAATATGTGATCATGAGTGGTAATTTTTGATACACAGGGTGTCGTACATTAACTGGGACACCAAACGTTTTGGACCCCTAATTTGGGGAATTACCGGTACTAATTAAAGCAGGCAATTTTTTTAAAAGAAAAAACGTGCGGCATGGTCTCCACATGTATGAATTTTGAAGAAACACTGTACATACATTACTTTTTCTACTACATGTATATATTTTTGATTTTATTTTTACTTTGATAACGGAGAACCTGTAATTTCATTGGTTAAATATGTGCGCGCTTCTTTTAATAAAGGTAGCATTCAGTACAGCGCGAGCAACAATTTTGGCATAAGGCCATGCACTTCCTGGTCGTCCGAATTGTTTTTGCGCTCGAATTGCGTCTACGGCCACCGCAAACGTTTATGTCGTATTCCTTGTTTTTATCATTGCCGGTTAAATTTACATTAATATCCATTTTACAAATTTAATTAATTTAAATACATGTGTGTGTATACTTTGAAATGATTTGTGTTTGAAACTCAAAAATTAGTCTGTTGTCGCATACGCGCACAGACTGGGTCGAGATTTCGCCATCATAACCAGAAATATGTTGCTGACGTTTCATTAAGTTGACCAATGATGAAGCTTGAAAATCTGACAACTGATTCAATATTAAACATAACTTTAGCCATGGTAGCGAAAACTCGCCCAAGAGTTGTGCGACATCAAAATAATTTCTCCAGAGGGGGTCGTCAGCAATGCGCGCGGCTAAATTCGTGCCACGAATTTGACGCGCGCGCATTGCTAGCTGACGAGCCTCTGCCTTTAAGTTTTCTGGATAATGGTGCAATCTATAATTGTCTCCATACAGTTATGATATACACAGTCATATTTTTCTTATGAAGTTGATGGTGACATTAACCAGTTAACGCCGGGATTATTTGAAACATTGCTGTACGTAGGCGCGGGTTTATTTTTAGTTAAAGCATGGAGGAAGGAAAACAACCCATTAACCATGTGCGGTGAAGTATTGTTGCTATGTTGATGCACCGTCATTGTACACCCTAATGTAATTTTGTTATAAATGTTTTTTGGCCATCCGCTACACCGATGTACTATGTGGAAATATTGGCGTGTTTACAGGGCCTTCGGCGTCAACTGGTTAATGTTAATTGAGCCGAGTTGTTTGTGGTCAGCTCAAGAACCATAATGTTATCTGCGCTGATGGGAAAATATGCCAGTGACCTTGAACATAATTATTTCAGAAAAATGCGTGCAAATTTGAAACTTGTATAGGCTCCTCCTAGTCTTGACAAAATGTAGAAAATATTATTGGTGGATTTTGTTGACCGATATTAATTCAAAAGCTTTTAACTTGGGAAAACCATACCGGTTACATAATGTGTATTTATGTTTCAAGATAACATGGGCTGTGAACACATAAACATTTATATATTATATTATATTATATTAATGTTGCCTATAATGTTTCTTAGGGAAAATCGGAATTGGTTTCTTAGATTTCAAGGTCGTAAGCATCACGATATGGGGCCAAGGGTAACCATGCACCCTACCATTGTCCCCCATTGTGTCTCAAACATCAAAGGAATTCCTTTCAATTTTTAGGGGAGTCCTTGGGCCCCAAATCGGGCTGGCATATTCAAGGACACTATAGGAGGATGCACTTTTCAAGTTAGTTTGTACAGTATGGGTATAAGCCTATACATTCAAAGCTCGAAAAATCTCGTGTATCATTGTACATGCATGTACAACTTACTATTTTATTTGTTTATTTACGTTCTGTCTCTTGAACATAAAAATACAGGTAAATCATGTTTTTATGAGGAAATACATGTTTACTAAGTCATGTAAATGTTGCGCCTTTTTCCTTTTGTTGAAGCCATGCATCAGGGTGCCAAGTTTTATAGGGCCGAGATCGTCCGTGTTGGAGATTGAATTTGTTTACTTGTCATGCAAATTTAATAATACTTATTCGCCGAGGGCCGGCGCTGAGCAAAAGTCACAAACGTTCGATCCCATCGTGATACAAAACAACTTCAGTCGGGTCGCCGCCACCAGTAGTCCCAATGGTTGGACTATGACCAAGTTATTCATTGTTGCGAAACCAGCCTGCTGACGCCGTTGAATTGAAAAAAAAATGCTTTTGAAAACGCCCATTCATGGTAAAAGCGTCCTTTGAATAGTACATGTACAAGTATTTTACAGATTGGCGTTGGACTGTGCGTGCATTCGTCCGTTGTATGCCACTATATACTGCTTCGACTGGGATATACAGATTCCGACCCTTTCTACATTGTTTCAAGAAACACCTGTTTTGACAAGACAGCCAAATTGGTAAGTGATACATTTTGAAGAAAGGATGGCATATTTACATCATAGCTTTGGTTAGGTTGGGAGAGTTTGGAACACTGCCAGGTAACACTATGTACCGTTGTAAATGAATGGGATTTTTTTTCTGCAGGTTGAACACCTGTCAGTGGCGTCCCTAAATAATGTGCGTGCATATTTCAGTTGTGTACCGTTTAGCGCCTGCTTGGAAAAACTAGTTATTAGGATATACATGTACTGGTAAATTTATACAGACAACATTGAATTACGATAATCATCCGAATTACGCACTGTATAAAACAATTACGCTTTAAAAAGCAACTTAACCAGCCAACGCCGAAATTATTTCAAACATTGCTTTACGCGTTTAGAAATATAAATGTGAGGCGAGGTTACTTTAATTAAGCCCTCCTAAATTGCTTAGCAACTTCGAAAAACTTTTAAAACATAACAATACCATGCATATAAACGATAAAACAGCAAATCGAAATGCACTACAAACGTTTATTTTATTTATTTATTTATTTATATTAAATTTTTGTGACAACTTCTTTTTCTTTTAGTTTTACACTTTTTGTGTATCCCCAGATTTGGTGGGATTTATGTTAGACCTGATCGTGCTTAGTTGTATTAACCAGTCCGCATTCTTGACATTGCAACATTTGGGAACATATTCGGGGTCTGAACGTTAAATTCATTCACCTAATATGGTCGGTTATCTTGCATTGTAAAGTTTACTATACAAGTAAACTTTTGATATCTTTTGCAAACACTACAAAATATATAGGGTAATGGCACACGTGCGCGCAATAACAGTCGTATTATATGGTACATGTACACTGTAAAAAGTGACTACATCATGCACGTGATTCTACCAAGCTCATGCACCTGAAGTGTTGCGCTGAGCAATGCATACGCCTCATGGTGTGGCGAGTTTCGCCTCATGTTGAGGTGACTGTCACTTCATGTTGAGGCGAGTGTCACCTCAAGTGTTTCATGTGCCTGGTGTGGTAGTCAAAGCTTAAATGGAAACACTTCATGTGAGAGAGATGAAATTATTTTCAGTAAAAACTTTTTGATTGTCAATCATCTTACACCTCAGGTGCAACACATGCTGCTCAGCACGCTCTGACCACCACTTCACACACCTGAAGTGACTATTATATTTTACTTTTTAAATTTTCCGGCCCCACACGTGCATGAGACGCGAGTTAACAAATTAAACCATCACTTGATGCTCACGAGGAATAGTGGTTTGATCTACTTGAGCTACTTGGGGTGCTAGTCACTAACACATCAGGTACCTCATCCATAAGCAGTTACCTGCCTCATGTGTTCATGATTGTGGGACAAAAATGTGCTAGTGAAAATTTTACAGTGTATATAATATACCAAACGAGAAAATAAATCATGATGTATATATACAAACTAATAATTCCACACATACAGAATTGTCATTCTGGTTTTTTTTTTTATTTAATGTCTTCATGTATAACTATATGCCTAGCATGCATGGTTTGTCGTAATTTTCCAGTTTGACAAGTATACTTTCACGCAGACCGGACCGGGTCCACGGTATACGGTAAAGGCACACCACCACTGCGTTTGATATAACGCATTTGTTTTAATCAAATTGATCCACAGCAAATGATATGTAAATGTTATTGATTACCAATGCAATCAAATCAATGTTTTATATGTCCAAAAAATAAGCAGAACACGAACGACGAGTATTGACTATATATTCGGCAAAAATATTGTAATACATGATTGTATGCACTGCTTTCATATAGGATGCATACGTATAAAGGTATAATTTTGAAGTTTGAAGGTGTTAATATTTTTCCAGAAAATGGATTACGTTTTAACCTAATAATCATATCAAATACCTTCCCAAAAAATACTATCCATGAGGAAAAAACGGGAAATTTGCAATCTCCAATTTAGATGCGGAAGCAAACAGGTTGCCGTTGTAATACTGCATGAAACAAGATATAAGGCTAATGAAACTCGATATTATGTTTCCCGTAACCCGCCTGCGTTTGGATTTTCCGGCCGCGTTTGAGATGCCAAAATCCAAAAACAATTCATTATTTTGTATTTTCCCCGAAAATGTCAAGTTTTTAATTTTTTTCTCCTGCCATTTTTGTTCGGGATATTTAAAAGCAGCGCTCGAATTTCACATTTTGGGCGAGGTGCTCATTCTTGTCCTCCTGCCAAAAAATGTTAACGTAGTTTTTTTCCTCCATAAAAAAATACCCCATAAATACCTGGGAAATGGTGAAAGATTTTTTTATAAATACAAATTTGTGTATAAGTTGATCAGGTTGTTTTAACACACTATCAGAGGGTATAGAGCGCCCTAAGTTTTTTATAAAATTGCCGTTATTTTGCAAATAATGAAATGCTACAAAATAATGAATAATGAATATTGAAATAGTTGCCTCATTTGGGCTTGACAAAAATGTTACGGGAAACATAAAATCGAGTTTCATTAGCCTAATAGTTGATCAATTAAAAATATAGTACCGGTACGGATTGAGAGCGCGAAATTTCAGAATGGTAATGAGAACAATATGACACATGATATGGTATCAAAATTGTAAAAGCCGTGGGAAAAAATGGGGGTTCAAAAATGTGATCTGGTTACGCTCATATGCTTTTTAGTTGTTTCTGTCCTGTATACATATATGAAAGTTTCCAGAAATTAAAGCAAGAAAATAAATTTTGTTTTCATTCTGCGACAGGCGTGACGTGAAGTACAAAAGGAATCATTTAATATAGCCAAAAAAAAACCGGTTCTTTGACTCATAATGAAATCAACCACTGAAACATTCCATTCCGCTGACTATTGTATAATGATGATATATACATCAGTCATTTTGTCACCGTGAATTCCGGGACACTATGGCATGCAGAAGTATTTCCTCCATACAGGCGGACGTATTAAATTATACGTATTCTATATGAAAGAGAACAAAAGTTTCACTTCAAATATCGCATTGTTTTTAACTTGGTTCAGACTAAACAAGTAGGCCCTATATATTTTAAAGGCCTATATGTAAGATTTGCAAGATATTACTTTTTGCAGATTCGTGGAATAAGAGTGTAACATCTAAAGCGGGCCTCCCACTGTGCGATTTGTGCCACGAATTAGGTACGATTAGCTACGATTTGGCAGTACGATTGTGTACAGAGTATACACAATCGTAACCAAATCGTAGCGAATCGTAGGCCTACCTATAGGCCTAATTCGTGACAAAAATCGCACAGTGGGAGGCCCGTTTAAGGAAGAATGTGTAGACTAGCCTAAAGAAAGTTTAGGCTTTAGAAAACCTTGAAAATCTAAATATTTTTCCAGCATGAAATACCATTTTGGACGGAAATAAATTAATTTGGTGTTTGTTACCATTTATATCAACACTTTGAGTAAGGTTTTACTCGTCAGCATGCGCGCGCGCCAAATTCGTGCCACGAAATACGCAGCTCCATACCTTGTATACCCGCTGTGGAGCTGTGTATTTCGTGGCACGAATGTGGCACGAATGTGGCGCGCGCGCATTGCTGACGAGCCTGTGTCTTTAATTTATGAAATGACTATGCCTATATAGCCTACCAGTTTTTATATGCATGCCAATAAAACATCTACTGAAATATACGGATTCAAGGCGCAAAGTTGCTATCTTCCTCCATGTTATAACAAACTACTGAGTCGAAATAATATTCAAGTAAATCAAGTCATCCCATTCAGTTTCTTCCGCCGTCCCATTCAGTTTCTACCGCCCGAAATTGCCAACAGTTTTAATGGTTTGTTTAGAAAGAAATGTATACAATAGACTCATTCTGCATGCCGCACAATAGGCTAATACACCGAATCACCGATCAGTGAACAGCCTTGGCATTGCCCGTTAGCCTATAGGCCTATAGCTTTCACCACCGTCTTTCATCCGCTGTGGGAATATGAAAATGGAAAATAAAATAAACATACTTCAAAAGATAAGGTGACCTCTGGTTCTATGGATTTGACCTCATAAATTTGCTCACCGGGGAAACTGGTCCCCAGCAGTGTGGTTAGTGGGAAACACGTACTGGTTGCCGCGTTGGGAGTTTAGAATTCATATCCTGGGGATTTTTGTGGAATGCTTGTTAAACCAGCTCCATGGTTAAACCACGTCAAATTTATGATCGTGAAGTGAAGTTTGTGGCATTGGCAATAATCGCACACTTGTCTTATGGAGTTTTGCCAATAAATACGAGGAAACGATGCGTACTCGCGCGCATGTACACAAAGTGACGTCATCTATGACGCAATTTCAAGTTTCTTATTCTGCTGTCTTTTTCTATATAACTTTCAATAAATGGATTAAATTATACCACTTTATAATTCCAAAGCTATAAATAATACAGATCCGATAAACGTACCGCTTTTTTATTTTAATATTTAGAGTTATTTCCGACGGCACATATATGCATCTTTAAAGTCTTTGAATCTAGAATCATGATCACGGAAGCGAAAATCATATATGCTAATGTGAAACAAAGTTGTAGATGTACCAATTAAAACTAATTCATCAGATGCAAATTTTAATTCTCCACTTTATAAAATGATGTCTTCCCCATAACTTGTTTGATTGGTGACTCAAACGTGCGCAGACTGCTGAACAACTACTAAACTATGCGTCCTTGTGCCGTGTGTATGAACGTCCATGACTAAATACAGGGTCCACCCTTTACAGGTTACTCACTCATTCGCTTTCAAATGGCGGGCCGACCAAAGGTCAATGGATGAATAGAACAGCGGACGAAAGGCAGCGTGCATTCCGCACATTCCATTCATCATTGAGCGATTGTGCCATGTACACACGCCCCCGGCGGCTGTTTACGGTTATCGCCACCTGATCGCGCGCGCTTGGCCAACCAGAAGGCAGGATTGAGGGGGTGATGCACACGACAGGTGTACGTGTGCATTTTGCGAGATGCCATTCTGCTGGTCGACATTTTGGGACGCGTAACCTGCACCTGCTAATTTGAGACAAACCGCAATTAGTTCATCGATCAAGCGTTTATTGGCAACACCGTTATATGCAAGTGGTGGATTACATAACCGTGGTATGTTGTTTTGGGTTCGTTCTTTAATGGAAAAATAACGGAGCATCTGTGTCGAAATAGTGCAGTTTATTGGGTAGGCATTAATATGTTCAGAATGTGTGTGGTCTGTGCGCATGTGGCGAATATAATAACAACAAAATATGTGTATCTGTATGGTTGCGGCGTTGACGCGTTGTTGTGTTTGGTTTTTGGTAAGCGCTGTCATTTGCATGATTTGGTATGCTTGTGGATATGATAAATTTACCAAAGACCATCTACTAACCATGATACTGCCTACACTATTTTTTCTGAACGCTGGGGGTAGGCTTAACATGCTTAAAGGCACAGGCTCGTCAATGCGTGCGTGAGGCCAAATTCGTGCCATGAAATACGCAGGCCGTCCATACCTTTGCTATTCGTGGCGCGAATTTGGCCTCACGCGCGCAACATGACGCAAGATGTTAACAGTAATGTTTTGTAATAAATCCATCTTTGGGAATTTAATATTTGCCTAGAGTTTTAATGTTTATGAAAATTTATATTCGTGATCCTTTGCAAAATTTGGAGTTTTATAGTTATACTGTATACAATCATGACAATAGCCGTTTCTTCCATATTTTAAGTAGCCACATTTTAATTATGAAAGAACTAGCTTACAAGGACCCTACTTAAAACTTTGTCTTCAAAACCCGTGGGTTTCCTTTAAAAATGTTTTGCCTTACATAATTGGGTTTTTTTAATCGCATTTGCATTTAATGATATAGTTGACATGTCACAAAGAGGAAAATTAGTGTAAGCCAGCAATAAAACTCCTAAAAATGTAAATATTGAAATACATCTATGAGCAAAAAATGACCGGAATTAAACCTCAACAATATGCACAACATTTTCCACTCTGTAACTAAAACCATCACCCTATCCTCTAAACCATAAAGCATGGGGTGTTATGGCCGAGCGTCGAACTCAAGTTCCTTTGCCAGTATTAGAATGTGGGTTCGATTCCGGGCCGTGACGGGTTGTGGCTCTTGAGCACTTAATCACACTTGTTCCGTCCTTCGGAAGGGATGTAAAACCGTTGGCCCAGTGTGTTGGTTTCGGTAACGCACTTTAAAGATCCCAGAGCATTCTTTCGTGAAGAGCAAGGGGAGGGATTCCCCGGTGTCTCTGGCTGTTTCTAATTCAACTTAGAAGTTAATAGCTATTCGAATACCTGTGTTAATTGATCCCATTCCTGTAATTGGCGGTCCTTTCGCTGTTGGATGTGGTGAATAAATTAATAAATAAATAAATAAAAAATCATTGACTGACCGTTATAAACAAAGTAAAGTACTTATCTATCTTTAACATACAGTAGCTTTGGCTAGCATGCCATCACGTCCAGCAGCAGAGAAATGTTCTACTTAGTTGCTCCTTGCTGGATGATTTATTTCACTCCACTTCATGTATCTGAACTTGGCCCTTTCAGGTCCACTGAAAACACCTGTTATTACCAGTGAGCCAATATCAAATAAACAGAGTTAAGAGCCTGATTTATGACTTCTGGTGCACTGCAAAAGCCCATGTGGGTAGAACATTTTCCTGCTAACTTTGTTGTAGATCATATATCTAGTATACAAAATCAAATAATAGATGTTGTTAACATGTATTAGTGTACATGTATATTTTTGGTACTGCATGAAGAGTAGCACTAGTAGAATTAGCTGGCAGTTTTTATGGGGGAGGAGGGAACACAAAACATGTTGCTTTAAGGGCTTTATGTTGAATTTAGGAAACACTGTGTATTAATTATCCTCTTCAAGAAGTGACTTCCATTACAAAACACCATCTTAAAAATGCTCTCACCCATGCAGATAAGGAAACAAAAGAGGGGGAAAAGGACAGTTGCAGAGGAGTGTACATCTCAGAAACTTTTTGGGAGGTGGTGAGGTCCAGTATATCAGGATTTTAAGTGGAGATGCACCTTAGGGGTACTTGAAATTTATTAGAGGGAGGGGGATACACATGCCTGCTTATCACCTCCCCCTTAAATTGTGTGCAATTGTGGCATGTTGTAAAGATATATCCCTAATTCCAATTATTCCTCTACAGATTGTTGAACGTAGAAGAACTAAGAACAGCTAGGAAGATGACGTCTTCGTTGCTCAAGAGTGCGATCAGCACTGTACTGAACAAAGTTAGTGTGGATGCACTTAAATGTGGCTTGTGCAAGAATTTCCTCTTCAAGCCCAAGATCATGGACTGTGTCCATACCTTCTGCGAAGATTGCCTCGTCAAGTACCACGCCTCCAAGTACTCCAAGAGCACGCATATGCCCTGTCCAGTCTGTGGTGATGACACAGAGCTACCCGTCGGCGGAGTCGCGGGCTTGAAGTCTAACCTCCACTTGAGTGGCGTGGTGGAGGAGATGGTTTTGCATGATCAGCTCGTAGCCGGGAAAGGGAAGAAGCTCGAATGCGGAGGTTGCGACGAGAATAAGGAATCGGTCGCCCGTTGCATGGATTGCGACCACTTTCTCTGCCAGGGGTGTGTTGAGGCCCACAAGCGCTTCGCGATGATTCGCAACCACACCATCGCGTCTCTGGATGAGCTGCGTACGGGGAAGATTGAGTTGAAGAGTCCCGCTCGGAAACAGGCTCCTGAGTGCGAGAATCATCCTGGGGAGAAAATCCGCTGCTTCTGCGAGACCTGCAGCGAGCTCATTTGCTTGGAGTGCGCCTTCTTGGGGCATGCTCGTCCGCAGCACGAGTCTGTGAGCATTCGGGAAGCTGCTAACCGTCGCCGGCAAAGCATGCGAGACTTCTTGCCGAAAACAGAAGAGGTTTGTTTGTTTCTATATAGTGGTTTTAGGTTGTTACAAGTCTTTACCAGATCACTTGACTCTCCCATGTACAATACTGCGCAATATTTGGTATGGTGCCTAATAAAGAATTATACATGGGCCTCATCCTGATTTGAACCTGTGACCACCGACTATCCAAGCAAATGCTCTACCAGCTAAGCTATGAGGCACAGTGGTTATACTCTCTTTCCCGAGAAACCCTGTAACATTGATGTGGTTTGTGCAGGTTTTTCTGCATGGCAAACACAGGAAAGTTAATCTGTAACAACTGAAAGGGATGTATATTTGTTAGTGAGCTCAAAATTGGGGATGAAATACGCTTTCACGATTAGAATTCAAAACAGAAGGTATACAGTAAACCTGTTCGCCATCAAGTAGTTATGATCCAGACTTCATCGGATGTGGCTCCAATTTGATAAAAACTAAAAAATAATATATTTGCTACGATTCCTCCTCTTTACAGGTGGTTGCAGAGTTTCAACAGGTGCAGAAATCACTGAATACAGTCAAGAATGATCTCAAGATTAATGCTAGTGATGCAAGGAAGAGTGTGCTGGAGCTTGTAGCCTCAAAGATCTCAGAACTGAAACGGAAGGAAAAGGTAAGAAACAGTCAATTTTGCGGGGGAATTTTGCTAGAAGATAAATAGAAATGTCTTCCTTCTTTCGTGGAAACCTATCACGACTTAAGCATTTCCTTGTAGTAAGAGTGCGCTTACACATTGTGACCAGTCCTTACTGGTCATGACCGAGTTACGACTGGTCTTGACCAATTAGTTAAGACTGGTCTTGACCAGGTAAATTTTTTATATTTCCAGTCACACATATGGCAGCACATCCTGAGATCTCAGGGAATTTCCACTCTGCTTAGAAGCGCCGTTACATTCCCTGAGGAAATGCACACAAATCTGTGAAGTTAGGCAGTTGTTACGCTCGAGTCATTTTGATGTACATTGTAATTTAATCAATTTTGTTATGTTATGCTGAAAATTTGGATTGGGTTTTTGTTCTTTATGACTATCCCTTCCTACCGAAATTCCCAGCAACGTTTTTATTTACTCCGCAGTTTTTCAAATTAATAACAGGGATGCATGACGACAAACGTGAATTGAACAAATTCCTTAAATAGCAGCCAATTGCCGACACGGACACTGCCGACATGGACACGGCCAGCGCTACCGAGTATCACACTGTACCGTGTAAACTTACATACATCTGCGTGCGTGTATTTGAACGCCCGCATTGTACTGCCAAGCGTCCTCATTGGCCATGAGCTGCGACAAGATTTCTGTCGCTGCTTCCACAGCAAAATGGGGCCAATGTCAACAGGGCCTCAGAACACACGAGTAGGGGAGTGTGTTAAAGATCACACTGTTGCAAGAGGATGATATGGCAGCAAAGCATTACTGTACATATTCATAGTCATGACCAAGACACCCACATATTGAGCGACTCATCTGCCAACTTCTGAAATTTGCTTTAGTCGTGGTTTGGGCCACTGACTTGCAACACTCTGGTGAAAACTTGGGGTTGCAAGTTTGATACCCGGTACCTGTGCCCTTGAGCAAGACACTTAATCACACTTGCTCCATCCTTCGGAAGGGATGGAAGGCCATTTGTCCAGTGTGTTCTGTAATGCACTTAAAAGATCCCAGGGACACTCTTTCGTGAAGAGTAAGGGGATTCCCGGTGTGTCTGGCCGTCGGCTGCCAATGGCGCCACCCACCTATGTATCTCGATGTTGTATTAGCTTCGTAACAAAAAATAAAATTATCATGTGAAGCGCATGTGAACACATCTATAGGGGATACGCGCTATATAAATGTAATAATAACTTTTGAGTTCAAACTTTAGTTTAGTCTCAACAGAGTCATTACTGTTATGACTCGGTCAAGATGCCAAATGGAGGTTCATGTGTGAACATGTTACAACACCAGTACATGTGCATTCTTCTACCTCGGCTCATAAAAACTATGAATTTGATTGTTGCAACTTGGACGAAATTGGGCTCTATAGTATGTCTCATAATTTGTCTGCTTTCACTCTGTGTGGTACCCAGACTCTCCTTGATGAGATAGAGCACATCGAGAAGCAGCGTGCCCAGACCATGCAGCAGAGTGAACAGACCGTGGGTAACTTCATCAACAAGGCTCGCCACTCGCTGCAGGTGGCCCGTAACGCTATTGAGACAGCCACGGATCCCGACTTCCTCTCCCTGCATCCTACTGTGGAGAGAGAACTCCAAAACTTGACGGAAAAGTCGCCTCCACAGGTACCGCCAAATTTGTTTTGCCAAGAATCAATTCTGATTCATAATAGGAGTTAGTTTTGTTAATTGATTGCAAATGCATAAGACCATGGGTCTCAGTGCTGTAGTCAAGGCTTTCACTAGGCCATCACAAGGCCCTGCAAGTTCTCACAACTCCATGGGTGTCTGTGTTGTAGTCAAGGCTTTCACAAGGCCATCACAATTAGGCCCTGCAAGTCCTCACAATTAACTCCATGCGGGTCTCAGTGCTGTAGCCGCTAGGCCATCGCAAGGCCCTGCAAGTCCCCAGAACTCCATCAGTCTAGACTTGGAGAGGCAATAGCACACAAGCTCTTTAAATGAACTGGGCTGTTAACTCCGCAAATTATAAGTAATAAGATGATATAATTGAGCCAATTAACGCCTCAAGCACCCTGTCTGATGTTCATGTGGTATTCTGTTAACGAACAGGTGCATCAGAAGCTGTCCTTCCTGAAGTTCACCGGAATGGCTAAGGAGGCCACCGACCAGGTCACCCTGGGTCAGGTTGTCAAGAAGGGCGAGTGGGACCTGCATTTGCAATTTGGCAAGGAAGGCACCGGGGAAGGCGAGTTTAAGTGGGCCCGTGGCATCACAGCTTGTCCCAACGGGGACATCGCTGTGGCTGATCGCAACAACAATCGTGTTGCTGTTTGCTCAGCTGAGGGCAAACCGAAGGTTAACATTCCGGCATCAAGTGGTGAGCATGAAGCATTGTATTCTTATTTTGGACTATTTATTTGATAATTGTTTAATTCTTTAATGGGGAGATGTGGTGGTCTCGTGGTTCAAGGCCTCGTCGCTGATAATGTTGTGTCCTTGGACTATACACTTGGACTAGCTATGTTTCTCCATCCAAATTAAATGGGTACCAGCAAATACTGATTGGAAAACCCAACCAACTGCTTGAATATGTATATCTGCGAAGGACTAGCATCCCATCCAGGGAGAGTAGCAATATTCTAACCCAACTAACTGCTTGGGGTAAACCTGCGATGGACTGGCATCCCATCCAGGGAGAGTAGCAATACTCCGAGTCACTCCATGCCATGGAAACTAACAACCTGTTGGGGTAACCCAACTTACTGCTGGGGGTAAACCTGTGAGGGACTAGTATTCCATCCAGGGGAAGTAGCAGTGCTCCTATAGTCACTCCATGCCATAGAAACAAAAGATGAGTAGGCCTTTACCATATAATTTGCGTACAGGCACTCATTCTACCGACTTGGCTTAGGAACTCACTTTTAGCATGCCACGCCACAAGGCCACTGCAGAGGAAAGGTTCAACCTTCGGTTTCCCTAAATAGCGAATATGACCATACCATTCCTCTTTGCAGCTCGAAATGTTGCTTCTGATTCCAAGAACCGCCTGGTGGTAATTGATCGCTCGGGATTCGTTAGCGTGTACGACGCCAGTCGCAAGCAAGTCCTGCAGTTCCCTGTGGCTCCAAATGAGCCCAACGTTGTGGTGGATCCACGCTGCGTCGCTATCGACAAAGAAGACCGAATCTACATTGGTAAGTTGTCGTACCAGAATTTATGCTAAATAGCAGTGAATGGTTAGGAGGGGAGAATTGTACAAATTTCAAAAATAACTCCAGACCTAACCAAGAAAGTTTGGTTATCTGAGCTGCCGCTACAGCACGCGTGCACTCACAGAAACTTGAGAAATCTACTATTCGCCGTAAAGCTGCTGCCAGTGGCTCGTTGTAAACATAATCTGGCTATTGTTTAATAACATCGCAGATCTTGAAAAATTCTATAGTTAAAGAGTTAAAAACACCATTAGGTTGAGGTTCCTCGATCACTTGTACCATGAGCTAGCTCTGGAGTAAATTGCTGTTGGCTCTTAACCACACTCTTTCAATCCTTCGATTGAGATGTAAAGCTGTGGGTCCATTGTGTTCTGTAAAACACTCAAAGAGATTCCAGAGCACTTGTTTGATCATAAGCACTTTGCCCGATCATAACCAGTCATGCAGTTAGTACGTCATGCAGTCTACTCGGCGCAGACATTTCTCAGAGCAAGTCAAACATTATACATGAACTATCATAGTCTTTAATGAGCACAAAATGCTTCGGTACTGCTATCCATCCAGTAGTAGAAACAGCCTTTGCCGGTGCAAACAAAAACCTGCATGGGGAAAGATTATTTTGCATGCAGCCATATTTTGCAGTAGCAACGGACAATACTGTTTTAATGAAGCAATATGTCACTCCAATTGGCATGTGCATGACTTCATGTGTGGAGCGCCAATTCCAGTATTTCGCTTGCAGTAGAAACAGAAAAGATGAAACCCGCTGGCATTGCCATGAGATTTACATGGCTGGGTACATAGGCTACATCAACACAGGCCAGAAACAACCACTACACCAGCCGTGGGAAACGCATCACCAAAACCGCGATGCTCACTGTAAAAGCACGCTTTATAATTGTAACAAATTTATCTTGGCTGCTGCAGGTGACTTCACTCGTCAGGTGATCAGCATTTACAACCCCCATGATGGTAAGCTGGAGCGCAGCATGCAGGCCAGCATCAAGCCCGAGTTCATCTGGGTCACCGGCAAAAACCTCGTCCTGATCAGCAACTCGGAGGAGGCCCGAGTGATAGCCGTGGACCCCTTCGGCGTGAAGGGCAACGAAGCATTCGCCATCGACACCATCTACGAGGGCGAAAAGATGAAACCCGCTGGTATTGCCGTTGATGCCAATGACGAGATTTACGTAGCTGGGTACATGGGCTACATCAACACGGGCCAGGTACACCACTACACCAGCCGTGGGAAACACGTCAAGTGCGTCAGCGATAAGCAGTACATGCCGCAAGGTATCTGCTTCAACAACAAAGGTATGATGGTCATGGCTAATTATCATTCTGTCAGGATCCTCAACATGGCTTAGATCTCGAGTTCACACCATTTAAAATTGCACACATATCTAAATTAGTCTCTGATGCCCTGGCAGAAAAAAAAAACAATAAAGCCGTGTCCGCATTGGACTTGTTTTCTGGGAGGTTTTACTGAGACGATGGTAAAATGAAAAATGGCTAAATTTTACTGGTGCCCGCATTTAGACTTTTTCGACACTGGAAAATTTTACCGAGACCGTGGGAGAGCTTGCACAGTGTCCCTTCGCAGTATGACCTCCACGGCCCGGACATATACTTCCAGAGCGCTTTTACCGACTCGATTGTGTCTGCATTGGACTTATTGTCTTGTGAAAAATTACTTGGTCAATTTTCCTGGGCAGTAGTTGGCCAGGAAAAATAACCACTGGACTCGGGGGGGAAAGTTACCGAGAGGAAAACGTATTGGGCTGTCCGCATTAGACTTACAGTGGGAAAAGTACCCATCGTCTCGGTAAGTTTCCCCCCAAAAAGTCCAAGGGCTTTAGTACTTATATGCAGTATATACTCACGTTTTGCAAAAGTTTAATTTTGGAATTAAAATGCAAAGATCCTATTGACGTCACTCCTTAATCAATGACAAACAATGTGCATAACCATAGCTGTAAAATTAAGATCTTATTAGAGGCAATTAAAACACATTCTACAACCAAAGAGAACACTGTTAGTACTGTAGCATAAATATGAAAGGCAAGCAGGTAACTTAGCGTCAGAATTATTGACGGGGAAATAAGTTAGGACAAACATTCCTACAAGTTTGGGGAGCAAACATAAAAACTTGACTAGTACTTAGTGGGTTTCAAGCCCCATGATTCTGGCGTACTCCTAAAGCCTCGCGGTACATCGACCTTGCAACTGGAAGCAACTAGTGGCAACTAAAGGCCCGTTTACACTAATTGCCTTTGCCGAATCGAACTCTGCAATTTCCAAAAAGGGGAGTTGAAGCTGGGTATACGGCACTAAGTGTAAACGCAAAAGGTGAATAGAAAAGGACGGATCAGACCCGGGTCTGATTCGCCTTTTTCAAGTCACCTTTGGGGTAGGGTTGAACCCTGCAATTGTCAAGGTCGTTTGTAGTGTAAACGCTACCCGAATACAGATTCAGCAATTTGCGTGTCCTAGGGCAGTGCCCGCCCTGTAGTAGATGTAATTGACCAATATCTGGCACTATAGTGCTGCAACACCTAACAGCTCACGCTATTGCGCTGCAGTTACAATAAGTGGTGACTTTTGCGGTTTCTGAAGGCGAGTTGAAGCCGATTTGGGTTGTAGTGTATAAACGCGGCAAATGTTCAGTTTTGCAGTCGCAACAAAAAATGCTGGGTCTGTATCCACCTTTGCCAGGTCGAGTGTAAACACGGTGTAGTGCAACTGGGAGCAACTGATCAGTTGCTTAAAAAGGTTGATGTACGCGCACTTGCAACTATAGTGGCAACTGGACAAATCCCAGTTGCCGCGAGTTGCTCATGTTCTACTTTCTGGCAACTAGTTGCACCCAGTTGCGGTCAGTTGCATCGATGTACGCATACTTGCAACAAATTGCTGTCAGTTGCATGCGTGCATCTGCATGATAACGTGCACGCACATCGGCAGCAACTGCAAGCTTCAGTTGCTTCTAGGTTACAGAGTTGCCGTGTCGATGTGCACGCTCTGGAAATGTAGACATGGCTGGATGCTCCCAGTTAATTGCCACTAGTTGTACAACTAATCAGTTGCTGTCGATGTGCGCACATCGTCAGCAACGACTGATCAGTTGAGTTGCTTCTAGTTGCAAGGTCGATGTACGCTAGGCTTAAAACAAAATCTTGGAACCTTGAAGCAGTGCTAAATCTGTTGCATGGCATTTTATTACTGTGAAATGTGAACTTATTCCAGAGTAGCTTAAATGCCTCTGGCCACACACATCTTATGTGCGACGGCCAGAGCGGTAGACCTTCCCCAGTGGCCAGATTGTTTTGGGCGTGTAAATGTTATGCGCCTAATGTAATTACAACACGCCCAGAAGGCCACCGCCATTTTTGAAACGGCAATACGGAGGAACGATATTTCTGGAACTTGCAGAATGATCGTCACCTCTTGGCCAGATGGATAAATATTTCTGGATTTAACATGTTTTAGAAAAGGTATGAGTTCCTCTATGTGTACTACCGGTAGGTACCATAACTTTGGAAATCTCTGTCCTGGGTGAGAGGAAAATTTTGCTCAAAGTATGGCCGCTCTGGCCGTCACATGATCTGTGCGGCCAGAGGCATTTAGGATAATTCCAGAGGTACTATAGTACTAGTAAATGAAACTATTATTACCACTACGCATGATACATTTTGGAATATCATATGTACGTAAGTAATTGATTTTCGTATTCTTAGGGCTTTGTAGTTATTAAATTTAATATCTTATACAGTACATCACTTGAAACACACTGTATTCTGAGCACTGGGAATGAATACAGTTTTATTCACGTACCAAGTCAGTGTTATTTGCAAAGATATTCTTCTTGTATTTAAAATGTATTCGCAATTTCTTTGTTATACATATAGTGGTATTTTATAGTTAGAATATCTTAATCAGCACTATTATGTATTCAGAGTGTACTTGTATTGATATAATTGCTGCTGCGTGTTATATTTCCTTATATAACAGCCCGAAGAGTTTGTGATGTATATATCTAGGTTGTTGAACTTTGAAATAGTTTTAGTCGAAATTACAATGAATATTATATAAAAAAATAGAAACAATTTATTACTGTAGTTGAAATTGGTGAAATATTTCTCTGAAATACGCCTTTAAATATGGTGTAGAATTTTGTTTTCGTGGGTTTTTGTAGACAATCAAAAGTTCAACTTAAAATTCTTGTTTATCTCCAAGCAGTTATTCATAGTGTATTACCAGTATTGGATTATGTACAGATCTGTAATTGTGTTGACATATACTCAAGTATAGGGTGTTAACAAAAAAAGAAGTAATTAATCCAAATTTGAAAGGTTGTTTTGACCAGACTATAAGTTTACCAGTACAAAGCATGGTAGCATCTTAGAGCAGACGGTATGGTCTTTTAAATAATACCTTGGTTACTTTCCTAGGGTCTCGCATTACTGCACTGAGCACCTTTGTCTTGAAATTGAGGTGCAAAATGGGGGTTGATTCACATTCATGATGAAAAAAAATCAAACAGAATCGACACACAGAATTGAAAATAAATGACAATCACTGTCAATTCTGTTTGATTTTGTTTAGCATGATAGTGAACTAACCCCCATTTGCACCTCAATTTCAAGACAATGGTGCTCAGTAGCGATGCGTGACCCCAAGAAAGTAAGGCATCATTGGAAAGCAGGCTCTGCTTTTCAATTTGGTCAAAACAACCTTTCAATTTTGATTACTTTTTTGAAACACCCTGTAGTTTACATAATGCTTTAAAGTAAGAATATTCTGTTAAAACAGTATGTATAAAGTTTGGCATGCTTTTCTTTGCTTGTCATTTAAATTTGACATAGGCCTATAGCACCAACTATACATGCAGTGCCAGTTAATTAATGTTTAGCTAGATACCAATTCCAGTGTTGCCTTCCATAAACACGTGTTTTGGACGTAGGCCTACGTATTAGGTTGAAAGTGGGGAAAAAATTACTAATAAATAATTAATATACGTACCAAATATTTTTGTGTTACGCATTTCGAGCACAAGTAGACTTAATCATGCGACATGTTCAATGATGATGTGTTCAATCCGAAATAAAGGTAAAACATGTATTACTTTATTATTATAATACACGATTTGCGTTTGTCGTTATTTAAAAAAAAAAAAAGAATTCTGTGGCCTATCCCATTCAAAATTAAGCTTGAAATTCCTGCACATTGGGAAAATAGATCCCACAATAGACAGCCGAAGTGTGACGTGGTTGCCATGGCAATTGGCTTTAAACTATGATGGCAGTCGGGAAAAAAGTAGCAATTGCAAAGCACAGGGACACTGTTCAGTGATTTTTAGTTTAGAGCCAATGCATAGTTCCGAGATTGCAAATTTACACTAGTTTCACACTAATTTTGTAGCATTTTGGTAACGTATTGTATATACAAAGTTTGTCTTAATTTTAGTCAAGTCGGGAGACGTCTGATTCAACTCACTTGAAATCCATTCGTGACACTGCAGCAAAATACATCAGCATAATACGAGATTGCATGAATAATCCTGAATTATATGCCTTCCAGAAAAAAAACCAGTCATTCACTTATTTTGGCCAAGTAAAAATGACACAAATAATGGAAAAACTTCGTCGACCGATGCCGCAAGAGTTGACTTACGGCCGGCATGCGGCAGCTCACGGAAAATCGTCATGCCCGTCCCCTAACGTATCGTGGCGCGCGTTCGCTCCCAGCGCGAGCTGGGAATAAGCGAAATCGTGCATGGCGCACTAGCACTCGACGCTGGTTGGCTGAACGTTGAGAACCATGCTACGGTGGCCTGAGACGACCATTTGCACCCGCGCGCCGTGACACAGGACCTATAGGTCCGACGGATCTTCATTCTTGCGAATTTGTAGTAATAAACGATATTTCTCCGTATTTTAGTTTTAGAATATATAAAAGTTTTTGATAACTTTATTTCCTTTTAATGCCAATTAGTAGGGCCTACAACAGAAATGAACAGATTGTTTATTGCGCCAAGAGGAAATTAAAGTGCGCCACGTTATAGGGGACACCCTTTGCACGGGCGGTCATCATGACAGGTGGCACTCATTGTCACCGTGCGTCATGCACGAGAAGGCACTTATTAGTTTGTGGATTTATTGTCACATCATTTAATATGAAAACCTGCCCCCTGTCATGGCTGACAGTATACAAAAGGTCACGCGGTATATCCAAAGGTCATCTCGCTAGATTTGGGCGCCAAAAGTTCCAACTCTCTGCTCTGCCACAGCAAAATTCTTTAAGATAAATGTTACGTGCAAAGAGCAATTATACGAGCTTATTTTTACGGGTAGGCCTACATTTTTTATTATGATTTACGTTTCGTGTATGACTCCACACATCGACAAAACGGACAAGCCGTCCATTGCAAACGGCTGGGCAAGTTTGAATTAAGGTTTCGCGGTCAAGTGTAAGCACAATGAGCAAATTAAATCCTAAATTGCTTTAAATCAAAGTTTGGAATACATGGCCTACCAGTAAAATGTCGATTTTGGTGAAAGTCTACTTTTTATCAGTAATCAGGTGATGATTAGGCCTACTCATACAAAATAATCGAGAATATAAAACAAACGATCTGATGAATATTTTGTTCAGTGTCTTGCACTTACGCACACCTGGCAGCTGACTTAGGATACAAGTATTCAGGAGTATCACAAATCTGAACAAGATGACGACTGTATTGATCAAACTAGCCAAGCTGGGGATTGAGGCTGCATCACAAACCTGCAAAGATTCTTCAAAAACCACATCGTCTGAAACAAAAGATGACTTAAAAGGAAAACGTGCGCAGGTCGCGACAAAGGCGTTCTCTGACGCGGTACAGGCGGCTTTGGAAGGCGAAACTTTGCCGGCTTCGCGGAAAGACGTTTTAAGGGAATCTCTGAAAGAGGCAGGGTCGAGTGCAGTTGACAAGGGCGTCGAAGCTTTCCAAGAGGCGTTGTTCAAGGGAGGTGTCGAGGCAGCCGCAAAAGCCATGGTGATCGCTGGTCTTAAGGCAGCACTTGAAGTTTTGTTAAAGACGGGAGTGACAGTCGCAGTCAAGTCTTCTACACAGTTTCTTAAGAAGAAGGGTAGGCAAACCGCACTGACTGAACATGCAGCACACGAAGGTAGGGACACAGGTAAAGACCCGCAAGTGGATGTCATTCTAGACGAGGTACTTAAGGAAGCTCTAGAGGAAACAACGGAATCATTTGAATCCGACACTAAAACTACAGTACAAGACGCAAAGCTTAAAATTGAAGCTCACTTTCAATCTGACCCTGAACCCGGCTCTCCGCCAATAAAGAAAGACCAAGAAAACCTGGACATCGACAACAAAGTTATCCTAGACGAAGAATGCACTCAAGATGTCTTCTTCAAGGAAGTCACGTCTCCTTCAGCGACTTCGGCTACGGCGACCATGGATGTCTCCAGCAGCAAAACAACATTAACGTCTATCACGAGCGGCTTGTCTTCGCAAACGGTTAAGGCCGCTTCGGCTATTTCCGCCGGCGTAGAGGGCGCGAGACAAGGCGTACTGAGTGTTCAGCGAACGTTCGGCATGGCGAAGAAGAGATTTGAAAGCCCTACGGTGGTTTTCAAAAAATCAGAGGACGGTGATTCGGATAATGAGTTGGAGATAGACAGTCTGTCGCGATTAAAATGACTCGAGTTAACTCGGGTCATCTGGGTAGTTAAATGACTTGTTCCCAGTCGATTCATTAGATTCGGAAACTTGTTCGAGTTCAGTCTTGTGACGCTTACTTGAGTCAAGAAGACTAATTTACAATATGACTGGCGGCAAGTCGCCAAAGCTGTTATTCGGATCTGACTCGAGTCAAGTCATGCATTGACTCCAGACGATTATTCCAATTCAAGGTAGAGTACATCATTTGTAGTGACCCCGTTTTTTTTCCCACGAATAAAGCCTTTGCACGGCGGCCATGACAGGGTAGTCACATTGTCACCGTGCGTCATGCATGAGTAGGTGCTTTGTGGTTCCATTGTTACATCATTTACATAAGAAAACCTGCCCCCTGTCATAGGCCGCTGGTGCAGCAGCTCTATTGACGAGAAAAACCTTACTAAAAGTGTTAATAACAATGGCAGTGGCGGATCCAGCCTTATTAAAATACAGGAATACAATGTATTTCAGGGTCCGACCCCCTGACACTATGAGCAAAAACATGTACATGTTCATTGTAACCCCATTGTTAGTAACAATGGTGTGTGCCCAATTTCCATTGTTAGATGTTCATAGTGTGAATTTCTTTGTATTCCTTTGTATTTTAATGAGGCTGGATCCGCCTCTGAATGGTAACTACCAAACACCACTTGATTTTTATTTCTGTCCAAAATTGTATTTTGTGCATGTGTGAGACAGCGTTATATAGTACTCGTACTCGAGTACTACCCGAGTACCATTTTGAGAGTACTCCCCCTCGTACTTGTACTCGGATGTTTAAAGTTGCACTGCCCATGTTTTGGCCGATTTGGGCGTCAATTTTTTTTTTTAAAGATAAATAGGTATTTTTCTAGAATAGGAAAAGTTATCAGCTTTCATTTGGTACCAAGAACGCAAAAATCCGTCAAGGATTAATGCCAGTCGATTAAAAACAAGAAATTATTAAATGGCTGGCAGGTCAATTAATCGACAGGGTTATGACGTAAATGTACATGTGCGCGTACATGTGTACATTGTACACATACTATGTACATATGAGCGTACGCGCACATGTACAACATGTGAAGCACGTTTCAAGAAAAAGGCTTGTATCTCCAATTCCCGACGTCGGAAATTTAAGTTTTTGATTTTTTTCGTTACAGAGACACGTAAGCTTTCTAAATTCGTTCGCTTGTGTAAATAATTTTTTTAAATCCTTTCACCGAAACACGGGCAATGCAACTTTAAGTACTCGGTACTCGGACTCCTGTACGTGTACTCGGTTGGCAAAATACTGGGACTGAAATGGTACTCGGCTGTTTGAGTACTCGGCAGTACTTGGTACTCGGATAAAAGTACTCGACTACAACGCTGGTGTTAGAAATTAACTGAAGGTGGTTTTCTATTTAAAAAAAAAACACACCCGTATTTTGCTAAGACTTTATTACCATTCAACTCAGCACAAAAACCATGTGCATTTTTCACGTTTTCAGACGTATTACTGCACATGTGGCTGATATTTCTACAGGGCAGTTTTATCAACATGGGCTTCTAATCACGAGTGGCAATAACGCCCCTTTTAACAGTTTACCGATCATGTGTTCTACGTAACCTTTAACCGTGATGATATGCAGGAAATTGCAGATTCAATGTTTTATCTGTATTTTATAACACATACGAACTTTATTTAAGATTAAGAAGGATATAATCAGATAAGATACTTACTTTTGCCTTGAAATTATCCAGAGAACCGGTTTTACCAGGAGATTGAAGACTCATCACTACTTGAAAGCAGGGACCATCTGCAAATGTTTACAAATTAAATGTCCGTTTATACTGTGCACCATAGTACAACTAGCTGCCACACGTTTTTATTATGACAAACGAACTATCAAAATCAGCGTGAATGACAATAAAAACATAAAATTTGAAGTAAAAATTCAGTTTTACTTATGAAAAAACTTGGAATTAGTTACCCAATCTCAAGTTGTGTCCGTGACATAAGGTAGGCCCTAATCTTTCCCCAAAAACATTAATTTGCACGTACGTTTTTTGCGATAGTAGGCCTACACTTTGTGCACAAACTTTTAGATTCAGCAATGTCTATAGATTTTGTACGTACATGCATTTCGAGTGTATTGGTATGGTAAATAATTCTTTAACAGGATCCCACAGGGAATTTTAGGTTGAACAAAGATTTTAAGGAAATTACCTCCTGGAATCAATAGATAATCCAATTCTAAGATATACTTCCCACTTGCACTTCTGTCGGAAATGATGCATTTCTGAGATAAATAATTGATAAAAAAAGGTAATTTCCTTAAAATCTTTGTTCAACATAAACGAAAAAAATATACTTTACACGGTACGCATAACGTGGCAAAACGTAAGCCAAACTTCTGATCCATAAACGCAGACATTACCTCGTGTTCTCTGCTTCCATGTCATGTCGTAGACGCACAAGCCACATTCGATGAGCTGAGGTCCTCGCTTGAGTGTCGCGCCTTTCTCAATGATAATCCACACAAATTTCCAATGTAGTTGCTTCTGTGATTAGGGGTTGGTTTTCCTTTGCTATTCCGCGTCCAGATTTCGAGATAAACCTCTTTTTGACAAACGTTTTACAAGTACATGTAGTACTTTGAAGAAAAACTTTCATTGACAAAAACCTTTACCGGCTTTAGATACATTTTGTCGCACATGTGGCAGAGGGTTTGCCTCTTCACTCATGTTCCCCATTCGCCTTAACAGCAATAGGCTAGAGGGCGCTATTTAGTTGGTAATACAACTTTTGTAACAAATGTATTTTTTTTGGGTCAAAAATAATATTTTTTCGGTTGTAAATATGTTACAAGGGCTGATTTATAAATTACAAACAATTAAATTTAACAAAAATTATGTAAAGTGAAAATGCAGTTATTTGCATTTACTTCCAATTCATAAACAAATCAAAGTCGCCACATATGCAGCGCGATATGTGGCAAACGGACTGCCCCCTACCATTGTTCCCCTATTGTGTCTCAAACATCCAAGGAATTTCCAAGGAATTCCTTTCAGTTTTTAGGGGGGATTGGTGCGTTAACAAAAGGGAGAGTGTGTTGAGGTATAGTGGCGTTATGGGGGAATCCCTCTTCCACATGTCGTGCTGGGTATAGTACTCCATTATACAGCGTCTCAAACTTCTAAGGCATTTTAAAGGCACAGGCTCGTCAGCAATGCGCGCCCGCCAAATTCGTGCTCGAAACACGCAGCTCCATGCCTTTGCTATGGAGCTGCGTATTGCGTGGCACACATTTGGCGGGCGCGCATTGCTGACGAGCCTGTGCCTTTAAAGGAATTCCTTTTAAAATGTGTTGCAGTAGAACCGGGAGTTCCAGCCGAAATTTCGAATATACGTTTTTTATATTGTTCGTTTTCAAACGGAATTGATGAAAAAGAGTGTGAAACTAAACACCTCAACAAAAGTAAGTTTCCACTAAATAATTGCTTATATCTCCCAAAGTAAATTTCGGAATTACACGAAACTTGGTGTGAATGATTAGTGCAATGCATTGAACGTGCATTTCAAGTGGTGGGTCCATACCTTAGGCCTATATCATGCATGAATGAGCAGCATTTAAAGGTGAAATTGACTTTTCAAAAATTGCAAAATGCAGTCAACAAATTATTCCTAATTCTTTTTACACATGACAAGTACAATTTTCAAACTCAGTATCTTGTGTATTAAACCACCATGATTTTGTAACACATGATAACATCGATCACGCATATTGTGTTGATGAGACGGGTGATCCTCCGCTGCGGAAGGGTAATCCGAAGCGAGTTCCGTCCGCCATCTACCGGGCAATGTGACATTTAGTCCCACGGCACACACACGTTGCCCGCCCAAAACCGGAACTACAATGAATGTCAGCTCCTCTCCAGAAAACGGAAAAACCCATTCGGTCGTCCAGGCTGTCCAGTGAAATCTTCAGCAGAAAATGAGACGTATCCAAAGCAAAAAGCTGCCAAGTGAAGAGCGAATCGTTTCCGACAAAGTCGTGAGTCTCGCGCGATAGTGAACGGCTGGTAAAACGTTTAACTCGACTATTGACCGTTTTTTATTAATTTAAGCTTTTGTGGTTAATTACAAGGACCATCCAAAAGTTATTGTCAAGGATGCTGTATCACTAAATTACGCAAACAGTAGGCCGGTGTGTACCGGTACCTTCAAGACAAAATGGCGGCGTCCATATCGGCACATCATGTAGGCCTATTGGGAGTGCGTACTCTAGTTTACTATATCTAACTCTATGGGTTAACACTACTGTTTGTACTTGTAGTAACACTTTCCCTACAATGTTCTTAGGTTCCTCGATTTTCTCAGAACCGTTGGCAGATTTTTATATTCGTTATATCACGCAGCAAGTTTGGAATATTTGATTAAAAACCAATGCAGTGTTCGTCCATAGTTGGTCCAGGGAGGTTTCCTGTAGAATAACATAGATGAGATAGCATTAGGCCAAGTTCAAAATTATAAAGTATTGTCAGGTCTGTTCGAAATAGAAGATGATTAGCTATTTGTTTTTAAATTTTAAGCCGGCCTTCCACTGCGCGAATTTCCCATGATTTTTTGATATTAACTGAGACTGTATGAACGTCTCTCTCAGGTATTCAAGGCACAGGCTCGTCAGCAATGCGCGCGCGCGCCACATTCGTGCCACGAAATACGCAGCTCTATGTCTTTGCTATGGAGCTGCGTATTTCGTGGCACGAATTTGGCGCGCGCGCATTGCTGACGAGCCTGTGCCTTTAAATCTCAACAAATATTACCTAATCCTGGGAAATTCGTGCATGGCAAATTTCGCATTGTGGGAGACCGGTTTTGCACCGTGTCCTACCGTGAACATCGGGGTCTTCAAGTCCTCGGCATATAGCAAGATATTCCGGCGACTCGAGCAGAGTCTGGAATGCTGGATTCCACCAATTAGGCACGGTAGCGTCTTTACGCATCATCATTGCTTGGCCGCCAATGGCGCACCTATCGAGCCGATCCGAAGCTAGCTGCAAGTGGGTTGTCACTTGTAGATGCTCGTCCAACAAGACTGCGTCTACCTGTGGGAAGTTAAAGGGACACATTGCCTTTAATTTCACAAACATTTTGCAGTTTAGAAATGTTCCTTATACCTTTTAAAGAGTTGTTCGTGCATTGCACTCGGGTCACATTACGCGAACGGCAAGTCCGCAGTCCGCATGATGAGCGAATGGCTATCTGTCAAGATGGCCGTCTCTTGCCATGACTACACAAAAAAAACGACGTTTCACTGCTCACAAGAAATTGAAGAAAATACAGACCGTAAGTCGTGAGAACCTTTGATACCGTGTAAAACAAACCTTAGTGAGTTGTTGTTTCAGTTATCCAGTTGACACGTTGAGAAAATTCACCAAAAATCCAACCTATACATGTATATCCCGCCATCTTTGTACAAATCACATGACACTCGTCAGGAGTAAGAGCGCACTCCCCGTTAATCTTGCCGTTCGCGCGCGCAGGGGTATGCTCGTGTTAACACGAGTACAAGCCCGAACGCAGCCATAATGTGTCGTACTTTTTTTTTTTAAATGGCCGCTGACCCGCAAACATTTGACCCGCGAGACTTAGACGTATTCCAGCAGTAAATACATCGTCAAAACTGCTTGTTTTCCTTCTAAAAGCGACGCCCGTGGGGGTGTGTGCGGTGGTGCCCATTTCCAGCCCCGGAATTGTTTTTATTCTACATGTATTTGGTATATGTTCATATGTTTGAATCAGACCATCGTGTTTGACAACAGCAGAGATCCGTCACTTGCAGGTATCATAAACAAGAAAAAATTACAAAACGAAACTCTGCTGGCACCCCAGCCCCAGCCTACGCGTTTAGCCACGTCCAAAGACAAAGACTCAGACAGTGACCACAACCAGATGATTTGGACGTGGCCCTATTAGTTTCGAATAGTGGCGCACCCTGGCTCGGCGGCTCTCTTGCCACAAGATCTGGTCATACACGTTACTGACTGATAAAATATGTTACAACTCAGGCTCCTTGATATTTTGGTCAGAGGATGTTACAACCTTTTTGAAGAGTTAATTTTGTTGTGTTATGGCCTCAATAGACCTGAAACATGCATGGCATCAGACTTTTTGTTTTGTTACATGAGCGCTATTCAATGTCCATACAAACCGTGACATACATTTATGTCTTAGGTCTATTCGCAACCTACCTCTTTGTTTGTAACAGCCGACAGTAACGCCTGTTCAGAAAAATAATACCGAACTTGTCCAACGGTTAAATTGCCACCACCCTGACGGAAAGAAAAATACGAATACATATTGGAAAATACGGTATGTACATAGTGTTCGTAGGACATTATTTTCCAACAAGAAGAGAATAGGGGAGTCCCCACTTGGGACTCAAACCCACCTGTATCTGTACCAAAAATATCCTGCATAGACCCTTTGCACGGAAAGTCATGACAGAGGCCGGACACAGTCACCGTGCATCATGCACTATAGGTATAGTCACATCATAGGAAAACCTTCCCCCTGTCATGGCCGTAAACATCCGTAACAAGAATTTCACCACTGTATGCTGATCCATAATTTGTTACCGTGATTTCAGGATATCGTCCCAGACAGATCTCGTCTTCCACGTACGACTGTAAAAAGCCGATCGTCTTCCCTCTAAGGTCCCGCCAATTGAAAGCATTGGGCGGCGTTCCTAGGGCAACCATAAAAATCGAAAGGTGTGGCTTGCTCATGTCAGTCGTGAACTTGAACGTGCGATCTCTGTTGTATGTCACAGCCCAAGCTGTTCCAAAAAAGAAAGAAACCAGAAACAAAACCAATTTTATATCGTGTGCTCAGAGCAGATTCACTTTATTACACTCCTTTTGCAGTGGTTTTACCCGCACCCATGGACCACTGCTCAACTTCGCATGAGATCCCGCGAAGAGCGTGCGTGACAGTCAGGTGACATGTTTACTGTGTCAGGTGACAGAATCTGGCCAATCACGGCAAGTGTTATCAGGTGACGTCAAGCACGCGCTTCGCAGGATTTCATGTAAAAGCTTAGGAGTGTAATTCACCATGTAACAAATAATCCCAACATTATGACGTTCTGTTTTCCAACGTTATGAAGCTTTATATAAATACATGGTTTGAGAGGAAATAATGACTCGGAGGTGTTGGATGACAGAACTATCGCCCGAGACGCTGCTGAGGGAGATAGGCCTAATCTTATAATCTTCAACGAATAATATTTACATGTATCTGTTTATTTATCTGTGTATTGTTTTCATTAGGCACCACACCAAATATATTGTGTTCGTAAAAATAGTCAGTCCCGGATCCCATATTAAGACAGTTATTTTGCTAGGAAAAGAAAATTAGAACTACCAACAGACCTAAAACACAGACGTCATGATTTGTTTACATGCGTATTCCATTTCTCTAAGCCGTCTGGTACCCTGAGACTACCACATAGAAGTGCGTGCATTTGAACAAACCATGACGTCACTATGACGTCATTATGTGTAAGGCCTATTGCGCTACCGTGACCAAACACGCGTCAATATCTGTTCTGTAACCCTTCCCCACAACAAGCAACCCTTGTGTACCGCCCTCAAGAGTTACGATTTAGAGAGCTCTACCTACCCGTACAAGCATCATACCATCGCCCTTGTAGTCCGATGCCAGACCTTCCCGGTTGCCCAGCAACGTTCCGCCAGCAGTTCTCGTACAAGTCCCAAACCAGCTGGCAATTCTTGTTAGCAATCCGGCACACTGCAGATTTCCATTTAAAAATTTTGAATTAATGGTGCATGACACGTTAGTTTCCAGATTAACGGGTCTAAACATATGATCGGCTGCGATTGCTCATTCGAAACTAAGACAATTATCTACTGCTGCTGCTTGTAGATAATCCCTATAAAAATAATTGGGGCAAGCCGGGCAGGGGTTTGGGGCGTATCTTAATTAATCTCTGGGAGGGGTGGTTATTTCTCTGTAGGGCTTGCTAAGCTCAAGTGATAGCCAATCCCAATCAGTAAGGAACACATGCACTACCGTGATTCGAGACCACCAGTTGACTTCATAACTCAATTGGTAGGGCGTCTGCACGTTAAGCAGAAAGGTCCGCGGTTCGAATCCCGGTGGAGCCAAGTTGCTTTTCACTGCATCTAGATTTCCCAAACTCATATAGACATAATTATAAGTCCACATTATTTTGTATCGAATTCATTCACCCCAGCGGTCCCTGGGTCATAATTTATTTTAACTTAGAATAAGCCCCGCCAATAGATAAATATAAATCAAAACAAAGGATGTTTACGTAAGTGAATAATTTGTTTGTTTTTTTCTTTTCTAGCATCGTATCCGTTCCTTTTTAAGTATTACTACAACATCAATCATACTAAAAGTACTACTAGTATTAGGCCTAAATGCAAAGATGCCACTTACCGGCGTTAATGATGTCGACGTTGTAACCTCGTATCTGTCCGAGTTGTCGGTCACTAAATTAACGAAATATAACAAGCAGATATTTACTTCTTTTGTAACTGACCGGATTTGCTTCATGCACCGCTGAACCACCAAACGTTAGTACCTTAAAAAAAAACCTATTTCTAATAACTGCGTCGTTTATCAAACGACGGCGGTGTTATTTAAAAGTCCCGCCTGCCAACCTTTGGTATTTTTTTCGTATACATTGAACAAAGATTTTAAGGAAATTACCTCCTGAAATCAACACATAATGTAATTTTAAGATATACTTTCCACTTGCACTTTTGTCGCAAATGTTGCTTTTCTGTAGAAAAATCACGTTTTCTTCCTCAAAAATTGCCTTTACAGTTAGTGCACAAGATAACCATTCACGCGCGCGCGCAGCGCCCTCTGTTGTCGCGCTTACGCACAGACCGCTCGCCACTTCATTTTGTGTATTACTTTATGCAGTAATTTTATCATTTATTTATCTCAGAAATGCAACATTTGCGACGGAAGTGTCAGTGGGAAGTATATATCTTAGAATTGAATAAGCTATCGATTTCAACATATAAATTTACCCAAATCCGTGTTCAATGTATATGAAAAAAAATACCCAACCTTTGACCTGCCTTCCCAGAGTTCAAAGCGAAACTTGCCCAGTGGCGTTTCTTTTGTTCTTCGAGAGAATTCCTCAGTGTATACAACGTGGTTTCCGGGTCAAAATTGTAAAACCGGTCTAGGTTAGGCATTGTCGTGCCTGTAGTTATTAAAGGTTGCGGACGGCGCTTTCATTCAGAGATTGGCTTACCCAGTCCATTGTCATCACATGTAACTCGCGGTATTCTTGAACAGCGCCCCCATATCAAAATGCATTGTAGACTTGCAGGGCGCTCTGCTTTTTCACGCAAAGTGTTACCGTAAACATGACGCGAGAATGCTTATGTAAAACTTACAGGTATTCCAGGTTGACATTGTATTCACCAATTGCAAAAGTCCAAATCCGGTCATCAAATCCGGCTTTGGTTGCATTCTGTCCTGTGGTAAAAAACAATACTTTCGCATTTATTCATGTAAGGCGACCTGGATTTATAGAGAAGTGTGGAGAAAATTCGACGTTTTAGCTTTTCCTATATCGCTTATTGCGAATTAAACGCCATCTAGCGAAAGTATAGAATCAGGAACCAATCTAAGGTCAGCTGTTTCAATTCCATTGGGCGCGAAAACCCCCCAAAAGGTCTATATTTACACGTTGTTTTACTTGTTCCTATAGGTTTTGTACTGACGGTCAGGGATAGTGTTCAGATATGGGTTGCTATCCCTCAAGTTTTCTTGAACTCTTTTTGTTATCTTCACACAATTTTCACCCAAAAATGTGTACACATATACCTAAGGGGAGTCGCATATATATATATATCCAATCCACAGTGATCTTACCTTCCGATGCTTGGACCGCATTTCCGCTCGAAACATTGACAAAAATGTCTCCCCTCCTCACAACTCCAAAACTCCCAAGAAGTAAAGCGATGACAGCGACCACAACAGCGACAACGGTCAACACCCAAAGCAGTTTGCTCCCCTCGTGGGACGAGTTCTGTCTCGACCACTGCCGCGGTGGTTCGGAGCGCATTTTCGGTGTGTGGATCACCTGACGCGAAACCGGAATTCCGGCATTCTGTTCGGGACCAGCGGTAGTTCGTCTACCGTTCCCAAAAGGTCCATCGTTTCGCTCACCCAGTGGAACTATGTCAAGTTCCGTGTCCGGGAAAAGAATACCAGGTTCATCCGGATTAATCTTTCCCTCCATTTTTAGAAATATGTCTTTCACACAAAAGGTTCCTCGCAAATGGTCACTGCGTATCAGCCCCAAATATGATCCAATTTAAACCCCAAGGCAACTGAATCGAAAACATACTATATACCTCCTGCAACTGTTTTCCAACTCATACGTTACACACGTTTTTGCATTAGTGCACAAATCAATAAAGCCTTTACGCGTGAACGACTACCCTTTTGAAGTGACCCTTGACAATAAAACGAGGATTTTATTTTTATGGTTGTTGTGGGACGTTACAAAAGTTCTTTTCTTTTCTTTTCAGGGTAGTGTAGCAGTCAATACGTGTAGCCTATAGACCGAGATCGATGTGCAGGGGCAAATTTGAGGACTTTAAAGGCACAGGCTCGTCAATGCGCGCGTGAGGCCAAATTCGTGCCACGAAATACGCAGCTCCATGCCTTTGCTATGGAGCTGCGTATAGACCGTATCGAATAGCCGCCATTTCGTGGGGCACCACTTAAACCGTTCAACAATGGAAGCACAATATGTGCAACCATGCATGCCCTCAAGGATCAAAGAAACTGTCCCACGAAATGGCGGCTATTCGATACGGTCTATTTCGTAGCACGAATTTGGCCTCACGCGCGCATTGACGAGCCTCTGCCTTTAAAGTGAACTACATGTATGCCCATTTTCCAAAAGTGTGCTTTCCCAATAAACAGTATTTTTAATTAAAACATTAAAAAGCCGTGCTAATATAAATCAGTAAATACGAAAATTGAAGCACGTTGGCGTACGCAATTTTTTTTCTCATAAAGGTAAGCATAGCATATTTCAAGTGCTGACAAGCGCGACGCTACAAATATCACTGCTCAGGCTATCCTTGTAAAAAAATTACATCAAAATTCACAGAAATAGGTGCAGCACTCAAAAGACGTAGGCCTAATTGAATGCTGCTAATAGATGAAAAATGATGAAATGAGTTGCATTTAGCGTTTATGAAATTTGCCATTTTCGAGCCAGCGCGGTCGATCAGAAATTGTGGCAAATCAACAGGCTATTAATAACCATTGACACAATTCTTTCTGCTATGCGAAGCGCCCAATGCACATTCAAATTTGCAATGCAAAAGTTCAATTTTGTGTTTTCTGTGGCAATTGGAGTGCATGTAAAGTACCATTATGGACTATACATACAATAGCCTCAACCTCACCAAGCCAGATACGGGGCGGGCACCTCACTGCATATAGAATCACTTACAGTGAAAAGGTTTCACACTCTGCTAAATTTACGTAAAAGGTTTGATATAGCCTACTGCATTCATAATATGACGTTACGTCGGAAGTTTTTGTTCCTCAATAATGCACCTATCAATTGTTCCCCCCCCTCCCCCCACCCCCCGGGCTACCCCACCTAAGCGGTGGGGATTGTCACTTTTTGCGTGACAAAATCCCCACCCCTGGGGCAAAATTTATATGACAAAAATCCCAACCCTCGGGTGCAAAACATGCGCGTTTTGTATACAAATGCAAAGAAATGTGTATTTCAATGGGTCAAAATCCCCACCATAGGGCACGAAAAACGTGACCAATCCCCCACCTAGGGGGTGGGGAAGCGCGGGGGGGGGGGGGGGGGGGGGGGACAATTGATAGGTGCATATTATACATGGGTACACATTTTGTGCCCGCTTTGTTGAGGAAAAATGACATAAAAACTACCCGGTATCATCTAAGCTGGCTGCCCAGGCATAAACCCACGCCCAAAAATACAAACGAAATAATTTATACGGAAAGGAATGTTCAGCATTTTCTGAAACTCATTGGCTCGTTCCACGAAGTTGATAAACGGTTGACCATTTTGTGGAAATAAAGAAATGTCACACTTTGTTCCTCATATTAGACAAAAAATAGGATATAGCTCACTTTTTGTTAAGATTTGTTCAGGTGAAATTTGCCATGGGGACTGCAGGCAATGCACTTTAAATTAAGAAAAAGAAAATGGGCCACTGTAAGTTACCCTAACGTATAGCACTTTTCCTAATGGCTTAATTTAAAATCAAATTATCAATATCAATTATCAAAACGTCCACTCTCCGTGTGGGTGACCTTAACACGTTGACTGCCGAGCATATATAGTTTCCACAGGGCGTTCCCACAGAGGGCGTTCCGATTTTCTACGAGTATAGACCGTATCGAATAGCCGCCATTTCGTGGGGCAGTTTCTTTGTTCCTTGAGGACATACATGGTTGTACATATTGTGCTTCCATTGTTGAACGGTTTAAGTAACAAAAGGTGCCCCACGAAATGGCGTATATTCGATACGGTCTCGTACTGGCAGAATCCGGTACACCTGTTATGTCGGCAGTCAACGTGTTAATGGGTAGACGTGCATGCAATATTTATACAATATCGATTTTTGTTATGTGTAGAAATTAGAACATTTTAATTTTGTAATTATTAAAATGGATTGGAATGCAGGTAACGTTTTCCGTCCAATTTCTGGCAAAAAGCGAACCCGTGATTATGCAATGCTATCCAGTTGCATCCAAGCTTTGTGCCTTATTCTCCCTATTGCTCTTTCAAACCGCCCATCCCTTAAAGTTGCAATGTCCGATTTTAGGCCGATTTTCAGAGCGCCAATTTTTTAAAAGTTAAATTGCTATTTTTTAGAATAGAAAAAGTTATCAGCTTTCGTTTGGCACAAAGAACGTAAGAATCCGTCAAGGATTAATGCCAGTCGATTAAAATCAAGAAATAATAAAACACAGGCCCTGTCTTTTATTCGACAGGGTTATGACGTAAATGTACATGTGTACATTGTACACATACTATGTACATATGAGCGTACGCGCACATGTACAACATGTGAATACCGTTTCAAGAAAAAGGCTTGTATCTAGTCCAATTCGCGACGTCGGAAATTTAAGTTTTTTATATATTTTACGTTACAGAGACACGTAAGCTTTCTAAATTCGTTCGCTTGTGTGAATTAATTTTTTTAATGCGACTTTAAGTCCCTTCCTTTTAATCCTTGAATCCCGAAACGGTGTAAACATCCCCGGATTAAAACACCAGCTGCCAATGATTACTGTATCGAGGACAGGGAATTAAATCCAAGTGGTTGAGGCTGTTGAATCTTAATCCCATGGTAGGTGCCAGGATTATTCCTAAAACACCTCTGGGTAATGGATTTTCTCATACAGCTGCATGCAGATAAAGGTTTGCCACAAAGTTTGAAATTTCTTTCGTTCCAATTAAAAGAGCTTGACCAGATCACATTTTTGACACGCCCCCCCCCCCATTATTTTCACATGGGTCTCGATATTTTGATACCATACCATTTGTCAAATTTTTCTCATTACCATTTCGCGCCCTCAATCTGTATATTTCCAGGGATATCATCAAAAATTCACCGAAGTTTAGTGAACTAATTTATCGGGTTACATAAATCAGTGCAGTGATTACATCAACCCTTTTTGCCTCCACATCCAAATCGGGGTTTACAAATTTCCTGTTTTCTTCCCATGGATATAAAATACCTTTCAAAATATTATTTTATATGATTGTTAGGTTAGAACAGAATGTTACTTTAGGAAAAATCTGGTCACGCTCCTTTGAGACAGCGCTACCTAAATTAGTTCTCTGCATTCCTTCGGTGTGCTTTATAAATTTGTACATTTTAACACAGTGTGTAAATCAGCAGCTCAGTACCTCAACTACGTTTAGAGAAAACAATAAAAAACTGTGCTCATGCTTTTAATCGAAATTGGTTCACTGCTGGCTATATACTGCACGGAAACCTGAGCCACGATACCACGGTGGTCAATTAGCCTTTTAGAAGTATGGCGGAACGAAAGGAGAGGGCGCAATTTTATTCGGGTATGCATTTTTTTAACAATTGTAATTCTTTCCAAAAACATGATTTTCATGTTGCAATAATAATACAGAGACATAATTATAAAATAAATAAGTACAAAGTGAAAAATGCAGTTATATTGCATTTTATTCGATTTTATACCCACTTCAGTGCGCCCTCCTATTGTGTCCGCCATACTTTAAAAAAAAGCTAATGGTCTGGTTTCGTTCACATCAGGATGCTCGTTCACATGTGCGCACGCATTATATAAATTCGTCTTCAATTATCTTTTACTGATAAAAATAACAAGATATCGTCTTGGGCTGAATTAGTGCATTGAACAATTGGAACCACTTTATTTACAGTAGACTTTTTACAGTAACATACATGTATATAGCTGATTACAATTTTGGGACATTGCGAATGTATCCTGTATACGGGCTTTACATTTTTCTCAGTTCATTTGAATGTAATGTCGTCAATTTAGATTCGATTTTCTTGCTTCGATTTACGTTTTCAGTTATCATGTTCTAATAAAAAGATATCATCTCGGGCGGAATTATTCCATTGCACAATACCACTTTATTTATAGAGTTGACTTTTTACAGTCAAATACATGTACATGTATATACCTATAAACAAATACTCATCTGCTGTCTCACTACGTGGCCAGCGAGGGGATCGCGATCCCCTCGCTGGCTACATCGTGAGACAGCAGATAAGTATACGTGCCTTTACAATTCCCCCACAATTCACTGCGCGCGGTACATGGCGCAGTGCATGATGGGATACAAATCTAGTACACTTTGGCTGGGCGCTCAATCTTCTCGTGTAGAATCGAATGAGAATTGGCAGGTCAGTGGAGCTATCGTCCTCTTCAAAACGCGGCGAATTTGTGTTTTTGACACAAATGTTCGCTGGTAATAGAGCTCAGATACAGATTCAACCAACTATATATCTGTTTTGGAATTATATCGGCGTCTAGGGGTGGAATAATTGAAATGACTGTCGAAAACCCGTTGTCACGGTAATCCGTGAAGCCGAGCGAGTGCGTGTCTCGAGTGCCGTGGGTACCGCGCCCAGGCAAAGTGTACTAGATTTGTATCCCATCCCGATTACCACGATGGATAACCTATTTCGTTTTATGTACATGTATATAGCTGATTAAAAGTTTTAGGACATTGCAAATCCTTTATACGGGCTTGACATTTTTCTCAGTTCATTTGAAAGCATTAGTCTATTTAAATTGTGTCCGCACAGTTTCCTTCGATTTACTTGTTTCAGCACAAAATACACGCCAGATGCTTCCCTGTTAGTATTCCCCATTGATGTCTCCTGTGTGACGACTGTTGATCGAGCATTCATCAATACAGCAGCAATGCCCCGCAGGTAATGCATATAAATGAATGTGTTGTGTCCTTTGCATTGGAAGCTTGCAAACCGACGTTTACATTAAAGTGTAGCTCCAATAAGTTCCCTTTACTTCTGGAACGTTGCACTCATTCTCCTTGTCTACTGATTTAAGCCATTTATGTGCTAATTATTTGCATAACAGAGGGATTTCCAGTTGAAAAATAACCGTCTACTGTGCTTTTATTTGTTACGAGGTTCGGAAATACATTATAAAGTTGCTTGACAATGGCACAACACCGACAGACTCGATCGGGATGGTAATTCGAAATATGTCATTCTTTTTGGCTATTTCATAGGAAACATCATCCTTGAACCTCGGTTCTGATTGCTAAACGCAGTTAATAATACTAACTGCGGACTTGCTTCGAATCACGTGCCATGCATACACTGCAAAAATTGTGGTGTTAAATTAACACCAGTGGTGTTGTCTTATATAGGGCCTAGATACCGAGCCTGGTGTTAACATTTAACACCATAGGTGCCTTGTTTGCAGGAGGTCGTGGGTTCGAATCCCACCGAGCACGCTAAGATTTTTTTTTATATTGTCTCGGGAAAGCACTGAGTATACAGTGCTAATATCCGTCGGGTAAGGGCAAAACAAACCCTAATTAACATTCATTCTCCCCGACGCAAGCTAAATCAATTACTGGTGTTAGTTTTAATTCCACATTTGGAATAAATGCATTATTTTTAACACCCTAGGTGTTAAAACTAATAATTGTGGTGTTAAAACTTAACACCAGGCTTGGTATCTATATAAGACAACACCACTGGTGTAAATTTAACACCACAGTTTTTGCAGTGTATCAAACTGCGAATTTATCGTTATTTTCATCAGTTGTTGAACCTGCTTATACATTGACAGTCTCCTTATTTTACATGATCCTTGGTACCACGTTCAGAATGCTGCTGGACCAAATGCATTGTCAAATGTCTAGAAAAAGCAATCCCCTACTCGCTTATACATTGACAATCTCCCAATTTTACATGATCCTTGGTAGCACGTTCAGAATGCTGCTGGACCAAATGCATTGTCAAATGTCTAGAAAAAGCAATCCCCTATATACTCGTTTCCCGGTGCATCCTGTGAACACAGGTCGTGCGCGTATATACAAGACTACGCACAAAATGGCTACGCTTGTAAAACATCTACGCACGTGCGATGACATATACATGTAGTATAGCATAAACAGCAATTTTTAGTTCTCAGAAACAGTGATGTCGTAGTTCTGTCAATGGAAAATAATGCGACCACACAAAATTGTGTCATTTAGCTGGCACATGTTAATAGCATGTTTCTGGCTACAAACAAATCAGCGCACAGCAACGTGACCACGTGATTCTTGACATTGGGATCTGCCGTCATGCTTTGAAATGGGTATAAACGGTAAGGTGCCTCAGCACATCTTTAGCAAATCTTTGTCCTAACTTATATTTTTCAATGAAGTTATAGCTGTTCAAACTTGAGGCAAAACGATGCGTAATAAATACCAAAACAGAGCAGAGTCAGGGAACAGTCAGACACGGAACAGTCGTCTGGTACCAACACATGCAGTGCACTTTTTGAACATCCTTTGCCAAACGACTAACAAATTTGACAATATTTGCTACAACGTCCGTAAACCTAGTCTACGTAGGGTCTCATTAGCATTTCAATTTAACATGAAATTCGCGAGGGAGTAAGAACAGTGGGGTCCGTCAATTTGAAGTGCCATTAGGTACCTGTTACCGGAAATTACTGTTGGTTTGGGCTTCCCTCAAAGAGACCGTTTTGTCTTATGGGTGGATTCATCACTGGATTGCATCCAAGTTATTTACATTTTCAGTATCAGTTTGATGGAGCAAATCTAGCTCCCAAAGTTATCTAGCTTTTAAGGTCGAAAAAAAAAGGCGTCCTGTGAGGTCGAGTGAGGTCGAACGGGTCCGGTGAATCAAGCCGAACCGGGGCGATTTAACCAAGCCGAACCGAGGCAAACCCAGCCAAACCGAGCCGAAACAGAGTTGTGCCGACCCGAACCTAGCACATACGCCCTGCACCGTGATTTTATTTAATGTTTCTCCATCTAAATTTCCGAACATTATAGTCAATTATAATAGACTGCCGAAGTGAATACGTCACCTTTTGTTGGTTGCCTATAGACAATTGGCTCTAAACTAAAAATCCCTCAACCGTGTCCCTGTGCTTTTGCAATGGTACTTTTTTTCCGACGGCCATGATAGTTTAGAGCCAATTGCCATGGCAACGCACGTCACACTTCGGCTGTCTATTCCCAGTCGTAAAGCAATATCTTATACGTTTCACGCTATAACTTGTTGCCGCTGTAAGACCGGCCCCAAATTCATTTCCCTCGTTGTTAAAATGTAATTCAGTGGCTAGTTCACACTTTTGGACCAACTCGCGAAACCTTTTTGACCAGGTCTCAGTGGTAAGTTGACACTTTTGGACAAACTCGCGAAACCTGTTTGACCAGGTCTCAGTGGCTAGTTGACACTTTTGGACTAACTCACCGCGAAGTCTCAGTTATGTAAATTACTTGCATAGGCAATACTCATTCCCATACTGTATATGTATTAGTGTAATATCAGAAAGAGCGCCCTCTTTTCGCCGTAAGTGGGAAAAAAGCGGCTGGCTTCACTTGAATCGCAGAAACGAAAAGCGCCGACTATGTACTGCAGTTTATGTACTCTAAGTCAGAATTAATAAAACAAAAATGCAAAAGGCGACATGGCTGGGAAATCGAATCGAGTAACATCTAATTGAATTTAATGTCATACTGGATTTAAGTAACAAAAACTGTGCAAATCATCTAGAATTATCGGAGAAAACGGCGGTATATTTGACCATGTTCTGCAGTGGTTCCTCACTGGCGTCACTGACCGCCATTTTGCTCAATATATGCAACTGTAGAATTGCTTTTCACTCGGGAAGATTATCGGGAAAAATGCAATCCTTTTAGCACTTATTGCTGACGTTTTTGCAGCATTATTGACATTAGTAATTTGTGATTCATGCATGAAACAGTCGCCGGGAGTGCGTATTACGGAGGAAATTAAAACTGGCATTAGCGTGTCTTTTGAGCGCAACACTCAATCACAGCCATCTGAACGACTGAAACACTACTCTTCGAGGATTTTCAATCAGACGGGAAAGTTTCACCAAGACTCACCCTTCCATTAAAAGACATCGTAACAGATTGATATTAATCTGCGTTGCAGTGAATGTGTTTTTATATTGTCATGTTTACCCTTTTCTGTGCATTTGGTTAACTAACGCCCTTTGTCAATGTGGTACCAGGTGGGTAATCACAAATGCATTGAGAAAGGCACAACTAGTGATTAATCCGTTATTAGAAAGTACACATTGAACTTCACAAAAGGACAAGGTTACAGACCAACGTTTTTTTAAAAAACTTCTAATGACATAACTTTAATAGGCGTTCTTCCCTCTCTCTCTTCCCCGCACCACCCCATTTTAAATATTTTTTAAACACAAATTTAGTGGGGAGGGGCGTATAGCCCTGATCCGACTTTAAAAATTGTCGGAGTATAGGAAATGTGATTTAGCTTGAGTCGGGAGGAATGAATGTTGATTAGGGTTTGCTTTGCCCTTAATTAACTGACGTAACGTAACTGTGTACGAATCCACGACTTAACCACTCGACCACCGAGCTGGTCGGTGTTTATATGGCAGGTTTAGCAGTGGGTGCCGCAACTGATGAGGGAATGTGATTTAGTGTCCGTTAGGGAAATGAATATTATCTAGGATTTGTTTTGCTCTTACCTAACTGTATACTCGATCAGTGCTTCTCCGAGACACATTTGAGAAAAATGTCATGGAGTGCCGCCGCCGCCGCCTCAACTTCTGCCGCAACTGCTACTGCAAATACAATTGCTACTGCTACAACAGATGTTACTACAAACACTACTGCTACTACCACTTCTACTGACACTATACCACTACCGCTACTGCCACTACCACAGCTGCTATCGCTGGTGACTGACACTGCTATCGCCGCTACTGCTACCAAGCTGCTACCAATCGCTACCACTGCTATTGCTACTTGTACTACAAGTGCTACTGCCACTGCCACTTCTACTGACACTACCACTACCGCTACTGCCACTACTACAACTCCTACTGCTGACACTGCTACCGTTGATGTCACCGCTGATGCCACCACTGCTACTGCTACTACCACTGCTATTGACACCATCGCTACCAATAGAGCTATAGTTACTGCTACTTCTACTACGATTTATACTGCCACTGCTGCTTCTACAATTGATGATGATGATGATGATGATGAAGACATTTACATGTATATCGCGCACATATCCATCCCAAGGATGCTCAAGGCGCCGTAACACTATCACCCCTGTTCATTGGGCTCATAATATTTAATAATCCATCTCAACTCCCTCGGGAGTATGCAGCAACGGCAACCTGTTTATATGCACTCATCAGCTAATTAAACTTCCACTCAGCTTTCACTACCCTCACAGGTACCCGTTTATTCCTCCTGGGTGGAGAGAGATAAGTCATGGCAAAGTGTCTTGCCCATGGGTCATTCCTACTGCTGCTGCTGCTGTTCCTGCCGCCGCCATCGCCGCTTCCGATCCACTACAATTGCTACATCTACTGCAATTGCTACTGCCACTACTACTTCTACTAATTGAGTTTCGTCTTAACTTTTTAGGGGCAACTTATAATTAAGTGATCTGTACTAATTCGATAGTGCTAAATCCGAATCTGGTTGTTCACATCGTCCAAATTTGCACATTAATTCATTGAACGAAGACTATATCTGTTTTGACGAACAACAGACACCAGGTCACAAAGATACCCTGGCGCTGTTCCGCATAAACATTTAAATGTTAAAATCAAGATTTTAAACTGAATACTTCTATTTCTACTACAATTGCTACTTTTACTACAATTACTACTTCTACTTTTACTACAATTACTACTTCTACTTTTACTACAATTACTACTTCTACTTTTACTACAATTACTACTTCTACTTTTACTACAATTACTACTTCTACTTTTACTACAATTACTACTTCTACTTTTACTACAATTATACTACTTCTACTTTTACTACAATTATACTACTTCTACTTTTACTACAATTATACTACTTCTACTTTTACTACAATTACTACTTCTACTTTTACTACAATTACTACTTCTACTTTTACTACAATTACTACTTCTACTTTTACTACAATTACTACTTCTACTTTTACTACAATTACTACTTCTACTTTTACTACAATTACTACTTCTACTTTTACTACAATTACTACTTCTACTTTTACTACAATTACTACTTCTACTTTTACTCGATTACTACTTCTACTTTTACTACAATTACTACTTCTACTTTTACTACAATTACTACTTCTACTTTTACTACAATTATACTACTTCTACTTTTACTACAATTACTACTTCTACTTTTACTACAATTACTACTTCTACTTTTACTACAATTACTACTTCTACTTTTACTACAATTACTACTTCTACTTTTACTACAATTATACTACTTCTACTTTTACTACAATTACTACTTCTACTTTTACTACAATTACTACTTCTACTTTTACTACAATTACTACTTCTAATTTTACTACAATTACTACTTCTAATTTTACTACAATTACTACTTCTAATTTTACTACAATTACTACTTCTAATTTTACTACAATTACTACTTCTACTTTTACTACAATTACTACTTCTACTTTTACTACAATTACTACTTCTACTTTTACTACAATTACTACTTCTACTTTTACTACAATTACTACTTCTACTTTTACTACAATTACTACTTCTACTTTTACTACAATTACTACTTCTACTTTTACTACAATTACTACTTCTACTTTTACTACAATTATACTACTTCTACTTTTACTACAATTACTACTTCTACTTTTACTACAATTACTACTTCTACTTTTACTACAATTACTACTTCTAATTTTACTACAATTACTACTTCTAATTTTACTACAATTACTACTTCTAATTTTACTACAATTACTACTTCTAATTTTACTACAATTATACTACTTCTACTTTTACTACAATTACTACTTCTACTTTTACTACAATTACTACTTCTACTTTTACTACAATTACTACTTCTAATTTTACTACAATTACTACTTCTAATTTTACTACAATTACTACTTCTAATTTTACTACAATTACTACTTCTAATTTTACTACAATTACTACTTCTACTTTTACTACAATTACTACTTCTACTTTTACTACAATTACTACTTCTACTTTTACTACAATTACTACTTCTACTTTTACTACAATTATACTACTTCTACTTTTACTACAATTACTACTTCTACTTTTACTACAATTGCTACTTCTACTTCTACTACAATTACTACTTCTACTTCTACTACAATTGCTACAATTACTACTTCTAATTTTACTACAATTAATACTTCTACGTCTAGTTCTACTACAATTACTACTTCTACTACAAGTGCTACTGCTACTACAAGTGCTACTGCTACTACAATTGCAAATGCTGCTTCTACAATTGCAAATGCTGCTTCTACAATTGCAAATGCTGCTTCTACAATTGCTACTACCGCGGAAGGTGCAGTTAAGCCCGCCGCACACCTTTGCGATTTACCGGATAATCGGATCATCGGACCACATACCGGAAAGGTGTGCGCTGAAACAATTCGGGCCGGTCTGACCGTACGCTATAGACCAGAGCAAATCAAATTTGTTTGATTTTTCCGGATCCGATGGTCCGGTGTCCGATGGGCCGGTAAATCGCAAAGGTGTGCGGCGGGCTTTAAACTGCTCTATGAACACGTTATATTTTGCAATAATGAATTTGAAAGCCTAAATTACGTAGAAATTCCCGCTTAGTATCAGCATCATTGAGGTTTTCTTTAAATATGCAGATACCGTGGATCGTCTATTGACCACTCTCACAGACGCCATATTCGTAGGAAAAATGCTACTGCGTATTAAACGCCATCAAGTACGCGCACGCACCCCTGGGAAAAATTTCCAAACGCGCGCGCGTGTTGCTCGAAATTGTTTTGAAATACGGCGCAGCCGATGCGCGTCATAAAAATGTACGCTCAAGATCCTGATGCACGTGACTATTTGTAGGAAGTGACGTCATTTGAGAGTGATCAATTGATTACAGAGGGAATGTTATAAAACGAACCATATTAATTGCGATTTTAATACGAGGCATAAATGTATATTTAATATTACGAAACAGATTCTTGTAAAGTCTTTTTACGCTGCAATGTGAAACAAAAACTGTTTTACGAAACCACCCACGCCATATTCATCATCTTCGCACGTGGATTGTACGCACCGGAAGTCGTATTAACTGTCATTTTCTAGTCAAAATAGGTCTTCCAATAACGTGGCCGTAGGCAGTTCTACTCAGTCTGATGTTTGCGTAATACAATGACGAAGCATTATTTATGGGTGACAACTAAGATGAAGTAAAACAAAAACAAATCAGTTTTCCGACCTTGCATACTTCTTTTCTTACCTATTTCCTAAAGCCATGGGCCCGGAAATGCCAGAAGGAAGAGTACACATGGTTCAGAACTTGGCTTTTACTATGTTGTAAGAAATCTGAAGGTTAAACCAAGAAACCCGCCACAATGTTTTAAATTATGAACAGGAATAAACATGTAAACATACAGGTAGGCGACAGAAAAGTGCACACGTAAATAAACCGTGGCCACACACTGTTTTGGGGTTATTAGCGTGTGCAGCCAATTTGGATTTGGGTGTACAAATGTAATAGTAAATATCTCTTGACCGGTATTCTGAGTATACCCCGCACACATTTTGGCAGGACTCCTCCGCCTCACCCCCCTTTTCCCTGTACCTCAACATACTCTTCCCTCGTCATTACACCCTAGTCCCTTCTCAAAACATGCAAATAATTTCTTCAAACTTTCGTAGATATTTTAGACACAATGGTGACACGGCGGAAGAGGCGAGGAGAACCCTCTTCCACATACACTATGAGCAACTAACAATGGAAATTGAGCACACACCATTAGTGTGTGCCCAATTTCCATTGTTAGTTGCTCATAGTGATATTGTGCGCCAAATGTTTCGGGGCCGGACACTGTTTTAAATATATGCTTCCCGCGTCCCATTGGACATGTCAATGTTAACAACGTCTTTTTTCCCTCAACGTCTTGTCTTGAGCAGTTATAGACCTTAACTGAACACTGCCTCTTAGCTTCCATAAAACCTGCGCTACTTTCTTCATGGTCTGGAGTTTAACCTGGCTTAAATTCCACCCCGTTATTTCTGACGCACGGGTTCATGATCTATCTCACGTCATGGTCACTAATGAAAACTCTCCCTCATTTCTCTATATAGGCCTAGTACTACATGCAGCCAGCAGGACCGTGCTTCGGTCGGGTCTTTTGACAAGAAATCCTGCCGATAAGAAAACGGCACAAACACACAACAGAGTACGCCATCCGTCTCACATACGTTTCCTATTTGCTTTAATAGATTGGTTTCAGTCTAGCAAATATTTGCTGTAAGAACCGGCCTGGCTTGCATCCAAGCAGGCGCCTGTTGGATTGTGCGGACTTCAATCGCATTGTTCCTGCAATTGATTTGCATAACATTTGGCAGATATGCAAACCATAAAAGGGTCGGCTAAAAAAATGGGGTTTGTTATCAGCAAAACTTATACCAATTAAAGCCGGCCTACCACTTTGCGATATTTGCTACGAAATTCCCACGATTGGATAACATTTGTTGTACCTATACACCTTAACCTGTCAATGGAGTTTCTACACAGTCTCAAGTAATCTCAACCAATGTTACCTAGCCTAACCGTAGAAAATTCTTAGCAGACATCGCACAATGGGAAGCCGGCGGAACAATTAAACATTTGACGAAATTCTTTTACATGTTTTCTTAGGTTTTACTTCTCATCATTTTACCCTACTATAGGGTAAGCCTACCTTTGGATCCAAGGAGATTATGCAATACTTCTGTTATACCCTACAACAAAGTTAAGTTAAGGGTATACCTTTAGATTTAAAGATAGTATACACGATTGGTAAACTGTTATACAAATAGTTTTATCCCCCTGTTTGATTAAAGATATGCATGATAAAAACCAACCAGATCAAAAACCAGCTCGGTACTTTTGAGAAAACAGTCAAAAAAGGATTTGCAGTCATTTCGCCCCAAAACCACTTTGCCCCAAAACCACTTCGCCCTGAACCACGGCCTGTGCACGAAGTGGTTTTGGGGCGTTGTGGCATTTGCGCGAGGTAGTGTTTGGACGAAGTGATTTGGGGCGAAATGGCACTTAGGCGAATTAATGGTTTTGGAGCGAATTGAACGAAAAATAATTGTTTTGCTGATTTCTCAAAGACTATTATAGCACTTAAGACAAAACCATTTCAGGGGAGGTTTTCTGCCGTCATCATGTTTAAATCGTGGAAGTTATGTTCTTCGAGATACCAATCATGTGTACTGCCTTTAAGGAGATTATTAAATGTCTCCACAATGTTGTCTGTCTCCTTAACACACTCATCTTCCTAATAAGTCTCTCATTGAACAGATTAGGAACAAACATTGCACGGTAGCCTTGCTACATCTTACTAACGTGGAATGATGCCCAATTCGGTTCAAAAGTAGAACTATGAACTCTTGGTATAAAAAAAACGTGTTTCAGGCATGAAAATCGCTTTGACTGTAAAAATGCTCTAAAGGTAATGAGATTAACAAGTTTCTCAAAGTAAAACAGGCTAAGTACCCTGTTACTGCATGTTTTCTAAAAGAAGCTTTTGAGTTAGGCAATTTCCTTGCGTCGTAAACTGCTTTCCAACCAGCCGATAAAACCCATCTACCCTAAGGCAGTGATTAACTTTAAGAATAGTCACGCAGTCTAGATCTAACGCCCCTTTTCCTCGAGTCCCGGAAAATTACCTCTAATAGCAAGGTCACGTGGATAGTTGCGTTTGTTTTCTCGAACCAGGAAAATACACCTGTTGTACCAAAGACAGCTGAAACGCAAATGGAACTGATGAATATCAAATTGGTGACTTTAAAATTCGTAGCAACGGTCATTTCACGCTGCCAAGATTCAAAACCGTTTCAGGAAACTACTTTTCAATGCAAAAGCACGCGTTGCTCAAGAATTTCAAAACAGAGTTAAAGGTTTCCACAGTCTTTGATGAAATCCCAAAGCGTTTTACAAATAAACATCTCTAAACGCTTCAAAAAGTATAACTTACAGATACAATAATGTTTACAAACAATTTAAAAACAAAACAAACAAAATGACTATTCGTGCGTGCGTCGGATGGCGGTTAAAGCGTGATCATATTGTACACACGGATCACTGTATAGATCACTGCAAAAACTGTGGTGTTAAATTAACACCGGTGGTGTTGTCTTATATAGATACCAAGTCTGGTATCTATATAAGACAACACCACTGGTGTTAATTTAACACCACAGTTTTTGAAGTGATGGTGAAAAAGACATTTGTTTTCATTTATATTGAATTAAAACCAACATGAATGTATAAGCCCTCTTGTTATGTCTATAACTTTTTTTTAAAGAGCACATTAGTTCAATGAGTAAGTTACAAGTAACCAGTGACAATCGCACTTTATTCCATCCTGGCTACCTAGACTTTGTAACATCGATAACGACTTATATTGGGTTCAGTTAAAGGCACCGGCTCGTCAGCAATGCGCGCGCGCCAAATTCGTGCCACGAAACACGCAGCTCCATAGCAAAGGCATGGAGCTGCGTATTTCGTGGCACGAATTTGGCGCGCGCGCATTGCTGACGAGCCTGTGCCTTTAAAGCCGAAAAAAATATACCCCTTGCCACGCACATAAATTACAGTAATGCTTTAAGTAAAATGGCGGGAAAAATTGGCCAAGAAAACTTCGGAAGAAAGCAAACTATCGTACCCAGAGGCGTCGTGAGATAAAGAAATTATGAGATACTCACGAAGACAATTAAGCGTTTGATCGGAACGGCGTGGTTCTCTGATAAATGACTGCCATATGACTTGACATCCGAGATTTTAATCGTATAAGACAAGTAAAGAGAATGCCGAGCACAAAATTTACAAGGCAATTAAACCTTTGATCTGGGTGGACTTTATCGGTTCTTGTTTTAAGAAGCTTCTGCTTTTTTCCGAAACACGAAATTCTTTCATCACGATTTCGTTGGAGTTTGCCCGACGGTGTGCCAGCGCGCCGTAGATTATCAATTTTCTCCATCCTTCTTGTGAACATATCGTACTCTAAACGTCTGACAAAGGAAACTGATATTTAATACCAATATAAGGGAAAGGCAGGTATCAAAACAAAGGTTTAAACACGCTAACCACAAATAAATATTGTACTGTTGTTAACAGGAGAAACGTTTGTAAGTGAAGTGTCTACCGATTTTACTTGTTTTATACCACTGCCATATACTATCAGTCAACTGTGTAGTACCAATTGATATTTGCGTAATATTAGTGTGTATATTTGCCATACCACCTGGTATTTATGTACGACGTGTAGCTGTAGCACTTGCTACTTGTGCTTTCCCACTGCAGCCACCAACTTTTTGAAGTAATCTGTCTTTAATAATAATAATAATTTAATCTTACACTTACAGTCTCAACAGTCTGTACAGTATACAACAATTAATTAATAAATTAATAACAATATCATGTTTAAAACAAACATTTCACATCAAAATGCTTAAAACCTTTAAGAAACGATTAAAAAAATATTAGATCGACAAGTGAAAAATTTACAGTGAATTCACAATAATTATAATTTCCTTAAAAATAAACGTTTTCAGACAGACCTCAATATTGCGCACCACTTTCACATATAAGAGATGCAGGACAAATATTGCCCCTATACGTAGTACCAGGGTTGTAGTCGAGTCCATCGCAAGTCCACCACAAGTCTTCACAAGCCTTTACAAGTCCACCACAAGTCCCTGGGTCTTAGTTGAAGTCACAAGCTATTCAAATGAACTCCAACAAAGGCATTCTTTTGTGCGTGTTCATCCTTTGCTTCTCGTTACTGGACTTGTGACGGACTTCTGTACTTAGGCCTATCCATTTTTATATGGTGTATGATGGGCCGATACACAAAGGGCACTTTTGGGACTGCAAAAAAATGAATATTTCCCAAAAATATATAAATGCATAAATGGGTCTTTCGAAAAATTAGGGGTCCAAAAGTGTGACATTTGGTGTCCCCCGTTACACCTGATATGTGTTTTTTCGTACAAAAACTCATTAAAATGGCTTTTAAACCATTTTTTATAAATTGTAATTTAGGTACTCACTTTTTGAGATGGAAAGTATTTAAAGAATGTGTCCCGAGTTTACAAAAACAAAATGTAAAATGTAACGGGGGACACCAACATTGGACCCCTAATTTATAGAAAGACCCAAATATAAATGCATTGTGTTTTGGTTCATTTTACAATTATACTTTTTAAATCTACCCAACTCGATTCTGCTTGTATTTCTCCGACAATTAGCCAATTAGTTTGAACCTTACTGACTAAAAGCGAAATAATAACTTAACATGAGCTGTTAGTCAGTAGGCCTACTCAAGATCTTCTGTAAATAAATTCTATAAAGATATTTAACAAATAAAACCAGTTTGACCCATGACCTAGGCGTTTCTAAACGCACACTGCTCCCAGACACAGAGATCAATTATTACGCATATTCTGCACTACGAGCGAGCCCTTCGTGCAAAACAGAGACCTTTTAAAATGTCTTCAATCTCCCCTTCTCCAATCCCTGCATTTATTTCCTTCCCTCTGATTGCACAATTTTTTCCCAGCCCATTTAGCCGAGTCGACCGGCTGTATTGGGGGTTTTAGAAGCTTTCTTTTAGCAGCTCCGGCAGCCCGATAAATTGACTTAAATGGGTAATTGGCCATTTCATGGGAACAGCACGATCGATTGTCTGTGGTATAATCACTTTATTAGCGGTGGCCCGTAGGGTACATCACTTTCCCAACGAAGTGAACATTCAGTACTCTCCACCATTATCACTCGGGTTGCGCAATAACAAAATTGTGCACCTGGCATGTTGAAAATACCTCCGAAAAGGACTACTTAATGAACCGTTTGGTAAAAACAGACAAATTGTTAAAGTTTTGAAGAAATTATATTTTCTTTGATGTAACCCTAACTCTAACTCGAGGATTTGGTACCGTATAATGGTCAAAGTGGTTCATTAAAATAAGCATGTTAGCCAACATTTTCCATGTATAATCCGCTATCCAGTTTGTATAATCATCGGATAATAACATATTTAACACATTTGCTAACAAAAGAAGGTTCAGAATTTGTCAACAATCGTGTGCAATGTGAGAAAATCACAAGAGTTAATTACGGCATATATTTTTTTCGTTAATGTCAAACCGAGCAACAACACGGCGGGGTGGAAATTGTAATTTCACTCGGCAGAGTATGAAATTGGAAATTTTATATTCAAGAATCCCCTCTACAAACCCTCAAAACCAGGATACGATTGGAAAGTAATCAGAACATGGACCGCAAAATTAAATTATTCTGAAAGCTTCACCTTTTGGACGGATTTTAATTTCTTTACTATAGAATGAAAGCACGTGCGCGCTTTAAACACATTCTACGCGCGTACAGCAACAGCCGACGGTCGCGCGGGAAAAATGTTGGGATCATAGAGAATGAAATCAGTAAACGAAGACCAGTTTCTTCAACCTGTTGTAAACTTGAAATAGTATGTGAAAATATTAAAAACGGGAACCCATGATGGCCCAAACGGCGCCATATTTTGGCAAAGAAAGTTGAAAAGGTAGAAGGGCTGCAGCTGCTTCCTTTTGATTTAAAACCGAAGTTAACACTTGCAGTGTTTTTTTTAGTGTAATCATACATGCATAGGCCTACATTGCAAAGAATGGGTCTGAACTGGTTGATCATTACAGAGCCCCTTTGATTACACAGGGAAGAAAAATTAATTTGAATATTACCCCATCCATACCAATAATTGCACAAATTGCACGTCAACGGTTTTCGTTGTGCGCACATTTCGACCTCAATGGCGCGAAGTAATTTCAACAGAAGCCATAAATGCACTCTCTCAATGGCGTCAAATCCAGCCATTCTGTAGATCTGTGCGCCTTTTTGCAAATATTGCGATTAAGTGTTTGGGAATAGAGAGGTTGGCATAGAATCTTTTGAAACATTTTACAATTTGCTAAAAGGTATACAGACGAAATTCGACTGTGTGTGCAACTTACATTAATTTATAACTCATGTCTTGTTTGTTACTGTAGCTATCAAACACATTGAGTACGGTGCACTCTTGCAGCTCAGGTGTTGGGTTATTGAAGAATACAGATATAAAGGGCTTTTAAAATGAACAGAACTGACAGAACGCGACGGTGTATTTGCAGCGTTGCCTCCTGAGGTTTCGAAGACCACATACAGCCAAATTCTCCCTAATTGACGAGAACCCATAGCGGCGTGTCTTAAAGGGGAAAACAACCTGACTGCTACTGTATCGAAGGCCCATTAGTTGAGACAGATGACCCTAGCCCTTGAAATGACAGCCGCAAAGGTGTAACGGTGTATGTACTACTTTACCGACTGGGAACCCGATAGCTACTGAAATTTCCCCCCATCATGCGTGTGGTACTCAGTCATGGCATGATGATAATGTTGAAGACATGTCACTTGGGAGACCGAAGTAACGATGTATTTTGCTCTTACAATGCACAAACTGTGGTGTTAAATTAACACAACTGGTGTTGTCTTATATAGACACCAAGTCTGGTGTTAGGTTTTAACACCACAAGTATTAGTTTTAACACCTAGGGTGTTAAAAATATTACATTTATCCCAAGTGTGGAATTAAAACTGTGGAATAACACCTATGGTGTTAAATTTTAACACCAGGCGTGGTATCTATATTAGACAACACCAATGGTGTTAATTTAACACCACAGTTTTTGCAGTGTAGACCTTCTTTAAGTAATGTGCGTAAGCCCGCCTTGCTAATAAAACTAAAACTAAAACAACAAAAGTTAAATTGAGGTTAAATTGTCTGTCTCGATAACAAGCACGAAACTTATGTATTCTGACTTGAAGAACAGTCTTAAACTTCCCGTCTCATCAACCCATGGTCTTGGTTGAGATGATTCGCTTCATCCACTTGTCGGGCTCATTATAATTTCTTAACGTTATAGCTGTGCGGGTGTTGTTAATTTTATGAAATCGTTGGCCATTTATGCCATCAACTACTCTTGGGTCTTAGTTGGCTTGACAACGGTTGCTATCCGCCATTACTGTGTCCATACTATGACACGCCAAAGCGAAAACATAATTTGTGCAAAGTGGGCAAAGTGGGCAAAACCCTTTTCCCCACCGAGCACCCCATAGCGTTAAGCCAAATTGGCGGCGTCCATATCGGCACATCGTGCATTGGGAGTGCGCACTCTAGTTTTCTATATATAACTCTTTGGGAGGATATGATAGTTGTTGACGTCACGCGTATGGCACGCCAAATTCAACACTGATAATTTTGCCATCAACCCTGAAAAACAAGTCTCAATTTTTAAAAACTTGCCAACTTTGGCGTGCCATAGTATGGACACAGTAATGGCGGGAAGCAACCGTTGTCAAGCCAAGTGAAACCCAATAATATTAGCTTTAACTTTACTTTATTGTCAACTCAAGAGGACGAAGAAGGGGATGCAGTTCAGAAGTGGGAGGAAAATCCCATAGCCGTGGATGTGACATCCTCTTGCAACAGTGCCCCTTTAACGCACTCCCTAACTCCTGCGTACAGTGGCCCTGTTGAAAAAGGCCCCATTTCGCGGTGGGACTAGCGACAGAAATATTGTCGCCTCTGCTGAACCAACCAGGACGCTTGGCAGTGCACATGCAGCATGATTGCAGGCATTCAAATGTAACGCGCGCAGATTGTAAACACCGTGCATGCATGTGATACATGTACTCGGTAATGCTGGCTGTTGTCCGCGTCGACGATTGGCTGCTATTTAAAGCATACTGGGGAATCCGTTCCATTACATTCGTCAGCATGCATCCCTGTTATTAATTTGAAAAGCGGAGTAAATTAAGATCGTCGTTTGAAAGTTTGGTAGGAATGGGACAGTCATAAGGAACGGAACCCAATACAATTTCTGGAAAGTATAGAAATCGTTTCTTTTCGGCATAACATGACCGAATTGATTAAATTACATCAAAATGACTCGGGCGTGAGTTGGCTCAAGACAACAGCCGGCTCACTCCACTGATATCTCAGGATGTGGATGTGACGAACACTTGTCTTTTAAGTGAGCCCACAATAAAAGGTCACAGGGTGTCATGTCTGGTGATCTTGCAGGCCATTCAATATCACTAAGGTATAAACAACTAGTCGCATTGATTTCAATTCCTTTCATAACTGCCTCGTCTGTTCAGTCATCCATGACAATGAAATAAAAACCTAATACAAGTTGATAAAGGATACTTAACAGTTGCGCATACAATTATATTCGTCTTTTTCTGAAATATTCAGTAATTTTGCAATAATTTTAATTTAAAATTGTGAATACTTTTTAAAGGCACTCTGTGTAAACAGGGGAAAAATAAATAAAATATTGCGATCCAACGCAACAATGGGAAGCTTGGGGAAAATTAATGGCCACTTAACCTAAAAAAGACAAACAAGATTTAGAAGCAGAAAACTTTACGGTAATTTTATGATTCTCAAAATAATTTTAAACGGCGCAGACAGTGTCCAGACAAAACATAAAATATGTTGCTTTTATCTCGATTTGAGATATAAGCCATAAATTTCTGCCTGTGAGTGCCTAGTTATGTGGAGACACACGCCGATTTAACAATTACCAACAACCCCCGTTATGTTCTGATTATTTTGAACCGTGCATCGACCCCGATCCTATTTGTTTACGTGCCGCTAGATCTTGCCGGTACAAACCCGCATGGGAAATGAAACGCGACAGTTGGACGATTGGCTTACACTCTGCCATAGCATCAGCCGGAAGTTGGGGACTGGAAGAAAGACTACTGCGCTCAAAATATGCAAAGCCAAAGACTTGGACTTATTAACCCGTCTGAGATGACACCTCGGAGTTCTTCATTTGTTGTGTTTTTAAATTCCCCAGCGTACAATTCTTAATTGGAGTCCCTCAATTCACAGGTCATCAATTGACAGGGAAAAACAATAAGGTGGGGGACTGTGTAACGAAATGGTTTAGCTAGTATATATTTTATTTAGGCCCGAGGTCTAGTCATTTTTTTATCACAAAATTGACCGCTCCGTGTAACATTTGATTGGAATAAACAAAACTAAAAGTGTAACTCGCATACTATTTTTAAGAATGGTAGATTGTACTGAGAATGTGGCTGTTCATTTTAAGATTTTTTCTCTGTATGTTTAATAGTGAAAACAGAATCTAGATCCACGTATTAAGGTAAAAGTGTATTTTCGATCCCTGCTTAAAATCAAAACAATAACACAATAGTGCATTTTTAAAATAAACAGACATCATACTACTATTACCTGCACTTTGTTAAAAGCACAAAGAATAAAAGGTCTAACGTTCTGCAAATTGTAGGATTTGCTCAGAAATCAGTGTTGGAGTACCTACGCTTGCAGGATTTCCCGGATACACGAAGCAAAATGCTCCGTCTCCGAGATAAAGCCCGGATTAAAGTATACAACTTACAACAAATCCTCTAGAATGGTCCAGGACGCCAGCCTGATTCTTGGTAAAAATCCAGAGATTTCCAGATAAGGAATTTATGAAATAGGTCACTGGTACGCGCATTCATCCCCGAATCTATCAATTACAAAGCCAGTCTTCAGTCTAGCCTTAACCTGGCTTAGTGAAAAAGTTCAACCACCAATTCAGCGGATTCCCATCTTGATCTTCTGCCAAGCAGCCGTATATATCTCAATTGGTTTTTAGGCATCTTGTTCTTGGCTTGGAGGAGACGCGAACACCTGGCATTTGAAACGCGGACAATAGGCAAGGATAGGAAATTATTTGCGGAATGTGCAGCTGCGCGCCGCGGGCACCGAGCGAGCTAACAACGGATGATGGTAAGTGGAGAAGGGATTCTAAAGATATTCTCGGGAAAGGTCCACATCTTCATACCATACCATCTTCATACCATACAGTGGTGCACCGGTGGGTCCTCGAGGGGAGGGGGAAGGGAGACTTGAGCCCCCAAGAGGTTTTAATTTTTTTATTTTCCGAAATAAGAAATGGGCAACCAGCGTTTGACACGATCAGGGCTATGGGTATCACGATGACGCCATCGACAGGATGTCCATAACAAAACGCAAGCGCTTGGATTTTGCACTATAAGTAGGCATCGTGGGACAAGTTGTGTCAGCCAGCTCCCTCCAACAACAAATCCTCAGTGCACCACTGTTCTAACGCATTGATGCTGCACGATATGTGACAGAGGGTACCCCCTTCCATTGTTCCCCCATTGTGTCTCAAACATCTAAGGTATTTTAAAGGAATTCCTCTCAGGTTTAAGGGGAGTTGGTGCGTTAACAAAAGAGAAGAGTGTGTTGAGGTATAGACCGTATCGAATAGCCGTGGTGCACCTTTTGTTACTTAAATCGTTCAACAATGGAAGCACAATATGTGCAACCATGCATGTCCTCAAGTAACAAATAAACTGCCCCACGAAATGGCGGCTATTCGATACGGTCTATATAGGGGGCAGTAGGGGGAGTCCCTTTGTCACATATCGTGGTGGCTACCCGTTCCTCCAAAAACATTCAAGTAAGTCTCTCCAGCCACTGACCTATGTTTAACATAAGGACCTCCTGAATGAAGCAACCTTTAGCCAACCACTAAAGTATGTGTGAAATGGACCGTTTCGAATAGCTGACATTTCGTGGGGCAGTTTCTTTGCTCCTTGAGGACATGCATGGTTGCACATATTGTGCTTCCATTGTTGAACGGTTTAAGTAACAAAAGGTGCCCCAAAGTTTACGCAAAGAATATCTCAAGGCCGTCGGAACCGGGCCGGTTGGGCCGATCCAATAATTTGCCACAATATCATTTTTTAAATATTTTCTGTCACTCTGATTCCCCACAACGTACAAAACGGTTATAAACGTGTGTCATCGTCAAAATCAGAGCAACGTAAATTGCTATATTAGGTCCAATGTCAACCTGCTTCCGACGCCCATGTTATCTTAGACACAAATAGGCACAGACAAAAATATAAGAAACATTAGGGATATTTTGATCCTCTGCTTGCAATCAAAACAATGCAGTTTGTTTTTAACTGAGTAAATTTCACTGTCCGGTCTGTTTTGAAAGTTAAATCATCTCATTCCTTTTCAAAGCAGGAAGTCTTTGAGACAAAATCCCGTTTTTGTTTCAGTAAAAACAGGGTGTTATTCTCTCATCGATTTCTTTTCAGTCAGGCCGGCGTTTATCGATCCACATCAGATGTTTTCCCCTGCTTTTGTGGTTTGACGACTTTCTAAGAAACACTCAGTTTTGCCCAGCTAGATTATAATTATTTGGATCATTAATACTGTGTCTTGACGTTAAATAAACATGTGGTCCGTGACTTTGGCAATAGCAATTTGATTTAAAGATATACTTTTTTTCACAAAAGCACAATAAGGCCTACTTGGGCCGCGATCGCGTGAAACACATCCTTCACGCTAAGAACTGAGCTATGTGTTAAATGCAACTGATATGATGCGTCAGCGACAGCCCTTTCAAAATGAGAAAACGTATCAATTGGGAAGCGTCACTGTTAGTGTGAAATCAGAATTTAGCATTGTAAAATGTTTAATATATTACTAAACAAAATGTTAAATTTAACATTTCAAACAATGTCACTTACAAAACTAATATAAAAAGCCTAGCATTTTGTTGTTTCGCCCGGAGTATTAAAGATAACTACACAATAACTACATATTTTTCGTGCCTTTTTAGCATCTGTTAAAGTTGCACTGTCAGATTTCAGGCCGATTGGAGCGCCAAATTTTTTAAAAAGTTAAATTGCTATTTTTCTAGAATATAAAAAGTTATCAGCTTTCATTTGGTACCAAGAACGTAAAATTCCGTCAAGGATTAATGCCAGTCGATTAAAAACAAGAAATAATAAAAGACAGGCCCTGTCTTTTATTCGATAGGGTATGACGTAAATGTACATGGGCGCGTAAATGTGTATAGGGTTGTACACATACTATGTACATATGAGCGTACGCGCACATGTACAACATGTGAAGCCCGTTTTAAGAAAAAGGCTTGTATCTCCAATTCCCGACGTCGGAAATTTAAGTTTATTATATTTTTTGTTACAGAGACACGTAAGCTTTCTAAATTCGTTCGTTTGTGTTAATTAATTTTGTTTAATCCTTTCACCCAAACACGGACAGTCAACTTTAACAAAACTAGTCAGTATTTGTTAGTGTAACATCATTAGCTTCAGATTCCTGCATCCATCTATTTCTGAAAATTGGCGCAAGGCCAATCTATGGCATTATATTTCCGACAGAAGGGCGTAAGACAAAAAAAGTCGAATAAAGGCCAAATTACCTTCTGCGTGTACTTGACGATATTAATAGGAAAATCCTATTCTATAAAGTCTCCTTGATTTTTGAAATCGGTGGAGACCAAAGTATAACTCCCTGGAACCAAAGTCAATTAATTTTTGCCGTGGACACGGTTCACAATTTGTAGGGAATGGGAAGCTGCGGTATGTATTATTCGTCAAATTCATTACATTAAAAGCGCTGGCTCACGGTAACTTGCACAAAAGTTGCATTAGTGAGCGCGGCCATTATCCAATGTTACAGTATCGCCGTGACCTTAAAATTACTGTTAGTGATCGAAGTAACGAATTCCATTTCACTCTTGTGTTCGTGGCACTCTCTTTTATTAGATGAGAAATACGAAGACCTTACAAAAATAAGGAATTTAGCGCAAAGATGGTTATGGGAGACTTGTACGGTTGATTTCAAAAGGCTCGACGTGCAAACGTCGTTTTTCAATTGATCACTAATGTCAACGTCACAGCAACACTTCAAAAACTGTGGTGTTAAATTAACACCAGTGGTGTTGTCTTATATAGATACCAAGCCTGGTGGTAAATTTTAACACCGCAAGTATTAGTTTTAGCACCTATGGTGTTAAAAGTAATGCATTTATTCCAAGTGAGAAATTAAAACTAACACCTGTGGTGTTAGATTTTAACACCAGGCTTGGTATCTATATAAGACAACACCACGGGTGTTAATTTAACGCGAATGTTTTTGCATTGAAGTAACGACACGAGGGAGTCGTTGTTTCTGCATATAGAGCTTCGCCGCTGGACCAATATGGCGGTTTCGTACAAGGAGGTCAAGGAGCAACCTTTGTCACGCAATAACCCCATTTTTAGAAAGCAAAAAATGAAACAAATAATGAAACATTTTAATGTCTAGAAACGTCAACAAACATTCAAAAAGAAAACATGTTGAGCCTAATGTATAAATTGCAGCCGAGTGCAAATCACATAGCGCTCCGAAAGAAATTAAATTTATAAAAACGCATCATCGTGGCGGATAAAGGCTTCGATGAGATGACCGGAGTTTTACTAAATGTCAAAGCACCGACAGAGCACCAAAAGACCGACTTTGAACGAACAGAAAAACAGTTAGGCATATCTTCAAATAATCATCCTTTTGGAAAAGATCAAAACCTCCGATTGGCATGTCACGACTCACAAACAAGGAAGAAGTGTACCTTGGAGGAACCGAGTTAATATGTCATCAAAACAGCAGTATTTCAAAGGGAACAGGGCCTTTTCACCTAAGTGATAAGTTATCGTGTTCAGGTTATTTCTAACCGTTTGTAAGATACATGTAAAATACTTTTACTGGAAAAGGTATACAGTAAAATCTCGTTATAACGCCCCTGATATAAAGCGCTTCATGATATAAGCTCCTTTTTCTCTGTCCCGGCTGTTATTTGTTCATGCATTGGTTATAGTGCTCTCTGGATATAAAGCTCTAATTAGTTCGGTCCCTTCAAGAGCGCTATAATGAGAGTTTACTGTAAGACACAGAACAAGGGGCACAAGTGAAATCATTTCATGGTAGCACTACTCTGTTGATGCCTATTGACCCCTTTCCAATTACGTCATTTTGGGAGTCAAATAATGCCGCGTCATTGTGGAAGCAATGTGCGTGCGCGTTGTGTGTGTTCATAGCACGCGTAACGCGCTATACTAGGGATCATATTGGCGTTACGCCCATTAGAGACACGCACAACGCGCACGCACATTGCTTTCACAATGACTCAGCATTATTGGACTCCCAAAATGGCGTATTCGCACATGTTCGAAAGGGGTCAATAGACCCCACCCCATTTTGTCAGTAAACCTTCTAAAACTTGTTTTCTATAAAAGTAGACATTGTGAATACGACCGAAGCGCATTGTGTGTTTATTCAGAAACACTTAAACACTGGACTGCGTTACCTGCATTTTTATATTTTCCCAACACTGTAAATAATTACCGTATTTTTTTACGGTAGAAAGTACGTACAATTTTATGTGAAGTGCCCGTAAATGAATTTTTAGACAGAACCCGTAAAAAAACGGTTTACAGTGCATTGTGGGATTGTGCGTAACTGAAAAGATTTTCCTTGTAAAGATGGTGATTTTCTTCAGTTTTCAGTTGTTTTGCTTTTTTTAATTGATTTGTTTGCTTGGAGAGATGCACAATTGACAGTTGTCGGGTACAAGTTAACTTAAGTTGGCGACAGATGAGCGACTAATAATTTAGATGTGTGCGACCGTGGCAACCATGGCTATATGATGTAGGCGTACATGGAACATAAATGGAATTCGCTTTTGGTGTATGTAGGTGAATTAGTGTCAATCCACTGACCCTACATGTATCGTTCATGTATCAAAATTAATAAGGGGTTAATTAGTGAGAGCACCACGGGATATACGTGGAAAGCACCGTAAAAATACAGGAAAAGAACAACCGTTATATTTACGGTATAGATAGATGGCAACTCGCTGCACGACTTTCCACCGTAAAAATGTTTACAGTGAACATTGCTAATTATTTCTTTTTAAATGTCGCATAATATGTACACGTATTCTTTCTAACTCCACATTCTGAAGTCCAATAAGGAAAAAAAGACTCGATGTTTGAATCAAGCATGTCAGTGTAAATCATCTTTCGTCGTCTTTTGTGGAACAGGACCCGCGCAGATATCCAATATGACGTATTTCCCTTAACCAGGCATGCGCACTTCCGTTCGTGTTCTGTTTTGACGTCGCCACGTCATATTAGTATTCGGTTTGCTTTTGTTATGGTTTGTGGGTAGGGTTACTGTTTCCCGTCATATAATCAGTTGCTCAAATCGGAAAATTCATGGTCGCTTTCGTAAATTAATTCCCCCTACTTTTAAGCTTCAAACCAACGTCCAACGTTAAAACTAAAAAGTATGCACAATTTTCTTGAAGCTTGCGCTGCGCTGACGTACTGTTTTGAACAGTTGAACAGTCCGTTTTTTGTAATTACTCCAAAATTGTCTGGCAACAATTTTGAAAGCTTGACCCTGATTTTCCAGGGCAAACACGTAGTCTGGCAGGCTTCTAGACATGCTAGTGTACAAAACACAGGCCATTTATCTAGGGGCCTTAACTTCTGGAAATCAATCACCTTGCCATTGTTGAAGGTAAAAGATCTGTACGAATGATAAAGGATTGTAAGATGAATTTAGAAACACGAGAAGATTGCAGTGCCCCGACTGGGATTCAAACCCAGGTCCTTGGATTATACATGGCCAGTTGCTCTACCAACTGAGCTATCTGGGCATCCCGCCAGAGCACCACAACAATCTCGTGTTTGCCTCTCTTTTTCCAACAATGCAATGTAAGTCAAGGACCTGGGTTCGAATCCCAGTCGGGGCACTGCAATTTTCTCGTGTTTTTAAATTCATCTTTCAATTATCAATCCTGTCATATATATACCTTCAATAAACTTGATTGCTCTGTACATGTACATTTCTTAAGTGCAGTGCAGCGCAGGTTTAAAAATTATAACATTAATTTCTTATAAGTATTCCATCCTTTAAAAAAGGTAATACACCATCAGCAGGGAGGCTATTTTAAGGTGCAGGTCATTTTTTTTCATGCTTCTTTAACGACTAGGCACTTTGTTCCCGCTGTCACATTATATCAACCTGTGACTAATTGCTACATACATAAATAAACACGATGTAGCTCTCTAAGAACCATATCTTTTTTCTTTTTCTTTTCAAGTTACGACATTTTCTTGAGCATTTTTGTCATGTGCAGGCAATTTAAGAAAGTCCACACGTCATCGTAAATGTTAAAGCACCTACTGTTGATGCAAACATTTGTATTTACATTGGAGGAATTTACGAGTAACGCTGCCTTTATCGACTAACTGCGTCCGTTGATTCGTCGCAACGGACTTTGCCCTGGCAACATTAACCATGATAAAACTGGAGATAAACTCGGGATCTTGGGAGGTGGCACGAAATGATTTCGGGTTACTTTAGCGGATGTGATCTATGCTGCCCAATGCTCGGTGGCATGGGGGTGAGGCAAGATTATGTGAATGTAGGGCCTTAGAGCCTTGATGTAATTGATATAAATTTTCGAAGCCCCAGGACGGTCGAGTTTGTTATTGCCTGTAATTGGAGGTTACCTCAAAAATAGGTCTAGTTGTTCGCTCTTCAGAATTCGAGATTTAATATCCGACTAAATACAATATGCCTAGCGGTCCCCGAGGCGCCGGTGGTCGAGTGTTTTCCTTAGCAAATGAAATAGGTCCTTTAATAAAAGAGCCCAAATGAACAGATGCTGAAACGGTGTTTGATATAGAAAACTAGATAGAATACTCTTAACACACAATGTCCCAATATGGGAGTCGCCATTTCAAATTTGACGCTGTAGGTGCAAAAGGTACAAAGGCATGGTATTGGTGTTGCTCCCTTTGCACCCATAGCGTTAAGCCAAAATGGCGACCCCCATATATCGGAACAGTCAATGTACGTGACTACAGGGCGAATACACACTATATCTGTCAAATTAACTATGTTATAGACAGAAAGGCTAAAAGCCAACGCAGTGTGTTTCTTAAGAAAGAGAAATAAAGTCACATCAGATGTTTAACAGTTCTGAAACAACACATTATCTAGGCCAGACGAAAAAGGGTTTATTCTGGTGGGCTTTCTAAGGAGACAGCACAGACCTTAATAAAGCCCACACGCTTAACGTGAATTGTGAAAGCGAGGCAAATATAAAGTCACATGAATTTTTTTGCGCCGCAAATCGCAGAAAATTTACGTAGTTTCAACTTGCGCCGCGAAAGGGATGACGTCATAATGACGTAAGATTTGCGTTCACTTTCGCGTAAAGTACGAACTGGCCTATAGTATAATTCTTAGGCTACATAATACACTGTTAACAATTTCTCCGGGTTTTTTTTACGGAACGTCCGGCAGCAAAATTACCGGAACATTTTGTTTTTCTCCGTAAATTTACGGAATTTTTTCGTTTATTCCGTTGTTTTGTCCGAAAAAATACCGATTATTCGACAATGTCCGTAAAATTACGGAGCTCCCCGTACAAAAAAATGCTAATGGTTTACCATTAAAAATACCACTGACAATTACCACTAGCAATATCCAATGGTATATCTAATGGTGTTTTGGAACATTTTTTCAAATGGTAACTAAATGGTATCTCCATGGTAAATGAACCATTGCCAGTGGTAAAATTGAACCATTGCCAATGGTACAGTGGTACCATTACTAGTGGTAAAATATACCATTGCCAATGGTAAATTCTACCATTGCATGTCGATGGTAAAATGTACCATTGTCAATGGTAAAATGTACCATTGTCAATGGTAAAATGTACCATTGCCAATTACACCATTGCCAGTGGTACATGTACCATTGCCAGTGGTAAATACCACTACTAATGGTTTTACCATAAAGAACTATCGTTAAATGCTACCATTTTTAAAAACACTATTAAAAACATTGAATTACTATAGTGGTAATTGCCAGTGGTGAATGTAATTATTGTATAAACCCTCACGCGGTAAGTCCATGGAACATGTCAATGTCATAACACAATATTGGGCGACATGCTCAATAGGGCGACATTTTGGTTAATTTTTTTTTTAAATCATTTTTTTAGGTCAAAAACAATTTTTTTTTAAATCGAGAACCATTTTTATTAGGTCTAGAACCAATTCTCTTAGGTCTGAAAGCATCTTTGGAAGCTTCGGGTAAAAAAATAAGGTGTCATTTTGAGTGGTTCTTGCCGAAATTTCGGTGGTCTCCGGGGAGAGTCTTCCCGAAATGTCGCCCTATTGCGGCATCCAGAGTTCTTACAATTTATGTGTTATTTTGGGTTCATTACCATGCACGGACCCAGGATTTGTCCTTTTGTGATCTGTAAACCGTGTAAAAATGTTAGTTTGATGATAATAACAAAAAATAAAGAGGGGAAAATGTCATGATAAGTTTAGTGCGTGTGGTCCCAGTCACGCCAGTGGGTGTCCGTGCATGGTAATCTTTCTGTTATTTTTTTGGAAACTTGTGGAAATAATCCGCCGATCTGATACGGTAGTTCAGAACCTTGAAGGTACAAGTTGGCTATTAAGTATGACTTGCCCATGTTACGTATTCCAGATGAAGGTACAAGTTGGCAAAGGTACAAGTTATCCTCCATTTATCTGTTTATCGACGACCGCCGTGTATGCGAAGAAAATACCGCGCTTAAAAATTTGCATTATTCTTTTTCCTTAAGATCTGATGAACTCAAACTGTTTTTAGAACTTGACACTATAATTTAGTAGTTTCTGGTTGCCTTGAATAGCGTGTTTACGTCCCAGTAGTTTCAAAATTTGGCGACAAAAAGTACAAACAGGAGCATTTTCCTTCAATAAACAGTGTGAATTCCCTAAAAATACGGAAACTCCGTAAAAATACGGAAATTTTGTTTTTAAAATCCGTAAACAAATTTTACGGGTTTTTCGGAAAAGATTCCGGCAGCAAAATTACCAGAACCTTTTTTCTGCTCCGTAAATTTACGGAATAAATTTTACGGAAATAATCCGTTTATCCAATATGTTTGTGCAATTAAAATTACGGATCCTACGTGTGCAGTCCGTAAAATAACGGAAATGACCCTGACAATTCCGTAAAATTTTCCGTAAAAATACGGACATTTTTAACAGTGTATACCTACATGTATAGCATGTTAAGATTTCAAGAACTTTATTCAAAAGTAGAGTTGCTTAGCAATATTCCCTGTTGTTCTTTTTTATAACTTGCACAATTATATTTTGCCTAAATCCCTTCAGTGAACGAGACGTATAGGTTCAATAATCGTATAGTCTAGATATTAGATCAAACGTCCTGTAATATTATAGCCCAACGCAAGAACAAGATTCTGTCCCCAGTTTACACACGGTGATTACGATGTGTCTTCACAGCAGTAGACACAAGTCCCCTTTGATTCAGTCGGCGTGTAGATGCAATTTGCGATTGCCTACACAAACCCCGATAGGAAATCGATGCCATCATACCACCCCGGGGAAATGCGCCGAGAAGCGGGCGGAGTTTTAACAGGTGCGCGCTCAAGAGGCACTGTCTGTGTCATGACGCGCAGCGGCCCACGTACAACGAGTCAAACTTACGGAGATCTGTAGGTGTCATCTGAGATTCCAAACCGAGCTTGTCACTTAAGAACGACAGGTTGAAAATACAGGGTGACGACGACATCGTGACAGTATGACGACATCCTGAAAGTGCTCACGACACCCTGAAAGTACGACGACATACGTGCCCTGAAAGTATTGACGACCACATGAACGTGTGACGACATCATGAAAGAAAGCATGACGACATCACTAAAGCATGACGACATCATCACGAAAACATGACGACATCATGGCTGCGTTCGGGCGTGCAGTTCTCGCTACTCCGGAGTAATGCGTGTGCATTGCACTCGGGTCACATTACGCGAACGGCAAGTCCACAGTCCGCATGCGCGAATGTCCATCAGTCATGATGGCCATCTCTTGCCATGACTACACAAAAAAACGTCGTTCCACTGCTCACAAGAAACTGAAGAAAATACAGACCGTAAGTCGTGAGAACCTTTGATACGGTGTAAAACAAACCTTAGTGAGTTGTTGTTTCAGTTATCCAGTTGACACGTTTAGCAAATTCACCAAAAATACAACCTATATTCCGCCATCGTCGTACAAATCACATGACACTCGTCAGGAGTAAGAGCACACTCCCCATTTGTTGGGGAGTACCGAGAGCATACTTTCACTGACCCGAGTGTCGTTAATTTTGCCGTTCGCGCGCGCAGGAGTATGCTCGTGTTAACACGAGTACACGCCCGAACGCAGCACGACGACATCATTTAGTATCATCATAAAGTATGACGACATCATTTAGGTATGACATCATTAGAGCATGACGACATTCTGAAAGTATGACGACATCATTAAAGCATGACGACATAATGAAAGAAAGTATGACGACATCACGAAAGCATGACGACATCACGAAAGCATGACGACATCACGAAAGCATGACGACATAATGAAAGCATGACGACATAATTAAATAATGACATCATGAAAGTATGACATCATTAAGCATGACATCATTAAGCATGACATCAAGAAACTGTGACGACATCATGAAAGTATGATGGCATTCTCAAATAAAATATATATAATTAAATAATGACATCATGAAAGTATGACATCATTAAGCATGACATCATTAAGCATGACATCAAGAAACTGTGACGACATCATGAAAGTATGATGGCATTCTCAAATAAAATCAATGACAAATTCTGTAAAACCTGAGTTGAATTTGGCCATACCTGGAATAGAGAATTGTGACCACAAAAGTAAGGCTAATGCAATTAATCTCATGTTCGCGGGTGTTTCCTCCGAGCTTGCTTTGCTAGACTTGGGGAAACTACCTGCCTACTTACCTGCAGAAGACCCTGTGACCGTAATATATCCTTGGGAGGTATTTGCTAAACTGCGTAATGTCAAATCCAATAAAGCTACAGGACCAGACTTGATTTCTCCAAAGTTAGTCAAGGAGTTTGCATATGAGCTTAGTCTTCCTTTGACTGAAATTCTTAATTGTTCATTTCATGATGGAATTGTGCCCACACAATGGAAACAAGCTGTTGTAGTACCGGTTCCAAAACAGTACCCACCACGTTTGGATAAACTAAGGCCTGTTTCGTTAACAGCTTGTTTTGCTAAAATAGCAGAAGATTTTGTAACCAGTTGGGTGCTGGACGATACTCGTGATAAGATTGACACTAGGCAGTTTGGCAATGTTAAAGGAATGTCTACTTCGCATTATTTAACCCATTTAATTCATCATCTTGTGCAGGGGGCTGAGGAAAGTCGTAATGTGGGAACGGTGGTACTCACTGATTTCTCCAAGGCCTTTGATCTTATTGACCATACGTTGCTCATTAAGAAGATCATTGGCCTTGGAGTACGTCGAGCCATCGTTCCCTGGATATGCGACTTTCTCCATCAGAGACAGCAATGCGTGAGATATAGAGGTACTCTCTCTGACTATGTTAGCCTGAATGGGGGAGTACCCCAAGGAACCAAGTTTGGCCCAATTGGGTTTCAAATTGTAATTAACGATGCCGCTCAATATTCTAAATCTGAATATTGGAAATATGTGGATGACCTGACATTTGTTGAGAATCGTAAGGTCTCCGACCCTGGTTGTCTTCAGGCTGATCTAGATATATTTAAGGAGTGGTCAGACGACAATCTCTTGAAGCTTAATCCCAGCAAATGTCAGGCCATCCAAGTGTGTTTCAGTAAAGTTCCTCCTCCTGTTCGAGATCTGACAATCGGTACTGAAACTATTCCGTATGTCACGAAAGCTAAAGTTCTTGGTATATGGCTTCAAAATAATCTTAAATGGGACTCACAAGTTGATGAAATGTTACGCAATGTCAACAAGAGGTTGTTTATGTTGAGGTCACTGAAGCGCTTTGGATTTAACCACGAGGAACTTAAAATTGTTTATTGTGGGTATATTAGACCAATGCTTGAATATGCCGCTGTTGTTTGGCACCCTGGTCTGACAAATAAGCAATGTAATGATATTGAACGAGTCCAAAAACGAGTATGTAAAACTATTTTGGGGAGGTCTTATTCAACCTATAGTGAAGCTTTGAAAACGTGTAATATTGATAGGTTGTCTATGAGAAGACTTGAACATTGTCACTCATTTGCCCAGGGGTTGTCTAAATCGGAGAGAACGAAGCACCTTATTCCTCCAACTAGACTTGAATGCCATGGTAAACAGCTCCGCAATTCTTGCCAAATAACTCAAATCCGCACAAGAACAACTCGGTTTAAGAATAGTCCAATCCCGTATTTTATTAGTTTATTAAATAAGTAAATATGAATTATTATTTTATTTTATTTTAGATGACTTTTTCTTACATTCTCTGTGTAGTAATGTTGATGTGTATTATTTATTTTATGTGAATATTTAAGTACCGGTATGTATTTTAATTTTGTAAATTACATGTAATTTGGCCTGTGGGCCACGAAGTGTAATTTAATAAAATCAATCAATCAATCAATCAATGACAACATTCTGAAAGTACAACGACATTCTGAAAGTATGACGACATCCTGAAAGTATGACGACACCCTGGAAGTAATACGTCATACTGAAAGTATTCTTGGGTCTCACTTGGCTTGACAACCGGTTGCTATCCGCCATTACTGTGTCCATACTATGGCACGCCAAACCGGAAAAAAATGTTGACGCATATACAAAGGTTGGCATGGCTTTTAAATGTTGATAGACTGTTTGAAACCAGCATACCGTGCTTTTGTTGGCAAGTTTTTAAAAATGTTGAGACTTGTTTTTTTTTAGGATTGATGGTAGAACTATGAGTGTTCAATTATTCCGCTTTGGCGTGCCATAGTATGGACACGGTAATGGCGGATAGCAGCCGGTTGTCAAGCCAAGTGAAACACAATAATAGACGACATCTTGAAAGTATGACGACACCCTGAAAAGTACGACGACATCCTGAAAGCATGACGACATCCTGAAAGCATGACGACATCCTGAAAGCATGACGACATCCTGAAAGCATGACGACATCCTGAAAGCATGACGACATCCTGAAAGCATGACGACATCCTGAAAGCATGACGACATCCTGAAAGCATGACGACATCCTGAAAGCATGACGACATCCTGAAAGCATGACGACATCCTGAAAGCATGACGACATCCTGAAAGCATGACGACATCCTGAAAGCATGACGACATCCTGAAAGCATGACGACATCCTGAAAGCATGACAACATCCTGAAAGCATGACAACATCCTGAAAGTACAACAGCCACCTCTAGTTGAAGCGAAATGGTTCTGGTGTTTCCCTGATGGCAGTGATAACAACAATAGTGCCATTCAGGTCTATCGTCTTAAAATTTGTTCGACAGTGTGGCAACATCTTGAAACGTATGGGATGATGACGTCCGAGCGACATCCGAAAATATGAATGACGATCGATAATATATGTTGACATCTGGCAATATGGGATAACATTCTCAAAGCACGTATATAACGACTAAGCTAGTTGTAAACGTACAAGAGGACGACTACAATATATGGGACAGCGACTTCTTCCAACCAAAGTAGGGATTCTTGAAAAGATCTATCAGAGCACCACTGAAGAAGAATAAGTTATTCCACAATTGTAAAAAAAAGTGCGATGGCACATCTCGAGCTCCGTGCGCACTAGGCCTGCTGGGGATGCTTTTTCGAAACTCTCTTCCCAGTGGCTAGATGTCAGCCTTGCGCGTGGGATGCTATTATAAATACGGTTCGCCCAGACGATTTTCGTGTCAGTTGTCCGAGTCGGTATTGATGATTTGTGCCATGACCTTCTATATTAGACGGGTCTTCGGTCGCTAAATTGCGAGGATCGTCACTGTCATCATGTCACTCTTTGTCGAAAGTACGTGTCTTAGTGTTTTGGGCCCCTTTAAAACTGAACCTTTTTTATCACAGGCTATATTATCATGAAGTACACCGGTTATTTACCCTGCGGCGGGATTAACAGTTCACCAGAAAATTACTTGTACATGTACCTATTTAAACATTACTGAGATATTTAGATTTTAAAATTTCAGTTAATACAATTTTACTTCACCTCCGGCTTCAAGCTATAGACGGGGTGACCCGTGACGTCACTTGTTTACATCTAGCACGCCCTGTGTTGTTTAACGGAAGGCAAAATAACACAGCTTGGTCTATGAAACTTCATAAAATCTATAAATTATATCGACTTGGAAAACACAAGCTGTCTTTATTTGGCTAAATCATGAAGCTTATGACACCTGTAAGCAAGTTTAATGACACTTTTATAAATATTTGCTTGAAACCAAAGATACGTAGAAAAACAGGGACTTGCCTATGTAAACTAGTGGGCTTTTTGCCTGTCCACTTTGTCTCAAATCAACAGAGGGCGCCCCAAATGTAAACACATGTCACATCGTCTATACAGAGAAAATGAAATAAGTATAAACCCATGTTTATAGTTCATTATGCACGAAACGCCTACAATGTGCGTTTCTTATATGCCGTGCGTTCATGTACAACTGACCTCAGAAAAAGTTCGTTCGAAGATGCTACGCATGCGCAGAACCGGCTTATACGAGCGTTGAGTTATGCAATTTTGAAGTTGCTTCTGGATGAGCGAAACTTCAGGGATGTCGGGCCGAAGGTTTGGTGCTTTACATGGCTTTGAATCCCAACGCAGGGATGGCAAGACGCTACTACGTAGTCGTTGGTATATACTAGCTGAAAGCAGTCTATTGTTGGTTTGAAGATCACTGGGCGAACATAACATGTTGTATGAAAACCGTTGTTGGTGTGGTCATATGGAACTGATTGTAGACTGATTGGTATACATGCAGTAACAAGCAATGTTTCAATGCTCGTACGGAGACGAAAGATGTACATGTACCTTATAAAGCGAGGAGCACTGGTGTGCAACAAACGTTAGACAAGCTATGTTGAACATGTTCAATTGTTATATCTGAATCATTTAAGACACGTGAATGATGACACAGTGGTTAATCACCTTAAGATCGCCAAATGTTTTATCGCTTTACTGGTTCCAATAGCATGGCGCTGCAAAATGGTTTTAAAATATACACGTAGTGAACTCATTTGGTATTTGAAACGTGCTTAAGCATGGGGCGCTTAAAGACAGATGTCATTTCCTTAAGTAGGCCCCTTAACGGGGCAGGAGAGCTTGTCACCTTACTGGTACAGGAACAGCGGTGGTGGCGGCGACGGCGGCGGCAGTGGCGGCGCAAAGAGCAGCTACAGCAGCGGCAAGAGCAGCTACAGCAGAAGTAACAGCGGCAAGAACAGTGGCAGCAGCGACCGCAGCAGGAGCAGGAGCAGGTACGGCAGCGGCAAGTGCAACGAAAGCAGCAGCGGCAAGAACAGTGGCAGCAGCGACGGCGGCAGCGACCGCAGCAGCAGCAGCAAGATCAGGTACGACAGCGGCAAGAGCAGCGAAAGCAGCGGCAAGAGCAGCTACAGCAGAAGCAGCAGCGGCAAGAACAGTGGCAGCAGCGACGGCGGCAGCGACTGCAGCAGCAGCAGCAAGAGCAGGTACGGCAGCGGCAAGAGCAGCGAAAGCAGCGGCAAGAGTAGCGACAGCGGCAGCGACAGAAGTGGCAAGAGCATCATCAGCAACAGCAACTACAGCAGCAACATCAGCAACAGCAACATAAGCAGCAACTACAGCAGTAGCAGCAACTACAGCAGTAGCAGCAGCAGCAGCTGCATCGACAGCGGCAGAACCAAACGCAGATGAATAAAAAAAACAGCAGGCATCAGCAGAATAAATATCAGCAGCAGTAAATGTAAAATCACCAAATAGCCCAGTTAATAGCCCCGTTTAATTACGATGAGAAAAATGTTTAGGAAAAAAAGTTTAGGTTTTGTTGTAGCTAGTTGCCCTATGCTTCTCCAGATTTGACAAGATAATTTTACATTACAGCGTCGCAAGTTTCACGGGACAGACGGTGGTGCGCGGCAACAAATCAGACGGAAAACACCTATTACTTAAGCTAACACATATATTGCTGCTGAGAGGCCAACCATTTTGTTGTTTGCACTTGCCTCACATATGCGGAAGTTGTCTCAGTACGTCCTAGTAATGTTGGCCGACTTCCAACTAATAAGTGCAAATTATACCGTAGGCTAAACAGCCTATACGTAGCCAAAGGTACATAATTATTATAAAGACGGTGTTCTCATTCTGTGAGGTCTTGTGTATTATAGAGGTACCTTCGATTTTGTATAAAAGAAAAGATTTTACTCCAGTCACGCGACAAATCGCGAGGGAAACGAGTCGTGAATGATGGATGACGGAAAAGACCTGACTATCGATTTAAAAAATGGAGACGGGAAACAAAAACAAATCACGATTGCATGTTTACGTAAACTTGCAATAAGCGTACGGTTGGTGTGTTAGTGGCAAGGAGTGACACCTTTGTTATATGTGCAGGTCCGAGTCCGAGTTAATGTATATTTCATGGTGAGATTTAGTTTCTTTGAATGTGGCCAACTGTGGGGATAAGGCATAGCTACGTCTACATGTAGAACAAATCTGGCATATTGAAAACAAAGGCATGATTTATTGCCTTTCTTGTGATTAATGATTGGAGATGTTTATTTACTTAAGTTCCTTCTCACGTGGACCACCCTAGCTTCCCTCGTTTGCCTCAATTTACACGTCCAGCATGCTAGTCACGTGAATGATTCTGCGCTTGCGCACACGGCAAATAAAGTGGGCGTCGCTATTGGTTATAAGTCCTCGCTCGCCTGTTGTCACGTCAGTATTTATGCGTAATTCGCGGACTCGTGTCAGAAGCCGTGACGAGCTGCGTTCTCTCTTGTGAAGTAAAAAGGGGAAAAAGAAAGAGCGAACGGAGTTTGGTCGCAGCGTCAGCCTTCAGCAAACTGTCGTGGGTGAGCGGACAATCAACAACGGTCGTGCTGCTTGCAAGATTTCCAGTGAAAACTCCAGACTTCTGACTCAAGTCCAGTCCCAGCATTAGCGGTGTTTTCAAGCGGGCAAAGGGAGAACATTCAAGGTAAGTGGCGCAGCGTGTCAGGAACTGTTTTGTCAACAGCCCACTTCAATTTGTCTCGATCGAGCAACCCGACACAATTGCCGCGCGGTTGAAACCGAAGATGTTTGGAATATTGACCGATTTATCTTTACGAGACCTGTTGAAATTCAAACTTTGCACGTCCCTTGAAGCAAAACACAAGGTGCTTGCCTTGCAAAAATGCTTATACAAATGCTGGCGATTATAAAATAATCAAACTTTCACAATGGCAAAATAATATCTTTAATCCTTTTAACATTCACTTAAGCTTTGAGTGCGTCATGTGACTTACGAAGGACTTTTGGAAGTAACACTAACCCTTTCGAATGGCTTGTGCAAAATTCAAACTAAGGTGCAATTTTATGATCTTCAGAATTAAATTCAACGTTTGGCGATGCATGTACTACATGTATAGGAGAAAATATAGCCATAAAACGAAACATTCTATTTTCACATTTGTAATATGTGGTATGCGAGTATGAAGGTACAAACCGTGGATTTATGGGGAAACGTTTGCATAGTATATTAATTATTTTGCTACCATCTATATTACGACTAAGGTTTTTGGTAGTAGGATTCTGCAGGGTCTCAGCAAATCATACATAATGCAAGTCTTGTTTTCAATGGGACAATAAAGACAAACTTGTCTATAGTGGTCATCCGAGGACGGCCACTATATAGTGTACTTACTACAGTATTGTACAAAATAAACATACCCACTCAGCACTACCCCACCGTGAACAAAAGCTGATAATTAATACACGTAAAAGCATTAAACAAAAATGGCCACATGTACTGGGCTCAGTCGATTCAGTTGGGACATTAATAATTATCTTGTTACCCCGAGTGAAATTTTCCTGTAATTGTGTCCGGAATGAGTCTACCAGGGCATATTGTAATATTTTACCAGCTTTACTTAAATATTTATTAAATATCTAGACAGAAGTTTCCCTCAAGGCTATAATCACAGCGATGATTACGTGATTTACAGGATAGTGGATGAGTAATTTTCATGCAATTGTGTCCGGAATGAGTCTACCAGGGCATATTGTAATAATTTACCAGCTTTACTTAAATATTTATTAAATATCCACACAGAGGTTTCCCTCAAGGCTATAATCACAGCGCTGATTACGTGATTTACAGGAAATAAATAGTGAATTAATATTTGTTTTAATATTTCAGTAGTCAAATACAACGAGGTATTGCTTGTCACATCGCAAAACCTCGGGCAAGGCTCAGGTTTGTGTACTTTTTCTTCATTTCTGACGGACAGTATAAAAGTGAGCTCGAGATATCGATTGATCTTTCTGTTTGCTAATGTAATAAACCCATTTTTTGTCACTCGCGTTTCTCTTCAGTCACGAAAATGACTAGCGGCAACAACTCCTGTCGTAAAAGCGTTGCAACGCCCACGTGCACTTTTTGTAATGCTCATTTATCGTTTGAGAAAAAGTAATGGGAGTCTGATCGAATAAGAATCAGCTTCAAATTGCCAACAGAAATAAAGTTCTCTTTTTCGAAATAACGTTTCAGTCACGAGGAAAATGCTACAAACAGCATTGCACATTTCATGCTGCGGTCCTTTGCTTAACAAAAATCCCAATTCGGTTGAAATACATTATGTGTCCTATTTTGGTGGGTTTGCAGTGCATTCGACAAAACGAAACAAGATGTTCATCATCATGATGGTAATCTTCTGTTGTCTTGCAGAGTCGTCAACGGCGGGCGAAGGTATACGTATGATAGGATTGACAATTTGAGATAAATTTTAGAAACACGAGAAATTGCAGTGAACCGACTGGGATTTGAACCCAGGTCCTTGGAATACATGGTCAACTGCTCTACCAACTGAGCTATCTGGGCATCCCGCCGGAGCTTCACAACAATCTTGTGCTTGCCACTCGTGTTTCTAAAATTCATCTCCAATTGTTAATCCTATCATATATACCTTCAATATAATAATAATGACCTCACCATGGGTTGCATGGGCTTTTCCCCCTATGGATGTAAGACCTCTCATCACGATATATAGGCCATTAGTGTAGCGAAATTGGTTGGCATGGATTTGCCCCACTGCATTGTTGAAAAAAGAGTGGCAAGCACGAGATTGTTGTGGTGCTCCGGCGGGATGCCCAGTTGGTAGAGCAGTTGGCCATGTATACCAAGGACCTGGGTTCGAATTCCAGTCGGGGCACTGCAATTTTCTCGTGTGTCTAAAATTCATCTCTAGACATGTATTTTCAACGTTTATTAAACATTTTTAAACTTTCGCAAACAAAGTTACTGTGCAAATGATCATTTGGCGTATGCAAAATTATAGTTTAGAAAATGCGCCAATTGTAATTTTGGAGGAAATGAAGACGACACCTAAAAAACTAACAGAGCTGTTTTGTGACAAAGCGAACGGCATTTTCCCAGCTTTGGACACCGAAATTGAACACTATATCTGTATTATGTTATCAGTCCCCAAGCCGTGTCCGCATTGGACTTGTTTTTTCGAGAGGTTTTACCGAAACGATGGTAAAATGAAAATTTGCTAAATTTTATTGCTGTCCGCATTTGGACTTTTTTGACACGGTAAATTTTACCAAGACCGTGTCTTTTCGCAGTATGAATTTTTCACATTGGACTTAATGTCAAAGAAAAATTTCCCTGGCCAATTTCCTGGGTAGCAGTTGACCAGGAAAAGTAACCGCTGGACTCAGGAAAAGTTACTGACAGGAAAACGTCCTAGGCTGTCCGCATTGGACTTAAAATGGGAAAAGTACCCATCGTCTCGGTAAATTTTCCCCCAAAAAAGAAGACAGGCCTAAATTCACATACTTGTAATAAATGTTAATTGTACAACGCCTTTCCAGAATCAAATTGTACGGAACCGCATATTAACTGCGATCATACACGAATAGAACTTTGATTAGTTTTTGAGCTGCTGCATGAAAAAAATCTTCTCGGATCGCTCGATAAAATGATTGATTCCTACTGACATTCTGTCGCAAGACTGTGCGCAATTTTCCACCCATAATGCTTTCCTGGACCATTGAGCCCGATATAAATTACACCTTCAGATGAAATGACCGTCGCTTGGACGGATATTTCCCATCAATTATTTTACGGCAGTCTCGCGCCATTGCACGCGCTCTTAATGCGGCAATTATAATATGTGATCGCTTGGGCGCACAGCTATATGATTGAGCTCATCATGCTCAAACGAAAACAAAGTGGGTCAGCTTAAACTGATATTCCACAAGTGTAAAGATTGCCAAAACACATCTATCTTCGAGAAGTGAAGGTCTCCGCTTCGCACACAGAGCCGCTGGCGAGTCTTTTGGTATATCAGCACCAGCGTAGGCCGAATGAAATGTCTCGAAGGGCTCTCCTGATGAGACTCGCGTTTTGCAACAGAGACCGTCGGTTTCCGCAGATGAAACACACAGGCTGTAGGCAAATTCTTGAAACAAATCACAACAAAATGGTCTATAGTTGATATAAAAAAAGTCTAGTTGATATCCTGCAAATGATAGTTGCATATAATCTTTACACAAATAGCTTTTCCGAAAGCCAATAAAAGAATACAATCTCATTTTCAAAACAATACTCAGATAACGTGTTTTCATTTTTTTTTAAATCGCTGTAATTCAAAAACAAAATATATTATATCTGTTTTTATACGTAAAGGAATAAACAGACGTGATATATGGCATTATTTAAAATCTGGAATAAAATTAATGAATAATTTTGCCAGCAGTGACAATGTTTATGTTTAACTGACACCTATATAACCTCCTTTCTGTAAAAAAAAAAAACAGAAGAAGCTAACTGATGTTCCTGTGAACATTGCACCAAAACCGTTGATGAATTAGACGACAGAAATGTTATAATGTATCATGGCTTGCGGGCTGCTATTATGAAACAGAAAACCTCTACGTTAAACAACGCCATGGGCTAGTAATTTTTGTGTTGGGGATTGAATCGTTTCCCAGATAACGAGTGGGAGTGAATGGTGCTACATGTCACTGTTTTTCAGATGAGGCTACGCATTCCAGTTTCAAATAATAAACAAGTTTCAATTATATAAAAAAAAACGGGTTATTTAGAAAAAAGAAAAGGGGGACATTTGCAAACTTTGTTTCACAATTCATTTTGTATTTTAATTTCATTATTTCTGAATGGTGGATTTTGTTAAAGTTGCACTGTCCGATTTTAGGCCGATTTGAGCGTCAGAATTTTTTTTCAAATAACTTTTTTCTTTTCTAGAAAATTAGCAATTTATCAGCTTTCATTTGGTATACCAAGAACGTAACATTCCGTCAAGGATTAATGCCAGTCGATTAAAAGCAAGAAATAATAAAAGACAGGCCGTCTTTTATTCGACAGGGTTATGACGTAAGTGTATGTATATGAGCGTACGCGCACATAAGCATGTACAACATGTGAAGCCTGTTTCAAGAAAGACGCTTGTATCTCCAATTCCCGACGTCGGAAATTTAAGTTTTTATATTTTTCGTTACAGAGACACGTAAGCTTTCTAAATTATGTTTTAATCCTTTCACCTAAACACGGACAGTGCAACTTTAACCGATATCTTCGTACAAAATTAATACCCGTCGACAAAGTAGGGAAATTATGCACATTTTCCTAAAATTTATTTTATGTATATTTCATGTATATTTCTATCCCGCAATATTAAATTTCATAGCTGTTTTAACAACCAGAACAGAATTATTTCTGTAATGAGGTTATCAGTATCATAATTTGACAAAAAGGCGATAACGTCTACTGCAGCGTTACCGAGTTTAAAGAGAGACATTATTGTTTGGGCTGTGATGATAAAAATTATAATAATTACCGAGAATAGGGCATTTGGGAGACATTTTCGGGAAGCATTTCTTGAGTTGCCACTGAGTTACCGGTAACAATTCCACACAAATGGTCCAAAAAAATGGTTCTCGACCTAGACAAAAATGCTTCTCGACCTAAAAAGAATGGTTAAGAACCTTTAAAAAATGGTTTTCGACCTAATAAATATGGTTCTTAACATTCTTGAAAAGAGGGAGGCATGGCCATGTCTCCCTATTTGTCGATGTATCCCTAATACCCCGATAATAACCCTCTCGTGTCTCCCAAGTAACATATTAAGGAAAATACATTTGTGTTTAAACCTGCTTAATTCCTTGCACACGAATCTGGTTTACAGGTATCACGCTTGGGACATTTAGTAAAATTAAAATTGTCCGTAGGCCTATACTGCCATTACCTGGCTCATAATGGAGGTTTAGGTTAAACAAAATTTAAGCCGCTATTGACAGGTGTAATTGATCGGATTTGCCATGTGACAGCATCGATATTCCTCGGTACCATGAAATCGATTCCGTCTATACGTGTTATACTAAACATCCTGCGTTTTTCCATATACCCGGCAGTTATACGTACATCGAGTATTCGGGATAAAGTGGCTGGCGGTTTGATAGATGACTCAGACCTATTGGCATCTCATTTTGATTACCGTGTGACTAGATAAGGAGGTTTGGTTTTTAAAGCTGTATCATCCACAAAATGCTTTCGAATAGTTGCTAACATTTTAATGTTAGAAAATGCGAACCACTTTTTGTTTGCAAACCAACTGTGAAACAGCTAAAGGGACTGAAGTCACCCGGTGACGGACTAGACCACCCTTGTCAAAATCCTGGAATCTCAGCAACCTGCTGTTTACTACAAGGCCTGGGGGTCAAAATAAGTGATTTTGTAGAACCATTTCTTTTCACAGTCCGTGCGTTTTGGGTGTGGCACCTCGAAAATATATATAGTTTTTTTAAATTGATGAGACATCAACGAAAAAAATCGACTAACGTTTACTGTCAATATTTCGAATTATTGGCGGTCCGCCAATAATTCAAGGCGTAGACTTGCCCAAGTTTGACCTCCCGCTCGGTATGCAACGCGCAGCGCACAGTGCGCCCTCCGGACCTGTCCAATCTGTTTTCTTCTGTTTCCTCTGTCTCAGAAAGTCTTCGAGACAGAAAAAAAGAGAACTGACAGGCCACCAGTCCAGTGGACGCGTTGCACGCACCACACCACAGACCAAACACGGGAAGTCAGACCTGGGCAAGTCTAGGCAAGGCGCAAAAACGGCCGAAAAAAACGGCGTTTTTCACAGGATTGCCGATGTCTAAAATACAAAGTATGATGTTTTGTCGTTAAAGTAAATGTTTTAGAAATTCGTTCGGAGATAAAAATAAAATTTGCTGAGAACCACGGACTGTATATCTTTAAGTTAAACAGACCTCCGTTTAAAACATGTACGATGAATGAAAGCATATAGTGTGTCTTGCAAAAGAACTCGGGGATTTTTTGTTTTTAAATATTCGTGTGTCCAGCAATGTCCCGAGTTGCTAAGAGCGCTTTTTAGACTTTGTTTATCTTGGGATATAGATTACCGGTACACGGGTCAATCGTGTCTTGATCACTAAGATTCATGGATATCCACTTTTCCCCTATGGTGTTCTTATACGCTTCACGCACTAGTGCATCCTAAGTGCCAATAAGGCTCACACCTAAAGCACAGCGTAGGTGGAATGTTTGAACAAAATGGTGTAACAGATGATGCAGACGGAAACTGGATCCTTATAATAAGACGTGAGACTAACATGTAGAATGTTCAATGTAGAATGTTCAATGTGAAATATTCAAGTTCATGTAATAGTACCATCAGTAATTATTAGCCATTCGCGATTTCCTTCGCTAATTGGCCAAAACGCACTCGTTTGGTTACGGTCAACATGTTACGGTTCATTTGAAATCACGCTGTCATATATAATTTATGGACTCTATAATACAGAAAAACCTCATAACATTTTAATCACTTTGGCGAGTGTATATATACCACGTCCTAATGGCGTCATTTTTTAACTCAACGAAACCGACCGTGCAACGTAAATATAGTCCAACTCCAGAGGTATAACAAGTTATTTAGTTTAGGCCAAAGAAAAAAACTATGTTTAGCGTTAGCGCGCGCGTCACTTTCAACCCTGCATGTCAAAGCTTAATTTTTTTTCAAAAACAAACAAACACACACACACACACCAAGTCGCGCATTACGTATACGCACTGTGGACGTTTCTTTGTATTCGTGCACTCAAGAGAATTGGTCGAAAAATCGTTGTTTTCTCCAAATTCTTCCCTCATCCACCCCAATTGTTTTCCTAATCCATGTTTCTAAACTTTACTCCTGAACCCTAACTTTGTTTTAACCCTCCACCCCCACCCTAACCCCTTTTCCCAAGTTTGGACAACATGACTGTGGACTTGAGCGAACGAGTGCAAGTCCACAATCCGTCACTTTTCCCCGCAAATTGTGGACTTGAATGGGTTTCGAGTCCACACCACGTACGCAAGGTGCGTACACAAAACATATCGTTAGCGCGTGTCACTTTCAACCCTGCGCGTCAAAAGTGTTTTGATTCAAAACATGGCTGTTGGCTTCATGTCAACTTGACTTTATTGCTTGGAATCCACTTACCAAAAAGAAAGTAAAAAAAGCGGGAAAAAAACCAAAAGCAGCGTCACCGCGTCATTTTGGGAGACTCCAACTTACCCTAAACCCTAAATAGTTGTATTGACTGAACAGAGTACTTTATTGGTTGTTAAAGGAATATAATACAATATATAATAAAACAAACATATTGATAAACTTGGTTTTACAAGTTAACGAAATCGAATTTTCATTTTAAGTCCACCTTATGTCAAGCGAAAAAAAAACATTCTACAAGTTAAGCACTATATAGCACAAAAACATGTTTTTAATTAATTATGTTTCTCCATACGCCTGACATTTCGAACAAGTTTTATATTCTAATTTGATGTGGAATCATCTTTTGATCGGACAATAAATCATTAAAGAATCTGACAATGTATTATAGGGGATATTAAAGTTTGCCTGGATCCTTTCCAAGACGTGGGTTTCTTGTGTGGGCAGCAAAGATTTGCCTTACACTGACATTTCCCGCGTATAGTATTATGGCAGATTTCTTTTCCTGCCACAGGCGCTATGTGCCAAATGAGCGTGTACAGTATTAGAGCTGATGAAACTTCTAAAGATACAACAAAATAAGGTGCATGTGCCAAATTACCTGGGACGAGACGTTTCACAAATGAATCACAATATTCCTTGTAGTTCCTGTTGCAACTTGCCGTTGAAGATGTTGACATGAAAGCATTACTTCTTGTTTATGCATTGCATGCACCGGAAGCGTAGACCTTTTGGCAAGCGCCATGTTTACATCTATGCTGACGATGTACAGTTATTCTTGACTTTCAATCCTACACTGCCAGGCGATGCAGTCTGTGCTCTATTTCGACTTTCGCAGTGTGTCAAAGATCGTTAAGCCTGGATGGTCTCTAACAAACTAATGATGAACTTGGACAAGACATCATTTGTCATTGCCTCTTCTCATCTCCTGCTCATTTCAAGTCTCTCCGTCATCTCACGTTCCACCTCAACGATATTGAAATACTTCCGTCTCCCACTGTGAGAGATTTAGGCGCTGTTTTTGACCATAATATGAACATGTCTGGTTATGTTACTCAACTCTATCGTTCCCTAAATTGGCACATTTGCAACCTCAGTCGGATCAGACGATTTCTTGATTTCATGTAGACTATTTCAGTTGCCTACTCAATAACATTTCCAAGACTGAAATATCCCGCCTGCAAAAACTTCAAAACAGAAAAATCTACACACACAAATACATCTCCTCTGCTTAGAGAACTTCACTGGCTTCCAGTCGACCGACGTATTAGTCCACACCTTAAGATCACTTAATAACTCAGCACCAGACTATCTCGCTTTTCTCTTCTGAACATCCAGACTCATTCATATTCCCTCCGCTCTTCTGATGCTGCTACACTGGTTGTCCTTAAGCCTCGTAAAAAGGCTGGGGACAGGGCTTTTTCTGTTGCTGCTTCCGCCTCTGGAGTCATCTACCCCATCACATCAGGAACTCAGACAGGCTTTCATCATTCAAATCTGCTCTAATTAGAAACATTTCTTTCCCTCATCTTCTTTTCTTTTTCTTTCTTCTTGTAAACGCCTTGCATATTAATTTTCAGGCGCTATATAAGTACAGTTAAAACTATGAATTGTAGGATAGGGCGACAAATCGTGTGTAAAAAAGCTATATTAGGGCGACCTGCTCAAATATTTTTGAGTTTAAAAATAATTTTTTTAGGTCAAAAACAATTTTTTTTTTAGGGCGAGAACCATTTTTATCGGGACTGGAGCTGTTTCTCTTTGGTCTGGAAGCATCTCCGGAAGCTTCGGGTAAAAAAATAAGGTGTCATTTTGAGTGACTCTTGCCGAAATTTCGGTGGTCTCCGGGGAGTCTTCCCGAAATGTCGCCCCATTGCGGCATTCAGCGTTCTTTAAATTATTATTATGATTAGGCTATATACTCTCCCAAAAAAGAAACGCAATTTTCTTAAAACATGTGAATTCTTGATCAGAACAGAAGTTGCTGAATACATTGAACTTGGATAAAAAGGCACTGATCGAACAATCATCACTTCGGAATCGCCTTAAAGAATGTTGTTTCAGCCGCTTCGGTAATTTCGTCCAGGTTTAATTCACCAATGATGAGCCTTAGTATAGCGCGTTATTTTACGCGTGCTATGGACACACACAACGCACACGCACATTGCTTTCACAATGACGCGGGATTATTTGGACTTTCAAAATAACGTCATTGGAAAGGGTCAATATGTTGGAGTGACTTCTGTAAAGTTATGAATATCAGCGGCGCAGCCGTTTGGGGTAAAAAATGTGGACTAATTGCACTTGATAAGTTGGATGAAGAACGTTGAGAACTTATACGACAACAGCTTTATTAAAAATAAGAGCACAACCCGCACCTTGGAAGCTAATTCCAGTAATTTCTTTTGATCAAAATTAGTTTGTTATCGCAACTGTATCTTCACGTTCTTCCTGCTATTGCATTGCCTTTAGACAAGTCGGCGACCTATAGTCGAATGGTTCCTTATTGTATTGTGGTCTATTCGTCTCACAAAACCCAGAATAAATAAAAAAAGCTAACCGAAATTATCCCACGAGCTACAATATGTGTCTTATAATGCTCACATAGGTCGAGGTTGAAGCAGGGGCTAACGTCGTATTCAACTTGTCTGCTTCGTTTAACCAAAGGGAATTATTATTACCCGACGCAATATATTAACAATCAGTGAAACCGTATACCTTCGAGGAAAGGATTCTCTGCATCGGCTTGCGAGTGGGCGTGATACAGTGACGAGAAAATGCCCTCGGGTGAAGCTTATAACTACCTGCTACATCTTCGGACACAGACTCAAAGGGTGACTTTGTGTTAGTTCCCTGAGGATCGGTTTCACACTTATTCAAGAATCATCCCTGGGAAATCCAAGTGAGATTCATTTTGCAAAGGGTAAAATACACTCCTGGTAAAATCTTCCACATAAACGGATTAAAGCGTTTCGGCGTAAGATGCTAGCTTTTTGCAAAAGTTGATACTGCAAAACATCACGACCTTGAGATAAACTTAATTTAATGATAAATATGTCACGAACAACCGTAATCAGGAAAAAACATCGCCAATCATGATCGTGCACTATAGGAAGTAATTCACAAAGATCACGATTTATCGAAAATATATGGGCAGGTGTTTTTTTTCTCCACTGTTTAGGCCCTAAAAATTAACTATACTTTCTGTGCGTGGTGGCCAATTTCATGTTGGAAAAAGGATTTTAATAAAGTAAGTTTTGTTTTCTTCTTCGATAAGCCAAAGTTATTACAAAACTAACGTTATGGTTGAAAGTAGAAGTACAGTATATTACACGTCCCGTTTCATACAGGCGTTCCAGAGTCGTGCGCCGAACTAAATTATTACCAGAATTTGAATTAAGTTCGCCAAAAGATCGACGCATGAAACAATTAGGAGCGACTTGGTTCACCAGGAGTCGAAAGATCGACTGTTCCAGTCGGTCAGAACGACTAAAGAGCAACTTGGTTTTATACGTTGATCTTTAGGCGAGCCGAACCTAATGTAAATGTATGCACATTAATATAAACGTATGCAAATCAGGGCAGTCACCTTTGAAACCCACTATCTCTGCGTCGAAACCTCACATTTCATGCGGTTTTGGCATTATGTATGTCCAACACCATCATCATCAGTGTATTATAGACGTGCACGGCGGTACGTGACTCTGTGATTGTACAGTTCCTTTTTTCCCCACCTTTCTTTGCAAAATATCTGTTGTAACTAAATCCAAGTTCGGGCAGTTAAATTGTGGTGTTAAATTGTGGTGTCGACCTAAAGTCGCTCCAAATACAATTTAGTTCGGCTTGACTCTGGGGCGCCTGTATGAAACAGGTGTAAGTAAACTAAAAATGATTGGACATGGTTAAAGTACAGTATGTAACTACATTTGTTATATGATTTGTTGACTGATCATTTCCCAGTGTCCAGTAGCAGCAATAAAGGTCCTACGTAAATCAACTCGGCAGAACACCTGCTGACAAATTCCAAAATCGATTGACTTCTGGCGCGGAATCATTTTTGTAGTATTGCGCGTTCGCTTGGCATTCCGCGAAATGTCTAAGTTAATTACAACTCTATATACGGATAGAAATAAAAAAATGTTATAGTTTTCTACATTAAACAGTAGTTTTGACTCGCCAAATGGAATTTAAAATCTTCATTTATTTTTTTCTTTCATATTACAGTTTTTTCCAACCGCTTACACACGATACGTGCAACAAAAGCCACAATATTCGAATGCAAACACACGCCGTTCACAAACGTTCACCCTATGCGCAAAACTTAAAGTACATTCTGGTTGTTTCAAAAAGTGAAAGCTTGTACCAGTTGAAATAGTTCTTTCCCCACACAAATAAATCCAAACAACACACGAAGTCGATCAGTTATCACGAGCGAAAACACAATATTACTGAATTATATTTTGAGATGGAAATGTATATTAGATAAGAAGGCCTTACAGGATCTGAATGACATCCAGAAAAGAAAGGTAAAGAGGAGGGTAGGAAGAAACTAAAATGAATTTGTGTTCCCTTTCAAAAGACCCGTCACCCTAATTGATACAAAGACCGGCACGGTCATAATTTTTGATTCAGGAAAACAACGCTGCCCAGTATGACAAGTTTTCATACACATCTCAATCAGCTTCAAATCACCAGTGTGTCTGAAATACGATATGTCAATTATCTTACGCAAGTTATCGACCATTGTGAAATTGGTTTCAAACATTTTTTTTTTTTTAACTAGGGGGTGGGGGTGGTACCACAAAATTCTTCGTTGTGTAATGTCGTGAGTTTTTGAAAGACTGCCATTCAGGCTGAGAACTTTGTCATTACTAAAGCAGTGTACATGTATATCCGCTAACTTGAGACTACATGTCGCTTGAGACTTGTGATCGAATTCTAATACCTGTCATGTCAAGATACAGAAGCATTACATTGTACAACGTAACTTCTCTACTCTTCTTTGTTGACTCTCTAAATAAGATTTGTGTATGTTGCACGATAATGACCACAGAAATTGAAAAAAACAAATTCTCGAAAATACATCATTGAGCTTTGTGCGTTATCATTGCCTCTTCTGTTTTACGAAGATTGCCACTATTTTTTGAAAGCAATGTTTTATTTTGACATCAATGTTTTTAGTTTCGGGGCTCGTGTAAATTATTTCTCGACGCGTGTTAGGTTTATGGTGCATCGAAATATTGCTGCGCACACCGTGTTAAACTGTAAAAGCAAACGCATAAAATGACGACTTATTCTGATTCTTTTTAATTGTGAATTTGTTTTAGAATACAACATTGAAAGTTGGGGTACCGTGGACGAGTGGTTTGGGTCAATGACTCGCATTCATGCGTGGGTGAAAACCTGAGGTTGCGGGTTCGAATCCGGCTGCGGTACCTGTGCCCATGGACAAGGCACTCAACCACAGTCCTCCATTGTCGCCATATTGAGCGTGTCGCCCTAATATAGCTTTTTTACACACAAATTGTCGCCCTATCCTAGCACTTTGATCGGACACCGAAGAAATGATTAAGCCTAGACCTACATGTATATGGAAACACTAAACAGCACAAATCTAAAATTGGCCTGTTTCATTTTTTTTTACGTTGAAGTGGAATATCAAACAAGATAAAGCGATCAACGTATATAAGACAAAACAAGCATGTCTGCTCGGAAAACTCTGAACACATTGAGGTGACTAGATATCCAGGTATTATGTTAAAACTTGATGGTAAATCATTTGATTTAGCAATCAGCAGTGACATATCATGTCTAAATAATATCCGCGCGTTTATTACATCATTCGACCCACCAATGCACTTTTTTTGTAATCATTATGTAATCAAACGTCCACAGGAAGTTTTGTCCACGTCAGTGGGTGTACATTTTTAATTTGCCCTTTTAGCACAAGTAAATCAATTTCCGTGACTCTGTCCCTAACCTGAGGCTTAATATTTTACCTGCAATGAATGGAAAGAGGCGACAAAGTACTTTCAACAAACAAGTGATCGTGACCGCATAGTAGCTACAGATAATCCCATAAGAAACGGGCCCACTGCTTTGCACGGAACACTGAGAGATCTGGGAACGTGCTCGCCACGTGTCGTTCGTGAGAATTCACCTTAAGCAGACGATCGAACAGCGCTATCTTTCCCGCAAAAAAATCGGTAAATTTATCAGCCGCCCGGTCATGCAGGATATACCCACGTACCTTCTTTTGGTCGCTGGACCCTTATAGTAACACATATTGATTGACGTGATCCAGAAACGAAAATTTCGTCAAATTCAAGATCACATTTCTTTGCCACAAGGGATCCGGAATTTCAATGCTGATCATGTGAAATTAATTCGGAAACGCGAACAAAATTAGGACGAATACAGAATTTGAAGTACGTTGGATCACATTAATTCAAATTTTACACTGCCAAAATAGCTATAGGCCAATGCATATAGTTTAAATACGTTTAAAATCTTGTAAAATCACTGATTCACGTCACAAAATCAGGCACCACTCCCCACCCACCCCCCCCAAAAAAAACAATTGTTGCATAAACTTTAAAAACCTTGTTGGTAAAGTAATCTACAGAAATTTCAGCAATACTTCAGAAAACCTTTAAAATCCATGCATAGCTTTCACTTTCAGTAATGATTTTTTATTTATTTTTTTTACAGAAAAGTAAAATGTTGGCAACTGATGGGATAAATTTTTGATCATCGCAAATAATTACAATGAACCTACAAACATTTTCATTGACGCTATAAAATTGTAGGTGTAAGCAAAAGCCACAAAATCGCAAAATTACAAAGTAAAAACCCAAGCTTAGACAGGACTTTAGTTCTAATAATGTGCATACTGCAAATCTTTTTTCAAACGTGGGTGTTGAAATCGTGTATTACACAAACGTAACCAACGGGAGTTGGCATCGATAGACGTTTGTTCAAGTTCTTCTTGCAGGGCTTTGACCTCATTCTTTAAGATCAAACCATCACATCTAAATCAAAAAACAGCTGCCGCTTCTTCACTAAACCAGTTCTTGCAAGCATCTCCGTTTACGTCAATTTTTGTTCTCAGTTATTTGACTTTTTGGCTTTTCCGTTTTGATGGACCCTTGGGGTGTTTTGTTTTTTTCGAAATCATGATTGGTGAAATATAGATATGCGTATCCTGGGGGACTTTTGGCTGTAGATTGAAAATCAAGGAGCAGATGCTAGAACAAGACGGATATTTCCCGGAGGAGGGGCTGTCCAAGATATTCAAGGGAATGAAGTTTGACAAAATAAGGCTTTGGAGACGTTTGAGAGTTACAGTGAGGGTTAAGGTGGCAATGTCCGTGACGTTTGACAAAGGAGTAAGCGATGAAACAAACTTCCGTGTGCGCGAAACAACTATATTTACGAAAGTGGCTCTGTAAAGTTATATTAAACCTTTCTGCTAAACCGTGACATTGTGGGTTATTTACGTTTATAGATTTGAACTGCGTAATTATTACTGCAGTATAATTCTGCTGCTTGCAGATACTTGCAGACACGGCAATTATATTGTCTACACAGACTTGTGCACTCTCAGTCGATGTATCAAAAGTGAAATAAATAAAATACAAGAGGCGTACGTACCGGAATATCGAATGGAATCGATATCGAATCGTTGCTTATACTATATGTGAACGCATAGCACTCAAAATCGTAATCGTTCTGAGTTTTTATTTGAAACAGAGATGCGTACATCATAACATAAAACTTTTTCGTGGTTTTATGGTGTTCCACCACGCAGTGGTATTAAAATGTGTCTATCACGTCAGAGGTTTGAGCAAAAGCTTGACGGTTCGCGTCTGGTTCACAGTCATTGGGTTAGAACTTCGAACAGCCAAAATCATTTGGCGTCTTGGTGTTCGCTTTGAAAAAGCTTCCACCCTCTTAAAATGAATCTACCACCCCCTTCCTCATTCATCGCGGCCTAAATTTCCCCTGCAAGCTATTTTCAAACACAATAGACTTTAATTCTCTGCACCGATAGAGACAGACGGTCTATCCCTTGCCCGGGGTGTGATCTGAAATGGCCGATGAAAACAGTCTTTGGTCAGTCATAAAATGTGTAATTACCGACATATCCATGATGTGTCTGTTTACTTTTCCAGCAACGGGCCTCTAGAACACTTGATGACGGAGAAGTGATTGCGATTCTTCCCCAAGGCTCTTCAAATTAGACCCAGATTGTTGGAGAACCGCCACATTTATTGCTTTATTGGATGTTGCGAGCGGCGGCAACGTTCAACGGCACTTGTGTGATTCGCGATGAGAGTCTAACATTTTCTCACTAAGAGAGACAAATTGTTCTTTCCAGATGCTGTAGTTGTGGATTCCGACGGCTACGAAATTTGTTAGGAGATGCAAACATTGAACACGCCTCCAACCAAATTTGTCGTGGGAAGCCATTCATTTTACACGGCGCGAAAAAAAATGTTGGCCAGATACACTGGAAGTTTGTTTATATAAGACCGTTTTGGAGAAAACGAACAACTTCATGAGGCTAAAATCACAATTTTTCTCAAAGGTCAAGTAGCATCATAAACTTAAGAACCATGATATTTGAAATCACAATATAACAAGATTTAAAAACCGAACACGGGTTGTTCTGTACACTGTAAGATATCGAGTGTATTTCCAAGAGGTCCTTATAAATTTACGAGGGGGAGCGTGCTTTGCAAACCAGAAGGATGTTCACGCCGTGTGACGCAAGCTCTTAAGATTTATCTCCTTGTTGTGCCTGAAAGAAACCGCATTTCCCCGGTGACATTGCATGTCTACTTTTCCTCCCTAAGAGAGCACGCAAGACGGTGAGCAATTACGAGCTTTGCGTGACTTCTGTTTGCTCAATTGCTTTAACCAGTTCCAATTTCGAGTCATTTCCCGGGATTAACAGCTTGGTGGGAGAAATAAAAACAGGCAGTTAATTGATTTTCTAAAAAGGTTGGCACCCGCGGGCGTCGTGACTACCGTCATTTTTTGATCATTTAAGAGTTTTCACAACTCCCAAACGCCGGATCATATTTTGTCTCTCCAAAGCGAGTATAGGCACGTAGGTGACAGTGATGTGTAATCATTGTTTTACTGTCGTCGTGGGGTTTGTGAGAAGGATTTTGTGAAAGTGATGTTTGCTTCTGTGGAAACGGTATATGTGGCGTTGGGTAAAGATAATCTGTTCTCGGCCATTTAATCTGACACCGCATAGCTGGAATCAATTTAGCTTAAATTTGATTGTCTAGCCTACCGTGTTGGCCTTCGTCGACAAAGTGATTATCAATCGGTTTAAAACTGCCACAGCAAGTTGTTATGATGCTGATCGCATTCGGGCTTACATGGCCAAAAGGCTTGGTGCATTGAACCCAAGGACGCGTGTTTAATTTTGGCTGTTGTGTGTCCAAATCCAGGCTGCGTTCATGGTGTGTACGTGCGCCCATAGGCAAGGCACTTTGCCACAAGTTGCCAGTCTTCACCCAGGAGTAAATGGGTACCTGCGAGGGTTGTGAGTTCCAAGTGTTTGTTTCAGGCTGCCAGGGCGCCCGGGAAAACGCGCCTAGGAAACACCCTGCGGGTATTATGTGCGCTGTTATATATAATATGGTATTGTCATTTTTATGGAGAGAAACTGTAACTGAGAAACTTGACAATTTGTATCAAAAATGTAAGCACCAAACACTTATATATCTTCATTACATATCCAAATTGTACGTTATTCATGTAGCTGTTAGGTATCCATGTTTCGGGGTACATTCGTGGTGAGGCAATGAGAGATGGCTTCTTGGTGAGGCAACACTGGGGCAGGCGTTGGGAATACTACAGTTGCTTATTTTATTTAAACAATACGGAGAATACAACATTCCAAGTTATTCTCTCGGTTCTATCATGAATCACACTAATAAATAGCAGAAGGTGAAAGCGTAACCCATCGTAAAGAAGCGTAAACCATGCATAGATTCCAGCAGATACGTGATCAAATACCTCATAACTATTACCCCAACGTATTGATACTTACGCGAAACAGCTTAAGCAATAATAACTTTAAGTATCAATGGCAAAGCATATTACAATTCTTATTGTAATTCGATTTATTCGTGGGCTCGCGGAGGCTCATGACAAAAACATGAAGCTTTGACTTTCAGTAAACTCTGGTTTGACGCTAACAATTCTACAATAATTGCAAATTTTGGAAATCCCATGTGGAAACCCTAACCCTTAAATCAGCAGTAAAGAAAAAGCTAATTCGTTCTGTTTGACTTGGAGACTAACATCGTGAGAACGTCAAATAAAGGAATATCGAATTTGCGTAGAAGCATTATTAGATTGGCCAAGACGACGAATATGGTTAGATACACTAATACCATTTGTAGTTCTTGTGCAAAGAGGTAAATTTGACTTGGGAATGTGTTCCCAAAGTGGATATTCACTCTATTAAAATATAGCATATATTACACACAATTCAACGCGCTGTTAGTGCTGTTAGTGGCACTATACCTTTGTTATAGTGTTTAAGATATGGAGTAATTCTTGTACATGTACTAGGTATTTTCCCGACAGATTGTCAAACAATAGGGTTAACTTCTCTGTTTACGTAACTGCCAAAATCAAACTATTGTAATTTATATGTAGAAATAAGCCGCAAAACCTCAAACGCCATTCGATTTATTTCTTGCTAAAGAAAAAGTAGTCAATTGTTTTGTTACTTTCATCGATCCAAAATGTTTGCGAGAAACGACGTAAGGTAAAGTCAGTTCCTTATCCAAAGATAAATTGGCGTAAACCAAAAAGCTCAATCATCCACGATATTATTTCAAGAATATATAGGGCCTATTCCTAGAAAAGCAAAGGAAAAACAACTCTAATCTGGAGAAAAACGTACACTTGATGGTCAATGGAGCCGGAATTCTTACCAGTAGTTGTCATCTAAAGCCAATCAGATCGCGCTTTACATAGTACGTTTGTTAGACAATTAAGCAAGTTGTTGGCCCATAGCAGCACGTGTACTATGTTGTTGTTTTGATAAGTAGCGATTTGATTGGTTAGAAAGGAGGTCATAAATATACTGCAATCTTAGATAACCAAAATAGTAAGTATTGTGACTTGATTTCTTCCGGTCGATTTAGGGGTGGTACAAACAAGACTTCGTGGGTAATAGAAGGGTCATATCGATTGCTAAGCTCAGGAAATACGAAGGATGTCATAACGACGCCAATAGCCCGCAGCCATTTCAGCCTCAACGGCTTTATTTAGCGTTCAATCGAAAGACATCAACCGTAGGCTGTCGACAGATGTCATTTCTTGCAGTACTGACTCTCCGTCCTCATACGACGCCAAAAGCCTACCTGTCAAATTTGCCTGTATAAAACAACAATGACCCTGATGAGTAAACCACCGACCAATTTAGCAAGGAAAATAAACTGGCGCCGGTCCAAAACGGAGAGCGATGATCGCAATGATGAAGATAATTCACGGCAAATCAGGGAGCGAGTGGACGATCACAGTCCGTGTTTGTTTAGCCCTTTTTGGAGCCACTTAGTGCAATATTTGTACACGCTATCCGTATATTGCGAGTCTCATTAGTTCAAGTAGCTGTACATTTCAGGGATTCTATCGGGAAAAAAACACGCGTTCTACGACTCTTCATCTCGCGGCTCTGACTTTTAAACTGTCAGAGGAAAGCAACTGAAAGGAATACATATTTGTACAATTGTTTTGTCACTTAGAGGAGAAAGCAAACAAGTTTAAAATTATTTAAAAAGTTACATTTTGATAAATATAAATACTAAGACAAAATATTTTAATCGACACCAATAATAAATTATCACTGATAGATGTGGTATTTTCAAATTCATACCACGGAAGTGACCCAGCATACAATGACACCACGGGTTGTTATTGTGTAGCTTTCCTATGGGAACATTAATGACAAAATCCACCATATAAAAACCAAACACCAAATTTAAGTTCCAAATATTAAGTCATACAGATCCTGCTAAGATTTAAGATTTTGGCGTCCCGGTAGAGTTTTGTTTCCTTAATCTTATGATTCTTCTTTTACAGGTTACACCTAGGTCCATAACACTGTGCCGAAGAAAACATGTCGACCAAAACGTTACTGCTTGTGGTATGCCTATTCTACACGATGCTCCTCGTCACGGCGTTACCACTCGACTACCCGTCAGACGCTAACAACCCCTTTCTGAGGCGTCTACGCTCCACGGATGATAACCCACGTAAGATAGCAAAAATACACTGTTTTCGCGACCACAAAAAAAAACATGTTACTGACGTGGTTACTGGGTCAACCAATCGTCGTCTTCGGTTGTCGGACGACCAAAACTGGCCATTGGTTGAAACCGCAGTCGCGTCAGAAGCAGGTTTGTGGCTGTGATCGGGGGAAAAAACAGAAAGAAAGAATACAAGGACTTTTCCGCCACAAGTACGAACTTTCAACACATCCTGTCCCGATTTGGTCATTGCGGTTTGGGTTTAACCCATAGTACAAAAGGGCAGGGGGCACGGTGTTGCTGCCCCTTTTGCACACATTGGCGGCCATGTTAGAGAACAGGTATTTCACAAAACTCCTATGCGTGACGCACGGCGAGAATGGGTTGCCTCCTTAGAGGGTACTCGTCACCATATAAAAGTCTGTACTTCAGTTGAGTTTACAATCGAGTTCACTATACATGTATTTAAAGATATACAGTCCGTGGTTTTCAGTAATTTGATTTTTTTTTCTCCGAAGGAATTTTTAAAGCATTTACTTTATTTTAACGACAATACTTTGTATTTTAGACATCGGCAACCCTGTGAAAAACGTCATTTTTACACAGCCGTTTTTGCGCCTTGCCTAGACTTGCCCATGTCTGACTTCCCGTGTTTGGTCTGTGGTGCGGTGCGTGCAGCGCATCCTCTGGACTGGTGGCCTGTCAAATCTCTTTTCTCTTCTGTGACTTCCTGAGTCAGATGAAACAGAAGAATACAGATTGGACAGGCCACCGGTCCGAAGGGCGCACTGAGCACTGCGCGTTGCAGACTGAGCACGAGAGATCAGACTTGGGCAAGTCCACGACTTCAATTATTGGCGAACCGCCAATGATTCGAAATATTGACAGTAATTGTTCAATAACTAAACATTGGTGGATTTGTTTTCGTTGGTGTCTCATTTGAAAGCGAATAACTTATGTTTCTGGACAATTATCAATTCAAAAAACTTTTTATTTTTCGAGGTGTCACACCCAAAACGCACGGACTGCATATCTTTAACTCTATGGCCGCGAACTAAATGGCTACGACTTGACATTACACACGAGCCAATGGTAGACGCTAGTAGGAAAAGGAAAAGGAAAGGAGGGGCATGCGCGGTATCCGCGCTTTGCTAGGGGCGCTCAACTCCCGACTCCTTGACCTTTGAGCCATGCATTAACCCGGCGATAGAGCCGACTACTGCTCGGGTCTGCAGTTTCCTTCCCCAGTGCAAGCACCAGGTACCCATTAACGACTGGGTGGCCGGGGCCAGCTACACAAGCATACGTTGGTGGCGATGTACAGCTAAGTTTTCCGGACCAATGGAAAAGCCTGCGACTGCTTCGAGGTTCGAGCCCACGACCCTCCGATTACAAGCCCGACGCTCTACCGCTGCGTCACAGTGCTGTACAGCATAATTGCCCATAGACTCGTGTGATGGTAGCTTTCCCAGCTGATTAGTCAAAAGTGATCTACCTTGAGATCCACCACAGTAGGCCTACGTATATAAAGATGAGGTGAGGTTAGTCTAGCTATTTTGACACATTATTATCTTATTTCGTTCTGCAGTTTGCGATTACAGGGGTCTGAAATGTATCTGTAACGGACAAGAGAAACCTACAACATGTGGACTCTTCTATTACAACCCAAGGTAGGTTAATACATGTATGGACGCCATCTTGTGTCAACTTACGAAGTCATATCCTATCCTCAACCCCTCCAAATCGCCACCCCATCCCAACCCTTTTAACACCCAATCCTCACCGCCACCCCTTTCTTTATATTTTTTGTCCTCTGTTTAATTGTACCAAAAAGTAATGTCTTCGGTTGTTTTACTTAAATCTGACAAAGTGGATACATAATGTTGTCAGCATGAAAGCCAGCCCGTGCATGGTGTCGTTTTACGCATGTGCATTTGGGAGTAATATGCAACAAACGCAAAGTTACGAAAGTAACCAAACGGGTAAACCGAACGAGATTTTGCCGATCCGAATCGAACCAGAACTTGCCATCTTTGTTACAGTCTATGGCAAATGAGGCAAGAAGTTTTAATTAATGATGCGAATTTATTGTGAAAAACGCAGGGGATATACCTTTGCTGCATGACAGTTTATTCTGTGTGGAGCCACTGTCTGTCTTTTAGCTAATCAACCAAACATTTTAATTGTGACCAGGCACCATACCATATGTTGTGTTCGTTTTTTAGCTGATCAAAAACGAATGAGGTCGTTGCTTTTATGGCAGCATTGAGCACGTTCGATTAAGCGACTATATATAGTTGACTATAATCGAATAGAGTCCCTCGAACGATTGGTAATTTCCGTTGTTCGAAGGAGTCTAGTCGACTAAGTGAACTATAGTCGCTTGATCGAACTTGCTCATTAATGTCTCCGCCATGTTAAAATGTTTTAAATGTATTAAAATACATTCTCTTCTGCTTCTTTTATTTTTTCCAGGTGGAATATTTAATGAGACTACCTTTATTTGTGGATATGGTGCAGCTTTCATTTGGCTCATGAGGGACACGCAACCACAGCAGACTGGGAATCTTCCAAAGATTTTGTGTTAAATTTTGTGTTAAATTAAAAGACTAGCCTTTTCGTTTAGGGTTTAACGTAAATTTTTACGTAGACGTTACTCAATCGCGAACTGAATGTGGGGTTTACTTAAAATATTTATCCTAATTGTCAATCCTAATAGTCCGATTTTTGTAAAAACAAAAATGTAAGTTTACTTCTATAAACTCCTCAAAAAAGTTCGGAAAGTCAAGTTTGACTGACGATTTCTCTCTTGTTACTAAATCATTTCCCTTGAATTTGGTATCATTGGAAAGCCCTGTTATTCCTAGTCGACCAATATTGTAACAAGGGCCGTCTACATTCGCCATGAAGATTATATACCTCATGTGTAGATTCCTGTCATCTGATTGGTTAAAAGTGGGGGCATTGAATTAGCTAGACTCTTCGCATACAGAAGTTTGACTGTGCGCCGGGCGCGCATAGTCTTTGCCATGCCATTGGCCGTAGTTATTTAGCAGGTTGCGGACGCGTGCATCGCGTGTGCAGCATAGCTGTGCACCAACTGTACAGCTGCGTGCCTCATGTAAACATTAATCAGGCCGGTAATGGCGGAAACGTTTTGGCGGAGTCGTTTGATAAAGTACTTAAGCAAATAACAGAAGTGAACTACAGTGAAAACAGTGTCAGGTGAAATGTGCCACCAAAGTGTCAGGTGATTATGCTACCAATATTTTGCTGTAAATACCAACCAAAATTCGCCGTAGACGATCTTTCGAAATCGAAACTCGATGGGCTATAGTGTCAATGACTATGTAACGTTACTTTTAACCGATCAGATGACAACAATCTACACATTAGGTGTATAAAACAAATATTGACTGCTGTTTATTCGGGTCACAGATTGTAGGCCCTCGGTGATCTCGAAACCATGACTATGTATACAGTTATGGCTTGGAGGTCACCTTGGGCCTACAATTTTAACCATGCCCCTCATCGCAGTCAATTTATGTTTTAAATGGTATGTTATTTGTATCGCCGCTATAGACTATTTTGATTACATCTAAACCATCCTTTTGAAAACTGCCTGTCATTTTGCAAAACGCACCCTGATTGGCGTAAAGGTGGTTTGACAGATGTACAGGGATACATCTGCCATAGGTGGACGTCACCCAGTGCACGAACTGTACGCTGTTTTGTTGGTAAATCAAGCAGTGCAAAATACACAACTTACTTGAAGTGATGAGAAGACCGTGCAACAGGCAAACAGCAAAACGTACAGTTCGTGCACTAGACGGCCCCTGTTATTATTGGTCATTACGCACACCACAAAACTTCCTGAGGGCGCTATATAGGCTACCTAATGGTACCTAATGGTCATAGAGTTATATATAGAAAACTAGAGTGTGCATTGGCTACTCAAGTCACGTTTGTGGACCGTGCCAATGTGGGCGGCGCCATGTTTGATTAACGCTATGAGTGCAAAGTGGGCAAAACGCTTTTGCCCACCGAGCACCCCATAGCGTTAAGCCAATATGGCGGCGTCCATATCGGCACATCGTGTATTGGGAGTGCGCACTCTAGTTTTCTATATATAACTCTTTGCTAATGCGACACTGTGTTGTGTTGAAATCAACTCAAGAATCTTGTGTATGTCTCTAACGGGAGATAACATCATAATTGCGTATTACTAATTTGGATTCCCCTATATCTCCTAAATTTTCTAGTTTGTAAAAAGCACAGCAGTCAATTGTAATAAAGTAACTACATATCTGAAATCCATATCTCATTTTCCCAAATTCTTGAAGACGAAACAAACCTGCACGCAACTTTAAAATGGGAAATTATATTGTGTAAAGACTGTATAAAGACTACATTCTTAATTTAATGTAGTGGCTATTTTAACTTGAGATACAAAATTGCCGATATTTGAATTAGCATTCCGTCTTCATTACTTGTGAGGCCCGTTATTAGACTGCTGTGAAATTTAAATATACACAATGGACATTGCACTATATTTGTAATTGTTAAATATCGCACTTTTGGTGCGGGGTTAACTTAAAGACTTGCAAACCTTTTTAAAATTCGGGCTCTACCGTTTGTATATTCTGTGGAGCACGTGTGCTTCCAAATGGTACCTCAATTATTTTAGATAATGAACAAGCACAATGAATAAAGGGTAAAAGGTAATTAAATTTGTGGCCTCTGTATGTTGAGCTCTGCTTGCCACACGATGCAAATATGTGAACGAGAGGCATTCCACTGGCGCCTATAGTGTTGGATTCGCCATAATATAGGTTTTCTCGTTTAGTTTTAACAAAGTACCTCCTCCCACGTTCGTTTTAGATGCATTCGTTTCAGCACAAATTTGAATGCAGTTTGGAATCATCCTTCAATTATTTAAAGAGCGCATTCAGTTTGGTTTTTCGAGCACGCAATCGGGAACATTCCTCGTATATCCTCACTCAAATTTATGCACATGCAATTTTGAAATACTCGTGCTCGTGCTAAATTGAATGAAGATTCAATGCTTTGTATTTGAATGACGCAAATTCTAAATTGAATAACATGCAAATGAAGATGAACCAGAGAATTTGCGTCCTGATCAAAATCACTTGAATACATACTTCCACAAACGAAATCGAATGCATTTCTGATGAATTCGAGCGAGAAAACCTATATTTGGAAAAATCAACAAAAATCCTGGAAAATTGTAATTAAAAATTGTATTAAAAAATCACAACGAAATAATGCTTTAAATGTACCTCAATTTACATAAGTTTAAGCAGATAACTGAAATCGGTTGCTGGAGAGCACCATTTATTTATTTATTTATTTATTTGTTAAAGTGCACTGTTTATCTTGTATGCTTGTATTATGTGGATCAAATTATTTACCCTCGGCGCTATTAAAACAACAAAATAAAGTTACCCATAAAATTAAAACGGCAACTAACCAGTACAGATTTATTTATTTATTAAAAGTATGTGTTGGTTTACTACAGTCTTTAAAATGAGATTTATGCAAAACGGAAAACAAGGGAAAGCTATCATATTAAAACGAAGGAGTGTTATTTTGGGGACCATGAAGGACGTCATATACCACGTCTGAGGGCGCTCTTTGTGCATTACGTATGGTATACTACTGGGCCTTATGCCGTCTGAGCTATGAGGTACAGTGGTACACTCCCTTAGGTTTCCCTGAGAATCTAGCTGTTCTTGCATGGGGTACAACTAAAGCAAGGTAAGGACCGCAGTATTCGGTATGGTGCCTAATCACCAAGTTTCGGAATGAGGGGAAATATTATGCCGGGGCCTCATCGGGACGGATGTATATAAAACTAATGTGGTTTCTCAGAGCAAAGAAATCATTGACATTGGTCATTCAGGCTCTTAGAACATGTTTCTATCGCCCTTTGTTAGAGCTTGTTGGAGAAGCAGGCCAATAGCAGATTAGAACGTTTGTCACGTGAAGGCAGCAACCAACTGCAGTCGAGATATGCTGCGGGAACATGTTGGTTCGCGCGGTCGAGCACATCCATGCATGTACTGCCCAACAAGTTCCAATTTCATTGGTCCTTGTTGGCCAATAAATGTTGGCTCGTGTAGACGGGCCTTTAAACATCCCTCAGTTGAACCTCAGCTCAATGGGGACTTTACACATCAAATGTGTCAGCTTGAGTAATTTTACGTTTGGGGAACAGTAACATGTATCAAATTCCATTCCCAATGTAATGAAAACGGAGAGCGCCACCCGTGTTCGCAGTGTACTCATAACAGAGGGCGGTATACGCGAAAAGCAAAGGCCACTGATTCATGTACGAGAATGGACCATCGATACACTGGATGAAGCAACGACGCCTAAAATTGAAGCCACCGTCCGCCATTGTACCCCACCAAATACAATGCCTTGCCTAGACTGGTCATACTGTCTTCACTAGTCTATATCATGGTCTATATGTGTTAAGTGAAATGCAAGCGATCGCGTGGACCGCGGAGCAGTCTAGGCCAAGCATTGTTCGTGGGGTACAATGGCGGCCGGCGCATGGCTTCAATTCTCGTAGAGCCAACTGCTATTGCATACTTCATCAAGTGTATATACATGTATATCGATGGAATGGACTGCATGAGCGAAACAACCGTCCACGATCTTGTTTGAAACAAGATAATACCTTGCCATTAGGGTGGTGTTGTTGCAACGAATCATGCGATCCACCGAAACATGCAATTCTGACAAAACACAACTTTAATTAGTCAGCCTCGCACTGGTGAAAACGTGTTGCAACGAATCATTCGGTCTTGAATCAAGACTATGCTTTGGGGATGACCAAATTGTGTTTTATCAAATGTGCATGTTTCGGTGGATTGCATGATTCGTTGCAACAGTTGTTTATACATGTACTACTTTCACAAATGTATACGTGTTACGTGGAAAACAAACGAGCATGTGGACCGGGGACCAGTCAAAGGCGAATACTTTTTAGTGTAAGATGGCCGACGCATTGCTTCAATTCTCGTTGCTTCAGGCTGCAACCAAGTAAATATGGCTCCCATAGGAACCAATGCTAAATGCCCAATTTTCGAAAATCATTTTAAAATACACACAACTTTCTCAGCTTTTCAGGACAACCAAAATACTCAATGAAGTCTCATCTTTTCAATTCCGTTAAATTTTATGGGGGTAATCCGTCACTTTTATTCCCTAATTTCCACTTGAAACAAAACTACCCCTGCAACAGTAAAAAATTACTAACCAGACCAGCATCCATTTTGGAACAAAGGCACATACGCTACTGGGCAAAATAGGGCCACTTTTAGGAGCTACATTATCCAAAATGTTTATAGTTGAAAGAAAAAAAATACCCCACATCACGGCGATTACTATATTATACACAAGACCACACTCGTTCAGCTCGCAACTCTCTCTAATAAAGCAGAATTTGAGGGGGATACAAAATATTCATGATCTCGGCGCACGGATCTCTGCCTATTTATCCATTGTATAAGAGGTTAGTGAAACAACCGATTTCTATTTTCGGTTGCGGCGGAGTGCGCCCTCTTTCAATGCACTTTAGCCAATGAAAGCCCAGGCAAACTAGCTCCCGACCCAGCATGACGTCAAATGTCTACGTAAACAGCAATATTCATCTGCGGTGGACCGCAGGGGCTTTATCTGTAATCCAGTCTACTGGGAAACCATGTGGACTAAGGACACGGTTTACTAGGAAACTTCACACCACGCATGATTTCTTTGTCATATGAACAGACGAAAATAATAAAACAATCTTTCGTCAGTCAGGATAACCTGACGTCATAGGCTCTGGTTTTCCTTCACTGAAAGACGTTCTCTGTGCCCAGGAACAAATCAACCTCAAAATCAATTTTAAATATTGATTGAATAATTATTTTTGTTTGTAGAAGTTTTTAGCCTTCCGATCAGTTGGAACATAATAATGGAAATTATGAAACTCTGACACCCCGAAAAGTTTCAATAACTGCACTGATAGTTTTTTAAATTAAAAAACAGCAGGCCTCGTCACAAAAAATTGCTTCTGAACAAGTCGGTAATTTCGAACAAAAAAGGTAAAACCAGCGGTGAATAATAACTGTATATAACTGTATAAGGAAATTTCGAAACCACTACTATAAATATGACAAATGTGTTTTATATTCCATAACACGATGAATTCTTCCTTGATATGAATTAATCAGTAATTTAATACGTACAAATAGTTATTTGAGGGCCAACAAAGTTTGTAAACGTTTTAATAAGTGAAAGATTTGTGTCTTTATTTTATTACGCACACGATGAAGTGCGCGATGTGGGCACGTGGTAGACTGCACGAAAACTGGGGAATCATAAAAGGGTATACAAAAGGAGATTAGGGAATTCAACATTCAATAAATAAACAAATTAATCTAAACACCTGACTTAGGTACAGTTTGAAACAAAGACCGTAAACGACAGTGGTTGACACTCAAGTCATCAATTATATAATTATCGAATATTCATAGAAAGAACAGACATACACTACAAAAACGGTGGTGTTAAATTAACACCAGTGGTGTTGTCTTATATAGATGCCAATTAAGCCTGGTGTTAAGTTTCAACACCTAGGGTGTTAACAATAATACATTTATTCCAAGTGTGGAATTAAAACTAACACCTATGGTGTTAAATTTTAACACCGCCGGTTTTGCAGTGTAGGGACAAGTGGAATAGGATCATAATATTTACAACACTGAACGAGAAAATAAAATCCAAAGTGTTCTTTTTTCCCACTGACGTAGCCTCATGAATATCAATATTCCCCTCGTGCAAACGGCCCGGGTAAATATCTGGCCAGAATTTAGGTAGCGCTAGGTGTAATCCCCGGCAAACACTCGGAGCTGCACACACAGACCCACGGTCTAGTGACAGGAGAACGAATTCATACGGAGTTGGGCATAAAACCGGAAAACAAAATTCTGCAGAGTGTAAGTAAGAATGTTTTTCTCTGTGCACATATTTGATGTAGCGGAAATTTAATAATTTAATTTAAGAACAAATGTAGACAAAGTTGTCTTGTATTATTCCTAAAATTAGGGGTCAAAAACTGTTTGGTGTCTCAGTAATATCAGACACTTTGTTCTTCAAAGGCGTTGGAAAAGTTCATTAAATTAAATCTGGACAATAGTATTCCTTTGTACAGATTTGGTGTAGTTATCAGCACAACATTTACAGAATCAAAAATTTAAAAAATGTAGACAAAGTCAATTGGTGGCCTACATCTGACACTTAAAGTTTTGAAAACGAATTGACTGGTTGCAGGAATTTTGGGGAATACTTGGTTAAAAATGATCTTGTCTCAAATAATTAACAATAATTTATTCATCAGAAACGGCAAATATACACAAATTGTGTGATATCGAATGCACTCTCTGGATTAACTTGGTACACTGTTCACATATACACCCTTTTAATTATTTATTTACTTTTTCTACTTTTTACATAACGTTTTCAGAAACCTATTCTATCGCCATGCGGTTAACAAGGACATTTGTGCTATGTACGCTACTGGCTTCAACACTCATCCATGCAATCTACTGCGAAGATATCACGGATAACATAGCAAGAAACGACAGAAGCTTAGCGGCGAGGCTTACAAGAGCTCCAGGTAAAGTGTTTAAACTTAAAGGCTACAACAAACGCTAAAATATATATAAAACCCCTGAAAGACCCCGTGGACACTTGTTTTCAATCACCTATATCTCAGTTATTTATGTAAAGTCATCAGGGCAAAACAAAACCCATAATTAACATTCAGTCTTCCCAACGTAAGCTAAATCAATTTCTGATTAATCGCGATCCCCGTTGCGAATGATTCGAACCATTCAACACCGGCTTGCTCGGTGGTCGAGTGGTTAAGACGTCTGCCTTGTTTGCAGCAGGTCGTGGGTCCGAGTCCAATCTGAGCACGCTATGAAGTTGTTCACAGTGTCTCGGGAAAGCACCAAGTATACAGTATTAAGAATTACGTCGGGTAAGGGCAAAACAAACCCTAAATAACATTCAGTCTCCCCAACGCAAGCTAAATCAATGTCTAAGTCATATCATGTTGCATACAGTGGAAAGCTTATTCATTGCCTTTCACAACGACACCACATTTTGTAACAGTCACTTGTTTTAGGGCTCAGCAACTCTTGTATAAATGTGGTTGGATCTCAAACAGAATGTGCCGTTACATATGTTCAACAGAACAACAAACTTTCTGTCAGTAACAAGGAATAAACAAGACATATTGGCAATTGTTTTTGTGCTGCTATCTCACAAAATGCATGATCATAACAAATGGATATAATTGTAAGAGTAATAAACATGCTTTGTAACGGATACATTGCTAATAATATAGTAACAACAATCGACCTAACAAAGTTTTCTGAACTTTTTAAAGAGTTTAAACCGATTTTTAAAGTATGAAAGATGTACTTTCTGTGCTGCAAGGTCCGTTTTAGTTCGAAAGGTTTTCGATAAAAAATTATAGTTCTCGGTTTGCCCAAATTATTAGGTTTCGCATAAGATATTATTTCATTATTTAACAAGATATCAATCACCTGTTAAATGTTTCGAGCAGGCCATTCGACACCGGATCGCTCGATGGTTGAGCGGTTAAGTAGTCAGCTCTGGGAAAATCGTGGGTTCGAGTCCCACCCGAGCATGGTATTATATTGTACTCAAGTAGTATAAAAGAAAGTAACACACGGTGTACAAAATAATGCACAAGATTTGCATGACTCAAAAAGTGATTGTGGTTTTTAATTTTAATAAAATTACTGTGATAGAACATAACTTTTGTTTGCAAGGATTAGTCGAATCAGATAACAATTTTATTTCAGCCAAGCGTCTTAAAAATATCTTTAATTCAATATGTACAGGGTGGATAAAAAAAAAACGAAACCGATATATTATCGCTAATTGTGACTGAAGTAGGGCACGTATGGATGAACGAGAGATATGATCTGTTAGGATGGAATCTCCCTGATCAAGTCATTATGTTTCCGGTTGACTGAGCAGTGATCAGTGTTATGCAAGGGTCTAGTTTGGGATTTGCGCCACTTTCTTCATTGGCGTCCAGTCATGGCCTGAACCATGGCATGGCCTGTTTGGACGATCAAGTATCCATTGGCTAAACCTAAGATGCCTCTGAAGATCGCCAGAAAGCAGTTGATGTCTTACGAGCCACAATTTTTGTTCCACCGAACAATTGTGTTGAACATGGTTAGGGCCAGTCCCGGCCAACAATTTCTGTCTATGACTGCTCCGTTCTCCCTGCTGCATGCAGGGCTTGCTGAATTGCATTAATGTTGTCGGATTTCCGACCAGTTCTCCTTCGCCCAGACCTTGGACTCAACAAAAACTCGCTGCATTCTCATGTAGGACTGAATGTTCTGTTTAAGAAAATGCAAGTTTTTCCCCACTAACATTTTTACCGAGGCGTCCTTGGCTACTGGATTCTTGGTCTGGCGTCCAAACAGGCTATGCCATGCATTAAAGAAAGTGGCGCAAATCCATAACTAGACCCTTGCATACCACTGGTTACTGCTCAGTCAACCGGAAACATAATGACTTGATCAGGGTGTCATTTTAAAGAGGAGATTCCACCCTAACAGATTATATCTCCTGTTCATTCATACGTGCCCTACTTCGGTCACAATTAGCGATAATATCTCGGTTTCGTTTTTTTGTATCCACCCTGTATAGTTACCTTTTCTTACTAAATACACCATCACAGGCAAATATATATTTCCCACATTGATGGATATGACAAAATATGCAGTCACATACTGTTCTTCCTGAGGCGACCTGTCGTGCACCTGTAATGCAGACTTGTCAAATTTGAAAATAAAGCGATCCTATATTATATTATGATCTTTATTCGACGCTGCCTATCTCTTGACAGTGGTAGTAATTATATTTGTTTTGAATGATTGTGTGATTCAAAGGATTTCACAAATGTCAATGACTAGACGTTCTGCTTCAACCATGCTTAAAGGTAGTATACATGATTGGTAAACTGTTTACTTTAGACGAAATATTATAATTTCACAGGATGATTACTACCATTACCATCTTGTTAAGTAAGCTTTTAGATAATAAATCAGACTTTTTGGAGGGCAATTGCCAAATATGTAGACTACCTTTAAGTACGCTTTCTGAAAAAGATTACAACTTGCTTTATTCGTTGCAGAAAGAGGTACTCGTGTTTTGATATTGTGTGACATTCAGATTTAAAATATGAAATTATCGAAGTTACATTTTTTGCATATTCTTTCTTTGAGTAAAAACGAAACAATATTCTTTCAATAATAATATGGTACATGTATTGATAGCTCGTGTGTTGTCTCCAACTGTTTGATTTAATAAAATATGTTTTAAATTTATTTTCTTATGGAATTTGGCATAAACAGTTGCATAACAATGCAAAACTATGTATTGGTCATCTTCTATGTGGATATGTTTGCTATCATATTTTAAAGGCCCATTGTATCATCTGCAATGACCCAATTTGTTTTCATGAGTTGACAAGAAAAACCAAAGTGTTGATAGCAATGGTAACAAACACCACGTGAATTTATTTCCGTCTAAAATCCATATATAGATTTTCAAGGTTTTTTGAAGCACTGATGCATATAAGTAGCTAGAATTTCTTCAGGCTAGTTTACCAACATTCTTCCGTAGATATGTTAAACTCTTTTTCCACGAATCTGTAAACAGTTTGATCCTGCAAATGAACATAGGGCCTTTAAATGTTCATATTACATTATTTGATATTGTCTTTTATTACAGATACACTGAAAGTATGTTTCATATCCTCGAGCTTAGTTTGTTTCTGCGGCAAGCGAGCGAAACTACAGGCGTGCTACAATCCCAAGGATTTGAAATACGTGCACGAGAGACCGCCATTTTTCAGAGGTATTTTCTGATTATTCCACGACTGCAACATTTTAAGCCAATAATTATTGGACTTTGCAAAACAAAGAAAAAACAAAACAAATTATTACCAAAAAAAGAAATTGTGAAGTTCCTAAATAGTGCAGACATGTCTTGGTAAATTAGTTTTGATTTTGAAAGAAAAATTGTAATAATTGCTCAACAACGTAGGGAGACTACACTTTTTCATGTTTTTTTTAAACATTCGTGAACATAAAACTTTGTTAACGTACGTATACGTTGATTTCTAAATGTCAAACAGTTCAAGTACTACAATCAATAATCCGAGGAATGTTTTATATGAACGCGTGTGAATATGTTTTTGTTTAAAATTAAATGTTCAAAAGCCAATTTTCTGTTTGTCCCGAAAATTAATTTAAATATTTTAACGGCTAGATAAATGGGGCGAATACTAAGGCTATATAGGACCCTGCGACAAACGCATCATGACGCGCAAAGAAAAGGGTAATTTCACTTGACGATTTTCTCTATGTAATGTGGTTAGAACAGGTTGTTTTACACAATTTACAAAAACCTCTCTTGGAATTTGTGTCTCATGGGAGTGCGCGTAGGCCTTTCCGTGTGAAAACGCGCGCAGCCACCCGTGAAAATTATGCACGTTCGCACAGCCGAACACGAGAACCACTCGAGAAAACGCGCGAAATGTGCACGTCCGCCAAAACAAACCGGCCGGCCGTGTTGGGAATAATTTTCTCCCCTCCAAAAGCAAACTGAAATATTCTTAGGTTTCTGTTTTGTATTGACACCAGGGGAGGGGTGAGTAATTGATCTCCACAATGCGAAGTGGAACCACCCAAGTACTTCAATTCTAACATGAATGGCAAATTATACAGTGGCCCACTCCTCATTTGTGTTTCGACCGTGTATTTTCTCGGTTACGCCACAGGTCGAGCCTGTTGACTCTTAACTGGAAAATGATCCACCCGTGTCAACTACAGAAAGGTCGAATCGGCTGTTTGTTAATCCCCCGAGACCAAGTTCTGTTTTTTGAGCGCCCGATTAAAGTTGCGAAGAGTAAATTCATTAACGGTGGTTTCCTATTTTCTGAAATCCCCGCCTTTTTGTGATAAAGTACTTTCACTGAGACGCAAGGCGCAGTAATTGCACTTTAAAGTCGCGTTGTGGGTAGATGACCGTATATCCGAGACGTGGCTATTTTTCTCACAGATAACCATTTATTATCGTTAACATTTTACCCAATTTGTGCATCTGTGCTAATTATTCAATTAAGTTATCGTGCCTTCTTTGTGAACACCAATTCTGCATGACAGAGTGGCTTAAAATTGTATCAGTGATAATTATAAAGTTTATAACTCACGAGGTAATATTAGTCAAAAACTATATTTGCTATGAGATATCAACGCATATACGGACTACACAATAACACAAATATTTTAACATGGAATATAATTTATAGTTTGCAAGCGAACTCGACACTGACAACAAAATTCACAAATACGATATACAAATATTTTCTAAATATTGAATATCTTGTGTATTCATATTATCCTATCATTTTATTTAGGCTAGACGGCAATGCCGAGTTCAACCAGAACGCCCCAGAACCCATCCATAGATCGAGTACCAACCAAAGCCGGATACCAGCCACGAGACTTGAGCACGCAGCGCAGCATTCTGTCAAAACACCCAGAGCACACCCGGAGTAATCGCCGAACCACTTCAACTGGGAGTGGACTACTTCAAGTCAACTCCCTGTGGACCAAATTTCTCTTCTAGTAATGCTTTTAGGAATCCCGTTTCACAATCCCTTGGATAACCATAAAATTACTTGAATAGCTGTTTCGATGCACGAAAGTGCCGCTGTAATGGTCAGTCAATTCAGGGTCATTCTTTAACTATGTCGAGAATGTTACACCAGCAAGACATTGCAGGTGTTAATTTTGGTTTACATTTAAAAGAAAACAGTTTTGTTTTTCTTTTTGAACTTTCTTTGACAGGAGAGGGCGCTGTTTATGTGATGTCACTTTTGGAGTTCACCAGTAAAATGTAAAAAAAAAAAATACGAATCCAAACTGAAATTGTGACAATATTAACCGCTGCAGTTTCAAACCCCAGGTTTTCTTAAGAACTGGTAATGCAAGAAATGTCGACAGAGTCGCATTATCTTTCACAAAATGAAGAAAACAGAGGGGATATTCGTGGATAAACCAATGGGAGTTTCCTGTGAGTGCCTAATGTGACATCACAATTACCTTTGCTCTTGAATATGAAAGCTCACATTAAAAAACAAAAAGGCCTTTAAATTATTTTCAAAGTAGAAGAACATTTATCTAGCATCGATTAAACTGATTTAAGAAAAATATTTAAGAAATCCTTTTAATACCGAAAGTATGACAAAGACTCAGGGATGAGATTGTTTCGGTTTTTCCTGGAACTTTCTTTTGTCTCATTAGTTTGTGACAAAGATTATTCCGGGAAAAACCGGTAACAAATCACATCCCTGCAAAGAATGTGCTATGAATCCTGCAATGAACTCCCGCGTGTTTGAAACAAAGCATTTTATAGACATGGATGGTTCTCCTATATTGTAATAAAAATCACAAAAAAAACGTAAGAGTAAATATTGATACAATTTTTTAGGAATATTGTTACGAAAGAATGAACTGAACCACACGAATGCACCCAGGAATTTTTGAAAACGGGATGTTTTGGATATCCGACCCTTCACTTCACGTGAACCCACATATTTCTTCACTGTTGTCTTCTTCTGTTATCCCAAGTTTGAAGTACAGAAAAGGTCACTTCTTTTAAAAATAAAAACAAATTTGAGTTTGCTTTTTATTGTCTGCAGCAGTTTGATTTTTTAAATGCAATTTCGCCCAAAACAAAGCCAAAGGCCACTCACCGTAAGGGGCCACTCGGTGAAGACAGTAAAGGTACATGTTTATGAAAAAGAGAAAGAAAAAGATCAGCGATGCTGTAGATATGTATAAACATTTTTGTTTTAAGTGGACAGATTATAAGAGGAAGGAAAACATGAGGCAAAGAGTTCCAAAGAGAAACTCACAGCAGGTGGGAGAAAACTGCCTGCGTAGGTCTGTGTTTTATGAGTAATGACAGCAAGAGTGTGGATGAGAGCGTGCTGAAAATCGGGTACTGCGCTGAAATACTCTTACTTGAGGAACCAAATCAGATAATCCCGCAGTACAGTTGCCATGGAAGTACTAGTCTTGGCCCAAGACTATTGTGGTCGATATTGGTTTGTGTACGCGTTGGCCATTCCCGGTAGTGCGCCCTCTTGCAGCACTAACAGACAAGCCTTTGCGCGACTACAATAGTCTTGGGAAACTCTCCCGGAAGGTTTAACATTTTCTTTGTTTTTGCCTAGGCTTTCCTAGGGAACCAATCGGCGAGTTACCCGAATACAGCAGCGCGTCGGAATGCAGCGACCGACCCAAATACAGCGCGTCGGATGCAGCGAGTGACCCAAATACACCGCGTGCACGCGCTTCGAATGGTTTGAAAAATATAAGGCGGCTTACAAGAAACATCGAACATGACCGTTTTATCTTTGCTAATATTTTCGGTGGCATAATTTTCTTGGCAAATGTTTGCGAAAATATTTACAAACATATTTGCAAAGGCGTATGACATCACAAAATACATTTGTTTATGAAGATAATTGCGACATTGCAAATATTTGCAAAGATATATGTGGTAGGCTATGCCATGTCCCTTGTGAGCCATCATAAAACCCTGTGCAGCTATTTACATAAAACGGTACCGCCCCCAATGCTGAACTTCCGGGAGAGTTTCCCAAGACTATTGTAGTCGCGCAAAGGGCTAATCTGTTAGTGCTGCAAGAGGGCGCACTATCGGTAATGGCCAACGCGTACACAAACCAATATCGACTACAATAGTTTTGGGCCAAGACTATGGAAGTACCTGTAAAACAAAGAGACTGTCCTACAATGAGAAAGAGATTGAAGAGTTGAGCCCAACTCCTCACCTACCAGGTTTACAACTCTATCATCTATCAGGTTTACTGCACCCTATCCAGCAGAGATAGATGGCTTGAGGGCTCCAGCCCCAATATAGCTACGATACTGCATTAAAGGGCGTGATGTTGCCTTGTAGAGATGCAGGATAGCATCAGGCGGGAGATGTTTACGATGTGTATAATACCAGCTGGTTGATAATTTTCATTTCACAAAACCTTTAACCATATACACGTGGACGAGCCAGTTTTATATACATGTCATCTCAAATAGGCCATATCTTGAAAACATACAGCATGCAGATTCCGCGCACACTTTAATAACAAAGGGTTGCAGCTCCTAACGGCCACAAAGCTTGTCCGGGGCGCGTGTTTTTTTTTTACACCGCAGCCAGGGGTACACCCCAATTTTTCAACCCGAATAGAGTCTAAGTTTTCAATGACTGACACTTCTCGAGTGACAATCTTGGAAATAGTCACAACTCTTACTCTCACTATTACAGAAAAAGAAGAAACCGAGAAATTTCGAAAAATCCCAAACATGACTGAGATTCGAACCAGGGACCTTACGATTACAAGTCGAGCTCTCTTCTAACCAGACCACGAAGCTGGTTGCAAACCGACCGCATTCAAAACCCTAAATTCTTTAAAATAACTAACCCTAAACCCTAACCTATTATATAGTCTCCTCTCAAGACGCTAAAAAGGTACAAAATCCCTCATTTTCCCCTCGCAGTGGTGTAAACAAAAATTACGCGTCCGGGGCTTGTCCTACCTAGGAACAACTAATGCATGCAAAATGAAGTCCAACCATAGAAATGAAATTGAAAGTAACATGTGAATGGAAGTCATGTACAGCTTATCACTGTCTAGGCGATGTCACAAGAATAATCCATGAATTTGGACACTTACGAAAACAGCCTATTCCATGCAACAAAATTGCTATCACACGTAGCTAAAGAGCCCTAGCTATGGAACCCAAACTATCTACAGGCAATTGGTGGATTCTAACCGTAATAATTCATCAATAACCTGGACTAAACTCCCTCAAAAACGACCAGGGGTCGATTTCACTAAAGCCGGCCGTACACCTTGCGTTTCGTCCGTGATCCGATCACGATAGCGCATGTTGTGCAGTCGCATCACAAGGTGTACGGGTTTTGCGATGCGTTCCGATGGCGATGTGGTCACGATTTTGTTTACGTGTCCGTCGCAACGCAATCGCAGAATGCTCGAAATTTGGCGCGTCGCAACGGAGTAGGTTTGGTGAAATCCACCGCAGTACCCATGGTAGCCACGAAGAGTTTAGTGAAATCGGCCCCAGGTTACTTTTACCACCATATGTCACTGATTTATTTAAATTGTTATCTTAAATCTTCGGGCAACGTAAAATCAGCCAATTTCCATGATCGAGACAGGTTTGTGAGAACTGTCATCCAAAAGATGTGTTTGGCCATCAAAGACGAAAATTACACCTCAAGAGAAAAAACATTAGAAAAATATTAAAAAAATCAAACGTACCTGTACATAAAAATGCGAGTTATTGCTTATTTATTTAAGACGAAGACTAAAACAACAAATGGTAATAACAAAGTATTAAGGCCATTCCTCCAAGAGCTGATAAAACTATTTATAAGACGTTATGCAATTTGCTTAATTTCTTGCAGAAAGAAGTAAACAAACTTTCTTAAAAGCTGGTGGTGTTTTACTGTGGGCCACTTTGCATGGCTATTGGGTGTAAAAATCGTTTTATTTACTGTGGTACTGGACCTACAGCGCATGCTAGATTGCATCCCAAGATGGCGAATGGAAGAGATAGTTTTCTGCCTCGAGGTTTCTATTTTTCCCACTGTGATCGCCAAACGTAATTTTCGTAACATCACTATTGCTTCGTGACTTTCGTCACGTAATATCAATGTGTAAACACCCATACGTGGGTCACGTGGTGATTTCCAACAAACACTATTAGTCACAAGCGATTGAGACCGTATTTGAAGATGAAAGCCTATACAAATAGTTTCCCCTCTTTCAAGGCCAAACCAATTCTTACAAGTTGTCTACAAAATCAAGCGCGCCATATGCCTTTGCTTTGTTTTTATCAGGAGAAATATTCAAGAAGAGATACATGTCTGTTTTAGCAATGACAAACAAATTAAGAATTTCTTAATTAAAAATACGACGAGAAGTTATTTTGGCTATTACGAGTATATAGTAAAACAGAGCTATTCTTGGGTTTCACTTGGCTTGACAATGGTTGCTATATTCGCCATTACTGTGTCCATACTATGGCACGCCAAAGCGAAAATTAATTATAAACTTGCCAACAAAAGCACAGTATCCCAGTTTTAAACAGTCTATCAACATTTAAAAGTCGTGCCAACTTGTTCTCTTGCGCAACATTAAATTATCATAGTATGGACACAGTAATGGGGGATAGCAACCGTTGTCAAGCCAAGTGAAACCCAAGAAAACGTTCATTTGAAGTAAATTCTTCCTTTCAAACAATCGTGACATTAGAAGTAAACACATTTTAAATGAATTTCCCGGCAGTGAAAGTGTCAGTAAACCTTACCATCCCGTGATGTTACAAGGAAAATGGTAAGGTCGTCATTACCACAAAATGGTACGGTTGAATGTAATTTTGCGGGTTTTTTTTCAGTGCCCAAAGCATAGGCGGAAGAATTGTAACTAAGAAGTTATGCAACATATGGAGAAATAGTGTTCGTATTCATGATAATCATCGTACTCGTTCTTTCATCCAAAAAAATGAATACCATGTAGCGGTAAGGTGAAAGATTGTAAAACAGGACGTATGCCCTCAAGTGTCTGATTTTACAGAAATTAGGGCTTGGAATTCAAACCTTAGTCTGGAGGATGCACAGAGTTATATATAGAAAACTAGAGTGCGTATTCCCAATACACGATGTGCCGATATGGACGCCGCCATTTTTGCTTAACGCTATGGGTGCTCGGTGGGGAAAAGGGTTTTGCCCACTTTGCACTCATAGCGTTAAGTCCACATCGCCACAGTCCACTTGAATAGCCAGTGCACACTCTAGTTTTCTATATATAACTCTATGAGAGGATGTAAAATAATCGAGGGTGAATGTGCGTTACCCTTGTTGAATGAAGCGATCCTAGAACGAATACAAGTATAATGTACCCGATGACGTCATCATGACGTCACAGTTGTTAACATGTGCGCTTTCATTTGGCCATACAAACGGTATTGGTCACCAATGCGACTCCTACAAAAATGCGCACCTAAACACAACATGACGTCATTATAACGTTAATTGATCAAAGGACCGTGGGTGGATTGCAATATAATCGCTTAAGTCTGAGACACATCGTATGTCCTGACTGAATTTATGACATCTTAGCTACGACGCATTAAAAAATATATTGTAATATATAAAAGTTAGGACGTTTTAGCTGAGACATAATGTTTGTATGTCTTTACTTTTGTGAACGGCGTTTCAATCGCAGCCTGTTTGTCGCGCATGCGCATTTACTTGCCGGTCGTTGCTGCCGTACTGTACGCTAGTCTGGTTCCCGGACCAAAACAATCGATCACTAGACCGATTTTAAGGTCCGGCAACCGCCAGTATACATGTTTGTCCGCCATATTGAAACAGGAGGAATTCCTCCTTTTTCCGAAGGTTCCCGAAGTTACCCGAATGCACGTCCGGACGTTATCGTTAATCGTCGGGTACGATTCGTCAGTGTTTCGCCGCGTGTTTATTTTACGATGATGCAGACAAGGTTTGAATTTGATTTTTGATGCTATAATGGGCATGTGTTTTATTGGCCAAATATGGAATAACCTTTTTCAAATTGTTATATGTGACCCGCTCTGCAAAAAAGAGTCACAAGTCGCGCTGGCTAGTATTCTTTTTGCGACCATAAAAAGAAATCCGCGGCAAATCCACGCTCAATAAAATACCAAAACACAATGGAAATTCCTGGCGGTGCCCAGATACCGCCTGGAATGTCTGTGTTCCCCCTGGAATGTCCGTGTTACGCCTGGAATTTATTTTGTGTTTAGGTATTTTAATGAGCGTATAGAAATGCCACAGATTTCTTTTTATGGTCGCAAAAAGAATACTAGCCAGCGCGACTTGTGACTCTTTTTTGCAGAGCGGGTCACATATACGGTTATGCGCTCCTAAATTAAATGCATGACGTAATGCCGAGTGCTATTTTAAACACTACAGTTGCCGGTCCTCATATTCAGTCGTTGTATGTGGAATATGTGGAGCGAGAACCAGTCTATACTGTACGCTTGGTATATAGTGGCTACTTTGTCGAAGTCCAGGCAACTACACAACAGAGGGCGCGCTAGTACGAGAACAAACAAACGACAAAGGTCTTAGAGCCAAGACTAGGTAGTGACTTCAAAAACATTGAGAAAACTTTCGTAATTAACACAGGCCCAGCTAGTCTTCGTGAAAGACGTTCTAACGTTGTTTAGTTCGTGTACCTGCCCGCGGTCGACATTGCACCGTGTGGACAGGGAACTAGTCTATGCGCCAGCTGGGTGTCGTTCTAGATTGGTTCCCGATCCCTATAGATTGGTTCGCTTATTGCGAAAATATATTCTCCTGTGTGGAATATGTGGACGGGAACCAGTCTAGGTGTCGTTCGAGACGGCACCCAGCTGGCGCATAAACTAGTTCCCTGTCCACACGGTGCAATATTGACCGCGAGCACATACGGCGCATAAACTAGTTCCCTGTCCACACGCTGCAATATCGACCTCGCGCACGTACACGAACCAAGCAACGTTAGACCGTCTTTCACAAAGCCCAAGGCTCAGCTTGAACCGTAATCACCTTTCAATGAAAACTGATCAAAAACGAACGTTTGATCCTAGTCACAAGGCTCCTTTTCTCGGAATTGAGCAGGAAACATTAAAAAAAATTCAAACGACATAACCTACTACACATATTAGGTGTCTTAAATTGTATGCGTCCTAGGACACAAGTTTGAACACAAATTTGTATTGCAAGGCAAAATCATATATGATGTACAGTCTTAGTGATGTCCTAAAGGTTAGGACGTCCTAACTTTTGTTGTTATTGCAGTCCACCCCAAACTGTTTTGGCAAGTACTGAGAATAGCGTAAATTTTAGGAAATTGTCGTGTGCATCATACATGTGTATGGATACAGTGTTTAGGTTCACTTTTGCTTACCCTGGCCGGCTTGGACTGTTTTGTCTTAGTTCACTCCTGTCTATTTTTCTCTGCATTATTCAGTATTACATCGAAAATTGCGCTTTCTTATGTAACTTTTGTTTATTGTCCACAGCATGTAATTTGTGTGTGCTTGTTTGTTTTGATGTATTGGCCGAATAAATAATAATAATAATAATAATAATAATAATACGGTGAGTCAAAATGAAGAGTTCGCAGGCTCGGAGAGGGCGCTGTTTATGCTGACCGTCATCGACAGTGGTTCATGTGAGAGGCTACCGAAGAGGGCGCTCTATGGCGACACTGCACAGTGCAATTTTGTACAGAGGGCACTGACACAGGTTACTCGGTGTATAATGCTCGTGAAATGCTAAGTAACAGATAAATCCTAAGAGACACATGCACCGTCAGAGACGGTAAAAAAAAAACGCTGACACGAGCTGAAAAAAATATGATTTCTATGCAAATCAAAAATGTTCATACGAAACGAAATGTGAAAGTTTCCAATGGCCGATGAAGTCTAGTTCAAGTCGGGTAAAATGCGCGCCAAAACAAGACAGTGAAAAGAAGCAATGTTTGTTTAAGCGCGCCACTCAGTGCAATTTGTTCGAAAATTATTCATAACGTATCGAAAAAGGAAAGCAATGACATTTTTTGCAGCTTTTGAAGTGGATTATGAATAAATTCGAAATATATTGCTCCTCAATAATCTGATCCAAATTTCAGGCTGCGAAAAACACATTTCTGTGAGGGGAAGTCCGAACAAGTATATGTTATGATTCCATTTGCGAAAATTTTCTCTCCATGTTTTTCTGAGTGCAGGCGCCATATTCGATTCTGTATTTTCTGTTTCTGATTTTCGTGTCCTTAGAATACACAGACATCAGAGCACTGAGTAAAAAGCAAAAATATTACATTTAAAAAAAAAAAATTAAAATTACATAGGTCATGGGTCCGAGTCCTACCTGAGCACCCCAGTGAGTGTTTTTTGGGGGGAACGCTCAGTATAATACATGGTGGGTCGCGTAACACCAAACGAAATTCATTTTAAAATATTCTGGACCGACACAATTACTTTATTTCAAAGATCAATTTATTATATAATTACATGTAAAAAACTGTTTTCGATCGTTGATATTTATAAACTTTAGACATTATACATAAACGCTCTAAAACATTTTGCACAGAATGAATCAGCTAATGAATGCAACTTGAATGCAACTAATGAAGTTCACCGGGTTTTTTTAAATTTTTATCCACAAAATATCTTTTAAAGGTTACTTGCTTTCCGTCTATTATATTTAAAAAAATAACAATTCCAATTTGCACACACAAATCATTTTCTTTACAATTATATATGACCTGTACCAATTAAGGTAACCAATAAAGAAAAAGAGAATATGGAGAATTCATATTTCTAAAATAGATTTATGCCTTCCGAAAAATGCTGACGTTTTGGTAGTTTATACTGGCCCAGTTAGCCGAGTGGTTTAGGTCACTGACTCGGGTGAAAACTTGGGGTTGCAGGTTCGATACCTGGTTGTGGTACCTCTGCCCTTCGGCAAGGCACTTAAACACACTTGCTTCATCCTTCAGTAAGGATGTAAAGTTGTTGGTCCAGTGGCTAGGTAACGGACGATCCCAGAGCATTCTTTCGTGAAGAGCAAGGGGATTCCACGGTGTTTCTGGCCGTTTCTAATTCATCGTCTTCTCCTTATGGGTTTCCTCACGATTGCGAGCGACAGTGCAATAGGCACGTTTGAGGAATAATCTTTGGTTTCAGTACTAGAAATAATAATTATAATACATAAACGTATAATAATAACCGGTTATGGGGGAGTTAGGAGACATTTACATAGAAACGTGCACCTAAATCTATCGAACTGGAATTTGAAACATTAATGGTTTGTGCCCTATAAAAAGTCAGGTTTGTGCCCTAATAAGACAGGTTTGCGCCCTAACTTTTTAAATTGATTTTTGAAAATTAGGGAGACACCGAAAATGTCTCCCTAATTCTAAATATCCCCTTAATATCCTTTTTTTGTCTTAAAACATCAACCAAGCAAACTTGGTGTCCATACACCTTTATGGAAAACGCAAAATGGGCAGCATTTTTTTTCAAAAAAGCCTCGGTCTATATAATCGTGTATAATTATATAAAAGTTTACCGGAAATTCATGATTCTAAAATTTACGGTCATGTCCACTTGATCATGGAGGCTTTGTCAAAATGACCGTCACGTGTTTGTGACGTACGCAAAAAAAACAAAAACAAAAGTTTTGTCAACAAACTGCAAAATTGTAATCAATAATCATAGGAATTTCCAGATGTCCCGGTCGCGGTCCGATGGAGCGGGACCATGGCAACAATTTAATCAAATGAATCCTGGCAGCGCTCCTTAATGATTTTCGACGAGACATCTATAGCCAGTGGCTTTTGTCTGCCGACTATATGAAAATCCGGCTTTATGCGCAAATTGCAAAATTCTGAAAATAAAAATATGCGGGAAGATTATGCAACTAAAGAGGTGCTTTCATTTTGAAACGTTTTAAAGATTCATCGACATTCGTATCAGTATAATTTAAATTTACATAGTCCGGATTTTACAGAGTGTATAAAACCAGCAGATACTTTTTTACGGAGGGAACTACATTGTAGTGAACAAAAAATTAAAAAATTAAAACAATAGAAACGTGATCCATGAGTTTAAAATGCCTTGGTGTCCCTGTGTTACATCACTCATCATCAACAACTTTGTTTCGAAGATTGTCAAAACCACGACATTAAAGTTAGAAAACATCATTAACTTACACAATATAAACATGATGACGGTACAGTAAACTTCCCCTGAAATGGTTTTGTCTGAAGTGCTATAGTGTTTGAGAAATGAGCCAAACAATTATTTTTCGTCTCGCGAGACGTAAATTCATTTCGCCCCAAAACCACCTCGCCCTGGACCACTTCGCCCTGACCCAAAGGCCATTTCGCCCTAAAACCACTTCGTCCAAAGACTACCTCGCCCAAATGCCACTTCGCCCCAAAACAACTATGTGCACAGGCCGTGGTTCAGGGCGCCTGGCGAAGTGGTTCAGGGCGAACTGGTTTTGGGACGAAGTGACTGTAGACCAGTTTTTGACTATTTTCTCAAAAGTTAGACGAAGTACGGAGCTGATTTTTGCTCATGTTCGTTTTAATCATGCATACCTTCAATCACACAGCGGGGTTAAACTATTTGTAACGGTTTACCAATCATGTATACTGCCTTTAAGACATGCTATTTGTAAATTACAATGACTTTTAATGTAGTAAACACTGTTACGTCTACAAACAATTTTCTTGAAAATACTGACACTAATTTTATCAATTTCTTCAAAAGAAACTTGGCAACTTGGAAAACTATGTAGTCTGATACCTCTCTACCAAGTCGCCATAAACACCTTTTGATGCGTGGGTGGTGTAGTTACATAAAACGCCGTCATATGCCCCATAGCTATTAATGAATATATCCATATTGTAATCTTAGGGGGGGGGGGGACAATGCATAGAAACGTACACAAATGTATCTCCAGATTTTGTGAACATCGTATTTAATGTTCCGTGCAAACAGAAGCCAAATACCGCGATAGGTGACGAAGTAATTGGAAAAACGGCGGCGCTCGAATTTTGGGAAATAATAAATTACTGGAGCAATAGACCGAGGATATATTTTCTGTATGCATTGCCAAAAAAGCGTGATCGGAATAAAAAATCACGGCCCTCGTTATTTTAAAAAGGTTTGTAATTTTTTTTACAATAATGTTAACATCATTCATATTTGTTAATACTTTTGTCTGATAAGATTTCGTTGGCTTTCCTTCGTAGCTGATATTCTGTGCCCTAATTTACACGTCTGAAGCTCAACCGACGTCTAATTTATATCAAGTTCAGCTTTCAAGACTCAAGGATTGGTGTCACTACTTTGTCTCTTTGGGAGAGACAAAATATAAACAAATCAATATTTCATCTTTGTTTATTCTGGTCTCGATAGCTGCGTGCAACGTTTTATCTAATTGGACGTTATGATAATCCATAAAAAGACTAATTTATCACATTACACACCGAAATGACCCACTTTCCTGACCTTTCGGCTGAAAAAAAAGTTAGCAAAACATCGGCGTTTCTTTAATTTTAGACTTCTTAATAAACATCGCGAAAGCCAAAGCTAGGTTTTATATATAATCAAGGCTTAAGGTTCAATCGGGCTTATGAGGTTTTGAATTCAAATCCGCAAGATCTAAGTCTCTCTAGAATATGCTTCATGACTTTGTATGCAGTTCAATTTCTGATGGATACTGTGGCAAGCCCTGGGCTCACCAAACGAAGAACGAAACATACTGAACGCGGTTAGTGAATAGGTGCGACATTTAAATTCCCTTGGGAGAGAAACAAATAGTCCGACGTGATGACTGCATTCAAATTATGTGAACTCGATCTATGTACTTGCCGCGCTGAAATTCCCCACGTTGGACCGTGAAACCCATGGCCGGTGTCGACACCTTGTAACAGGTGATTTCACACCTCGGATGGGACAGAAATTCTTTCTGGCTCTTAGAATTTATTATATTAAAGATAACCAGAAACATTATTATTATTATTGTTTATTTTATTATTATTTCTTTCTGGTACCTCAAAAGTGACCATTGCACTGTCGCTCGCAAGCGTGAGGAAACCCATGAGAGGATGATGAATGCATAGTTCCGACCTGTCAATCAACCGAACAGCAACCGAACAGCGAATAGCAACCATTGTCAAGCCAAGTGTAACCCAAGAAAAGCTCCATGACCAAAGTGTTGGAAGTATACATTTCAGGAATTAAGGAATTGAGGCATATATGAAATATGTACCTTTTACTCAATTAAATAAGCAAAATTAAAGTAAACAGAATGAGAATTTTACAAATATTTCAGACCTACAACTTCCTTAATGTTTTTAAAAAAAAAAAAAATTGTTTTTTCAAGTGCAATAATTTGCAGCGAAGAAAACAGTACATTGTCCGTATTTGATTGTTTTGTATAAATTTGTATTTCCCAAATAGTGATTTGATTTGTGTTTAATTTCAGAGAGTGACTTGAGTTTCTCATCAACGGAAATTACAATTTAAAAGCCTTGTTGAAGAAAAAAAGATGCTAAAAGTACCGACAGATGGTTACAAATAACTAACATGTAGTGCCATTCGCTTACGTCCGAGTTTGTATGTTAATTTAGATCAAGGTCGTGACTTAATACATTTTCCCGTCTTTCAAAAACAAATGGCCAGATATGCTTCAATTCTTTTTGTGGTCGCAGAAAACGTCATTTAACGAGCGTGATTGAAAATACTCAGAAAAAAAAGACAGTTCCGGTTGAGTGGGGGCGTCTTCGAGAGACATTTTGTTTCCCACTTATCTTCCGGGAAATGATACAGAGCTTGTGCCATGACGTCATCGTTCATTGTACTTGGCGGGCAGGTACATTTGTCAATGTCTTATTGGCCACGTTCTATTCGGTATATGACGTCAGTTGCACTATTTTCATTTTCCTCTATATTACCAACATGTTCATTACACACCCTAGCGATCACTGACTATATATTAACTCTGCTCTGCTATTGATGTAGTTGTTGCCGTAGCGTACGAAAGCCCATGCTATAAAGATAGTATACATGATTGGTAATTTGTTACAAATAGTTTTATCCCCCTGTGTGATTGAAGATATGCATGATTAAAACCAACCTGAGCAAAAACCAGCTCCGTACTTCGTCTAACTTTTGAGAAAACAGTAAAAAAAGGGTTTGCAGTAATTTCGACCCAAAACCACTTCGCCCTCAACCATTTCTCCCTGAACCATGGCCTGTGCACGAAGTGGTTTTAGGGTGAAGTGGCATTTGGGCGATGTAGTGTTTGGACGAAGTAATTTAGGGCGAAATGGCACTCGGGCGAAGTGGTTTGGGGCGAAATGGCACTTGGGCGAAACGGTTTTGGGGCGAATTGAATTTTCGTCTCACGAGACGAAAACTAATTGTTTTACTCATTTCTCAGAGACTATAGCACTTCAGACAAAACCATTTCATGGGAAATTTTCTACGGTCATCATGTTTATATTGTGCAAGTTAAGCGTAAATCTGTGAACATTTCTGATTTTCGAGATTACCAATGATGTATACTGCCTTTAAGTACTATACATTTTTCTGACTTAAAGTGAAAGGCCGGTCGGCAACTCAAACAACAGTGGAATAAAATACCATTTTCAATCAGCCAGAGCTCAATTTGAAGGTATAGCATTCGCAACAAAATATAAAAAAAGTATCGAAATTTAGCGATCATTAACTGAAATTACACCACCGCATTCAGTAGCTGTAGCGGAAATGTGCAATTTTTTGCTCTGACCATGCGATAACGGCGCCGTTTTCTAGTTTTATTTCCATGATTCACGAACGCAAGTTTGGAAAGGTTAAGTTTGTATGTAATAATATTACCTAAACCACTCAGATGCAATAGCAAAAACCAATCATGCATATGCTTATATGTCGTACCGTTGATCTCAAAGGGTCCGTATATTTAAAGTTACAGTATTTGGAGTTTTTTTATCTATCTGAGTTTTACTTATTGATTATTTTACTCTATAATGCATATAGGCCTACCATACTACATTCGTCTTGGCCGATAGTAAATAGTTGAGGTTTTTAAAGGCCTAACGCCAGGGTATTTTTTAGCGAAATATCTCACGAAGGGTGGTAACTTCAACAAAGCGACAAAATGTCAATTTTTAATCAAAATATATTTTTAGATCTTCCTTGAGCGCAGCCAATATACTTTCTACGCCGTCCATATTCAATGGATTTCTCCTTATGACCTTAATTATTTTAATATACTAATCAAAACTCGGGCCTGACGTGTTAAGGACAAACGCCAAATTAAATTCCAACCTCACAAACACTGCATTCATTAATTAAACTTGTATTTTCTCCAAAGACCTCGTAAGGTTCGCATTAAACCAAACGTAGTTTTGGTTTAATGGAAACTAGACGCAGTGCCGCACAACCTTCCACCGTGACAATTTTTGAAGGTATTAATACCGGGCTTATAGAAAACAATTATCCTCAGCATAAATTATGTAAACTGTATTATGGCCACGTGAATCTAAAAACGCCTACACCTGTTCAGGTTATCCAAAACACAATTGAGAACAATTATATTAACAAGTCCGATCGTTTTCACTTCAGCAGTGCGACTGTAACTTTTTTGGAAATATTTATTGAAATTTTCCCTCAATGTTATAAACTAAGCCTACATGTTGTATTAAAGGACGTGTAAAATAGTGTTTTTATTAAATATAATAATAGTAGAGGGTGTGTTTTACACATTTCGGTCAATTTCAGAAAATTCGATTGTTCCGTTTTGGTGAAATTGCAAGTTTTCTATTTTTATGCTCATGATAATTTCCATATTCATGAGTAAATCCGTGATGTCATCTCAGGACAACAGAGGAAATCTCCATTGACTTGTGTACAAAAGTTTTTTGTCATTTTCAGTGACTTCTTGGTGTTATGATCTGTAACAGTTTACTAAGTTTGTTTAGTATGACATTTGCAACAATCCCAACAAGTTTGTTTGGGTCAGAAATGGATCAGTGGGCTACTGTTACTGTTTGAAATGTAATGTTCTTTCTTTGTTTTTCAACTGTGCACGGGTTCCCTCCATGACTAGCAATAAACAGCGCCCTCGTCTGTCAAGAAAACTTTTAAGTAGAGAAAAGGTCACTTATTTCTGAAATGAAAACAAATTTCAGTTTGCCCCTTTGTTTGCAACACTTTGATCTTCTGATTCGTGTATAAAACAAATGGTTGATAATGTTCACTTCACTAAACCTTTCAGTTGGTAAAACTAGAAGCTACCTTTTCCAAAAGGAGCTATAGTAAATAAAACAACAAAAATACTTGTAATTTTAATCTAATTATAACTCTAGTTGTGATTGTAATTTTATATACGATACAAATGTGGACAAATGTCCACATTTCCAGATTTCCAAAACTCATCGACAGGGTCATAATCCCTGAAAATAATCACTTATTCATAATGTCTTGTAATTTAAATGTAATTGTTGAATTTGAAAATGCTCTGGTATTCCCTTACGTCAATAAACAATACATTTTTCATGAATAGGCCTATCTATGATATGCAATTTATGCAACCAAGACATATCTAGGCCTACAATTATTTTACATTATTTCTACACTTTTTTGAATTGGTAACTTGGAAAATCATTTTTTTAATGCATCAAAATGTCACACTTTGGCTCCAGTTTTAAAATCACCAAAAATAGAAGTCGTCATAAAGTTACCGGTCAGTGAAAACGTATATTTGACGGCTGAAAAATCACCCAATATTAGCCTAAATAATTTCTTCGCCGCCTCCCCCTACGCTCTGCACCGCGGCGACGGTAAAAAAAAAGCTAAGATTATACCCGATCACTCGAGACGAATTCTTGGCCCACGATGCAGTATTTCCGCAACGTATGCATGAAACGAAAATACCCGTGGCTATGCTGTGTATATAAAGTCTTAATTGCGACCCGCTCCGCAGCACATCATATTTGAACTAGCGACGTTGCAACTGACTTCTTCCACCGCCAGTACACCAACTTTGTGCGCCGTGACCAAACATCTTTGTCCAGTTGCTGACGCGAGTAAATTCTTAAAGGTAAGAAACTATGTGTACTACAATGTAAATGGTAAATAAACCTACGTAAACTTGCATATTTGCGTAAACAACGTACTTGCAGGATCAAACGCCAAAACAAAACCGTAAACAATTGCCCGTAAATTTTACGGTGGATATAGATGTGCAGCAAGTTGCCACCTATCTACCGTGATTTTAACGGTTATCCCGTAAATGTCTACGTTATTTCTACTTTGGTGCCCTAATAATTTTACCCCATCCAGGGGTCGATTTCACAAAGACGTGCGATGCGTCGTAAGTACCAAATCCATCGTAATTCGCCGAACCCTTTGTAAGTTTCCTGAGGGTTCGGGGAGTTGCAATAAATGTTGTACTTGCGACGCGTCGCAAATCTTTGTTAAATCGACCCGTGTACTATTAACTTCTGCTGATTCATGTAAGGTCAGTGGCTTTACACCATCAGTTAAAATTGTTTATATATACGGTTTTAGCTTTAACTATACTTTATTATGAACTTAAGATAACGAAGGAGTTGCAATGTAAGAAGTGGGAGGGAAAACCCACACGGTCAAGTAGGGACTGCACACCCAATCCACATACATGTACACGCCCCGGATTCGAACCCGGGACGCCAGAGTTGAAAGGCGAGGAAAGAACCGACCGTCTTCAGTTACAATTCACCGGTAGTGATTTCTATTTATGCTCCGTGTATGCCTACATCGCATAGCCCACGGTAACACACATCTATACTAAAGTTAAATTTACTATTAGTCGCTCATCTGTCGCTAGCTTAAGTTAACTTTTACGCTGTAAAATTCTGCATATTTTCCAAGCAAAAACTCAGTTACAAAATGCAAAACAACTGAAAACTGAACAAAATTAGTTTACGAAGGAAATCTGTTCAGGTACGCGCGATCCCACAATGCACTGTGAAAGGATTTTTACGGGTTCGGCCGTAAATATTTATTTACGGGCACTTCCCGTAAACATTTACGTGCTTTCTACCGTAAAAAAATACGATAATTCTTCTTATGAAGGCCTCTGATTGAACAATTTTGACATTCTGCATTTTTCTTTTTCACGATTGCTGTTTAAGTGAAAAGTAATCTGAAACACAAAACACCACATACTAACGAAAATCTGTTGAAATATTCCCGGGCACACCTTCCCAACGATAAAAAAGCTTTGGTATATACGTCTTTGCCACTGACTGTATATCTGGTATTTGTTTTCATGCTTTTTAATTATGTTTTTTTTTTGGTGAAATTATTTTTCAGGTAGGCCTATAATTACAACTACAAATTTCGAAAGATATTTCTAAAGATATATTTATTTTCAACTGAAATATATATTTCTATTGTAAACATATCAATATTTTTTTTTATTACGCCATTCAGAAAATATCCATCAGAATGTAAAAGAACGTTGGTAAAAGAAAAGCACTTTTACTGATTGGATGTCTTGCTGCTGCATTTGCAAAATAATGTTTTTAAAGGAATGTCAACAAACAATGCTGAAGTGCATTTATTTATTGCCATGAACGGTTTTTATCTTTTTTAGACGAACTGTTTGTAATTGACCATAAACCTTTTATTCATGAACCTTAGAATTAAAAAAATTATATATATATACATGTATAAGGCAGGATGTTCGAATAGTTTAATAAAAATCTGTACTCAATATGGAAACAATGTTGACTACATCTTTAGCCACAAACACTGCAAAAACTCGGGTGTTAAATTTGATTCTTTTGCACTAATCGTGTTGGAACAGTAGTGAAATGCCATTGTCCTCATCATGTTTTGAGAAGACATGCGAACGCCTTTATTCTTGTTTTCTTCACATCCACCCTAAGGTGCACACTGAAAACTGGTGGGGGTTTTATTTGAGAAATTAAACTCAGGTTCCAGTGCGTTCAATGGTCAATGTTCTATGCACAAACTCTGGGACAAAACAATTGTGACCTGCCACGACAATATGAGCGTGAAGTCACACTCCGCTATATTTCCTATAACGACAGTTTAAAGTCAAACATTGAAGGTAGGTCGGTTTTAAGGTTTTGTAATATTTTTAAAGAGTAACTTTAATATTTGATTCCAAATTTTCAGCGTCATCTAACAATTAAAAACATCATTTTCAGACCAAATTTAACGACAGCTTTCTTCGTGCCTCGTAAGAAGATTTGTAAGATTTGTTTGAACACTACCACTTCTCCAAGCTGTGTTGCGTTGGGGGAATAGTTTTACCTTAAGTGTTATATACCGTTGGAAAGCTCCTTTTTTCTGCTAAAAAATACCAATATTCAATGTTTAAAAAATTCCGACTTTCAGCTCATTTTGTGGTGACTATGGTCTTAAATATAGACACCGTTTGAGCTTAATATGTACATGTACACCAAAACTTAGGCATTTTTTTAAATGGAATATTTCCCATTTACTTCAAGCAATTCCATGCACAAATGCATTACATTTTTAGCAATTTGCAACACTATGATTTTATCAACATCATATAGCACCCCCGCGTGATATTCGCTCCCCCCCCCCCCCCCCCCCCCGTGATATAGTACCCCTACAAGATCCATGATATAGCACACCCGCATATAGCACTCTATATATAGCACTACACATATAGCACCCTGCAAGATTCAGCACACCCACTTGATACATTACCAACATCTTCGTAGCAGCCTGGGATATAACACCCCCAAGATAAGACCCCAAGATGTAGCACCCCCACGATGATAACACAACAACGGATATAGCACACTATACATGAACTCAAATTCTTGATTCCTAATCAGAAATAAATGTCAAACAAACATCACAAGCGATGTTAAATTCACATTTCATGAGAACTATAAATCAGTCAATATCTTGACAAACATCTTTTAAGAGTGTATGAGGACACGTGTGGCTCCCTTATTTCTACGCGCCAGCGTGCATTTTAACATCCTTACGAAATGCATGTTATAAACAACCCAATGTAGTTACATAGATTATGGTTTCATTATCTATACCTTTGCCTTATCAAAAAGTGCACGTAAGCTAAAGACATAGCCATTTCATACTTCATGCACCAATTGGTAAAGTACACTAACTTCCGATATCATTTAATGAGAATATTTGCTAAGTGTGTAGGTTTCGCAGGTGTCAGATAAAAAAAGATAACTCCCACTATAATGATGGGCACAGTTATGCCACGCGACAGGCGATAGGAGAATTTAATTCCTATAAGTACATTTACCCTCATAGGTTTTGTTTTACGTTATATGTTGGGTGTGAATTACACCACTGCTGAGATCTGGTTGGGATTTTGATAATGAACTGTATGGCTAATTTGGTTTGACGGGAGAAATGGTGAGGATTTCTTTGAAAAGCAATATGTTGTTCCGTTGCGACCTTTGTTTGTCATACAGCAAAAACAAATGCAGAGACTGACTTTCTTATATTATCAGGATTACAGTAGGCCTAGTCCATCACAAGTCCTAACAAGTCCATCACAAGTCCATCACAAGTCCATCACAAGTCCATCACAAGTCCATCACAAGTCCATCACAAGTCCTCACAAGCCCATCACAAGTTACTGGGTCTTAATTCAAGTCACATCCAAGGCCATTCAATCTAACAATATACATACTCAGAGAATGCCCTCAGCCAAATGTTTCCAGGGCACAAAATACCACATTAAACCAAGTAACAATGGCACGAAAACAATTTCCGTCAAAAATTTAGAAAACCAACAAAAATATACGACACATTTCACAGTGGTGCGTTTTGTCAGGCAAGAGTGAACGACAAACTGCAAGAGACAAAAAAGCTACCTAAAACTAAATGCGTCGAAACTTGCATGCTTTGTTTGAGGTCTACTTTTAATTTTTGATTATTCAGTTTTCGCTTTTGAAAAAGCGCAACCCGGTTTCAACTAATAGACCAAGCGGCAGTGGCGTAGTTTTATAACTACACCGGTAGCAATTTCTACGTGCATTATTTTGCTATTTACCCGAGACATTGCTGGGGTATAATTGCCAACCTCGACCTAATTGACTATTATTTACCGACATTTCCTGACATTAAATTTATAAATTGAAACCGGACGACTAATTGTATTTGAAATTGGCCAACAAATTAAAGGTACAATAGACTCTTTGCACCGACTGCCATGACAGGAGGCAGGTTTTCATATTTAAATGTGTGACAATAGATCCACAAAGTGCCTACTATTGCATGATGCACGGTGACAATGTGGCTGCCCCCTGTCATGGCCGTCCGTTAGTCTCGTACCCCGACCTGCTGTGGATGCTCGCACATCAGGCATGGGGAATCACGGTAAAAGCTCATCGTTGATAGGTTAAACGCCATTACCCATTCGTGAGCCGTCGTTGATAGTACGTGCACTGCTATTGGTCAGCGTTTCAAATGCTATGCGGTACCTGTTGTGATTGAATTTAACTGGGATTGGGAGGGAATTCTTCGTGTTTTACGAAGACGTCATAAAGAAGTGCCAGCTACTAAATAGGAACCTGTAATGTAAAGTAATGTGGGCGAAGGAGGTACCTGTAATGTTTCTTGTAAAGACCATTTGGGGGGATGTTAAAGTACTGATTTGTGTGCAGCCTTTTGAGCTTTACTCGCGGTGCTTATGATAATGGTCAAAAGCTTCGCAGGGGTCCCGCACCGAAATTCAGTGCGGGCCTCAACCAATCAGTGATGGGCTCTCATCGTGATTCCCAGACCTGATGTGCAAGCATCCACAGCAGGTCTAGGTACGATACTAGGCCGTCCGTGCGATGAGTCTACATGTATATACTCACAACAATTGGGCGGTCAAAAGGCGTTCCCTGAATACATTTTATGAAAATCTGGCCCAAAGGTATGAAATAGGCCAATATTCATAACGCCTCTGTTTTCCTTTTCGGTTTTGGAACAGTGTGCTGAATGTTATTTTACTATCAAGAGCCAAGATTGTTTCCATTAACAAACCCACGCAACATGTGATGCTTCATCACCATGAAAATCAAATAATTAAATATATTAGATGAGAGAACAATCGTAAGGGTCCATATTAAAATTCGAACACGAGACATCTGCAGACAGTCTGACAGTCTTGCGTATCTGCCCGGTGACTCAGAGGTCTCAGGTCTGAATCTCGATCAGGACTTTATATGATTTTTCTCCAATCTCATAGTTAGTTATCAAACGTGGCAAACTCTATAGTCTTGTGCGTAAACTCATTGCTAATTGTATTTCTGGAAATGGCAATAAAAACGTCAGGTTTATAGAATTGAGGTTCATTAAACCCATTAAATAAAATAAAATAAATAGTACCACACCTAAATCTTGCTTTGTAAAAACAAGTATGAATAAGTGATTATTTGTTAGGGATTATGACCCAGGGACCGCCGGGGTGAATAAATTCGATACAAATGTGGACGAATGTCCATGAGTTTTGGAAATTTTGATGCAGAGTTTTGGAAATCTGGATGCAGAATTTGTAGAAACAAATCTAAATTTTTTATTTCCAAAGTCTCCCATATGTCACAAATAAATTCCAATTTTTTTAAATATATACTCTACCAGGCTTGAAGGGTGAATTTGAAGTAACATGACTCGGAAGATACTACACCAATTTCACCAACCAGGCGTGGCTAAAGGCTACGGTAAAGTTGCACAACACAAACCTTTCATAAACTGGGAAATGAAAATTGTTTACGCGCGTCAAAGCGCAATCCAAGTGTTATACTACAGCTCTCGACCACAGCGCTACCGCCGTCGGTCATTCTTATACTCGCTATTATTATTATCTTTACTTTTCCTGAAAGTATAATGACTTTGCTTTCACGGGTAGATATCACTGACATACACGTAAGTCATTCGAAGCAGGGGCCCGGGGGAACGGGAAACACGGAGATGATATCCCGAAGAAATGTATAACACTAATAGGGGAAGGGCAGTGAAAATCTAGACCTCTGCGGACTCGAGATGATATCATCAGGAGTAGGAGCTGGTATCAACTGTTAGTGGGGGGTTTTATAATTCTCCCGTCGTGGGTTGAACGAGCCTGGAGATAAAACAACCTCCAGCGTAAAACTGGTTTTTGCCGCCGTGTTGAAAAACCAGTTTCGAGTATTTATCAGCGTGCCAAAGAGAAAATATTTAGAGAAGAAATCTTAAGTTTGTGGTCAAACACGTGACAATGTGAGAGGGGCTTAAATAAAAAGGCACCATGCTTGTCACTTCTGATACATGACTATTTCACCATTGATAAATCAGAGAAGACGCGTCTCTGGCTAAATATCCACGAGGAAAACGAAAACACCAAAGAAATTAACTGTATTATGGAGGGAAAACATGCGAAATACAAGAGTTTCGACTTTCCCGTCAGAATAATAATGGTTATCGATTCTTTTAGACAAATTTGTTGAAAGTGCTTCAGGTGCACAAATCAGCTCCGCAACAAACACTTCGAACGCACACACAACAAATTCTTAGCGCAGGGGCATCTGCGCAAGCCCAGGGCTACAGTACGTATTCATATTTACGAATCCCGCAAAAGAAATCGCGCACTCACGTGTAATCCACCTGGCGCGTGTGCGCGCTTCTGATAACAGACCAATCAGCAATCAGCAGTGTGATCATGTGACATCCCACTTTTATTGTGAATTAGTTGCACTGTGATGTATTACTAGCCTACCGGGAAAGCCAAAACTGCCAGTGATAGCAAATTGGATAATATACCATTATATCACTTCATTAGAGACCCTCGAAAGTGCATGTCTTTAAACTGAACTTAAGACCTATATTAAGGCTCCTTCTTAACAAATTTAAGATTTGGGTCTCCCTTGCCATATATCCTATCAGATATACACGCGCACCTCCAATGCCACGATAAAGATAGAGCACTATCAGAGTTAGATACCAAATGTCTTGGGATCCATGTGCCTGTTAACTTCGCCAACCTACGGAGCCTTTAAGGGGCAATTCGAGATGTGAAAGATCAACATTGTTTCCCTTAGGACCACATCTTTGCGCAAGTTCTCTGCCGAAGTAGGTACATGTACTCTTTTTTGTTTGCAAATTGCAATGGTTTTTAGAGACCGCACCATATTTATCGCTTCGGGGCCGTTCGGTAGGTTCGGTATAGTAAGAGGTGCAGCCATTTCCACAATATATCCCAAAGTTCGTACATTTCGGATAGCTCGAACGCGTGTCTAAATCTTCGTCAATTCAAGTCCGGTTTGAATTCTTATCGGTGGGTTCCCGAGGTGACGTAACACAAACAGCGTCCTCTCTTGGCAACTTTGATTTGAGTTAGCGGCGATTTTTACTCTCGGAAATGTTACTGTATCGTAGATGTAGCGGGAATGCCAGTATATTGATTAATCATCGGGCAAAGTTCCCTAAACATCAAAGGTCGGTGTAAGTGAATACGGTGGGCTCATCGTTCGACAGAACTTTGATTTCTGCCTAGAAAATAATAAATTCGGCGGAATTCTCTCCAAGAAAATTACAAGTAGCACTTCCGTGTATAGGAAGTAAATGCTCGTACAATTTATAGCAACACATGCTATTACGATGAAATGTCAACGGTGATGCGGATTTGATGGTCGGATCAAGTGATATTAAATGTCATGTTACAAAGAGTAGCCGCATGACTTGTTATTAATTTTTCATGACAGTGGATTCGTAATTACGTTTGTTATAAGTGTTTGTCTTTTTGTACTCAAGACGCTTTATTTCAGTGCACTGTGTTATACAACATTGGATTATGGTGTACATGGAAAAAGAAAACGACCGTACGACAGACACCATAACAAATCGACAAGTATCCGAGAAACGTGTTGCTATAATGAATTTCAATCTTCTACAAACTTGGTTTAAAATTTGGTTTAAAACTAGACGCAATATTTGAAAACGTTTAAGTTTTTCTAACGGCAGGTGACAGACCATATATCGTTAAATATTTTACAAAAATCCAAATTTTTCTGATTTTCTTGAACCGTTACGCACTCTAGAATTGACAAATTTAAAATAGAAATGACGTCAAATTTAAAATACCAACATTTTTCGGTGATGAAATGGGGGAGTTCTACTGTTATGGTTACTAAACGAGAAAATATATCTTTAAAAAAAATATGTGCAGCACTCTTTAAAAGTTAATCAGAAATGTAATAAGAAGTAGCTTGTCCATATCGCTTTCTTTGAAAATAAACATCTCTGACATTTAAAATAAATATATTGTACATGTAGCCTCAGAGAACGACATTTATTATTAAAGAGCTATTCTTTGCCTTACGGTTACGGTATTACAAACTTTGTAAAGTAATGTCGAGGGAAATTAGAATTAGGCACTGTGCTGAGATTTACAAAAGCATACGGTACTAACTTGATTTAATCTATGGCATGATAATAATAATAATGAGATTTTTAAAGCGCACATATCCACCCTGCAGGGTGCTCAAGGCGCTGATATTGTAACATAACATTTTTGTTCGCAGGACAAAGAGTTTAATTTGTTATTAATTTTGAGTGGCATTCCCCAGAAACCAAGCATAGAGTAGTCAGCGCGTTTTCTTCGGTCGTGTACAATCCAATTCACCAACTCTGTGTGTGTATGTCCATACATTTGTTGAGTTAAAATTATTCTTCAAAAGTTAAAAAGAAGAAATGGTTATGATACTGCTCGTTTCCTGCCAAGATGCACGGTTTTGCCATTGTTGTCAAATGGATAATCTTAGTTGTACATATCTGGCTAAATAAAGTTATCTAGCACTGTATAGAAAAAAATAATACCTACGCTACAAAAAGCTCATTTCTCAAAATGGACCTAAATTTTGTAATGCAAAATGTATGGGTGTTTGGTACTACGGAATCGGAAAATATAAATGTTCGGCTTGCACTCGTCAGAGCAAAACGCAGAGCACAAATAGTATCTTTAGCAATAGTGTGCTTTAGCAATAGTGTGCTTTAGCAATAGTATCATGTGTGAACAGTGACATAAAATCCCCCACCTGTTCAACTGAGTCATTACAGAAGTTATTGTAAATAAGTAAATATAGTATCATGCAATAGTATCATGCATCTGCGCAGCTCGGGGAGACGTACATTTACTTCACTGGTTCACTAAGCCCGTTCTGTGTCGTCAGAAAGAATTTGTGCACACGCTTCATGTACATGTAATCCAACTGCGCATGCACTGTAGCGTGCTCCCTGCTGCAGACCTTATACTATAGACCTTTATCACTGTGCGTCATTTTTTGTCTTGTTCCCCGCCATGCCCACTGTTACGTGTCGGGTACGATCAGTGCGTCTGCGCGTCCGTGCGATAGCGCGTGTAATCTCCCGTTGTGAATCACTGTCCACGCTGCGCGCTCTCTTGATCACGCAACGCCTGTGCCATTGTGACGCACACAATGGACAATTTCAAAACGGTACCAAACTATTTCTGCAAGCCTCGCTTTGGTTACGTTCATTTTAATAGGAGAAAAGAGAAGATGGCCGCGCCGTGATAAAGGTCTATTGTCGAATAGCGTCATGACGCAATTCTTGCTATGAGGAGTGCAAGTCAAAAAGTGCTTTAGCATGTCTTTGTCGTTACTTAATACTTTGTTTTTCAATTAATAATTATTGTTCAAATATTCACCACTATGACTGGCACTTTGCCGCGGCGGTTGCACAGTTTCCTTTGTTTTTTCCCCATTCAACCCGTGTAACCAGCCAAAGAAAATATTGTCCATTACTCCACATGTGTGAACAGTGACATAAAATCCCACACCTGTTCAACTGAATCATTACGGAAGTTATTGTAAATAAGTAAATAGGCTGGAGTGTCGCGGCCGAATGGTTCAGTTAACTGAAACCGCATGGTGTGGGGAAAAACGAAAAAAATAACTGGAGTTTGCCGGTTTGAGTCGGCTGTGGCATTCGTACTCCTTATACTTAAAGGTATAGAACACATCATTTGCATTGACCCCCAAATCTTTTTCACGAGTTGACAAGAAAAACCTTTCTAAAAGTGTTAATAATGGTACCAAATACCACATGATTTTATTTCAGTCCAAAATGGTATTTTATGTGAAAAATTAACAACTGAAGGTTGTTTTATAAAATTTAAAAAAATTTGCAATCCTTTTTTTATCATTCAACTCAACAAAAAAACATGCATTGATTTGTCAAGTTTTCAGAATATTACTGCACTATATGTGGCTGAAATGTCTACAGGGCAGTTTTTATCAACATGGGCTTCTCAGCACGAGTGGAAATAACGGCCTTTTTAACAGTTTACGAAACATGTGTACTACCTTTAATTCAAACTGTCACGATTTAATGCCATGATTTGAATTGTAGTCTTGCCCAAAGACTGGGATTTGTTGTCTCCCTCAGCGTGAGTGACGCCCCAAATGACAGGGCGTGCAAATAATAGGCAACAACATATCTCAGTCTTGGGGCAAGGCTACGATTCACTGAGTTGTTTTTACGTTGTGGCCAATCGTGGCACTAAATCGTGACAGTGATAACTAGGTATTATGCGCTTAACCTCATTTAATGAGTAGCTGATCCCAACCAGTTGGTGTTAGTTCCGACAATCTCCCAAATGAATGTATGTGGGTTTCTAAAGCTTCATATGTGATCTAGCCGACAATGAACCACATTTCTTGTTGCTTTTTCTACAATCCATTAAACAGAAACCTTTGGACACGCATGTCAATTTAACTCCTAAATACATCCAAATATATCTATTTTTGAAAATATCGGCAAAAGTCAATTATGTATCTGCCTTTAATGGATATCTCTACAAAAAGATGCAGACCTTCAGAGTCTTCTTTTTTTCCTGTACGTCTGCACTGCATTCAAGCCATAAACGCATTTACAAATAAAAAGGAAAAGTGTTAAAAATTAACACAATCTCGGACCACTTCAAAGGACGACTCACACACGATGCAACACCTTATTAAGAAAGCAAGCAGATTCGTCCCTGGCCAGATCAATGGAGCGTGCACAGATTATGGCCTTTGAACCAGCCAAATTAAGAGGTGATCTGGCCTCGAATCAACTTATACTTTTGTGTTTTCTTTTAAGAAGGCATTTCAAATACGCATTTTGGGCAATTCATTTTCTCTGACACGAGTATTGTTGCCGTTTGAGTCTCCATGAGGCAATTTACCTTTTTTGTCTTTCTAAAAACAAAATTACAATGTTTTTATTTAATTAATTTTGATTTGAAATCTGATTTGAACTTAACTTCGAGATTTAAAGCTCATATAAAACATCTGGTATAACATCAAAAGGAAAACTACCGAAATAATATGAAATGCCTTATTTGACCTTACTATTTGTAATACGAATATAAACCGTAATGTGATATCGCTGTGCCGGTGTGAGATCTGCTGTATTTTCAGATCTGCCGTAATTGCAATTTTGTATAAATTTTCAACAATGGGCTGCAGACGATCGCAAGAATTGTATTTCAAAATGGTGATTTTAATATGACATCTCTGTTTCAACTCTATAATACCGAGTGGTAACAAGTTCAACAATCGACCAATAAAAGAATCACGACTTCAAGGTATTTTCTCACTTAAAGGCAGAGGCTCGTCAATGCGCGCGTGAAGCCAAATTCGTGCCACGAAATACGCAGCTCCATGCATTTGCTATGAAGCTGCGTATTTTGTGTCACGAATTTGGCCTCACGCGCGCATTGACGACCCTGTGCCTTTACCTTTGATCATGGCTCTTTAATTTTTTCCTCTAAAAGAATATATTTCGTGGCTGTTATCCCACCTTCCTGGTAACGAACTGTACATAATTGAATTTCATGCCCAAAGTGCAACTGTGAGGGGATATAAGCCTGGCTAATACCGAGACTTTTAACACTCGAATTCCAATCGATTATTTGCAAACTGTTGAGCCTCTTTGAAATTGCTTGCCGCAGGGCTGTCGTGACTCGATTTTCTTGTCAGAAATGATTGGTCAGTCAAGCCGCAACTTAAAGTACGACACGGGTTGTGAAAACTAAAAACTATGGTTTTTAGCGAACGTGAGCTGAATAAAATGGTTTTCCTTGAAAATCCCTCGTGGAGCACAAAGTCATGTACAACGGAACTCCCCAAACAGGACACGCATATTTGTCTAAGAAACCCTGCATATTCAGTCATTTTTATCCACCAGCAACTAAATATAACTTTTTTTCTGAATGTTGAAAATTATGAAAACTGTTAAAGATTTGTAATCTGGTTATATTATATCAATAAACACATTTTCCTTAAAGGTGTCCTAAATAAGAGTTTAATAAATTTGGATATGAAAATAGTGATCCTAGCAACTTTTGAGTACATGCATATTTTATGTATTTATACATATTTATACCCGAAATAACAGTGTACATGTATCGTTTGTTCGCTTCTTAAGGCAGTTTTACTTGTGAAAGCTTAGAGCAGAAATGGCAGTTTAAACGCTAACAGCTTTTCAATTACACCCCAGAGACTTTTTGTTTCGCTGCGGTAAGCCGCTTTGAATTGAGAGAATTTGTGTTGTAGTTCGCGGCATTAAATGGAATAATAACACCATACTATAAATATGTTGCAAAAACGTGTGTCGCTCTTGGGTGGGCAGCAAGCGTCGAGAAATTGCCGAATTTGGGAGACTTCGTGGGGATAACACACAGGTGTCTTCACCAAATGCATTTTTGATGATGAGACTTAGCTAGTACTAGTAGAACAGCATTTTAAAATGGGGGTTATGATGGTCGATGAAACCATTTCATCTCTCTATTGAGCTGTGTGAAGTGACGGCTGAACAACCAAATATGTCTGGTACATGGTTTGAAGCAAGGAAAGAAATCATTTTGGTGCAATCCCTCCAAGGCGGCACTCTAGGAAAATTGCATCCGCAAACTCGTAACAAAATAGAAATGCCACGATTCGCTGTATGATTGGAGACTAGTACGCAACCTAGCAATCTAAAATCAAATAAGTAAGGTTAAGGTTTCAGCAAATGCTCCTGGCTGTGTGAATTGTAAGTAATTTTACTGGATAATATATTTTATTACTGCAGCGATTTTGGTCATAAGCTTCCGCTTTTGGGTTATTGACGCGGTTTGTATAATTTGTTTTACATGCGTTTTGTAGCTAATGCATCAGATGAACTGTAAGTTTCATACAAATATATATTGTGTGTATGGCAATGATGAAAAAGAAAACATTTGTATGTTAACCAGGCGTCTTTCAAGATTGAGAAATCACTTTTTTGAAATCAAACGATGGAAATAATGTAATCTTGGCCTTTTCAGAATAAAATCTACCAATTTAAATTAAAACAATTATTTGTCTCGTTCACCTTTTCTCCACGATAAGCTCATTCGTCGGTTTATTATTCTAGCTGTCAAAGGTTATTGTCGGTAATTGTAGCCCAATGTACAGCCGCCATGAATCTGGCATAACCACTGAACGCCACTCATTCACTCACTCACTCACTAACTCAGTACTCACTCACTTACTCACTCACTCACGCCCTTTATGCCAGGTGGCGTGTAGGGTACCAACGTGAACCCTCCACTTTTGCATGTCCATTGTCCTGACTCGAATGTTGCTCCAGGTCTACGACGTGTTCCTTATTTCCTTCTCCATTATCAGCCTCCACGTGATCTTCTGACGGTTCTTCTTCGCTTTCCATTTTTGTGTCCAGCGCAGGGCGGTTTTAGTGAAGGAGTCTTTTTGGCGGATGACATCAGGAATCCACCTCCAACGCCTCCTCAACCGGATGTTAGCCATGGATTCGGATTTGGGCCAAAAGATGTGCAGGATCAGGCAGAGGCTCTTGGGTGTGAAATATGGATAGCTTTGTTAAATCCGTCTCGGTCAATCGCCAGCATTCGTACATAATAATCGCGAGGGCACAGCTGGTATAGAATTTCAGCTTGGTACGAGTTCCTGGCCTTACAAACGGCTCTCGATGTTTAGGTGTGCTCCCTCATTCCCACTATAATACTGTAGGGATATGTGAATTTGGACTGGGTTTCTGTTGGTGGTGTTTAGTGCCGTAACTTTAGTCTTCTTGCTGATGTGTTATGTCCAACTTGCTTTGCAAAGATGTTAAGTCGCCGGGTCTTCTCTTGGATGTGTAAGTTGGTATGCGTAAGTTGGTATGCGATAGTAGCACTAAATCATCAGCGTATTCCAGATCCTTCGGGTAAGAAAATGGAGTCCATTTGATGCATCTGTTCTGGTCCTCTGTGGTACACCGCATGATCCAAAGTTGAAAAGTACTGTGGACATGGCACGTCCACCCATGTCTGACACCAGTCTTGACTTCACATGCATATGTCATCACCAACACAGCAGGCAAAGTTGTGGTGAAAACTTCTGATGATCTCGCTCGACAGAGGTTGTCTCGGTGCACGCTGTCGAAGGCCTTAGCAAAATCCGCAAAGTTTACATAGAAAACAAAACCCGTCAACTTAATACATTGTTCAATAATGTTTCTCAGCGTTAAAATGTGATCGAGCCCCTTCCTCAATCACTTCCTGCCTGTTCCTCAGGCCTGCCAGTTGCTGTATTCTGACAGAGCTCCTTTCTTCGGGATCCTGATGATGATGCCTTGATTCCAATCATCAGAATTTTGTTTTTACTAATCCATAAGGCGAATAGTGGTTACAGGAGGTTTGCGGTGGTCGCAGCATCAGACTTGAATAGCTCCGCATTGAGGTAGTCTTTGCAGGAGCATTCACTGTCGGTGGTCTGGTTTCAATGGCTGGTCCTCTTCTGGTCCTGTTTTAGGTGGAGAGGAGTGTCCCTTGTTATATCTCGTATGGATACATTTGTTATGCCGCTGTATTTCCCACAGACAAGTCTTGTGATTTTGTAGACATTTCTCTGCTCTCATGTTTACGCTGCTTCCTTGGTTTGCCTTGCAAGTTCTAAGCTCGCTTAAGCACCTGTTGAGCTCCGCGTACTCTGCCTGGACTTCTCTCGCAGTATGGCTGTTCTGCTGTCAGGGGCTGTCGGGTTGGCGTTGTGGTTCATTCCTCGCCTTTTCGCCTGACCGCGTATTAAAGTTTTTCCCCATACAGTTTCCCTTGGTGTTTTCCTCAAACTTCTAGCATCTCCTTCGTCCTTTTAAGTTGATAATAAAATACATAGTTAAAGCTATTACCGTATAGTTGATAGCATAAAACGCCTCAATCACATGTAGGAGAGACGTCATTAAATTAGCAACAACATCTGCTGTCATATTATCCTCTTCAGACGGCGCCTCTATTCGATGCATTGCCATGTGTTTGGTGATATCCACTTCTTCTTTGCCTTTTGCATTCCAAGACAGTTCTTGTTCAGTTAGTCGATAATACTCCTCACTTGTTTCCACTGTCGATTCACACAGCCCTTCGTCCTCATCTTCTGGCTCATCCATGTCGCTAAAGGCTTGGAACATATTCCTCAGTTGGAAGACAAAGGTGATCTTGGTCATGGTATCATGGGGTCTTGCAGCCTGCTGAATTCGTATCGGGTTGCTATGCGTCTTGGGCTATGTTCCCTTGAGCTTCAGTCTCACGCGTCCAATAACAGGGCGGAGATCGATTTCCACATCAGCTTCACTTAACTTTGACGTCAGGCAAGGAGCGGCACCACATTCTGTTCACCATGAGATGGTCAATCTGGTCCTGATCCCGTGTCCGGGGACGTCCACGTGATTTGTGGATAATTCCATTATCTTTTACAGCCATTTTAACAGACTAAAATGTCTAGTTTATAACGTTTTATTTTAGCAATGACCAGCGCCATCTTGCCTCGGTTGTACATTGTTCTGAAATTCCAAAAGCCAATCAGGATACTTGTTTTAGCACTGGCGGCTCTGTCCCGTAATCATAACAGTAGCTTCCTCTCGCTCGACCGCTACTAGTCATGCGGATCCTCTTTTCGGCAGAGTAAAAATCACTGTCGACACTCATTTTTGCCTAATTGGCGTGGATTCTGAAAGTCGAGCCGTGAGCTAGTGCATGAGCTACTCGTTACTGTTTCCGTGAGAGATTTTTCCTAACATGGCAGAGTTGTTAGCCCTATGCATAACCCCAACCTGGAGAACCTGCAGATTGTTTTATATTATTGTTATTGTTAAAAACTTACTTATTATTTTTTATGGTTTAGCTTATAAACTTGGCAGCCCAGAGGCTGAATTGTTCGAATTACATACAGCTGTTACAAAAAATACAAAATTCATATACATATACCAACTTACAGGCAAGACTAAGCAACAACATACATTCAACAATACATTTACAAATACGCCAAAAAAAAGAAGATTTGGTTTTTGGCCCCTAGCCTTCGACCTGTCTGGCATGGGTACGTGACCCTGCCAGGACCTCAAGATACGAGGTCCAGCCAGCATGACTCTCAGGCTCATCAGGGCGCTCAAACCCTTCATCCCACCACATCAATGTGGCAATCTAATCTGAACGTCGTGGTAACTAATTAAATAAAGACATCTCTCTGCCGCAGGCCAAAAAAGTCATTACTTTGCGCATGTGGTAAGACAAACCCACGCAGTAAACAGACAGTTGTTTATTTTGTTCTATCGTGGAAAATCCAAACAGAACAACAACCTCACATATTCAGACATTTTGAAACAAGAACTCCTGTTTGGCACGAATGTGTTTCTTTGCGATGATGACCAAACTGTTACTAATATTTGTAATGTCAGAGTGTGCTGTCATGTGTTCATTTTCGGCAAAGGCGATATCGCTCATCGTCGATATCACAAGTCCCGATATCTCACTTTTTTGAGGTACAGCGGACACAATAGGAGGACACACTTTTTGACTATATTGTATTACAACAGGAAAAACATGTTTTTGAAACAAATCTTCAGCTAAACTGTTTTTCCAAATCAAACATTGACCCTCTCGATCCTTTTGGGTCCAACACACTTAAAAAGGCCGATATAGCCACGTAAAACATGAAGGATCCCTCACCTTTCAGATGGCTGACAGAGCTATTTTTCATGTTTCCTACCCGCAGATGGCTTACAAAGTATTGTTCCTCTCTCTCGCATTGATGCTGCTCGTTGCCTCATGCCGCTCAGAAGAATATCTTGACGACCAAGACGCCATGCTCGCCCTGAAAGACTTGCTGCAGAGAGAGGCTAGGGCAAACAGACAGGCAGAAATGTGTAAGTTTTTAAACTGCAAAAACTGTGGTGTTAAATTAACACCAGTGGTGTTGTCTTATATAGATACCAAGCATGGTGTTAAGTTTTAACACCACAACTATTAGTTTTAACACCTAGGGTGTTAAAAATAATGCATTTATTACAATTGAGGAATAAAACTAACACCCATGGTGTTAAATTTCAACACCAGACTTGGTATCTATATAATACAACACCACTGGTGTTAATTTAACACCGCAGTTTGTGCAATGTACATACAGTTGTAGTCAGAAGTTTACATACAACTGTGTTACAACTGGTGTGCTTAAACATGCGTTGTCACAATTTTTGTAACAGTCTTGACTAAAGTCGTTATTTTGTGGAATTCCTCAAGTGCTTGCAGTAGGCACAGGCTCGTCAGCAATGCGCGCGCAATGCTGACGAGCCTGTGCCTTTAAAACATAGCTTATACACCTTGCAATGGTTCGGGTAGTCCTGTTTACCATTTTGGTTGATGACAGTAGTGGTGTACATGTATGTAAACTTCTGACTTCAACTGTACATAGGCCTGCGGGTCGGTCGCCATTTGTTTTGTTTTTTCTAACCAATTGAGTTTACTGAATTAAAACATGTACCTGTTTTGTTATAAATATTTCAATTTTTGCCATAAATATTTCAATTTTTGCCATAAACATATTCTTTCTTTTGATGATATGTTCCGATAATTTTGATCAGTACTGTAATCGCAACTCCTAAAGTTACATACATGTAAACAATTGTACAATGCGAAATATAATTCCAGGGCAACCCGAGTGATCTCAAATTCTCTCAAAACATCATTTTTTGTAATGCAGAATTCAATTTCACAGTTGTCTCAAATTTTTCACAAAACACCAATTATCTCCAAACACCAAAAAATATGAATTGATTTCCAGACAGGGACAGAAACATCCGCATTTGCAAGCAGCACACTGTTGTTTTTACTGTGATTCAATATCAGACTTGACGGCAAACTGTTGATTCAGCGAAATTGAGTTGTTTTTATCAAACATTCCGCGGGATTATTTGGATAGCCGCTTGCTGGCCAAACAAAAGAGAAAGTGTGAACCCAATTATGTTACGGATCTTAGGAAAATAGAAATTCAGTTTGATATGACCCAGTTGCATCAATGTATGCTGTGGTTTTTGCCGCTTTGGGATGAATTTCCAATTAGCGTATATTGTACGTATCATATTTCTAATTGCATATGATGAATATATAAATATGGTCTAATAAGAACTAGACTAAAAGTATCACAACAAAAAGAAGGAATTGATTGCTTTCCGGTGACGTCACGCCTTCCATCCACCATTTTGGTGGGCATTTTTCAAGACCCACGTGGCTCGAGTAATAAAGATGTTTTTCTTCAGGCTAAAAATCGCGATCAAGTAGAAGCACTTTCGTGTTTACAAGCTGACTGCATGCTCAATATTTTGAACGTATCGCAACGCGCGTGTGTGGCATCTTCGAATGAAAATACGCTGGTGAGTATTTTTTTACGCGTGTTCATGTGCGTCTATTGGCGCGCGCGTGTACGCGCGTGACTGTTGACCACCACACATTCCCGGATGTTCTACGTCATCGAAAGCAATCAATACGAAAAAAGAAACAAAAATCAATGATGCATAAAAACAATGGTAGGTAAAAAAAAAAGTAGAGACCTAGCGAAGTAAAGTATTTTGTACTTCCCCTTGTCGGACAAACACAAAGGAAGGCACACAGAAAAACGAGATAAATCACAGAATAATTTCAAGCTGCAGTATAGGCAGCGCGCAGACAATATATCTTAAAGGGCAGAGGCTCGTCAATGCGCGCGTGGGGCCAAATTCGTGCCACGAAATACGCAGCTCCATAGCAAATATGCCTCGTAAGTTTATATCAGCACGCGTTATGTGGTTCAACTGTTCATAGGATCATTTAATCATTTCATCCCTTTGCATCACGATTATCTGTCAACAACGTATCAGGCATGCATTTGGCCGGAAAATAGACACATAGAGCCAACCAGAAATAAGGCTGTGCGTAACGAATCAAAATAGCATTTTACCAAATCGAATATTCGGTATGTGCTTTTACCACTCCAAACCAAACATGTCGTTCAGCTAGGAAGAAGTAAAAAAAAAAATTTTCCTTTACCAAAATGGCTGCTTTTATGTCATATTTGCGTTCAACCACGAGTCCAGTGTACAAGGGCCGACGATCATTTCTGCAAAAACCTCTTCGGGCGAAAGACTGCTATGCAAGTTACAACATGAAGTCTGTAGGTGGCAAATTCGGCAAAAAAAAGCTGCTTTATTCCTGTGAGCTGTGAGTTCGAATGTGCCAAAATCAATTAATTTCACGGCAAACGTTTTTGTCAAAATCTTAGGAAAAAATTCACGCATCGAATATTCGATCGAATATTCGATCGAATATCGAATATTTAATCGAAAATAAAACCGATTTTTCGAATAGTAAATTATTCGATAATGCACAAGCCACAAATAATGAATTTTAATAGAACGGCGAAAGAAATCTATACACAGCATTTTGTTATCAACATGATATAAATCACAAAACGGTTTATGTAAATATTAATGTTGGAAATGATTACTTGTAGTTTTGTAATCCTACACAAGATCGCATTAAGTTTTCAAAGTAAAAATAGACCAAAATCAACCCACGTTGATTTTTTCAAAGGACACGCTTTGTCATACACATTTTGATACGATCCACTCGAATGAGTCGGTCGTGTATCCTGAACAAAGGCACAACTGGATCAAGTGCTTGTACGAGTCCCCAAATTAGAATTAGAAAAGAGAAGTCGTGAGTTCAGCTGGCGATTGCAATGGACTTAGGTCCCAGCTCACTCCAGAAGACACGATCCATTTCCTGATGCTGTTTCCTAAATTAATTGGGAGACTTGTAATGAGCGCATGTAGCAGTTGATGAATCTTTTCAAAATAAAGATGTTATGGAACATTACAATGGTTATTGATCTGTACAAAAGGCGGGTTTGCATTCTTTTCAGATAGGGTATTTGAAGAAGTATAATATTAACCTCTGAAGCAGTAATCGCAATTTGTTTTCGTACCGTAAGTCGTATACGTAAACTACACAATAGTGCATGTGGATTATTTCTAAAATCAGGGGGCCAAATGAAGCATTCAAAAAACATGTTTTAATCTGTATCGTTAAAAGTTTATGCTTTCCATATATGAATCATGCACCAATACAAATAAAGGATACCTGGATCACTGTTGTGTTTACTCAGCGCAAAAATATTTTGTATAAGTCATTTTGGGAGACCAAATTTTGTATGCAATATTCATTGTATGGTTGTGCGCATTTTGTGTGCGTGTGTGATTCTCAAATACACTTTCCGCAGAACATAACAAATGAAGGTGTTTAATTGAGCGGGCACGATACTTTTATAGCATTTTCCTGAAGGAAAACCATACATGGAACTCAAGTTTTCTAAAGCATTGTAGCCTTGTCCAAGGCCGTCTGCAGGTTTTTTTGCTGTACGAGGGAATATTTAGTCTAGCGCATGCAAACTGCACACGGCATCAAAACGAGCCACTTTGAGATAACGACTTCCGTAGTAAACCCGTACGGCAACACATACTGCGTACTAGCTGCGTACGGCCTGGCCTAGCTCGATAGACAGCCTTGTCGAGTCTGTCACTTCCGGGTTTAATGTGGTTTCTTTATATTTTCGGGTATGCAAGGTATGAATATTTAACATTTGTCTTCAGCCAATCAAGAGCTTCATGAGTAGCACGTATGCCACGAAGCGTGCATTATGCATGTTATGGCGTCCTCATGTTACGAGAACCGTGGCATGATCGATGGACGAAAACAACAAATATTATCGGGTTCGTAGCATTTATTGTGCTTGTCTGTTTACGTATTTGATTACACTTCTGGGGGACAACGATCGTAATATGACAGCTTTCCTGAATGATTTGTGGGAGCTCTTAATACTGCCTCGGATGAACAAACTGGGGATCGCAGATCATAGCGTTTTTCAAACATAGCCTGGCGTGCGTCGACCAATGAAATCTCAGCTCACGCTGGGGTGGTTTCCCTATTACTGTAATGAGTTTCGCTGGCTGAATGCAGAACCATCAAGGCGTTGGGTTTAGGATCGTACCGATACATGTACGTGCATGTGTGCATAGTCGTAGCGCGGCGCGTTGTGAGCCTATACGTGCAACAGATTCCGTAGCTCGTAAGCGCTTTGTTCAGTTTTATCTTCAGCGGGCCGTCTAGAAGACAAGCCCAACGCCTTGCTCAACAAATGACACTTTTAACAATGTGTAAAAAACTAAGAAACTGTGATGTAAGTCGCGCCAAACAGCTTTTAAAATTAGTCTTTTAACACATTTTAAAATATCAATTAACACTTTTTTGCTTTTTTGTTTAGTTAATCCATTTATTTCCGAACCAAAACGCATTACTTTGAGATTCAATACCTTTGTATATAACAAAGCAAATACATTATAGCGCGAGCTGATGTGTCGGGTACTCAATGTTTCTCTCGAAAAATGCATACAATCAAACATCTTTTACACAGAACAGAGTGTGTTTAAATGCATTACAAAACAGACGTGTGGTTTTAGGCAACTGTTTACTGAAAAATAGCGTGAAAATCCTCCAATAAACCTTTAAAAAATGCCGAACAGTTTTGATTTAACACATGATAGGTAAACCGTTACAAATAAACTCCTCAAAAAAGTTCGGAAAGTCAAGTTTGACTGACGATTTCTCTCTTAATAATTTTCCTTGAATTTTATATCATTGGACAGCCCTGTTATTCCTCTTTACGATGATGTGTCATTTGTTATATATGATTAAGCAATTGGGGGATGTGCAGCACAGCTGAATACGGGGGCGGGTGTAAAGTGAAATGTCACAAAATGCATTGCTATTGTCAAATAGTGCATTGACACATTCCCAACCTCCAAGCAAAAGGGGAATGCACTGCATGACAATAGCAGTGAATTTTGTGACATTTCAATTTCCACCCACCCCTGTATTCCGCTATACTGCACATCCCCCAATTGATTAATCATAACAAATGACACATCACTGTAAAGAGGAATAACAGGGCTTTCCAATGATACCAAATTCAAGGGAAATGATTTAGTTACAAGAGAGAAATCGTTAGTCAAACTTGACTTTCCGAACTTTTTTGAGGAGTTTAGTTTCGTCTCCCTGTGTGATTGAAGATATGCATGATGATATCCAACCTGGGTAAAGGTCAGGTCCGTACTTCGTCTAACGTTTGAGAAAACAGTCAAAAACTGTATTGTTATCACTTCGCCCAAAAACCACTTCACCCTAAACCACGGCCTGCGCACGAAGTGATTTTGGGGCGAAGTGGCATGTGGGCGAAGTGGTGTTTGGGCAAACTGGTTTTTGGGCGAAGTGGCTTCAGGGCGAAGTGGTCAAGGGCAAAGTGGTCCAGGGCAAAGTGAATTTTCGTCTCATGAGACAAAAAGTAATTGTTTTACTCATTTCTCAAAGACTATAGCACTTCAGACAAAACTATTTCAGAGGAAGTTATCTACCGACATCATGTTTATATTGTGTAAGTTATGTGTAAATCTGTGAACATTTCTGATTTTCGAGATACCAACGAGGGTGATGTTCAATGGATAAACCATGAAAGCAAATGTAATTTAAAGGCAGATGATGTTTTTAATCAATTCCCACGACTACTGTTTTATGTTTAAAGAAGGGCAACAGTAAACTTACTAATCCCAAGAGATTTAAATTCCATGCTATGTGTTTGCAATACACCTGAAGTTTGCCGAAAATATTCAGTCGAAAATAAATTTATATACCTGTAACAGGTTGTAGGCCTCTACACTGGAACAATCAGTCGAAGCTATAACTCAGTGAAAGGTTTAATTTATTACATGCGCATATACTAACACTTTTCTTGAGACTTATTATTAAAACATATCAATTTTCTCTAGTGATAGTGTTTGAAAAAAGATACTATTTCTTTGCACCCTTAAGTGTGTTGGGGGAAATTTTTCCCATTAATTATTGAAGAACACCTGCTGCGGTTTTATTTTCAACAAAATAATTTTCCGAGGAGCGTTATCTGCGGATAAGCATTAATCGCATAATATTTATCAGTCCTATCTAATTAGTAAAGTACTAGCGCATATCAAGCGTCGAGAACCATCAAAGATTACCCGTGTTGTTTATGGCGGTTTAGGAATTGCGAGAAGCCTAAATGAGACTTCGGTGCTCCTTATGCAAACGGGGACCTCGCGAGAAATCTCGACAGCACAATGTGTTTGTGGTGACCAAGTCGTCATCGCGAATCACCTCGCAAATTAGAGAGACGAGCGACATCGTGCTTAGAGAAATTTGCCTCCCAAATGAAGTTATCGGCCGATGACTGATTGAGCTATCGGGTCCTCAAGGGGATTCTGAGCCGTCCGTTGGGAGTTTTATACGCGGTTTATCAAAGGCGGATCAATTAATATGAGGAGAACGAGAGACAGGGATCGGGTATATACACTCAATGCGAGAATTTAGACTTCTTTCAGGGATACTTAGTTCAAAGCCTTCTTATGAGGCCAGCGGCAAAGAGCGAAATTTGGAATCTAGCCAAAAACTGTTTTTAAAACAGTGCAATGACAAGTTCAAAATCATCATGATCCTCACTCTCTATGTAAACAAGCGAAAACCACTATTTTAACTAAGAGCCATGTAAGGGATAGCTTGTTGTGGAGTGACTGTTTCGCTCTTTTAGAGTTTTTAATTTTTTACTCAGGAAAAGCAAAGGAGTGAAATCTCCACTGAAAAGAGCGAAATCATCACTCCAAAACAAACTGTCACCTATGGCTCTTGACAGAGTGATTTTCACTCTATTGCATTTAGAGAACATTGGAAGATGAATTTAGAAACACGAGAAAATTGCAGTACCCCGACTGGGATTCGAACCCATGTCCGACGGCCGGGATGCCCAGATAGCTCAGTTGGGAGAACAATTGGCCATGTGTGCCAAGGACCTGGGTTCGAATCCCAGTCGGGGCAATGCAATTTTATCGTGTTTCTAAATAAATCTTTCAATTGTCAATCCTATCATATATATACCTTCAATTAGAGAGCATTGTTATTCGAACCCCAGACCTCTGACACACTTGGCAGATGCTCCACCATCTCAGCTATGAAGACAGTATGTCATCTACATTCCCAACTTGATCAGAGAAGATGTTGCCTAATAACAGTGTATTTGTTACTTGGAGCGTGGGGGCGGTCATGGAAAATCACGATTCTAAAACTTCACAATTGAATTTGGAATAACGGCCCACGAACATTTACACAAGTCCACACAAAAAAAAAAAAAAAAAAAACATACGCTACAAGAGCTGGCCAGGCCAAAATAAATTATAAATCATCAATTAAGAAGTAGACTACAAGTCTGCTCTTTGAATCGTAACCGCACGTTAATAAATTGGGAATCCGCTAACGACACTTAAATCATCGTGCCTCGTACAAAATGCCCCAATAAGTAATCTGTGTCGAGGGTTTAATGACATTCCCACGGCAAATTGATGTCGTATCGGAAAATGAGCTTGGAGCATTGTCCTGGTCACGACATCATAATGTTATTGTGGGCTCAGCCTGACAGTAACAAATCGTCCCTTGTGTTGTTGACCACGTGTAAACAATACATCAATTTCAAGATAATATATATACTTAGGCCTACGCATAGGAAAAGGAAATTACATGCTTAAAGTAGGCCGATCTTCGTGCGACACGAAGGTTCAGAAAAAGTTTCCAATCCACGTAGAATTTTAGTGCGCATATGGTTTCACTTACGTCACATGAACCACAAAATAATAAAACTTTGAAAATGGTTTCCTCGTTTGAACTGTACATGTCAACCCTGTTTGAGCTGTACTCCAAAAGTATTACAGCAAACACAATATATACATGCACCTGGTACCAAAAAACAGGTTTCGGATTCTAGGCGGTGATTGGTGGTGGACGGTATAGCGCGTCGCGCGCGAGCATGAGATACCGCTACTGTTATTTTCCAACGGACGAACAATGACTGGAATGTGTTGCTCGAACTTCTGTCACGTTTACGGGGCCAGCAAGAGGGGCTGGGTGGTTTGTTCATAAACAAATGGAATAGTGTATTTATAGGGGCAGTAAGCTGAAGCCCCGTCTGCACTGGCAAACATTTCAAATAGCATGACCATAAAAGTTTGGTTTGTTTTTAATTTTAAGTTTGCAGTTGCTAAAACATTAGCAAACAACAGCAAACTTCACCAAACCGTGTTTGCCGGTGTTTGGACATTTTGTTTACTCGTGTTTTATGTCTCAACCAATCAGGAACCAGTTTCAGATCACGTGATTTGAGCCAGCCAATCGTGATCAGGTGACCGTTCAAGAACATCTTTTGATGATGTTTTCAAACAAAAGGTTTGCAAGTGTTTGCCAGTTCAGACGAGCCTTTAGGGATACTTGCTCTGGCTTAACTGTTATGACTTTTATACAAAGTGTAATGTAACAACATTTCTTCACATATTATTGTGCCAGGTAAAGGCCCATTTATTTAAGTTATCAGTCGTTAATTTCCTACAGAAAAGTACCAAATCACGGTGTTTATTAGAATTGATATATCAAAGCTAGGATTAGCATTTTTCTTGGAAAGAATCTTGGCAGTGATCAGATTATGACAGTGGCTAAAACATGTCTAAATTATTTCAAGTAAAATCTTCATATTTTTCCCGCCGGAATTTTGGTTTTGGTTATTACATTCTGTACTTAGCTGATTTTGGTGAATATTAAGTCATTTTACGAAGAAAAATAATGACCATTGTAACTTGCAAAAATGGCAAACCATTGATAAGGATGTCGCCATGCAGCTACCACAAAGAATCGATAAAATACAATTTCAGGTCATCTTGCCGTCGCCGAAAAAATATCCATGTCTTACGAAAAAGTACTCTATGAGTACCTGACCCCACTGTAGCTTATTGCGACAGTTCCACATCACTGAACCATGACATCTCGTTTAGGGATTATGAAATGCATCATATCCGTCAATTTTGGCGGGATGTTATGACAATTCACGCAAGTGGAATAATATACATGTACCTTCGCCTAATCTACTCATATTACTGTTTGGGTACTCCCGCCGATTAAAAGGGCGCACTCTGGCGGCGTGAAGCGAGCAGCTATAGTATTGCTCATGGGCGAAATTTACTTCTCCGCTGAGAACATAAGGTCATTTTTATGAAGACAAATACTGCGGACGATTGTCAATCGTTAAATACCACAGCATTTGTCGCCATGCATTATGCCAAATGTGTTAATTTAGATCTTTCTTTCCGTATAGTTCATATATTAATTACTTTGAGGACACCTCTTTTTGTGAAATATTTTACAATTAAAGTAGTAAAACTGACCATTTGCATATTACATTAAGTTACATTTGTGACAACAACCAACCTATAATTTCTTACCTTGGGCAAATAATTCTGAGAGAAAAGGTAAAAAGCATAGTATGGTTAAGTGCTTAATTCTTGTTGGTGTTCTTTTCCCACTATTTCCCTCAAAAATTTAAGCATTGTTATATTTCATGATGATACATGATATGCCACAAAAGGTGTAATTTCGTGAAGAATTCAAGAAACATGAATTGAGCAGTGGGAATTTTTTTACTTTCTTTGAAATCACATAATTAGGCCCATACATGTATTCTGAAGTCTCATTTAGCTAAACTTGAGTCTAAATTTAAGTTAGTCTAAAGTTAGACTTGAGTTTAACTAAACCAGACTTATAGTCTGGGTCTAAGTCAATTTATGTTTCTGAAAGTCAGGTTTAATGATACTCAAGTTTAAGTCCAGTCTAAGTCTAGTCTAACTTTTAAATCTTGGTTTAAAGTTAGGCTCTGCTTTAATTATTTGCCACGGAGATAGTACTGCACAATGCTCAGTCACATAATGTATACTGCACATCCTTGCACACTGAACATGCACAGACATGTAAGTACTGGACTTGTTTATTTCTACAGCAGGCTGCAATCAAAATGGCTGAGGCTGAAATGCGGAAAAACAGTAATCCGATGCATGTTACTTGTAAATAAAGTAAGAATTAAGCACATATTGGTTGAACTAAAAAGTTGGCCAACTTGCACCTAGCCAACTCGCCCTCTGCAGTATCTGGCTCCTGAAAGGGTTCAAAGAGGTTTTTACTAAAGTAGCTAATCTACATCTATAATCCATAATTATGGATGTCAGCTGGGAAGCAGAATTTACATCGCTGTATCATACAGTGTTTCATTATTTTCTGCACAAACATTTCCTTATTGCCGCTCTAGAATACACGCAAACCCACACATGTGTACATTACGTACGCACTGTGGACATTTCTTTGTATTCGTGCACTTAAGAGAATTGGTTGGAAAATCGTTGTTTTCTCCAAATTATTCCCTCATCCACCCCAATTCTTTCCTAATCCATGTTTCTAAACTTTACTCCTGAACCCTAACCTTTTTTTTAACCCTCCACCCCCACCCTAACCCCTTTTCCAAAGGTTGGTCAACCTGACTGTGGACTGACTTGAGCGAACGAGTGCAAGTCCACAATCCGTCACTTTTTCCCGCAAATTGTGGACTTGAATGGGTTTCGAGTCCACAGTGCGACCGCAATGCCCACACACAAACTTGGTTTAGTCCAACACAAATGTGACACACAAAAATGTGACACCAAAAAATGTCACAAAGTATGTGTCCTATGTTACATACGTTAATAGGAAATTTGTACACAGAGTTTTCAGAAAGGTACTATTTGTTGTTTAAGTTATCTTCTTAGATCTGTCTTAAGAAATTTATTTTGTTTTGAGAGAAGATAGATGGCATTGCACAGTTATGATCCTGGTGAAAAAGTCTCTCCAGTATTCAAAACAGACTTATATACATACTCCAACAATTAAGCCATTTTCCAGATTTAAACCACCCCCTGCTCGAGTTTAAAGTTAGACCAGACTGACACTCGATTAGACTCGAGTTAAGATAAGTTTTCAGAAAGTAAATTTTAAATTATAGTTAAATAGCATATTTAGACTGGACTTAGAGTTAGACCGGGCTTAAACTAGACTTAAACCGGACTTAAACACAGGTTTTATTTCACCCAGATTTCAGACTATACGGACCTAATAATTTGTATGTCATGCGCCATAGTCGATAGTGCATGGAGTCTCAACTGGCGAACGTGTATGGACATTTTTCCACCAGCTTTCACCATACAACAGCACCAGCGGCAGCGGCACCAACAAATCTACTTGTTTGCATTAAATTTATGTACTTTCTAGTAACCCAGTTTCGACGACCGTGATTCACTAACAATCAGAATTCACATTTACCTCAGAAAAAGCAAAAATTGAACACTTTTTTGCTCACACAACTTACAATTTTCACAGTTCTTCTTGCGAAGTTGCCACACGAAGCGAAGTTGCCAAGTCGCCCGCCATTTTTAGACTGATTGCGCTTCACCGGTTGGTGGCGGCAAACACGTATGATGCCAAGAGTTGTGACATGGCATGCAAAACAAGCTCCCATTTTGGATTTAAATACAACGTGACCGAACAATGCAGATTTTAATTAGTTGTTAAGTTTTATTTGATTTACTTTGTTTAACAAAGAGAAATGTTTCATTTCCTACGTAAGCACACAGTGCGCGCGCCGGCTCTTAGGGCGCGCCTCAAACGGTGGACACAAAATGGCGACTGTTTTTCTAACTTGTTTAACGGCAAGAGAAAATGTCTTCGTACATGCGTCAATAGACTACTAAAGTGTGACGTCAGTTACCATGGTAATTGGGTCTAAACCTTCGCTGGTAAGCTGAAACGTCCATTGGTATAGCGCAGGGAAACAGTTCACTGGTTTTAGTGTAGACCCAAAAACCATGGCAACACACAAAGAGTGACGTTTTCAATTTAGTAGTCTATAGTCTATTAGTACTGGCATATGGCTATCTCCAAATAGACCAGTTGCGTGATAGATTTGCATAAGTCCTGGAGTCACGCCTTATATTTACATAAATGCTAGAGTCCCGCCTTCGCGCTAAATTGACTAAAGCACCATACTATATCTGGCAAATCTGCCCCCTCCCCCCAAGTGACAAAACCCCCACCTAAGGGGTGGGGGAGCGCGGGGGGTGGGGGGGGGGGGGGGGGGGGGGTGGAGGAGGGGGGGGGGGGGGGGAAACGATTGATAGGTGTATTACTCTATGTATTTCTAAGCTGGACCATATTGAACATGTTGATCAGCAAATTCAAACCAGTCTCATAACCCAATATCGTTTCTCTACTGTCTTGAATGCATCATCATTGCAGTTTGGAAACGTTCCAGCTTACAAAGTCGACGTCGATTTCAAATAAAAAAAACACGTTCTATTTCGTTATTTTGACCAAAATTCACAATGACTACAGATGTTTGAACATGTTCATTTCAACATGTATTTTCGGATGGTCCAGCTTGAAAATGCATAGAGTAATGTGCGAGGTATTTCCAGGTACCGCACAGACTTTAGCGCCGGTTACTAGTATACTACATGTAGACTACCTTGTTACTTATATAAACGGCCTGAATTGCCAGGTGCTTGACTCGCTCGCATGCGAGCGCCATAGCGTACAAGAAGCGGGAGTCTAGGATTTATGCAAATCTATCACGCAACTGGTCTATTGTATAGAGAATATTTTAAAGGAATAAATCTTTTCCGTACAAAGAACATGACACCACCCCTTCTTGAAGTCGTTGCACAAAATTACACATGGAAACTTACACAGGGCCACCATACTCTTTGGAGAGAAAAGGTGTGATGTACGTCTTTGAACTCCAGTACATTTGGTTGGCACCAGTTCCTGATAATGTAGAGTGGTTTGTCGTTGCTAAAGGTCACTAACACAAACGTGAATCTCATTCAAACTACATAAAATATATATTCCACTGGGAAAAACCGCCATTGTTAACGCGGTGATTAAGTATTTTTCCTTTCTTTTCATTTTCTATTTTCAGATCGGTACATCCGAGGAGGAACAAACAATCCATTTATCTTCGGCGAAGGACTGACAAGGAAACTACCAAGATCGGCCCCAAGGAACACAATTTAACTTAATTAATCTCTGGTGTTTTGTGCATAGTTCTTCAAACATGTTCGGATATCTTAATAAATTAATAATAGGCGAAGTGCTTTAATGAACTTCAGATGGATATACTGGTTCCCTGTCCCTTGTGTCTTAGTTGTGACGTCAAGAAAGACGTCATATGGCAGAAACCTTTTACATGATCAGGTGTGCAGCCTCCTGATTTGGCCCTTCATGTTGACGCAATGGTGACGTCACGTGACATTACGATCAGGTACTATCTGTTTCCACTTGAATGAAATAGTCGACGAATAGAGACTGGGAACTAGTCTATGGGAAAACAAGACAATTTTATAGAAATGCTGGTTTTTATTTATTTTATTTTCACGCGAATGAATAATATTCCTCTTCGATAAAAGAATAAATAAATTTCGAATTACCAAAAATGTTGGTTTAACCGGAATGGGTTCACAGAGCAACATTGTAAAAATGAAAAGTACATCATGTAGGCTTTAATACATGTAGTTGTATTTATAAACATATTCCAGCTGAACAAAGCTTGTGGTTAATTTAGCCAAATTCGTATTTAAATAAACCCCCACAATGGCCCCAAGACAACCAGATTAGTATTACCAACTTTTGGTCACAACTAAATTATTATAAATATACACTGCAAAAAATGTGGTGTTAAATTAACACCAGTGGTGTTGTCTTATATAGATACCAAGACTGGTGTTAAAATGTTAACACCCTAGGTGTTCAAACTTTACACCAGGCTTGGTATCTATATAAGACAACACCACTGGTGTTAATTTAACACCACAGTTTTTGCAGTGTAATTGCCAAGCCTCTACTTTAAATGCATAAATATGTGTTATGTAATCGTTTTTAATAGTGTGTTTTTAAATATACCGAATTAAACGTGTATGCCTTGGACGTAGGCCTATGAGTTTATAAATTAGCTATTCCTAATACCATATAGCGTTATCTGTAAATGTTCCACACGTTATTATGAGGCTTTTTGAAAGTACAAAAAGTATATAGTTCAATTATAGTCCTTCGAACGATGGTTTCTATTTGTTGTTCCGGGACTTTAGTGACACATAAACTTGTCCAAATGTGCGATTAGTCGACGAAAGTACCATCCCATTATATTAAAAGTAGTGTGTTATAAACATGTCCTTTATATAAAGCGCCCTCTGCCGGTAGGATGCCGATAACAGTACGTGGTGTGTGTGCTTGTATTAGTGTACCACCATATTTGCTGATCTTGGATGAGATGTTAAATATTTTAATTTAGCACTTATAAATAAGTACCCTCTACAATTCATGAATTGTGAAAAATCGTCCTTATATTAGTGCGCTACGCTTCAATGTGTACATAGATAATGAAATACAAAAACATAAAAATACCCCAAGAATCGTATATTTTTGATGACTTTAATTTGGTTACCAGTGTTACCATAGGGCGTTGTCAGACATTTGCACGTATCTTGCCCGAGTTAATCCAGATTTCCTGGTAACCTTTTATTTTTCTTTCAAACCACGTGCATCATGCCCATCTAGAAATCACTGAGACTCCTTAGGCTATTGCTGCCACCAAGAGTCTATATGCGTCCAGTCCAGTACACTCGTAGACTTAAAGGAGGTGACCAGAGTTTCTGGAAAATAGTTTTCGATGTAACTTACCAATATTATCAAGTAACTTCCTTACACACCCCCCATGTCCCAAAAAACCGAAAACATTCGCAATTTCCAGTAAAAAATTGAACAAAACTATCGAGTATGCTTTCAGCGGATAAACGTTGATACTGGAAAATTAGTTTACAAATAATCGGTGGATTTTCGACGATATCCTCGGAAATTTCAGTTTCGTAATCAGAAAAATATAACGGATGTTATGATATAAAAATCTCATGACCCATAAGGTAAGTCCCGGGGAGTTATGGGGTAAAAAAAAGTGATCTGGTCACACTCCTTTAATAAGTGTGACGTCAGTTACCAGGTAACTGACCAGAATACATGTACAAGAGCAATGTTTTGGACCTAGGACCAATCTAGGGCAAAGCATTGTTATGCCTGCAGCAAATGCTTTTAACTTCTCGCTCACAGTCCAGTGTACAAAGTTCAGTGTTCTTATAGGGCGCTTTCACAGGGGTTAAACAGGTCATGGGTCAATAGTGCTTGTCTTCCAGAACGGAAATGCACGTGGAGCTAGCAGAGAAGCACGTGGCTCTATTGTTCTCTCTCAATCTGGAACTGGACAAGCAATAGCTGCTGAAGTAAATACGTCTTTTGTTGGTTGCCTGTAGGCAATTGGCTCTAAACTAAAAATCACTGAACCGTGTCTCTGTGCTTCTGCAATAGTACTTTTTCCGACGGCCGTGTTAGTTTAGAGCCAATTACCATGGCAACCACGTCACACTTCGGCTGTCTATAATGACCCGTGACCTTTTGACCCCATGTGAAAGCGCCCTATATATCTAAACCGCCCTCTGTTGAAAAGTGGTCGTCGTTATGCGCACGCATATTGTTTTGCATAATTTGGTTTGGTAATGATGCCAAAGGTCACATAAATCAAGGATGATTCGACGTGCGATCTCATTTCTGAACCAAATTTATGCATGCGTCTGGTCAGACTGGATAGCAACCAAAATTTAGTCTGATCATCTGGATACCAAGTGTGCATGTGAAAGGCAGCACGTCATTGCATCAGACGCTATTCATCATGAAACTAATTTTGATCCAAAGCAAAATGAGCTGAACAAACACAAATTTCCATCGCAAAACAGCAGTAGATTTTCTATGAATTTTATCATACTTCACCCAAACAAACAGTAGACATTTGAAACTTGAACATGTATTCTCTATAAAAACGATCAAGTCTACATGTATCAGTGCATCAAACGCAACCCCCAGTTGGTGTTACAGTGAACGAACGAATTCACAACACGGACAGAAAAATAAAATGGCTACTACACATTCTCAATAGACCCTTTGCACCGGGGGGCCATGACAGGGGGCAGGTTTTCTTATTAAAATGATGTGATTATAGATCCACAAAGTGCCTACTCGTGCATGACGCATGGCGACAATGTGACTGCCCCTGTCATGGCCGCCCGTGCAAAGGGACTATATAGACGAATCTGGTAAGTACGAACACCTTCCCTATACATCCACCATGTAGCTGGGGGACATCCAGTGCACGAACTGTACGTTGTGTATTGTTGCTAAACCAAGCAGTGCACACAGTGTAAACCATCTCACAGAAACACGCATGTTCGTACAGCTAAACGGTAAAACATACAGTTCATGCACTGAATGATCCCCGCTCTAAATCTTAAAAAGCTTGTAGTGCAACACTTTTGTAACAAGGTTCTTAAGACTTCAAAACTTTCTCGTTATACATTTAGCAGAAACCTTATCACTTATCAGTACGCAAATTGAAGAAAAACAAAGACTTGGGTCCTAAAAATGACCAGTTATGAACAATATTTTGTATTAGTAGTGCTCTTATAGTCTTATTAAACAGTTCAACTAATACTAGTTTACGACAGGCGTACTTTGTATAAAAAAGCACCAAACATCCACAAGTATTGCAGAATCCAGTTTAAAGTATGTAGACAGTGGACCCCTTACACAAACATTTATCAAATAATCACATTAAATATGTGTGATACGAGTACGATTTGATACAAGCTAGCAATGTACTGTGAATGACATTGAAATGAGCTTACTGACACAAATGACACATGGTTATGATATCTCCAACTACACTGCATAGAGACGCAGGCTCATCAATGCGCGAGGAACAAATTTTCTGCTACGAAATTCACCGCGCTCCATTCACGCGCATGATTTGACTTAATACTGTTCGCTGTCGAGCGCGCCTGCACCCTCCGGGATCGTAAGAGCTCGGGCAAGGTGTGGAGCATGGTGAATTTCGTGGCACGAATTAGCTCGTCGAGCATTGACGAGCCTTTAACAGCATTTTTTCTGCTTGGAAGCTATTTCATGGAGACTTCATTCAAAATGTTTGTTAAACTAAGAGGCAAAATTTGACCGACGCCACGTTTAGCACATAATGCAGTGGCGTATCTAGAAATTACTATAACATGTAGTCCGACTGGATAACCAATGGCAGCCAACCATGTGTCAGTATATTTTAAATAGGCTTAATTTTGGAGGGAAATTGAAGGGAAATGAGGCACTAAAAATCACAGAATCGACTTTGGCGGAAATTGTTTTTGGGATTCTGTGCTTTTCAGTGCATCATTCCACTCCAAATTCCCTTCACACCGCTTTTCCCGAAAGCGATGCGCGTCACATTTACGCGCGAAAAGGCTCAGTGTGAATCAGCCCTAAGGATACAAAGAGAACCAAAACTGAACCAAAAGCTATAGCCCGCAAGCGAGATGACGTAACAAAACCTCCCATGATGGGATTAAATGGAGTACTCCCTGAACCGCCGCTCATTGTGTTTGCGTCGAGTACGTCAAACTCACTGTAGTTTTTATCGTGCTCTTTAACTAAGTGGGATGCAGTTTGTCCCCAGCGCTTGAGCCACCTCCGAAGAGTCTCTAGAGTATTTTTGGGAAAACATTTTTACAGTAGCAAAGCACCTATGACGTCAAACTCACGGACCAATGCTAAACCCCATAGGCCATTCCATTAGAGTACTCCAAACAATACCATGAACCCGTGCATGACGTGGTTTTGTTTACATTGTAGGGTTGTAGTCGAGTTCATCACAAGTCTATCGCAAGTCCAGAGCCGATAAAATCACAAGTCCGTGACAAGTCCTGCTCAAGTCCAGTAATAAGAAGCAAAGGATGAAGACGCACAAAAGAATGCCTAATTTGTTGGAGTTCATTTGAATAGCTTGTGACTTGAATTAAGACCCAGCGACTTGTGAAGGCTTGTGAGGACTTGTGAGGACTTGTGAGGACTTGTGAGGGCTTGTGAGGGCTTGTGAGGGACTTGTGAGGGACTTGTGAGGGACTTGTGAGGGACTTGTGAGGGACTTGTGAGGGACTTGTGAGGGACTTGTGAGGGACTTGTGAGGGACTTGTGAGGGACTTGTGAGGGACTTGTGAGGGACTTGTGAGGGACTTGTGAGGGACTTGTGAGGGACTTGTGAGGGACTTGTGAGGGACTTGTGAGGGACTTGTGATGGACTCGACTACAATCCCGTTACATTGTTGGTGTCATCTCTCATTCGGTTCATTCTAAGCATTCTAAATGGCATCCCCAACGGGTGGCGTCCATTTGAGGCTTAGCGGGTCGATAGTCTTGAGGGTGTTTTTCTTAGCGGTCTTGCCGAGGTACTGGTCGATCAGATCTTGACGCTTTAGGACGAGGTGCTTTCCCTTCCAGTATTTGAGCATGCTCAGTGACTGCAGAGTGCTGACGATGTCGTACGGGTTGATGGCAGTTTCTTGACTGATATCTGAAATGATTACAAGGCGATACAGAGAAGCCATGATAGTCTCAATAGACTGAACCAGTAAGCCCTTCCCATGTAGCAACGCATCTAGCAACTTCAAAGTACTTTGTGAAATCGGCTTCTGATGTATGTAAATTAAGTAACAGGTCTCGCCAGTTAGTACAAATTGTCAACTAACCACTGAGACCTGGTTAAGAGGAGTTCAATGTGTTCCAATTACCAGCGTCCCAAGATAAGAAGAGTGACCCTTCCTAAGACACGTCTTAGTGCTTTGTGAAATCGGCCCCCGTTCTCAGTGGCTAGTTGATAATTTGTACTAACTGGCGAGACCTGTCACTTGATTTAAATACAGGACTAGGAAACTATTTCATAAAGCCACAAGACGCGTCTCAGGAAGGGTCACTACTCATTCCAGGGATCGTTTTCACAAAAGTTAAGACGAGTTCAATGCATCCTAATTCCCATACCAACTTCCCAAGATAAGAAGAGTGACCCTTCCTAAGGCGCATCTTAGTGCTTTGTGAAATCGGCCCCTGGTCATGGCCGTGCTGTCGCACCACACAAGTCCTGTGATTACAATCAAACCTGCTATTAAGGCCACCTTAATAAAGAGGCTACCTGTTTATAGTGGCCACCCATCTTTGGTCCCAAATGCCATGTGTATAATGCTAAAGCAACCTCTATTATAAAGAAGCCACCTGTTCCTCGTGGCCCGTTTTTACGGTCCCGAGGGTGGCCACTATACTGTAGACAAATTTCACTGTACCTTGTCGATAACAAAGTTAGGAGCCGTCCAAAGTTGTCAAAATTTTCACAATTCTACAAAGCGTAGGAAGGGGGAGGGAGGCGGGGGATCGAGGGCCACGTAGGACTTTACATGCACTGTAAAATGTGGATATTTCACGGTAGTGACAAAAAAAGTGTTTCGGGGGAGGGAGGGGGTCTTGAAAAATACTACGCTCTGTAGAACCGTAAAAATGTTGACAACTTTGTATGGCCCCTTAACCAACCTTTGATAGAGATTTCACGTCCGTCAAACTTGCTGAGGTACTTCAGTACCACGTCTTTCCAGTAGCTACGGTAGCTGATCAGACCTAAATCAGACAGGGGCTTCTCTGGTGATCCGATTTTCTCCTCTCGTTTTGATAGCAAATAGCCTGGTGACAAAAATAAACAAATTCACACTGAGCCTAAATCTACCGAGACCGTGGGAGAGCATGCGCAGTGTCCCTTCACAGTATGACCTTCACGGCCCGGACGTATGCTTCCAGAGTGCTTTTACCGACTCGATGTGTCAGCACTAAACTTATCGTCTTGGGAAAAGTTTTCCTGGGCAGCAGTTGGTAAGGAAAGGTAACCGCTAGACTCGGGAAAAGTTACTGAGAGGAAAACTTACTAAGCTGTCCGCACTGGATTAAAAATGGGAAAAGTACCCATCGTCTCGCGGACAGGCCTTTAAAAATACGCAATATCCTTTGGTTACAAATAAAAATGTAATCACACCTGTTAGTTTACAAAAAAACGAATACTTACTGAAATCGATGATCATTTTGCCATAACCCTGTCGCATGAACTGCGGCAACGTCAGAATACAGGACACATTGTAATTCAGGAAGGAATTCTTCTCCTGAGAACAGATAAGAACATAAAATTGGCAGAATAGATATATATTTAGAGTGTTATCCAATCGAAATTGCACATGATACAGGGCTTGAAATTAAAGGAGGACACGGAGGCCATTGCCTCTGTTGCCCCTGCTCTTGGCCTTGGTGCCCTTCTGCAATTTTCTCATAGACTTTTTCATTTTCCAATGGAAGTGCCCTTTTTAAACTCCAAAAAACGATTCCAAAAACAGAAATGGCAGTTCCCTTTCAGTGACAAATTTCAGCCCTGGTGATATTTTAATAAAAATAGTCGTGACCCGCTATGCAATAATGTAACCTGTCACGATGAAATAAGCGTAAAGTCGCACTCTGCTTTTTCCCATAACGACGGTTCAAAGTCGAAAATTGAAGGGGAGGTCAATATTTAAGGGTTTTGTAATATTTGGAAAGCGTAACTCTTGTTCCATTTTATTCAAAATTTGTTACGTCATCCAACAATTTAAAACATAATTTTCAGACCAATTCTGACGATAGCTTTCTTCGTGCCTCGTAAGAAATTTTGATTGAAGATTTGTTTGAACACTACCATTTCTCCAAGCTGTGTTGCATTGGGGGAATAGTTTTACCTTATGTGTTATATACCATTGGAAAGCTCTGCTGAATTCAAATGTACCAATATCAAATTTTTGAAAATTCTGACTTCCAGCTCATTTTGTAGTGACGGGTTACCCCTAGAACTATGGGGGATACCTGTCCCCCATAGCTGATTTCAATTTTTACCAATATGGCGGCGCATGAAGTTTAAGAACGGACACAAACTTTTTTGGCTAGCGCAATAATCCGCTGCCCAATCACCACCAAACTCCGTCTGATAGTTCTTGAGACACTCACCTTGCGTGTATCTACGGAATTTCGGTACTATCTGTCCATTAAATTCTCCAAAAATTATGTTGAAAATCAACGGGTTCATGTGCGATGCATCCACATACATGATTTAGGCATTCGGTAAAAGCCGGATTTTCCGGAACCGCCGGAGTTGCCGGAACTCAATTCTTGGTCCTGGCAGTTCCGGCGGTTCAGGAAAATCCGGAGTTTACTGCTGATTTTCAACATAATTTTCGGAGAATTTAATGGACAAATACTACCGAAATTCCGTAGATACACGCAAGGCGAGTCTCAAGAACTATCAGACGGAGTTTGGTGGCGATTGGGCAGCGGATTATTGCGCTAGCCCAAAAAGTTTGTGTCTGCTTATAAACTTTAGGCGCCGCCATATTGGTAAAAAACGATAGGTAATTCCCATAGTTCTAGGGGTAGTGACAGGTCACATACACAGTAAACTCTTCTTATAATGCTCCCTGATACAAAGATGTTAACGATATAAAGCTCTTTTATTTAGGTCCCGGCAGTTATTCTCTTCATTGCGTATCCATCGGTTATATCACTCATAAGGCTCACATTATTTCGGTCTCTTGAGAAGCACTACAAGGGTCTGTCCAAAGTTGACAACATTTTCACGGTTCTACAAAGCGTAGGAAGGGGGAGAGGGCCGTGTACAACTTAACATGCACTGTAAAATGTTGACATTTCACGGTAGTGATAAAAAATGTTGATGAGTAGTATTTCGGGGAGGGAGAGGGGTCTTGAAAAATACTATGCTTTGTAGAACTGTGAAAATGTTGACAACTTTGGACGGCCCCTAAGAAGAGCTAACTTTAATTTTAACGCAGCCTTCCTACCTTGGAATAGTAGCCCACAATGTGGCAACCAGTTGAGTCATTCAGGGTCATGATGTAAAACAGAAATGGTTCTACATCGTAGTAGAGGGTCTTGTGGTCCAGAAACAACTTGGCAAGGAGACATAGATTCTGGCAGTATATCTGAGACCAAGGAATCAAACAAATCAATCAGTAATACTTGTGTATGGGTTTGTGAATAAATGAGTGAATAAATTAGGAAAATTTGGTAGTCATGAGGTTCTCCCCAGTACAAGTTATATTTTAACTGGACAGCCGGACATTTGGGGAGGCTTTCCAACTGGCCCGAGATGATTTCAACTGTCATTTGGCCAACGGACCAGTGCTAATTCGAACGCTGTGTACGTGTTTGCGGTAGCACCATGTGAATATCTCTTTTGTATATGTGTGGTTCCGGAAAGAACCTGATAGGGCGAACTCAATGTTTTGAACGGTGTGCTCTGTTTGTCTTCAGGAGAAGTGCCGGACTTGTAATGACTCGGCTTAATGACTCGGCTTAACATCACGAGTTCGGCATTTCTGAAGACGAACAGAGCACACTGTTCCAAACATTGAGTTCACACTCACTGGTTCTTTCCAGAACCACACATATATATATACAAAAGAGATATTCACACAGTGCTACCACAAACCCGTACACATGTTGATTTCCACCATGTATAGCCTTAAGTCTTACTAATCAGTAATACTGACCAAAAGATGACAGAGGCTGAGAGATTAACGTTTTATGAGTCAGTAATGTTTATGACCGCCTCTTGTGGCAAGGCTGACTGCACCAGCCTTCCTGAGAGCTGCCGAAGCAGGGTGGCACACCCTGCCTCAAGTGCCTCTCTGAGCTCCTGCACTTCTATGGCTGTTTGGGAGACTCATGGATGCAGAGGTCAGCTCATCTTGTGCAGGTTTAATCAGGTTGAAAAGCCAGCAAAATTTGTTTTCCTAGAGCCCTTAACTACAAGATTCTCCCAGAAACATTTCATTGCTGTGGGAATCACTTTGTTCAAACAGGTCCTCTTGGACCTGGAGGAAATCGCTAAAGCAGAAGTCTTAAAAGCGATTCCAAAGTGACTGGTTGATCAGTGCCTTGTTATCCACAAGTTCACTGTATTCAACAAACTTCTGTTCTGATCAAGAAATTATATTTAAAGAAATTTATTTTACGAGAGAGTATACCTTGTTTTTCTTTCCGTCAACTTCAAAAAACGAGACGTTACACTTTCTGTAAATCTCGTCTCCTGGCGGATGTCTCCAAATGCACTTTGCGGTGTGCCGTCGCAGAATGGTGGAGCTCTTCATGTATTTAAGACAAAACTCGCAGATGTACAACTTCGGCAGTCTCGCATATTCCTCGGGGTAGGGCGAGCTGTACCACGTGCCCAGCTCAAAACGGCCAAAATCAATCTTTTTGAGGACACCGTCATACGGGATGTTATTGTATTCTCTCTCCTGTGAGCAACAAAAACATTTGTGGATATTTAAGGGCCGTCCACAAATGTCGGAAGGGGTGGGGGTCAAGGGTCGCGTAAGACTTTACATGGTTTTAAATTTGTTTTGATATTTTGGGGGGAGGGAAGGGTCGTCTTGAAAAAAACTCTGTAGAACTGTGAGAATCTTGACAACTTTGGACTGCCCCTTATATAATGTACATATCACACATACATGTAACACGGTAGTTCATATCATTATCCCTGGTCAATGGGCTTTTTATAGCATTCCACAATTAAACATTCTCAGCTCACTGAGGAGTATACAGCTCAGGCTGCCTATCAGGCACTCAATGGCTAATCAAACACATCAACATTCGCTACCCTCTCAGGTACCCATTTACTCCTGGGTGGAGAGAAGCAATGTGTGGCAAAGTCCCTTGCTCAAGGGTACATCTATCATCGACATACCAAACCAGGGGCCAATTTCATAAGGCTGTTTAGCAGAAACATTCGCTTAGTCCAAAATTTGTTTGCTTTATAGAAATGGGTCAGTAGCCAGAAGTGTATGTCAACTTGTGTTCTTAGCAAGAATAGCAGATCACCAGTCAATTGTAATACACATCACATAGGATATTGACTGCTAATCCATTTCTATAAAGCAAACAAGATTTACATTAAGCATTTTTTTCAGCTAAACAGCATTATTCACATATATGCATGAACAAAGTGGTGATGTCACATTAGAAAAACACAGGAAAATCTCATTCAACTGTGCACAAAAGTTTCCACAATTTTCTCCAACTTGCTGAAACTTTTGTAACCCATGATGGTTTAGGTTTGTTTTACATGTTGCCTGTTGCAAACCATGAAAAAACTAAGGCTGGAAACTGCAGCATTTTTCCACAATTCCAGTTTGAAGTCTTGTTTTTTTTTTAAAGTGACATGCCCCAAACAGCGCCCTCTTTCTGTGAGTTTATGTGAAGAAATGTTCAAAGTTGAAAAATGCCACTTTTTATTCATGGGGCATAAAAATGAACCATAGTATTGTCTTTCTAGACAAGTAATCCTTCATATACAGCAAACACTGTGCATAAAGTTATTGAGCATTTCAGGGGCCCTTTAAAGGCGCGTCAGCAATGCGCGCGCCAAATTCGTGCCACGAAATACGCAGCTCCCTGTAGAAAAGGCACGGAACTGCATATTTCGTGGTACGAAATTGGCGCGCGCGCAATGCTGACGAGCCTGTGCCTTTAAGGCAGAAAATTTACCATTTCCTCTGAAGCTTTGATCTGTGCCTGTCTGAACAAGTCCATGTCGTACTGCGACGTCAGCCCTTCTAAAAGCGGTTCGCGACTCTTGTGATACTCTTCGCGATGGTTGCGGTTCTTCTCTCGCTGCTCTACGGAGAGTTCCTTCCTTTGTCGCCGCAACTCAAGCACTTGGTATTTCTTCTGTTGCTTCATCCGAGATGCATTCTTAGTGCGAGGAATAAAAAGATAATAGAGAAGTTTACATTCACATTCAATATTTGCGCCCGTTGTTTGGCGTGTCCACAATATAAATGCATGACTGCCACACATTCTTCCACACATAGTCAACCGACCTTAAAAACAGGAAAATAACACTGACATTTCAGCCTTCTTTAGCGGTTACTGGGAGAACTTAAGATGGTATAACTTGCGAAAGTGTGTATGAATTTTTATTTAAGAGCGCTTAGCCTTTCCGTGGTGCAAAATTGTCGAACCCTACAAGTTTCCCCATTAAGACATAGTGCACCTTTTAGCTTAAAGGTGAAAACAGAATTTCCTGGGCAAACCTAGATTGTCTCGCAGGCCACATGTTTGTGTGCAAAACAAATACCAGGGGCTTTTACAGCAGGAAATCAATCCTCCCGTCATTGTTCACGGTAAAAGACCTCTGGTAGACACTAACAAAGGACAGTGCTCACCCAACATAATTATTATGCCCAATCCTCAGGCACTGTTGAATCCAAAATAAACCTGTTGTGGAAACGCAACTAACTGCTGGGGGGAAACCTGTGATGGACTGGCATCCAGGTGGAGTAGCAATGCTCCTAGTCACTCCATGCCATGGAAACTAACAACCTGTTGGGGAAACCCAACTAACTGCTGGGGGTAAACCTGCGATGGACTGCCATCCCATCCAGGGGGAGTAGCAATGCTCCTAGTCACTCCATGCCATGGAAACTAACAACCTGTTGGGGAAACCCAACTAACTGCTGGGGGTAAACCTGCGATGGACTGGCATCCCATCCAGGGGGAGTAGCAATGCTCCTAGTGACTCCATGCCAAGGAAACTAACAACCTGTTGGGGAAACCCAACTAACTGCTGGGGGTAAACCTGCGATGGACTGCCATCCCATCCAGGGGGAGTAGCAATGCTCCTGGTCACTCCATGCCATGGAAACTAACAACCAGTTGGGGAAACCCTACTAACTGCTGGGGGTAAACCTGCGATGGACTGGCATCCCATCCAGGGGGAGTAGCAATGCTCCTAGTCACTCCATGCCATGGAAACTAACAACCTGTTGGGGAAACCCTACTAACTGCTGGGGGTAAACCAGCGATGGACTGGCATCCCATACAGGGGGAGTAGCAATGCTCCTAGTCACTCCATGCCAAGGAAACTAACAACCTGTTGGGGAAACCGAACTAACTGCTGGGGTTAAACCTGTGATGGACTGGCATCCCATCCAGGGGGAGTAGCAATGCTCCTAGTCATTCCATGCCATGGAAACTAACAACCTGTTGGGGAAACCCAACTAACTGCTGGGTGTAAACCTGTGATGGACTGGCATCCCGTCCAGGGGGAGTGGCAATGCTCCTAGTCACTCCATGCCATGGAAACTAACAACCTGTTGGGGAAACCCAACTAACTGCTGGGGGTAAACCTGCGATGGACTGGCATCCCATCCAGAGGGAGTGGCAATGCTCCCATGCCATGGAAACCGAGAATGAATACTGGCCGTATGAGCTAATAGGCTTGTGAAACAACCTCACTGCAAATAATCAACTTACCGGCTGACGAAGACTTTTCCCAGCCAGGTCTTGTTCCTCGGCTTCATCACTGCACTTCTGTTTGGTTTTATCCGCTCTGGTCTCTGCCCTTGCTTTACATTCAGCTAGTGTCATGTTATGATAGATGGGACACCCGGACACTGTTCGATGCTTGGTAAATCTCCCTGTGATATGGCCTGAAAATTAAAAAAAGTCACTCAATTTTATTGAGGGTATGCATTTCGCTTAAATGATTTTGTATATAATTAGTCAATTGTATCTGCACGACAGGCACACCTTGTCACAGGAATAGGTGAAAACTGTCAACTGGGTGGTGCACTGTGGCGGAGCGGTCTAGTGGATCGTATTCAAAACCTGGGTTAGTTCCAAAGGTAGTGGGTTCGAATCCCGGTCCCGTCCATCCATGGTGCGTGTACCCTTGGGCGAAAAGGTACTTTACCACGTATTGCTTCTCTCCACCCAGGAGCAAAATGGGTACCTGAGAGGGTAGCGAAGGTTGATGTGTTTGATTGGGCGCCTAAGGCAGCCGGGGCTGTATACCCCCCAGGGAGTTGAGATGGTATATGGAGTGATTTAGTGGAGCCCTATGATCAGGGTGATGATAATGTAGGCGCCTTGATCGTGATTTCCCCGGATAAGTGCGCGGTATAATTCTATATCATTATCATTATCATTAAAAAAGCAGAAATTGACAACATACCAATATCCCTGACCTACATGTATTGTGAGTAGTGTTTCAACCAATTTAATACCCTATTGAACCTGCATGGGATGAGCTGACCTCTGGATCTGCACATCTTTTAAACAGTCCTAGAAGTGCAGGAGCTCAGACAGGCACTTCAGGCAGAGTGGCGCACCCTACCTCAGTGGCTCTTCTAGAGGCTGGTGCAGTCAGCCTTGCCACAAGATGTGTTCATACACGTTACTGACTGATAAAATGTTACATCTCTAAGCCTCCTTGATCTTGCATTTATTTTTTAGAAACGTACACGTTTTTGTTTATAAGGTAGAGTACTTCATTTGCAGTGACCCTAATTTTCCTTTCACGAATTGACAAGAAAAACCTTACTTAAATTGTTAATAACAATAGTACCAAACACCGCATTCTTTTATTTCAGTACCAAATGGTATGTGAGAAATTAACAACTGAAGGTGGTATTCTAAAAAAAAAAAGGCTTTTGCAAAAGACTTTTTTACCATTCAACTCAACACAAAAACCATGCATTGATTTTTCAAGTTTTTAGAAGTATTACTGCACCTACATGTATGCGGCTGAAATTTCAACAGGGCAGTTTTATCAACATGGGCTTCCAATCACCAGTGGAAATAACAACCCTTTTAACAGTTTACCAATCATGTGTTCTACCCACCTAAGGAATCACAGCCTGGCACAGGGCACTTCAGCTCCATGATATCCAACGCCCTTTGAACTTGGGCTACAGCTATCAGTTTACTCTTGCGCTGTCTCGTTTCAAAGTCTGCATTGGCAACAACACCTACAAGAGGGAACAAATCGGAAATACAAGACGAAAATCTTTAAAACGTTATCATAATGCTCGCGCCGTAATTTTGTGCATTACTTTATGCAGTAATTTTATCATTTATTTATCTCAGAAATGCAACATTTGCGACAAAAGTGCAAGTGGGAAGTATATCTTAAAATTTGATGATCTGTTGATTCCAAGAGGTAATTTCATTCAAATCTTTGTTCAATGTATAAGGAAATAATACCGTTTACACGACTTTACAGTCTGTCATACGATTGTTGCCAACATCAACTGGACCACAAGTTTGTGGCACAGCCTTCTTATTTTTTACGACCTTGAATAAAAAGAAAGGTGATTTGTACCTGGTTGCCCGAGTGAGTTTCTTAGACTATCATCTTCCGTTTTGGCCTTTTTCTTGGGACTATGGGTGGCGCTAGTGGAACCATTAGATTCGACATCCGATGTTGTGCTGTTGGTTGGTGGATGACCTCGCTTGCGTTTGACTGGTGACTTGGTGTTACTGTCCGTGTCCGAGCTTTCCGCAGAATTTGAGCCGCTTGAACCCCTTTTACGCCCCTTGAGAGGCGACTTGCGGAACGGCTGTACTAGTAATGCTGTGAATTTAGAAGACATTGTACAAGGAAATATTATTAACTCAAAGTAAGAGTATGTATTAATGTTAATGTGCTGTTGGAGGGTTAAAGGCAGTATACATGATTGGTATCTCCAAAATCAGAAATGTTCACAGATTTACGCCTAACTTATACAATATAAACATGATAACCGTAGAAAACTTTCCCTGAAATGGTTTTGTCTGAAGTGCTATAGTCTTTGAGAAATGAGCAATACAATTATTTTTCGTCTCACGAGACGTAAATTGAATTCACCTCAAAACCATTTCGCCCAAGTGCCATTTTGCCCCCAAACCACTTCGCCCGAGTGCCATTTCGCCAGAAATCACTTCGTCCAAACACTACCTCGCCCAAACACTACCTCGCCCAAATGCCACTTCGCCCCAATGCCACTTCGCCCCAATGCCACTTCGCCCCAATGCCACTTCGCCCCAATGCCACTTCGCCCCAAAACCACGTACGTATGTAAGTGGTTTTGGGGCGAAATGACTGCAAACACTTTTTTGACTGTTTTCTTAAAAGTTAGACGAAGTACGGAGCTGGTTTATGCTCAGGTTGGTTTTAATCATGCATATCTTCAATCACACAGGGGGATAAAACTATTTTGTAACAGTTTACCAACCATGTATACTATCTTTAAAGTGTCAACGGCTGTTGTCTCGTTTCCTCGATATGGTTGTGTGTAGTTGGGTACAAGCACAGTTGAAACTGTGCGGGAACGATCGTGCTAGCATGACACGACAAAAAATACAAGGGAAATGGAGAATCACATGCGAATGATGAAACTTGAGTAGAATTATCACGACAATCTTCTCAGAAATTTAAAGGAGGCATTGTACGATACCCTACCTACATGTAACGCGTATCTTTTTTTAGTGAGGAAAAACACCAAAATGTGTGAGTTACGGCTTCTCAGATTGTGTATTTCAAAAGAACCAGTTGTCGGAGTTGTTCATTTTTTTTATAGAGACACCCATGTGCCCAAACAGTGACACCCGGTGTGTGTTCAACAGCACAATCCTGAAATACGTACATTATGGCAGCTTAGGTAGGCTGCAACCGAAACATTTTAATGAGCGACTGCATCCCAAAAGGTACGATTAAACATGGCCACTGTAGACAACACCGTTTGTAAAGCACGACGGCTGCACGCTTAACGCGAGATTCTGATAATTACACTGCAAATCGAAACTGCTAACTTAGCTGGCAGTGGTCTTTCAACAGTCAAAGAATAAATACTTTGAAATTCTGCTCCGCACGCCGAATGTCAAAGCAAAATATTGACTTGAAACCCCCTGGCCGTAGCCACAACTTATTCGTTCGCCATAATGGTATGAAAAGCGTACCAAATTCGAGTTGGGATTGCATGGGATGCAATACATATTGGGAATACTGCGTGTTCGGTTGCGTTCGGTGTTTTCAGTATGCCGGCATGGCCAATACCAGCGTACATATTGTGCTGTTGAAGCGCCCCCAGTGCCTGCAGCGCGGATGGAGGTATTTCGCCACAGAATGGGGCTAGCCATTCTCCTGTACCTTGGTTTGTAGCTCTGGTTTGTAACCGCGTTGACGTCCTTGTAACACGTCTGTTTTCTGAATCCTCGTCAGTGCTGGACGTTTCCACCTCGCCGGATGTCTCCGATTCCTCCTCCGAGTTGAATTCTGACCCAGAGCTGCTGTCTTGCCTCGACTACACAAAAAAGGCGACAAATCTTATTTTTCTGGGAAGAATTTCATACTCTGACTTCACTATTTCTAATGACTTATTAAGGCCATGAGAATGAAAATAATAGATTTGCGTCCACCGCCCGCATGCTCTGAAAGCTACCGCCGAAAAATTTCATTATTTTCAAAAATTTTCTATTATTTTTACAAAAAAGACTCTGCATCACGAATTTTCAAGTTTCAAATCATCAAACAATGGTAAAAGGTTATATTCACGCATTTTACTAGTAGACAAGGTCCCGTTCATCGACTAAAAATGTAGTCAGGATGCCCTGCGACACAGAGAAGAATGCATGCAAAATGCCGTTACGAAATAGCCGACTTCTGGGTACCAGTCGCTGCACACTATTTATACAAAAAGATCGACTTGTTGGGCTGCTTTCGAGCGCTCGTCCCTGGTGCTCCCACCAGCTCCCAGGCGCTGGTAACGTTACGTCACACACATGCAGTTTGTGCCTTTCGAACGCGCACCAGGGAACACTAGGGATCCCCTGGTGCCGCGCTCGAAAGCAGCCCTAGCCCTATTGAGCTCGTGCCAATGACGTAATTTGGGAGTAAACACGCTATGATGAGGCTCCCATTGGTGAACTAAACCGCGTTACGCCCACCAGAGACACACACAACGCGCATGCACATTGCTTCCACAATGACTCAGCATTATTTGACTCCCAAAATGGCATATTCGCACGTGTTCGAAAGGGGTCAATAGCGCATTGAAACTGTGGCTTGTGCGCGTGCATGTGTACATGTACGTCGTGATTCTGTTGCTCGGACGCGCGCTCGACGATTTTGTCCAGGCGCTACATTTATTGAACGGGCGCATCTGGTATTTTTAATAAGTTTTCATATTGCAAAGAACAACCATTTTAGTAGTTTATTGCGTTACCTTTACAAACAAAATGGAACAGCCTGATCATTCATGTTAACGGGACTTTTTCTCTGATCTTGACTCTAAAATGATGTAGACTTTGGAGAATATGTTTTATTAAAGTTTTATGACGTTTTCAATGAAAAACTCTTTCAGTAGTTTCTGGTGTTTCCTTCACAAGCAAAATAGATATGTATAAGCTACTCCTAGAACTATGAGAGGTTCGTTCCGCTATAGTCTCCACTAGCATTAATAACTACATACATATTGCAATTACATCGTCGTTGAAGAAGCTAGTACGAGAAAATAATGAATAATGAATAATGACAAAAAGCCTCATGTCATTTCAAAAATGCCCGGACGCAAATCTATAACTTTCATTCTCATGGCCTAAGCATAAATACTTGTGCAAATCTAATGAAAACAAAAAAATTAAGATTTTGCTAGGAATTTTTCGAGTTGCAAGAGTTGAGAAGTTGATCAGAATTTTTGTTCTTTAAAATGACTCATCTAGCATTGCCATTGGTGCAGATTTGATTAAAAACTAGCCCAGGTTGGACGTCGCCTTTATTACATTACGAGTGACTTCTCAATTCTTTCAAATTTTTATTTCAAAGTTGTGAACAACTCGGGGAAAATATCATGTCGGAAATATACGTATTTTAGCCTGTACTAGACGTGTACGAATGGGCGGCAACATCGCATAACCGGTGCGGCCCGTACACCTTACAATTTCATCATTATTTAGAAATATAATGAATAGGAATCTCTGGAAAACTATTTAAGAAAATTTCTCACCTTTCTCCGTCCCATATTGTGGTTTAAATGTCGTAAATTCGGTCCAAAACGGCAAAATATTTTTAGAGGTTGATTTCGCACGCAGTTCGTTCCACCTGATGATGCGTTAATTACGTAGTCTGTACACTTTAAATAATCAGACCTGAATTAGGTTGACTTACTTCTGGGACCCAGACTTACCACGGCTGGTTTTCGAATCCGAAGAATCGATTATTAAATTTTTGGCGCGCTCAACCAGTTTTACCACTGAACAGCTGAACCAGTGTCAACCGGAACCACGGGGGGAGGGGGCGTGGTAGGTTGAAAGGTGCAAGTTCTCTACCCAACATGTACGTAACCATGATGTAGCTCCATGATGTAACTTCCACAGTTTTCTTTGCATTTTGGCGTACGGCATGATGTACGGTGCATGTTGTAAATCTTCCTAGTTACTGCATGGGTGTTATGGCCGAGCGGTCTAGTGCGTCGATCGAACTCAAGTTCCTGTGCCAGTACTAGAACGCGTGGGTTCGATTCCGGGCACTTGTGCTCTTGAGCATGTTGAGCAGGGCACTTAATCACACTTGTTCCGTCCTTCGGAAAGGAATGTAAAGCCGTTCATGGTCCAGTGTGTTAGGTTTCGGTAACGCACTTTAAAGATCCCAGAGCATTCTTTCGTGAAGAGCAAGGGGAGGGATTCCCTGTACGTGTCTCTGGCCGTTTCTAATTCAACTTAGAAGTTGATAGATAATCAAATATCTATGTTTGATCCCATTCCTGTAATTTGGCGGTCCTTCCGCTAGCTGTTGGATGTGGTGAATAAATAAATAAATAAATATTTCCATCCCTAGATCCAGTCCCCCACTTATCTCCACTCCAGCATGTTACTGACTGCGGACACAGCTTCAGCATGCACTTTTCTGAGGCAATAAGTTCAAGTTCCTTCCTGGCCGGTGCACCGTCTCCCTTCAGACACCCCCTCCAGCACTCTTCCAACACCCCCTAACACGAACCCCTCCTACAATTTTCCACCCCCTCAGCTCCCCCTCCACCCACCCCCTGACTAATTCTGACACCAGCTTGCCAGCCAGCACCCTTCCAGACACTCCCTCCAGCACCCTTCCAGAGGTAACACCACCACCAGGTCCCTCCTGGTGCACCCCCTTCTATTCTAGCACCCATTCTAGCCCCTTTTATATGCACCTCCATTTCAAGTTAATTTCCCTTCAGCATGCACCATTGAGGCAACACCCCCACCCCTCGACCTTTCTTAGACCGACACCACCTCCAGATCAACACCCTTCCAGTTTCCGTTGCGTCCCCTTCTCCCTTCTCGATCACCCCTCCAGCAGGCTCCCACATCCTTCTGACATGGTAGAAGAGATGCCAGAAATTAAAATACGAGGGTGCTCTAACAAGCTAGGGTTTACCAAATTTTTGTTCCAACCGTTAAAGATGCGCAGGTTATTAGCGACAGTTATACATGTCTCTGGAGGCGTAGGATTTCCACTTCAAGATACTTACTCTCAAGTGCATCAGCAATGAGTTCACAGTCAGTTCTAGACATTCAACACCTTCACAGAGGAGACGACAATACTGTTGCTTACAGGTAATAAACACTAAAGACAAATGTCAGGCCAAAAAATAGGCATACAGGCGCGGATCCAGAGGGGGTGTTTTGGGGGTCAAAACCCCTCCCTGCTCAGACACCAAAACATAGAATGTAATGCATTTTTGTGTGTGTCCGTCTGTCCGAAACAAGCTGACATAAAAATCTGACAGGCAAAACCCCTCCCTGGTGGCAAAACCCCCTCCTGGAAAAATTCCTGGATCCGCCCCTGGCATACCTATAATTCCTAACAGACCGGGTCACTAAGAATTTGCCGACATGTCCTACATGTATGTATTTCCACCTGGGAGGTTCTTAAGTCTGGTCTTAGAGATGCTGTCACTTTTACTGCATTTGTCTTGTGTCGATCCAGGAAAACTGAGGGCAAGTCCCCAGGAGTAATGTTTCTGCCAGGCTTCATGTCCAACATGAATGGAGGCAAAGCTGTTGCCTTGGAAATATTTTGCCAGCAGAATGGATTAGCTTACATCAGGTAAGTGATCACCCAGCTCCTTTCTGGATGAAGCAACTAATTTTCATGAGCCAAAAAGATTTTCAAACAATGATGATGAGAATACCAAGACCAAGCGGTTTCTGCTCCCAGACTTGCAAAGCATGGGTGGAAAAGGCCTAGATTTAGTGAATGCCAGACCTCTCAAGGTGCTTTACCCAATTGCTTCATCCGAAAGCCTGAGATGTAATGCCATACTTCCAGTTTGTTGTGGAATGCACTTAAAAGATTCTAGAGCATCTGCAAAGAGAAGGAGATTCTCCTCGGTTTCTTCGGCTTGGCCATGTTGGCTGCCCAAGGCACAACCCATTGTTTATTTATATACCACATCCAACAGTGGAGGGACCGCCAATTACAGGAATGGGAGCAAGTGTGGTTGAGTGCCTTGCCCAAGGGCACAGGTGCCACAACCCGTCACGGCCAGGAATCGAACCTACATTCTAGTACTAGCACAGGAACTTAAGTTCGACGCACTGGACCGCTCGGCCATAACACCCCACATGGATATAGATGCTTTACCAGTTTTGATACTTGTAAAGCACTTGTAAAGAGATGTTGGTCAAGAGACATAGAATGCAGTCCTCTTTCAGTCTTATTATTAGATTTAAAAAGTATTTGACTTCAAACAAAAGTATTGGATAGACAAATGTGGAAGGTCCACAATTGAATTCATTTGTGTTATCAGATTTGATTATCAGGGTCTTGGAGATTCTATTGGTAGTCTGAAACGAGATGACAAGGCTTTCGATATATGGCACTCTGATGCTCTCGCAGTTCTTGATCACCTCACATCGGGACCTCAGGTACAAATGTGGCTTTTGTTTATGCGAAACAAAACGTATTATTTGGTCTTCTATGGTATTTTCTGTTTGCCCTAGAATGCTCTAAATTGAAAGCTGAACACCTTCCAGAAGCTCAGATGGTTCTTCAAATAGATCCAACATATGTAAATGAGCCGTCTTTTGTGGTTGTGCAGTAGGTTTCATCAGAAAGCCAATGCTTCAACCCTTCATCACATTATACTAATGTCACATTTCGACAAACATTGTACGAACGCAACAATTGAAGCATGTTGTAGTTGACCGCAGCAGGATTTTTCTGAATGAGCAGTGAACCTTGAAAGGGACCTCTTGAAATTGTACTTCAGGCTATTCAATGTCTACCACCAGATCATTGTGGGCTCCAGCATGGGCGGTGCCTTAATGCTGTTACTGGCCTTAGAGAGACCCGAACGAATACAAGCACTGATTGGAATCGCCACGGCGGTGAACTTTGCAACTCCAGCAAAATATACCACAGTTGACAAGCCAGAGGTAACCATCGAACGCTATATAGGCCTACATGTAAAACAGAATGTATCAAATAATTGTGATTTCAGTTTTCTGTCAATACTAGCTTTCAATATCCCCTTTAAACACAGACATTTCACTCACAATTAAATTAACCAAACATTTCAGTTTAATTTTTAATTATTATTTTATTTATTTTGCAGACAATGACATCTTTACACCCCTCTGCAGAAGAGAAAAAATACACGATGCCTGCAAACTTTGTCGATATCAGTTATCAACGATGCCTTATGGAAGACAAAATAGAGATCAACTGTCCAATCAGATTGTTGCACGGAATGCGAGATGACACAGTACCCTACATGACATCATTAGATGTAGCGCGTCGAGTTACTAGCAAAGATGTGGATGTCATATTGAGAAAGGATGGAGATCATCGGATGTCTCTTGAAAGAGACTTTGAGTTGCTAACAAGAACACTCAAATCCCTCCTGGGCAGTACACAGACTTTGGGTGATAATAAGTTATGATCTCAACAATTTTCAAATTCTTGGAATGTACCAGTCTCATATCGATGGGAAGCAAGACTGACAAATGTATTTTTCCTTAGAAAAGAAAATCAGGAAATCTTTATTCCAAAAACAGAGAAGGCATCCTGAATTACATGCACATTTTTGTCACCCAGTGCTTTCTTTAAAGAACTAGTTCTGTGAAAAAATATTTTGTTTAAAGGCACAGGCTCGTCAGCAATGTGCACGTGCCAAATTTGTGCCACGAAATACGCAGCTCCGTAGCAAAGGCATGGAGCTGCGTATTCCGTGGCACGAATTTGGTACGCGCGCATTGCTGACGAGCCTTTAATTACGTCGGACCCCATAGACTAAGTGAGGATGCATGTATGTAGGTAGGCATTTACGAGCCAATATTGGCTCATACATGGTATGGCCAGTACTCATCCCCGGTTTCCGTGGCATTGAGTGACTAGGACCAGTGCTACATGTACTGATCCCCCTGGACGGGATGCCAGTCCATCGCAGGTCTACCCCAGCAACTAGTCGGGTTTCCCCAACCGTATTTGTTGGTACCCATTTATACACCTGGGTGGAGAGAGACAACGTGGAGTGAAGTGTCTTGTCCAGTGCAGTGCAGTGCAATGACCAGGTTTCGAAATATGGACCTCTTGACCGAAAGTCCGACACGCTATCCACTAGACCACCACGTCTCCACTGGTACACATTTATATAAAAGTACCTGAAATAGATAAATTTGCAACGTTTGTTGATTTGCTAAGTTAAGAGACAACTAAATACGACTGTTTTGAAAACTGCATGTTATTGGAATGGAGACAAGCTGTAAACTTTAAACTCTCGTCAACAGTGCTCATCAAGGGGTGTTCTGGCCGAGCGGTCTAGTGCGTCGAACTTAAGTTCCTGTGCTAGTACTAGAATGTAGGTTCGATTCCGGGCCGCGACGGGTTGTGGCACCTGTGCCCTTGAGCAAGGCACTCAACCACACTTGCTCCCATTCCTGTAATTGGCGGTCCCTCCGCTGTTGGATGTGGTGAATAAATAAATAAATAAACAAATGCATTACAGTATACTCTTGTTCTAACACTCCCCCTGATATATAGCTCTTCCTGATACAAAGCTCCCTTTTCTAAGTCCCTGCCAACATCCTTTTCATTGTTTATGCACTGGTTTTTCGCTTTCTGGATATAAAGCTCTGATTAGTTCGGTCCCTTCAAGAGCGCTATAATGAGAGTTTACTGTAATTGAGGCATTAACTATTTTCAAAGATGATGTACAATGAAAAATATGTACATGTAATACAAGGTTAATTTTAAAGTAATTTTGCTTCTTACACAATTCGGTTGCTCCCACTACCTTTGGTGCAAAAAATTGTTCCTCAGAGGGCTAAATTAATAAGCTGCCACAGAGAGCATTGTGCATATAGTGTTTTAATACTTTTTAAAACAAATGTTATGCAAAGGTTTATTTTAAGGTACTTTTATACTATTCACAAGATTTATTTCACTGTGCCAATATTTCTGTAATATTATGAAGTTTAAAAATAAATTTGTGTAAAGGTAACAAAGCACTTCAAATTTGCAAGATTTTACCAGTCACATGTAGTTTATGCAAAATACTGAATTTAACCTTTCAAATGTTCTCTAATTCACACACTTCAAATAAGGCTTGTGTAATTTATCCCCAATGTAGTTTGGTGCGATTTTTATAAGAAAATTAAAAAGCCTCCGGAGGTTGCAAAGGGTGCGCCAAGGACTTTTAATGAAATTACTAGGGTTGTGATCCTCGTGAAAAAAAAGTATACCTATGTTTTCAGTTGAAAATGGAAGATCAATTTTGTTTACTGTTCTGTATTAAATTTTTAGATAATCAATTTCCAAATGTAAAACTGGATAGAAAACTAAATATTAAGGCGCGTTCCCATTGGACTTCTTTTTACGCGCCCTCGCGGGAACTTTCCGCGACTCCCTGTAAACATTCCTTCCTGTAAATCTCCCGTGCGTTCCTACTACCATATATTTTACACGACGCGAGCGGAAAATTTTGCTATTTGGCTGGCCATATGTGGTCAACTGAGGGCGTAGTTTACATAACCTTTGACCTAACAGGATGTTCGACGTGCCATGCGATACGTACACATTGGCGCGAAATTATTACTTGTGTGCATGCTGTCTGTGTACGTGCGCACGTACAACTTCTATTAAACTTGCCATTATATTTGCGAAGAAATAAGCATGCAAAAAACACGTGCGTACGTACGTACATGTACAGTACATAATAACGGAACAAGAATTTTCGCGCAATGTGTGGTGGGATTGCACAATGCAGGAAGTGACGTCATCCATTTGGCATTTTACACAGCGGTAGCGGTAGTTCTACAGGGCGGCGCTGTTCCCATTGGACTTTTCGAGGGCCCTGTAAAACTCCCGCGGCTGAGCGGAAAGTTTCCGCGGACTCTTTTACCCTGTAAGTTTTACATCGTGGTCGCGGTAACTTTACAGGGAGGCTTGTTCTCCGTGCGTCCCCATTGGACTAAATTTTGCTACTCTCCCGCACAACCACGGGAGTTTAACCAAAAATAGTCCAATGGGAACACCACTTTAGACCATTAAAGGAGTGTGACCAGAGTTTCTGGAAAATAGTTTTCGATGTAACTTACCAATATTATCAAGTAGTCCCATACACACCTCCCATGTCCCAAAAACCCGAAAACATTCGCAATTTCCAGTAAAATATTGAACAAAACTATCGAGTCGGCTTTCAGCGGATAAACGTTGATACTGGAAAATTAGTTTACAAATAATCGGTGGATTTTCGACGATATCCTCGGAAATATGCGGCCTAGAAGCACGGGAGTTTCAGTTTCGTAATCAGAAAAATATAACGGATGTTATGATATAAAAATCTCATGACCCATAAGGTAAGTCCCGGGGAGTTATGGGTAAAAAAAAGTGATCTGGTCACACTCCTTTAAGTACTATGTTTAGCATTAGCGCCCGCGTCACTTTCAACCCTGCACGTCAAAGGTTTGTTTTTACTTAAACACGCACCGTCTGTAGTGTTTCGATTAAAACCATGCCAGTTGGCTTCATGTCAACTTGACTTTATTGCTTGGAATCCACTTACCTTCTACTCCCCCAAAAAAGCGAAAAAACAGAACGCGTCACCCCATCATTTTGGGAGACTCCAACTTTAATACGCTAAACATATAGTTCTTTTTTTTTGCCTTACCAAATTTGTGTGGGTTTTTTCCAGTGCCAACTTCACCTTGCAAACTGAAACTTGTTTACAAAAACTTTTCCACACATACTTTATTGCGGGGATTGCAGTTTGGACTGCATGCTTAATGCTGTCGACTTCTTTAAGTAGAAATCGGTGATCTTCCTTTGGTGAGAGCCATTTTGTTGATCCTGATCTTGACACGTAGCCAAATATTCAAGAATACTGTCTGCAGCACCGACGACTTTCTCTGGCGTGTCGTTTCTTCGTCCAAAGTAACTCTGTATGTTGTGCATCATGTTGATGCAATCTTCAGTTGTTGGTCCAGATTCTGCTTCCGCTTCTGATGATGTTGCATGTTCTGTCTCCTTATCCTTGTCGAGTCTTGATATTTCGACAACCGACGTTGGAAGCCAATTTCCATCTTGTACTTGTGCATCAATCTCTTGCTCTGGTGGGTTTATTGCTGTTCCTCGACTAAGTTCTTGCAAAAGACGAGACAAAATGTTCACAGGTTCGTCTTGAGTTTCCGTTGTTGGGTTTTTAAGTCGCTTTCCTCTATTCTCTACTCTTTGTTTGGCAGAAGCCTTATCAGGATTCTTACCAGAAAGGCACAATTGGGAAATGGGCCGAGGCCCAAAAACAGTATTGCTGAAGTCCGACTTGCTCGGGCTTTTAACTCTGTGTTGGCCGACTTGGCAAATAGGCTCCTTCGTTGGTTTTTGTTGCGGAAGTGCACCCTCTTTATTTTGGGGTTTCTGATCAGGATGCAGTGCTTCATCAGGATTAGATTCAGAGATGCATGGTTGAGGCATATGCAAATCCCTGCACGGTAGCAGCTTTTTTCGACTTCTGGTAAGTCCAATTTGGTAACGTTCTTTGAAGCGAGTCAGCCACCCCGAAGACGCCCGGAACCCTTCGTAACCCATCTCTTCGGCAAGCTGCTCTGCTCTTCCCTTGAGTATCGGACCATTCACCAGGAGATTCTTGGCCAGCCTATCGCGACACCAACTCGCAAGGGCCTCGTCCACGTCTGCACGCACAGCGGTGCGAAAGCGCTTCCGGGACGGGGAAAAATGCGAAGCCGCAAACTTGGAAATTAAGCTTTGACGGTGTTTCAGGATGGTCGAGAGGGTACTTGATGGTATTCCATACTGGCGACCGATGTTGGCCTTCTTGCCTCCCGCTTCCACGGCCTTGATTATCTCCAATTTTGTCTCCACGGTCAATCCTTTGCGTGTTATTTTCGTCATGTTGCCGAAAGAAGAAGGAATGAATTTCTTTCTGGCAAAACATTGGCTCAATCTTAACTCGAGAGGGCGCACTTGCAGTTTATGAAAACTTGGCAGTTGCCAAAGGGTGTGGGTGAAAAACGGACCCTCCGGATCCTTCCAGATCTTCCGGATCTTCCGGATCTTTTTCAAAAATGGCTATTTAATGAACAGAAAGTGCTTAGTTTGACTTCTTAATACGCTTCCATACCTTTTACCGCCATGTACAGGCCTTATTTTTAAAGATCCGGCGTGGAAAAAAAACCAATTTCTTTTTTCTTAGTGTCCTGCACTTCCTACGCCTATCTCTTTGAAAATTTCACTTTGTGAGTAGTCGATGTGGTGTATGATTACAAATGATTGCAATACATGGTAATAAAAGGTATGTAAGCGTATTTAGGTACTTTCTGTTCGTTAAATATCAATTTTTAACAAAGATCCGGAAGATCCGGAAGATCCGGAGGGTCCGACTTTCACAGACTGCCGTTGCCAAAACAGAGACGACGGACACGTGCTCGATCGAACCGCGAGAATCAGAATGGCGCGTGACTTGAAAGATCCGGATTTAGAGGACTTCTTGCGCCGTGTGGATGAACTAGGTAAGATACAAAGTACGAACACTCATCTAGCATCTGTGATGAGGAAATTATAAATAATTGCATGTTGCCAGCTTGCAATTTTCCATGCATGCAGGACCAGGAAGCTTCGAGCTTGTGCTAAAAGTAAAACACCCCCCGTATACTGGTAGTAGTAGTAGTAAAGACTGCAGTGCCATGAAATTTGATGAATTTGTTTATAATTTTGGATTGTTCCAACAATCCACACGAAACTTAAAATAAAATATTATTGGAAAATACATTTAGCACCACTGTTCTTATTTATTTTTAATAATAATTAATAATAATATTCTTCTCTTTTCAAAAGAATCTGTTGTAAAAGGTGAAACTGAAGAGGGCGGTATTTCTGAAGGAAACAAAACTTCAACACAAAGGGAGCCCGTTGATCGAACTGTCATTAATCGCTCAGCATTCAAGGATGTACGTATTGATCCCAGCACCATGTAGGCACCCACCACATAAAACCCACAGTGACGTCACAATCACAAAAGATGAATACTGAAAGTCATGTGACCCACAATCATTTAATCAAATGACAAGAATCTTCCTGGTCATTCTATAAAAATGTAACGTATACGTCGGCATAGTCGACAGGTGCGTGACATTGCCAGGTCTGTGACATCGCCTGGTCCATGACATCGCCTGGTCCATGACATCGCCACCCTATTGTCACAATGGCTGATGAATAGGGTGGCAACCAAACGGACCTAGCGACTATGTCGACATTTACAAACATTTAATTTAGGTTGTTTTGTTTTTCTTCTACTTAAATAATTTGTTTTTAATTTATACATGTACAGTACAGTCAGAATCAAGGAGCCCCGTCACCAGCATCTCAAAACCAAGGTACATTTACTAGGTTTCAAGCCATCCATTAATTAAGACAAAAACCAAATCAAGACGATTAGGGAGACAATTGTACCAGAACATATGGCCTTAAAATTTGCCTTGTCACGTGACCCCAGCTCAGTAATGCAAACGCTTTACAATATACAAGCATGCGACCATAGGAGAAATCCAGGCATAAAATCTACAATAATCGTAATGAAAACCGTGCCGTCCTTAGGCACAGACCACAAATTACACCAGAAACGATCGTTTTCCGTGCCAAATTTTTGGCAAAAAGCCAAATTTACATAGATTTTCAATGTTTTTTTTGTACAACTTGCCTCGCTTCGCCCAATTCTGTTTTAGCTAATTCTATGCATGCGCAAATGAGCGGATACGTGCGCAAATGTTTACAAAGAATATCATTCTCCCGATCGGGTGAAAATCTCTGCATCGAGGGAAAAATACTTCTCCCGATTGGGAGAATTCGCCAGAAGGGGAGAATTTCTCCATTTCGGGAGTTTGAGTCCTAACCTGTGATATCTGACGACCTCGGGGTCCGAGCGTGTGCACATTTTAGCTGCCAGGCTATCACTCCAGGCAGGATACTGCTACCTCTAAAGTGTTTGCCAAACGGTTAACCGGTTAACCAGCACTTGAAATAATTGCAAACCTGTTATTGAATTAAACATAAATTGACAACCTTAACCAAAAGTATCACACAACACGAACTTGCAGATGCATTCATGCGAGCTGTCGAAGACGACGCCAACGAGCGGGCAGAAAAACGAAGGAAAAGAAAAGAAGAAGCTACTGCCTTAAAGGAAGAAGGGAACCGTGAATTCCAGAAAGGGAATTACTCTCATGCTGTGGAGTTCTACACCCAGGGTTTGGAACGTTTAAAAGACTTTGTTGTTCTCTATACCAACAGGGCCCAGGTAAGAAAGAAGTTATGATGTATTGTCCGTGCGTTTTGGGTGTGGCATCTTAAAAAAATATAAAGTTTTTTTGAATTGATATTTTTTTTAGAACAAAAAGTTATTCGCTTTCAAATGAGACATTAACAAAAAAAATCAACCAACGTTTAGGTATTGAACAATTACTTGCCCAAGTCTGACGTGTTTGCTATGTAATTAATACTACTAAAATCAAGCATTCCTCAAACGTGCTCATTGCACTGTCGCTCGCAAGCGTAATGAAATCCATGAGGAGAAGACGATGAATTCCCTTGCTCTTCACGAAAGAATGCTCTGGGATCTTTAAAGTGTATTACCTAACACACTGGACCAACGGCTTTACATCCCTTCCGAAGGATGGAGCAAGTGAGTTTAAGTGCCTTGCTCAAGGGCAGAGGTATCAAACCTGCAACCCCAAGTTTTCACCCGAGTATTGCAACCGAGTGACCCAAACCACTCGCCCACGGTACCCCGCAGTGTACAGCGTGCCCTCTGGACTGATGGCCTGTCTAATCTCTTTTAGAGAGAAAAGAGATTAGACAGAGAAAAGAGATTAGACAGAGAAAAGAGATTAGACAGGCCACTAGTCCAGAGTGCGCATTGTATGCTGCGTGTTGCAGACCAAACCCCGGAAGTCAGAGTTGGGCAAGTCTATGCAAGGCGCAAAAACAGGGTTACCGTTGTTTTTTCGTTAAAATAAAGTAAATGCATTAAAAATTCGTTCGGAGAATGGTCCTGTATAGAACAGTGGCGCACACAGGATTTGTCGTTGGAGGGGGCTTGCTGACACAACTTGTCCCATGATGATGCCCACTTATATGCAAAATCCAAGCACCTGCATTTTGTTATGGCCATCCTGTCCATGACGTCATCAATGCTGACATCGCCTTGTTTATTGACATAATGGAACGTCTTGTCAAACGCTGGTTCCTGATTTGTTTTTATTTCAGAAAATTACAAAAATTAAAAGCTTTTTTGGGGGGTGGTTGCACTCAAGCCCCCAAACCCCTCCCATGGGTGCGCCACCGGTATAGAAGTCAATGATTCACGTGCATTGTTCTTGTTCCAAAATCAGGCGTACAACAAACTGGGAAAATACGCCGAGGCTCTTAACGATTGCAACACTGCACTTCGGCTTGAACCAAACAACATCAAAGCCTTTGTGCATCTTGGCAAGGCTCACCAGGGCTTAGGAGATTATGATGCTGCAATCAAGACATTTCAAGACATCCTGAAAATTGATGGGAATTGTGAGAAAATGGTCCAAGGTACGGATTTTCTGACCCAGAAACTTGGAGGATGTTCATGTTTGCTTTAGGAGCCGTCGAAAGTTGTCAACATTTTCATAGTTCTACAGAGCATAAAAACCCTCCTGGATTATCAGTTAACAACCTTGGGGATTTTTAGATGTGTCTGGAGTCACGGAGTAAACCTGTTTTCCCCCAGATGTCTTCCCCAAGACCGCCCCCCCCCCCCCCCCCCCCCCCCCCCTCCCCCTCCCCCATCCCCATTTCCCCTGAAATACTACTCATCAACTTTGTTTCCACTGCCATGAAATGTCAACATTCTACAGTGCATGTAAAGTCCTACACTGCCTTCGAACCCCCTCCCCCTTCCTACTCTCTGTAGAACCCAGACTAGAGCTGCCAAACCTCCCGGATTTTGCAACACATTCTTCGTAAAATGACTAATTTTGTGAGTCCTCACATGGATAAAAAACCCTCCTGGATTATCAGTTAACAACCTTGGGGATTTTTAGATGTGTTTGGAGTCACGGAATAAACCTGTTTTCCCAGAAAAGGGTTGGCAGCTCTGATCTGAGAACTGTGAAAATGTTGACAACTTTGAGCGGCGCCTTAGACATTTTTAAATAAATTGTTAGTTTCGCTAGGGCAATTAACTGCCTTGCCCAAGGACACACGCAGAACTGACTTCTTTTATTTAACCAGGGCGCGCTTTCTCTTTTGTCTTGTAGACTACGTCAAGGCTGCACAACTTGCCCGATCGATGTCCGTTTCTGCAAGCGAAGCTCAGAAGTTATTCCACCAAGGCGACACCAGAGTCGCTGGATTTCATCTGATTTTGAATAATCTCAAACGGCCACATCAACCTGTGGCTTACTACGCTGGGGAAATGCAGATTCTTAGCCTTATGCTCAATGATGGTACGAGCTGTTGCATTGTTGTTTTTGTGATTTGCCAAGTTTGATTTGATGCAGGCCTTTTTCAATTGAGACTTGACTAAGAAAAAATCAGAGCTGCACCTATTTTTCCACCCTATGAATGCATTTTGACTTATATCTCAAAACAAGGATTACCGGCAGTGCGAGTTACAACTGATTTAGTTTATCACATTACGTATTTTAACATATTTCATTTTTAACATAAACTCCTCAAAAAAAAGGTTCGGAAAGTCAAGTTTGACTGACGATTTCTCTCATTGGAAAGCCCTGTTATTCCTCTTTACGATGTGTCATTTGTTATGATTAAGCAATTGTGGGATGTGCAGCACAGCTGAATATGGGGGCGGGTGTAAAGTGAAATGTCACAAAATGCATTGCTATTGTCAAAAAGTGCATTAACACATTCCCATCCTCCAAGCAAAAGGGGAATGCACTGCATGACAATAGCAGTGAATTTTGTGACATTTCACTTTGCACCCACCCCTGTATTTCGCTATACTGCACATCCCCCAATTGATTAATCATAACAAATGACACATCACTGTAAAGAGGAATAACGGGGCTTTCCAATGATACCAAATTCAAGGGAAATGAATAGTAACAAGAGAGAAATCGTCCGTCAAACTTGACTTTCCGAACTTTTCTGAGGAGTTTATATTTAATTTTTAAACATATATTTCATTTTTACAGATTCAACTAGAGCCCAGTTCAGAACCTTTGGTGGATTCAATCTCCTCAAGAACAACAAAAGTGTCCAATGGTGGGTTTTGAATTAAGAAATTCGTTTATTTTATTGCAGGTGTAGAAATAATTTTGCTAAGTATAGCGACTTCAGATTCCGAAGCACTGTTATTTTAGTCTTCAAAGTTTTCCAGCAAATTCCACAAATGCATTTTGAGAAACCTTTATTATTAGTAGTGTTCCAGTTTTTCCAGTAATTTTATTTTTCATAATCAAGCCAAGTTAGTCCTATTTCTTGTATATTTATTCTAGGGTGCTCAGCAGCGCTGCTAAGGGCAAAAACCTAACATCGAGTGAGCATGAACTAGTGTGTGCAACATTTGATCTGTTAACTTCAGCTGTTACGGCCAATGGTTAAGTCTAGACCTTTTGCACTGGCGGCCATGACGGGGGCAGGTTTTCATATTTAAATGATGTGACAATAGATACACAAAGTGGCCTACTCGTGCATGGCGCACGGTGACAATGTGACTGCCCCCTGTCATGGGTGCATGTGCAACGGGTCTTTACCAGAATTTCTGCATTTTTCATGTCTATTTTTTTTCTTGCAAATTCTAACAAAAATGTACATTTCTTTAAAGGCAGCTAGTACACATGATTGGTATCTCGAAGAATCAGAAATGTTAACAGATTTACACAAAACTTACACGATATAAACATGATGACGGCAGAAAACTTCCCCTGAAATGGTTTTGTCTGAAGTGCTATAGTCTTTGAGAAATGAGCAAAACAATTATTTTTCGTCTCGCGAAACGTAAATTCAATTTGCCCAAAAACCATTTCGCCCTCGACCACTTCGTCTTAAACCACTTCACCCAAGTGCCATTTCGCCCCCAAACCACTTCGTCCAAACACTACTTCGCCCAAAAGCCACTTCACCCCAAAAACAACCTTGTGCACAGGCCGTGGTTCAGGGCGAAGTGGTTCTTGGGGCGAAATGACTGTAAACCCTTTTTTGACTGTTTTCTCAAATGTTAGACAAAGTATGGAGCTGGTTTTTGCTCAGGTTGGTTTTAATCATGCATATCTTTAATCACACAGGGGGATAAAACTATTTGTAACAGTTTACCAATCATGTATACTATCTTTAAGATTTAATGTTCTGTGAATAATTTACAGAGGAGAACAGTGCATTTTTGGTAAATCTGAGCGAACTACCCATGGCCACTTTGCTGGTGGATATTTTTACCAAGGGTCACGGTAATTATATTCAAGATGGCTGCATTATCCTTTTAAGCACACTCTCCAAGAATCCCACAGGCTGCACAAGCATCGTTGAACACTTCAATGTTTTCAGGTGGGTACATGTAAACGCAGTATTGATTCTGTACTTCACACCTGCTGTGTGCACCACATAGCAACAAAACTTTAGTCTGGTCAAATGTATACCGAGTGTGCGTATAAAAGGAAGTACGTCTTTACACCATACTATTCATGTGAAACATGCTGCACAAAGGAAATCTGCTTTTGAGTTTTATTTTTTTCTGTGATCTGTCTCAATTTAGGTTAACATCTGCCATAATGAACCTTCTTGTGACATTGCGGGCAGAGTTGATCGTTTCACACGCTGCCGATCTTTTGGGCAACATCAGACAAAATGAAAGGTATACACCATTATGCAATTTCTATTTCTGCTATATATTCTATTGCACATTATATTACTTGTATGGGGACTCAAAGGGGAGACTCTAGAAGCGCTGTACCCTGGGGCTCTCTGTCAGGCCATTGGTTGCAAACAGCTGTTGTCTACATTGTGTCACTGGGCCAAAAGTAAGATGATTGATGGCTTCTATTATGCAGGGCGGCAATAGGGTTATACTTAAAGGTTTACATAAAGGTTTGTACATGGGGCTTGGCCAGAGGTCCAGATTTCCAAGGATTGGCCTTTCTGGTCGACTATACGAGCTCCAATAAGGGAGTTCCAGTCCAACTTGGTGACAGCAGAGTTAAAATGATATTTGTGCAATAAACAGTGATAAAAAAAAGAATTGCTTTTCTCTTTTTCTGAATACTTTCCCAGATTTGTTCAGCGCTTCAGAAAAACAAACGATTCAGCAAATTTTGAGGAAGTACTTTCTCCATTTGAAAAACATCTGGTACTTGCAATTTTTAGATTGAAGTTTTGCATTTTCCCTGCTTTATTTTCGAGCTAAATTTGCCTAGTTATGTGAAAGGACGAAAGGAACATGGTTTTTATGCCTAAAAAAATAAGGTTATGTTAATTTTGAGTGTTATACATGCACATATAAATGAAGTGCCATGGGCGAGCAGTCTAGTATCTCATACATAAAGACCGTGGTTAAATCTGGGGTGGTGGGTTCGAGTCCAGCTAGTGCAGGGTGATGTGCATGATAAGCCCATGATGAGCGCTTAACCGGCAGCCGGGGATATGTACTCCCCAAGAAGCTGAGAAGGTTTAAGGAATGATATAATTGAGCCCAATGACCAGGGAGGATGATAAACGTAACCAGCGCCCTGAGCACCTTGCATGGTTTCATCATTATCTTTTCATACAGCGTAATTATTCAAAGATGCCCCAAATTGCCGTACTGGAAAGCATCCGCACAATGTTCACTCTGTCGTCTGACAGTGTACTAAGATGTACGCTGAGAACTGAGAAAGTGCTTTCGGCCATTGTCTATGCATTGGTAAGTACTTTCTAAGTACGTCCTTGAAATGTTTGCACCTTAAATTCTTCAGTTCGTCATTTTGAATGGCATTGTGTCCAATCATCTTTCATATGTTACCACTGACCTGTCACGACAAAAGTCACAATTTTTAAAAAAATGGATATTGGTATTTTTGAATTCAGCAGAAAAAGAGCTTTCCAATGGTATATAACACATAAGGTAAAACTATTCCCCCAATGCAACACAGCTTGGAGAAGTGGTAGTGTTCAAACAAATCTTACAAATCTTAAAACAAATTATTATGAATTAAATTATGAAGAAAGCTATCGTCAAAATTGGTCTGAAAATTTGGAATCAAATAGAATAAGAGTTACTCTTTCGAAATATTACAAAACCTTAAAATTGACATCCCTTAAATTTTTGACTTTGAACCGTCGTTATAGGAAGCTAGTAGCGGATTGGCGAGGAATGGAAAGAATTCAGTCTCATTGCAAATTATAACAGTCAAAAAATAAATACCACTTTCATTTCTGCAGGAAAGTTACACTGAAAAACAGTCGAAGAACATTACCGACAAAATAATTCCCAGTGTTCTGATGTGTCTCCTAACAAACATCTTTGCGGAAAGATGTCCAATGCAGGACTTGGAAATGGAAGATGGCCTGAAATCACTTCTTAAAGTGTGTGTGGAGCTTCTTGAAAATAGCAACGAAGAACTTGTGCTTGTAAGTTTTACTTAAAAGGCATACAGGCCTGGACATTAACCAAGGCCGATGGCCTGATGCCCTGCTGAGTTGGCCATGATGCCCCTTCAAGGTATACACTTTGGCCAGCATGCCCTATCCCAGGTCTTGACATCAACCGAGGCCGGCCTCATGCCCTGCCGAATTGGCCCTGATGCCCCTTCAAGATGTACACTTTCCAAGGCCAAGTTGGCCAGCATGCCCTATCCCAGGCCTTGACATTTAACATGGCCACCAAGGCCAATGGCCTCATGCCCTCCTAAGTTGGCCCTTAATATCCCTTCAAGATATACACTTTCTGAGGCCAACTTGGCCAGCATGCCTTATCCCAGGCCTTGAAATTAACAAGGGGCAATGGCCTCATGCCATGGTGAGTTGGCCCTGATGCCCCTTCAAGATATAAACTTTTTGAGGCCAACTTGGCCAGCATGCCCTTTCTCTTAATATCACGAGACATGTATACGTACCCATATGAAACAAAGTTGGCCTCTTTGCCCTATAATCCAGACTTGTGAAGGACTGCAACTCTGCTTCCGAGACGAGTAACAAATGTTCTTGGAAGTGCAACATATGGGTGATAAATTCTTTCTCTTAATTCACAGAGAGCTGCCGAACTTTTGAGCCGCATTATACCAAGCACAAGCGAGGGCGTATTGGACGTAACAAAACAGAACATCGTTCCCAAAATAGTTCACTTAATGAAGGTAACTTCAAACAAGTATGCTCATACAGAGAACTTAAACATTATTCTCTCTTGCTGTTTTTCTAAGTTGGACTGATTATTTTTTCAATGTGCATGCAGTTGGTAGAGCATCTGCTCAGTATGTAAGAGGTTGAATCAGGGATGGATCTGGCTGTTGGTTAAAGGCAGTATACACCATTGGTAATCTCGAAAATCAGAAATGTTCACAGATTTACGCCTAACTTACACAATATAAACATGATGACCGTAGAAAACTTCCCCTGAAATGGTTTTGTCTGAAGTGCTATAGTCTTTGAGAAATGAGTAAAACAATCAGTTTTCGTCTCATGAGACGAAAATTCAATTCGCCCCAAAACCATTTCGCCCAAGTGCCCAAGCTTCGCCCGAGTGCCATTTCCCCCCAAATAATTTTGTCCAAACACTACATCGCCCAAATGCCACTTCACCCCAAAACCACTTCGTGCACAGGCCGAAATGGTTCATCAGGGCGAAGTGGTTTTGGGGCGAAATGACTGCAAACCCTTTTTTTACTGTTTTCTCAAACGTTAGACGAAGTACGGAGCTGGTTTTTGCTCAGGTTGGTTTTAATCGTGCATGTCTTCAATCACACAGGGGGATAAAACTATTTGTAACAGTTTACCAATCATGTATACTATCTTTAAGGGTGGAGTCCGAAAAATTTGGAAATTTAGGTGCTTTTTCCTGCAATCTAAAGCCTCGTCTACACTGCCAAACATTTCACATAAAACATGACCAAACTTCAAGTTTTGTCATGTTTTTCAGAAAGGTTTGCAGGTGTGGATGGCACATAAAACATTAGCAAACAACAGCAAACTTCACCAAACTGTGTTTGCTCGTGTTTGGACATGCTGCTATTGGCAAACATTTGTTTGCTCATGTTTTATTTCTGAACCAATCATGAACCACTTTCAGGTCATGTGATTAGAACCAGCCAATCGTGATCACATGATTGTTCCAGAAGTCTGTTTCTGTTTGCCAATGTAGGCACACAGAAAAACATCAGCAAACATGTTTGGTGATGTTTGCAAACAAAAAGTTTGTAAGTGTTTCCCAGTGTAGTAGATGAGGCTTTAGGCATATCTTTTAAAGGATATTTGATGCAATGTTTTATTTTTTGTAGATTGCAGGTGGGGACTTCAACAACCATGCCCTGAAATGTCTCGCAGTTTTGACACAGCAAAGTGAAAGAGCCGCCAAGGACCTTGTTAAAAGTGATAAAGGTAGGTCCGATATGTAAACTTGGGGTTGCGGGATCGATTCCAGCTGTGGTACCTGTGCCCTTGAGCAAGGCACTTAATCACACTTGTTCCGTCCTTCAGAAGAGATGTAAAGCCGTTGGTCCAGTGTGTTAGGTAACGCACTTTAAAGATCCCAGACCATTCTTTCGTGAAGAGCAAGGGGAAGGAATTCCTGGTGTCTCTGGCCGTTTCTAATTCAACTTAGAAGTTGATAGTTATTCGAATATCTATGTTAATTTATCCCATTCCTGTAATTGGCGGTCCTTCCGCTGTTGGATGTGGTGAATAAATAAATAGTGCACAAGACTAAAGTGATGTTAGCGATTAAATTAAAGACTGTTGTTAACCCCTTTGCAACGGGGAACTGCACATGCAGTTTTAAGTGCGAGTATCTTGGGGGTTGTTATACAGAATTAGCCCATGGGTCTGTACTACCAGGGCAGAGCTGGTCTCTCAACTTGTTGGCTTGGGATCAAGTCAGTTTTTTGTTTTTTGACCTGCGACTTGACTTTGGAGAAAATGACTTGTGACCGGACTTGGGAAATACAAATTTTTTTAACTTGAAATAAAAACTAATCAAGTCTCCAGCCCCAGAGACATATAACCAAAACTGCAAATGCAGTCTGCCACTCCAGGGGAATAAATTGTGGGTTCAAATCCCATCCCGGCTTGTTAATGGTGCGTGTGCCCTTAGGCAAGGCACTTTGCTATAAATTGTCTAGCTACAAAAGAGTACCGGTAAGGGGGTTTCCCAGTGTTTCTGGCAGTCGGCTGCCAATGGCGCCACCCACCTATGTATCTCGATGTTAAGGTCGAACCATCTTCCTTTCGCAAGGGTCTTTGCTGCACACCGAGTTCCACAAAACCCTTGCTGAAACGAGTTGAGCTAGGCTGTATTCGGCACTTATATGAATATTCATCAGCAAGTGGCATTGATCGCAACCAACCAATCACGCGCCGCGTAACTTTTTGTCGGTCCTCGCGGGCACGCATGCACGTAGCTTTGTTTGCACGACATTCAAAATTGCATCTTGGCTACGGACGCTGTTGCCAATAGCAAGAGCCAATCACGGTAATTCACACACGCCTCGCTCCTCGTAGTGGCCACGTCCACTTTTACCAGGGGGAGGGGTCTGTTTCAATTAACACTCGAGACAATTTTCAATAGCTACGTATCTTGCAGATGAACTGCATTTAGCTTTTAGCGAAATACAGTAAGTCTTCCTTCATCTCAGGGATGTCAGAGTTCAGGCAATTGCCTGATTTCAGGCTTTTTCATTTTGTTCGTCTGTACACAACTGCATATGTTTATACACATTTCAGGCAAAAGTTCCCGAGATTTCAGGCAAAATTTTGACTGCCAGCCGACATCCCTATTCATCTACACAGCGTACATAGTGCACGGTAAATTAAAAGGTTGAAAGTTTCAGGTCCAAAAAATTCCTTGTCTCTCACTGGTCGAAAAGTCCGGGGGTTCGATACAGCTTGGCTCAACTCAATGCAGCAAGGGTTTTGTGGAACTCGGTGTGCAGCAAGGACCCTTGCGACAGGAAGATGAGGTGGAACATACTTAATTGTAAGCTTCATGCAATTCCAAGCCTACGGGCTGCGAATTGAAGTTAAAACAATAAATAGAGTAGACAAGAGTGACGTGTTGTCTTTTTCTTTTCCTTTTTTGTATCAACATCCTTAGAGTTGGAATACATCCGTGGGGAGTTGAACGGCGACAAATATAGCAACATTGCCCATGCAGCTTTAATCATTGGTAACTGCACACGGGTTGCCGGTTTCAGTACTTGCCTTGCCGATTGTGACATCATTCAGACTCTTTTGTCAAAGACAGACAACACAAGTGCGGCAGTCAAGGAAAATTGTGCAATCGCACTGGCAAAATTGGCCAGGACAGACAAGAGGTAAGCATTTTTATTCATCGTAGCGGCTTACAATGTGTTTTCTTGTTTCTTGGACGTACTGCCAGTCTCGGTCTTGGTCTCAGACTGCCAGTCTTGGTCTCGGTCTCGGTCTCGATTTTGGCCTCGGACTGCCGGTCTCGGTCTTGGTCTCGGACTGTCAGTCTCAGTCATTGTCTCGGACTGCCAGTCTCGGTCTTGGTCTCGGACTGCCAGTCTCGGTCTCGGTCTCGGACTGCCAGTCCCAGTCTCGGTCTCGGTCTCGGACTGCCAGTCGCGGTCTCGGTCTCGGACTGCCAGTCGCGGTCTCGGTCTCGGACTGCCAGTCTCGGTCTTGGTCTCGGACGGTCAGTCTCGGTCTTGGTCTCGGACTGCCGGTCTCGGTCTCGGACTGCCAGTGAGAATAGCACGGTCATAACTTATACAAAACTGTTGTATCATTTTGATATGTTCAATTTGCAGACACTTGGAGCAGTTGAGAAAACTCGGCGGAATCGGTATTCTGCATTCCTGCATGAAATATGTCAATACATAAATCACAGGGATATAATTAGACAACTTTTATAAAAAGTGTGTTTACGGGGTAGGCCTACATGTATTCTATATTTGTGTGTGACACAGTCTGTATATATTCTAGTTTTTATATTCTTAGTTCCAAAAAAGTGCCGTTCCATTGCGCAGGCACGTGAAATCTATTTTTTAACAGATATCTTTTTTTGTATTTGCTTTATCTTTTTGTGTGCAGAAGTATACACCAAATCCGGTAACTAAGGTCACCTTCCCTGTATAGCCGCCATAGCTGGGGGCGTCCAGTGTGAAGAGCGCATGTCCATTACATGCACGTACGCGAAGCGCTCCCTACGAGTGCACGCGACGCGCCCCCTTCGCGTACACAACCCTGCAACTTTAGCAACAGCAAAAAACACACAGTTCATTCAGTGGAAGACACCCAACTATGGCGGATATACAGGGAAGGAGACATTATAGTTACCGGATTGGCAGGCGCGGATCCAGAGGGGGGTTTTGGGGGTCAAAACCCGTCCTAGTCTTGATGCAAGACCGAATTTACTGTTAGAGTTCGCGATCCCCACATTGTTCATTTTAGCCGCCAGAGGGCGTACCTACACTCACAACGTGAACTCGAAAACTCGGTCTTGATTACTCCGTAAGAAAAAAGTTCGATAACCTTTATGGAAGGACATGAATAATTAAACAGCAAGGTCAAAAATTATGGGCGCCTGCGTAGAAGAGAAAGCGATGCCTCCATAAATAGGTCATGTGGGATGGTAACTTGCCGTGTACATTTGTACGTGTGCAGTGATTCACCGTGCCGCGCGAAAATGATATCGGGCCGTTTTCGTGCAGTGACTGTGGTGCATGGCCTGCCGAGCTATAGAAGCGGCATTTCTCGGTACGAGTGCGCGCCCAGCCCAGCCCGGTGACTTCCTGTCCCCTGCCGGGGGTGCCTGTCCGTGTAGATTAAGACCCAATGCCATGGCCAAAACATTGGACAATGTTGGACAACAGTGGGAAAAAATCTAAAAATCATGAAAATTTCTCTCTCTTAGTTTTTACACCATGGTTTTTACAACCAAACTAACATTTTACATGGTTTTATAACAATGGAAATCCAGGCTGCATATGGGGGCCTAAAATCAGACATGTCATAATTTTATTTCTCATTTTTATCATCAAACTAAGCTTGTTCTAACATGCATTGTTTATTTTTCATTTAATACAAAATAAAGACGTTTATAGTGGTCGGATATGGCATTCAACCTAAAAATTCAAATTATTTCTGCACTTGAAGTGAAATATTGAACTAATGAATCAGACAATGTTGACGAACATTTCTTTGGACAATGTTGGACAGAAGTGGGAAAAATTTAGAAATCATGAAAATTTCTCTCCTAGTTTTTACACCATGGTTTTTACAACCAAACTAAAATTTTACATGGTTTTATAGCAATGGAAATCCAGGCTGGGGGCCCAAAATCAGACATAACACAATTTTATTTCTCCTTTTTATCATCCGACTTGTTCTAACATGCATTGTTTATTTTTTATTTAATACAAAATAAAGACGTTTATAGTGGTCGCCTATGGAATTCAACCTACAAATTCAAATAATTTCTGCACTTGAAGTCAAATATTGAACTCATGAATCAGACAATGTTGACGAACATTTCCTTGGACAATGTTGGACAGCAGTGGGAAAAATCAAAACATCATGAAAATTTCTCTCTCTTATAGTTTTTACACCATGGTTTTTACAACCAAACTAACATTTTACATGCCTTGGTTTTATAACAATGGAAATCCAGGCTGGGGGCCCAAAATCAGACATGTCAGAATTGTATTTCTCATTTTTATCATCAAACTTGTTCTAACATGCATTGTTTATTTTTCATTTAATACAAAATAAAGACGTTTATAGTGGTCGGATATGGAATTCAACCTAAAAATTCAAATTATTTCTGCACTTGAAGTGAAATATTGAACTAATGAATCAGACAATGTTGACGAACATTTCTTTGGACAATGTTGGACAGAAGTGGGAAAAATTTAAAAATCATGAAAATTTCTCTCTTAGTTTTTACACCATGGTTTTTACAACCAAACTAACATTTTACATGCCTTGGTTTTATAACAATGGAAATCCAGGCTGGGGGCCTAAAATCAGACACGTCATAATTTTATTTCTCATTTTTATCATCAAACTTGTTCTAACATGCATTGTTTATTTTTTATTTAATACAAAATAAAGACGTTTATAGTGGTCGGATATGGAATTCAACCTACAAATTCAAATAATTTCTGCACTTGAAGTCAAATATTGAACTAATGAATCAGACAATGTTGACGAACATTTCCTTTTTTTTTTTAGTTAACCAAACTGTGCAAATTTCCTTCAAGGGCTTCTGTCCTATCTACAAAGTAGTTTGCTGTTGTTCCCTGGAATTCGTAAAAACAGCTTCATATCCACAAAATTAATGGGCCTTCTCAAAGCATTCTCCTCAAAGCACTGAAAAGGGTGAAATTTTAAACATTTAGTAAACTAATAAACATAAAATTTAAATTTGTTCCATTAAACGTTATTCCAGTATATTTTCAGAGGCTTATGCAAGCAAGTTGCTCAAATTAATTTTCTGCTTGCTGTAAAAACAAAAACATGCACGAAGAATCAGAAAAAAGTGTTGTTTCAAATAGGCCGTAAAAGGTCGATCCTTGGGTCACAACAATTTGCCTTATTTTTTGTTGGCCTAAATGAAAATCAAATGGGTCATATTTGACTTTAGAAAATGTACAATTACTTTTGTAAAACCATGTGGCTTTGAGAGACTCCTTTCAACATTAAACTTACAAAAATTTAATAAGGGCATTTTGAATTTTTTAAAAATCTGCCCAACAATTTATAATACTTCAAACATTGTGTACAAAGCATGTGATAGTGAGTGAAATTAGTAGTTTTTAAGAATGTGGGTGGTTCTTCACTCAGATTAATTCACTCCTAAATTTCGGGTTTTTTCTATCATATCTGAACTAACTGATGCTTGCAAGTCATTTTAGGGAAAAATAGTAGTGGATTACTTCTCTGAAATCGTTTAGCACTTTTTTTTAACCGAAGCCAATAATATGAAAAGCATGCCATAGTATAGAGGAGAAGAAAACAATCCCAGTCGTTTTCTTCCTCCATGCGTAAAGCGATGAAACAAAAAATATGCCCAAAGAAAATCTCTAAATGCCAGTCTTTGATAGCCTTTGAACTTTTCGATTCCCAACTTGGAACGAAATGCTTCGTCTTCACTGGCCGCCCAATCATTAGACCCGTTCACGGGTCTAACCCGACCGTACGAGCAACGCAGGCCGGCAAGCGGCAAGGCCCGGACGCCGGGTACAGTACAGGCGAGCCACTGAGTGCAACGCGCAAGATAGCTTTGTCCGTGGACAATGTGTTTTGCCTGCTGACTGCTGATCGATCGATCGATCAGCGACTGGAAAAGCAGCGACATTTTTATGCACTGTCCTGTCCAGTGTGTACTCTTGGTACCAGACCGACCAGAGCTGTTGTGAATTATGGAAATTAGATGACGTCACGCATTTCAACGTGTCACACAAAGGTATGCCAGGAATTCGCTCGGTATTTTGCGAGCGATTTATACGGAATATGAAAGACTGTCTTTTCGACTGTATTTCAGGTGCGCCCTCTGGCGGCCAATGGTGAATAGTCTATGTACATCGTGTATTGTGCGCAAAAAGGCAGTCTTTCCGAAAGACTAAACCCCTCCCTGCTCCGACACCAAAAAAATATCATGTAATGCATCTTTTGTGTGTCCGCCTGTCCAAAACGAGCTGCAAATAAACCCCTCCCTGGTGGCAAAACCCCTGATTGGTGTATAGGTTTCAATTTGTCCCCTTTTTATGTTGTTGGATTCCCCTTTTTGCAGTGAATAAAGCAAGTTGCACCCTATTTCAAAAATAGTTTTATTAGCTCTATAACCTCAAAGAAGGCCTCAAGGTCATACTTTGATTTTACGATAAAACGGTGACTTTGAGAATATACATTGTACTTCCAATATATAAATTCATTATGTCAACAGAGAGTCTATAGTTCACATTTGTTATCAGATTCAAAATAAAAAGGTGAATGGCGGAACTAGCTCTTCAATCACATGTGTACATTTGTTGAAAGGGACTTCTTTTTCTGTCCAAATTACTGTGACTGAAGGGGATATTAAAGGGATGGTCGGTTCGTTTCAGATGTTTGTCCTTCACCATTATATGATTTACTGAAAGTCAAAAGAAACTTTTTCATTTGACCTTTCTATTTTCAGCAGAAAGGTCAAATTGGGCAGTTCACAAATATAGAGGCACTTAAGCATGTCGTGCTCAATTACCGTATACGGGTTATATAATACATGTACAGTATATAGTTGCCATCAGTCATAAATAGGGATGGACGTTTAACAAATGAAAGACCGGTTTGGTTGAACGTTTAAACGAAACCCAATTTAAAAGAATTGACAATAGTTTTCAGAGGGTTATTTGTAATGACTTCATGAAATTAAAATAAATGTATTGAGGTCGTAGTAAAATGTTGTCTTATAGGGGTATTGTGTGCATTGCAAATGCATTTATAAACACCGGCAACAATCTTTGGAAATTGGTGTCGGCCGAACAGTTTAACCGACACTTGAAAGAATTGCAAACCGGTTTCTGAATTAACTGTAAATTCCCACCCTTGTCATAAACGTTGCTATTAGAATGCGCAGAGTGGATCAGGTGACCATTTATCTTCCCAGTGATTGGTCAGTTAAATCTGGAACATGATACATGTCTTCCACGAGGTGTAAATACTTTCAAGATAATGCACTGCGTAGTCTGTCTTGGTCCTCTTTGCTGAAACCGATGGATTCCAGATAATTCTCAATTGATCCGTATCTGTTGGGGGAAAAAGGAACTTACACATTACATGAGAAAATGTGAGCTTAGCTTTAAAAAACATCGTGTTTGTACAAAGATAACTATTTGCTGTACCTAACCCAAGAATAATCACTATGTTGAATTGTTATTATGCCATTTGTTATGACGTTAGCTTTTGATGAAGGCAACCGCAGGCAACCTATAAAAACAGGAATGTTATTTGTTCCGGTTTTTCCCGGAATAATCTTTGTCACAAACCAATGAGACAAAAGAAAGCTCCGGGAAAAACCGGAGCAATCATCCAGGCCTAAAAATGCTGAATCATGTCAACACTTTAAAAGGGCAATATTTAATTGCAGATTTATAAATCGCCCTGAATGTAAGTTCGCAGTGTAAAGGTGTACAGTAGAACCTTATTATTAAAGGAGTGTGACCAGATCACTTTTTTTTACCCATAACTCCCCGGGACTTACCTTATGGGTCATGAGATTTTTATATCATAACATCCGTTATATTTTTCTGATTACGAAACTGAAACTCCCGCGCTTCTAGGCCGCATATTTCCGAGGATATCGTCGAAAATCCACCGATTATTTGTAAACTAATTTTCCAGTATCAACGTTTATCCGCTGAAAGCATACTCGATAGTTTTGTTCAATTTTTTACTGGAAATTGCGAATGTTTTCGGGTTTTTGGGACATGGGAGGTGTGTATGGGAGTTACTTGATAATATTGGTAAGTTACATCGAAAACTATTTTCCAGAAACTCTGGTCACGCTCCTTTAAAGGTCTTCGGATGTTATAAATTATGTTGTTGTTATAACAGAAACGTCTTTTCCTACCTCCATGATAATGGTTGTATTATGGATTGATGAAACACAAAGAGGTGTGATGTAGAACTGTTTTTGTTTTGTTGTTGTAAACAGACTTCTATTAAAGTGCTTTATCAAAGTTCGACTGCAATTGATAGCTTTCTCGTGACGTCATGTTGTGTGTCAAACAACGCCGCGCCACTGCGGAAGCAATGCGCGCGCGCGCCGCGTGTGTCCATAGTTAGCGTAACGCTCTGTACGAAGGCTCCCATTGGTGAAGTTAACCGCGCTACGCCCACTAGAGACACACGCAACGCGCACGCACACCACTTCCACAATTATTTGACTTACAAAATGGCGAATTCGCACGTGTTCGAATACTATCTATTTTAGTTCACCTTTCGCGGAGAGTTTTGAGTACTTTCAGAATTGTTTCCTTAGATGCCATTGCCATGCTGTCGTCCAATTTGTATTTCAGCACCGATTCTTCCAAGAGCTCATTCCAAATCGGCTTCAGTCCGTCCTATAGAACGAAAAATGCAGTAGTTTCTCGGTAACAACAGCAATATGAAAGCTTTGCTAACACCCGTTTCATACTGGCGCACCAGAGTCGCGCCGAACTAGATTATCCCAGAAATTAGAATTAGTTCGACGTATGAAACAATTTGGAGCGACTTGGTTCGACAGAAGTTGAAAGATCGACTTGTCCATGCAGGAAGTGTGTTAAAGAGGCACCGTTGCAAGAGGATGCGAATGCGCTGGTGGCGATATTTTTTTCCGTACCACATATTCGCTATGGGCTTCATCGAGGTGTCTGATTGGTGATTTGTAAATGAATATTCATATTTTCTATATAGCGCCTTCAGAATTATTAAATAAAAGGATATAAGGAAGAAAATTTAAGGGTTTGTCGAGTCGTTTGGTAGTCTAGTGGTTAAGACGTAGAGGAAAGAGTGTTGTATGGTGTTATGTTGAGGATATCGACAAAACACATCAGTATGCAACATATGCATGGGGGTTAAACCAATCAGAAGCAATCTTCGCTAAACTGCGGTACGGAAAAAAAATATCGCGCCCTGGTGCTATCCCAAATTTAATGTAGGCCTACTCACCTCGGACATGTTGTAGTCTTCGGCGATGTACTTGTCAGATTTTCCCAAGACGCTGAGCACCAATGCCGTCATAACCCCAGTGCGATCCTTGCCGTGTGCGCAAGATATCATTGCCGGTAAATTCTCTGGATCAGACAATGCCTTTAGTACTGAAACACCAATGACGAAACAAATAATACATTTAAATTCTCTGGATCAAATATTCCTTTCTAAAAACATTGTGTAAAAATTTCCAATATACGCTCGTAAGGGACGTCCTAAACAAGTGTCGAGTCCGTCCCGGTTACGAGCGTATATTGGACATTTGTACACGGGGTTTTTAGAAAGGAATGTTGTCACACTATTTGTAACCCTTTATGGCCTATAAGTTATCTCTTCAGAACAACTTAAACTTAGGCCTATTTCTTTTATTTTGAGACCAGACAAAGGTATTTCCTCGAAAATATGGTGGTCTGTGTGTTGCCAAAATTCCCCCTTTGTGTGTGGAAAGACCCAAATGACCGCTGATAAGAATGCCATCAAATAATTATAACATGGAGAAAGAAAGGAGTATGCAAATGACTTACTGAAACAGACCGGTTTGCCAGAGTGCTCCAACATGTCCATATACCTTCCGTACAGTCCAAGTCGTGAAATATCGTCAGAAAACAAGCGCAAGAAGTATTTGAAGTGGTTACCGAGGATAACATCAATAAGGTAGAACACCATCGAATACAGACGCTTGTAAAGCGGTGCCGCGTTGAAGATTTGTTTGACCACGTGTTGGGCGACTAAATCGATGAGGTACCTTCTGGGCTCATTTGTTCCAGTTGATGCGTCCGACGCAATAGTCTTTCTGTTCATACCTTCGAAAGTGGGAAATGAATAGGCCTAAGGGTCATTCAACGATGTTGGGTACAAAAAGTGTGACATACCATATCTTAAATATGATATAACATTCCAGCCCAGCTACTTTTAATTAGCAAGACTTAGTATATTCATTTCATAAAGAAACACACGGTTACACTATCGAAGTATTTACATCACTTTGTAACAAAACTAGGCCTACAGACTTCCAAAATGTAGGCCTACTCATATGTGGTGTCCATGTTGCGTATATATAGAGGTAAGGCAAATATTTCATGATCTGTGAGAGATTGGTCAGTGAAAACAACATGGACACCTAGCCATAGGCCTATTCAGTACAACAAATATTTCGCCACATAAATAATTCTGGTCTTTAAAGGCACAGCTCGTCAGCAATGCGCGCGCGCCAAATTCGTGCCAAAAAATATGCAGCTCCGTGCCAAAGGGCACAGGTGACCCGCAATCATGGGTGAAAACTTGGGGTTGCGGGATCGATTCCGGCTGCGGTAGGCCCTATGGGCAAGGTACCATTATCTGGTTCAGTATTGGAACGGCAAAATAGGTCAATACAAGTTCTATTGTTCAAATTTCAAATTATAAACGTAGTCTAAATAATCACCAGTAGGCCTAATCTAAAGCCCGGGGATTGTGGCATGATTGTTAAGATGATTTAACGAATATCTGCAGATCACCAAATGCCAGGCTTTCATTTGCAATAAATTCCGTTTAGGTGACCATTGCTCGTGTTGAAAGTTGTGCACCACCGTTCATTTCCTGAGATGCCGAGTTGGACAGACACCTGAGTGTGCATGCATACCTTCTATTGGAACGGAGCTCAAGTTCGGATATGGCTCGCTCTTCGGGTCTGGAAAGGCCGGAACCACCACTTGCACGGCGCCATCGATGACTTTCTTTGCGCCACCGAGGCTGTTTCTGTACTCGATAGCACTGCGAAAATCCAAGTGGGTGCGAATACCTAACTGTCGTAGTTTTTTAATGTCGTCTGGCGAGGCGGTATCTTGCCTTGCCGAGCGGTACAATTTACCGTTCTCGTCCACTGGCCTGATGTTGAAAATAGACTCCATTGGGGACACCTTCATTTTTGGGCGATCGGCATACGATGTAGAACGAAGTGCGGATGTCATGATCATGTCACTGCAAGTGCGAAACACTGGTTTTTCTAGTGGGCGCAGACTACATTTATTACGTTCTATCGGACGTTGTCGTCAAAGGTATTCGACTTTGATTTCAACTATATATAGGTCTACTTAATTAACATTAATGTACAAGCGCATAAGTCACGTTATCAGAATTTGTGTTTATTGCAGATATTCTAAAAATATATCAACTTGACAAATCAAATGACACATCAGATAGGCCTAGGCCTACATGTGGTTTTTTTTTGGACAAGTGCAGTCAAACCTAGATAACAAGAAAACTGTTAATTCTTGGGTTTCACTTGGCTTGACAACGATTGCTATCCGCCATTACTGTGTCCATATTGTGGCACGCAATAGCGAAAAATAATTCAACACTGATAATTTAATGTTGACCCATATTTTCGCAAATGTTGCGCAAGAAAAAAAAGGTTGGTATGACTTTTAAATGTTGATAGACTGTATGTTTGAAACTGGCATAGGCCTACCGTGCTTTTGTTGGCAAGTTTTTAAAAATGTTGAGACTCGTTTTTTCTGGGTTGATGGCAAAATGCATAGTTCCGACCTGTCAATCAAGCCGAACCCGCGACCAATCACAACAGAGCTAGCAGACGGCGCCCACAAAGGTCAAAGTGATGCAATCATCACAACAATAGGCGATGTTCTGCCCATACAGTTTGTATGTTGTATGCGCTAGTGACCGGGTGAATTTTGGTTTCAATGTTGGGCGATTCGCTGTTCAAAGGTATGAAAGCGCATTTTTATGAAAGATATGTCATCCCTGCATTACTAGCCCTTCGCTCAGTGTGTGCTACGGTAACTGTCGACCTCAAAACATAAATACCTTTGAGTTTTCTCCAATGAATCTGTGCTTTCCATGCCGAGTCCCGTTGCTTTGTACGTAGTCTCGCCATTTTTTTGCGATGGCTTGTGAGCACATAGCAACAATATCCAAGGGGGCGGGGTTAACTGGGCAATCTCGGAACTATGCATTATCAGTGCTGAATTATTTCTGCTTTGGCGTGCCATAGTATGGAAACAGTAATGGCGGATATGATAGTTGTTGACGTCACGTGTATGGCACGCCAAAGCGGAAATAATTAAACACTGATAATTTGGCCATCAACCCTGGAAAAACAAGTCTCAAAATTTTTTAAAACTCGCGAACAAAAGCACGGTATGCCAGTTTCAAACAGTCTATCAACATTTAAAAGTCATGCGAACCTTTTTTTTGGGTCAACATCAAATTATCAGTGTTGAATTTTTGTTCGCTTTGGCGTGCAATAGTATGGACACAGTAATGGCGGATAGCAACCGTTGTCAAGCCAACTAGTGAAACCCAACACTACAACATTCTACAAGGACAATTCCTCATAATTATTTTCACTCATGTAGTCAAGCTTCTTGTTACAATAATATAAACGACCTTATATTAATAAGGTTCGACGTACTGTTCAACATAGTATTACTTATTACATGTACATGCACAAGCACACACTATTTACAACTTTACGCTGCCTAAAAATCAAGGAGACATGTTTTTGAAAGAAACTTTGGGTCAACAAATTATGAGATGATTATATAGATGTGAGATAAGTCTAAAAGTTTAAGAATTATCTGGAGCAGCAAGTGTGAGCTCCATCTCGCCGATTCTACTTTCCTCCCCTTCCACTTCTGTGGCCCCGATTCGAATCCCATCCGGGTCAGTATGTCGATTGGGTTGTCAGTATACCTGCTTCTGTGGGTTTTTACCTATACACCAATCCGGTAACTAAGGTCTCTTCCCTGTACATACGCCATAGCTGGGGGACTTCCACTGAATGAACTGCATGTTTTTTGCTGTTGCTGAAGCTGCATTTGTTTACTTCGAACAAGTTGCGCGTCTTTGTAGGGTTGTGTACGCGAAGGCGGGCGCGTCGCGTGCACGCGGAGGGGGCGCGTGCGTGCATGTAATGGATGAGCGCTTTTTGTACTAACAGCAACACAAAACGCACAGCCCATGCACTGAACGCCCCCCAGCTATGGCGGATATACAGGGAAGGGACCTTAGTTACCGGATTGGTCTATACAGAACTGTGTAGGGGTTTTCCCTCCCACCTTAAAAACTGAGCATTTCTTCATCGTCTTCTCTTTACAGGTTTCTTCAGGCTTACGAGCTACAGCACCAAGGGCACTTTTGAGGAATCCTTGGTTTCAATACCAAAAAGAAGAATAATTCAACAAGTTAACTGCTGTCTTTAAGCAGCACAAGGGTCGTTTCGGATCTCTCAGAATGCAAACTGCCCAATGGGCTCATCCATATCTCTTTGCAAGTTGTTCTTGTCCTTGAGACGAGCTTGAAGCAGCGAATGCTCCACCACGCCGATCCTAACGTCCATTTGGTTGACCTCCGTCTTCAAACGCTGCAGGGCTTGCTTGATCTTCACTAGAGGGGCTACAATTAAGAAAGTAAAAAAGGGTCTTTCACACCAGTTAAGGTCCCAAAATATAAAATTCTGGGGCATGGCGGTATACTTTCAGGAAAAATAAAATTCCATATATCAAACGGACATGCAGCATTTCCACCACTTTCCACAGTTCCGGTTTTTCAAAAATCAGACGAGGAAAAGTTTGAACACATTATATTTTTACCCATGTGCCTAGCCCACGGAAAATCATCTAATTCTCTTTAGTTGTACTCTATAAAAGCGTACATAGTGCAGGAAATAGACGTTCTGCAGGAGTGCGTTCTGTATTATGTGATCTGGCCACTGTGAGGACATATCGCTATACATCAATCTTTTTTTTGTACATCCGCCATAACTGAGGGCCATCCGGTGCCATTACCCATGCGTTACATTATATTATGAACAATTTGCGCGTTCTTTGCTGAAAGCTTTTGCTTCTTGTTACTAGACTTGTGACAGATTTGTACGGGACTTGTCACTGACTTGTGATTTTATCGGCTCTGGACTTGTGATAGACTTGTGATGGACTCGACAACAACCCTGCAGTCAAGTCCTTTAAGGACTTTCTGAGATACCTCATAAAATGCAACTTTGCAGACTTACATCCATCCGTCATGCTAGAGCCCCGTTCTTCCATCTCCTGCTTAACTTTGTCTAATTCCTCTGTGATTTCAGCTAATGTCCTCGTCCGTTCCGTCACACCGCCGCTGGCCTGACGGTACTGCTCTTTCATCTGTTGTATTTGTCAACAACAACAGACTCACTATAACCGACGTAATATCTTAATTGTATGATGCCAAATCACCATTGAAATAAAACAATCAAACTCGGGATGAGAGAAAAATCGTAAGGGCCTTATCGGGAGTCAAACGCAAGACCTCCGACTCACCGGGTAGACGTTCTACCAGCTGAGCTTACGGCACAGTGGTATATTCCCTCAGGGAGTATACCCACAACACACTGAACGATTCACGACAAATTGACTTCAGCAGTGTCAACCACACATTAAACAATCCACAAAAATCTGACTTCAGCAAGTAGGATCTACAATGCGCTTGAAAATTCACAGTGCCACTTCAGCGAATTAACACAACAGTCCACAATAATCCACAACAGTCCACAATAATCCGACTTTAGCTAACATATCCAATATGACATCAGCTATAACATCCACTACACACTCAACAATCCACAACATGACTTCAGCAAGCATCATCCAATATGACTTCATCTAAACTGGGCTCAAAAAGAAACTTATAATTTTTCACACAGAACACCCCATACAACCCCATACTTACCATACAAACTCATTCCTGCACAACAATAGGATCACACAGGTCCTGAGTACGAATCTGGCCTTCACCATTGTGTGCTTTGATTCTTGAACAGATTTGAACATTAATCTCTGAATGAACTTATTGGGCTGTGACATGTGATACAGCAAGCGGTTCCATGCCAGTGCATTTTGCTGTTGTGTCAGTTGGGCAACTGCTTGGTTACTGACATGTGTTTAGAGTAGAGTATTGAAGTAATCCGGTGTGTCATTTTGGTTCATTTTGATGGACAGGATTTTCTTTTTGAGCACAGTTTAGTAACATCCACGACATACTCAACAATCCAACGTGACTTCAGGAAGCATCATCCACAATTAATCCACATTCACCTAGGGCGTGTTTGTTTCACGTCAGATCCGAATCCAGATCCCGATCTGTTTTACCGCGCAGAAACAAACAAAACCGCTCTCAACTCGGATCTCAAATCACGTGAATTGCAATTTATTTACCAAATTTGTCAAATTTCTGTTCCAAATTTCTCCCACGACATTCGTCGTAAATAAACAAGCATTCTAAATTTGTTTGTATCGTGTGTTGCCTCTGAAAACTGAAACGACACGGTTTTACTCACACAAAATCTCCACGATGTTTACGTCGCCATTTTGGATCTAGCGCTGAACCATCTCTCAAGAAGGATTCCACAGATCACAGATCATCAGGATAAGCGCGAAGTGAACGAGTTCAACTTGGATCTGCGCAAATCTGAATCTGGATCCGTCCGAAGCAAACACGCCCCTAGTATCATCCACAATATGACCAGCATTCAAGACAAACTGAACCACACCAACTGAACTTCAGCAAGTAGGATCCACGAGTGTCATCCACAATATACTCAACAATCCACACATCAGCAACAAACACGTCATTCATTAACTAACACCCACAACATACTCAACCAAGTCAACACGTACCTCAGCGGAACTGTCTTGCATGCCTCGGTACTCTTGAAGCAGATGTTCCAACTGGTTGTTGATGTACTTCTCGCGGCTGGTGATTTTCTCCAAAGTGCGGCTGATCTCCGCATGCAGCTTATCGAGGTACGCCTGGCCAATGATAAACAAATTTTACCTTTGACAATAGACCTTTATCACGGTGCGTCCATCTTTGTCCTGTTCCCCTTAGTACGTGTCGGGCAAGATCAGTGCGTCTGCGCGTCCGCGTGATAATCCCCCATCGAGAATCACTGTCCACGCGCTGCGCGCTCTCTTGATCGTGCAACGCCTGTGCCATTGTGATGCACACAATGAACAATTTCAGAACGGGACCAAACTATTTTTTTCTGCAAGCCTCGTTTTGGTTACGTTCATTTTAATAGGAGAAAAAGGAAGATGGCCGCACCGTGATAAAGGTCTATTAAGCCTAGATGAAGCGAGATGATTCTGACGGCAGCAATAATAATGTGAACAGAGCTTTGATAATTTTGTGATAAAGCGATATACAAGGGGTACCGTTGTCGAGTGGTTTAACTAAACCACTCGGCAAGGTTGCTGACTCGCAAAAGGGCAGAAAATGTGGTGCTCCTGGTTCGATACCCAGCCGTGGTACCTGTGCCCCTGACCAAGGCACTCGACCACAATTGCTCCATCCTTCGGAAGGGATGTAAAGCCATTGGTCAAGTGGGTTGTGTAATGTACTGAAAAGATCCCAGAGCATTATTTCATGAAGTAAGGGGATTACCCGGTGTCTCTGGCCATTAGCTGCGATTGGCACCACTCACCAATGTATCTTGATGTTTAGGTGGATCACACTTGTAAGCTTTAAGCAATTCAGACTACAGGCTGCGAATTGAAGTCCATTAAAACCATTAAAGGAGCATGACCCGATCATATTTTTGAACCTTCCATTTTTCCCATGGGTGTTGAGATTTTGATACCATATTATTTGTCATATTTTTCCCATTACCCTTCTGAAATTTCACGTTCTCGATCTGTATATTTTAAAGGATATCGTCAAAAAACCACTGATGTTTTGTAAACTAATTTATCAGGGGTCGATTTCACAAAGGCTTTCGACGCGTCGCAAGTACCATACCCATCGCAAGTGGCCGAACCCTTTGTAATTTTGCCATGGGATTAGCGAGTTGCGATGGATTTGGTATTTGCGACGCCTCGTAAATCTTTGTGAAATCAACCCCTGGTTACATAAAGCTGTGCAGTAATTACCCCAACCTTTTTGCTTCCACACCCAAATTGTAGATTGCAAATTTTCTTCCCATAGATCGTATTTTTGGGAGATATTTTATATGATTCTTAGGTTAAAACGAAATCCATTTTCTTGACAAAATCTCAGCACGATCCTTTAAAATATAAAAGAATGGCTAATATTTATTACTTTTGTGTCCGTCAGAGCAGACGTGATACCATCCCTATGCTGGTGCATCTGGTCCACGTGAGTCCGCCAATCTTTGTTGTCAGTACGGATGTGGACTTTCAGAGATGGAATGACACGTTCTACTTCTAGTTTCCACTCACTGGCGTCTGTGGTCGATTCCATGATTTCTTCTATGCGAGAACTTTCTGCAGTGTCCTAACGAAGATACGAGATTCAAAATAAATCTCCATGGAGTACCGTATTGGCAAGCGGTTTAGTGCACTGAACTCAAGAGTGTGCCTAATTCCACGGTCGTGGGTTCGATTCCCAGCTGTGACCATGATGCATGTGCCCTTGGGCAAGGCACTTTGCCATAGGTTACCCCTCTCCACCCAAGAGGAAATGGGGACCTGCAAGGGTTGCAGCCTTTGAGTGCTTGTGTGTCAGGCTGCCGGGGCTGCGTACTCCCCAGGACGTTGTGCTCAATGACCAGGGTAATGATATTTTAAAGCGCCATGAGTATTCCACAGGATAGATATGTGTACTATATAAAATATTATTATCACATTTATCTACAAATGCCACTCGTCTGAAGTACAAATCCAGTTTTCCCACAGACTTAAGACATCTTGGGGAGAGACAGACGATTATAACATTTTTGAATTGATTCTAATTCCACTTAAGAATGGCGATTCCATTTGGATTCAATTCGATTTTTAAAAACAACTTTGGAAAAAATTGGGGAAAAAATCTTGCAAACCTTACACAAACACTGCCAACTACCTGAAATGGTTTTGTCTGAAGTCCTATAGTCTTTGAGAAATTAACCAAAACCATTTCGCCCAAGTGCCTACGCCCCAAATCACTTCGTCCAAACATTGCCTCGCCCAAATGCCACTTTGCCCCAAAACCACTTCGTGCACAGGCCGTGGTTCAGGCCAGGGCGAAGTGCTTTTGGGGCGAAATGACTGCAAACCATTTTTTGACTGTTTTCTCAAAATTCAGACGAAGTACGGAGCTGGTTTTTACTCAGGTTGGTTTTAATCATGCATATCTTCAATCACACAGAGGGATAAAACTATTTGTAACAGTTTACCAATCATAAATGCTATCTTTAACTGTGCAACTTCATTATTTCACAATTCCCCAAACCAAATGAGACTCAAGTCCGACAACTCTTACCTTTGTTTTGAGGTTCCTTAATCCTTCTAGATCAAGGAAGCTTTCCTCTTCCTCCAAATCTTCATCAATGTTCTGTGATTGAAAAGAAACGGGTCTGTTGTCAAGTCCTTCATACTCAATACTTACGTGAACTTATTTCTCCTAGGAATACCACTCGTGTTATGGTCAGCGTGTGTTTGCCAATGCAGCCCCCGCCATCTGGAATAAACTCCCTGCAGCAACACTCCGTCTAATAACGTCCTTGGACACTTTCAAACGGGAACTTAAATCCCATTTGTTTCGCTAGACATTTTCATATGTCTATATTGTTGGCGCCTTGATTGGTTTTTCCGGATAAGTGGCCCTTATAAATCTATATTATTATTATTATTCACAGGTTTTGACAAGCCGTCACAAGTCCTGGGTCTCAAGTTTATTATGGTTTGAGGGCAAACGATTAAAAGTGATGACCTTAAAATGTTAGACTATCTCCCGAGACACAGCTACAAAGTGATTTTTTTTCACTTCAGGCTCGTCTACACTATCGGATTTTTGTGTGACATTTGTCTGTCGGACACAAATCTGACCGTGTGGACTGCGCGTCAGACACCATCAGATAGACACTGTCAGACACAATCAAACTTGTCTGCCAAGTTGTTTACACTGGTCCCGAACTCGGGATCAAGATTGGTCCCCTGATAAGAATCCGTCAGTGTTAACAGCAATGATCCTGAGTGCCGCGTTTACATTCTGTAGTTGATCTCGAGCGCGGTGTCAGAAGTTGCAAGGTCATGCTCTGTGTGTGCATGTACTGATCAATATTTGCATGTGTTGTGCATGTCTAGTGTACAAGACCACTTGAATTTCACGGGCTTTTTCCCCGCTACGGCTGTGGAGCGGATGTGGCAGGTCCCGCCAATGCGAGACAAAAATCTCGGAGTCTGATCCGGGGCCAATTTGGTCTCGAAAGCGTTTACACTCAGTTTATGATCCGGGGCTGATCCCGAGCTCGGTGTTCGACCCCGAACTCGGGATCCAGTGTAAACAGGGTGTCAGACAAAAAGTCTGGACAGACAACAGCCAATCAGTAGACAGTCTGACCTTTGAGTGGCTACGTGATTGAACAAAATTATCAAACATCACCAGACTTGTCTGATAGTCTGGACGAAGTCTTCACACAAAGTCAAACAACATCTCATAGTGTAGACAGGCCTTTATATTCACCCTATACCCACGCATGTGGCCAAACTCAATCCTTACCCCCATTTCTTCCTCAGCTTTATCCAAAGTGACTTCTATATCATCTTCAATGGCGGCTTCTTCCTCCATTTCCTCCTCTGGGTAAACTGGTCTAAGGATAGATTCAGTACACAGAAATACAGAGCATACTGATAACACAACAAGGGTGAATCGTTTTACAACAAGGGTGAATCGTTTACGGCCAGTATGCCAGATGGGGGCCACTAGACCACTAGCTGATTCTCAACTAAAAACATAACTATTATACATCTCGGATCTGCTATCTTATCACAAACCATCACAAACCATCACGCACTTTACGCTGTAGTAGTCAACTCTTGCTCCATCAACCAAGATCACGTCGCACGTGGGGAAGTCGATCCTTCTTAGTGGCAGCACCCCGATTTTGGAATGAATTGCCCTTTCAGATCAGATCAAGTGATACACTATCCTCTTTCAAATCATGTCTCAAAACCCATCTCATGCACAAGGCATTTGATCAAATGTAGTTTTCTTGAATAGTGTGTAATTTGTATTTCAGCGCCTTGAGCGCCCTTGAGGGTGGAAACGTTGCGCTATATAAATATTCATTATTATTATTATTATTATATTTATGACAATAGCTAAAACTGATTCAAACCCAAGACATTTATAAGGCACTTGAAATATTGAAAATTCACACAAAATTAACCCCTTGAGGGACACCCATAGTTGTCAACATTGTCATGGTTCTACAGAACACCTCCCACCTCCCTACTCTTTGTAGAACCGTGAAAATGTTGACAACTTCGGAAGGCCCTTACCTTCCCCATTTAAAGTTGATTTGTCGTAGCGCTTCATCTGCTAGTTTATCCAGCACGTATATGCAGTGTTCTCCACAGCCTGCCTTGAGTTTAGACGGAGGAAAATCCACTGCGGCTCCAATCCGTCGGACCTCGTCCAGAATGCTGGAAATAGTGGCGTTGGGGTCGTCATACTAAAAACATGAAAAAAAGATGAAGTTGTGTCTTAATTAACCCTCTAACGAGGCACCTATTTCAAACTAACAGGATCGCATTGCAAGCAATTACCACCACTGAAACATGGGCATAGGCTGGTTTGGTCATGTGGGGGTACGATTTTCAACTCCTGACAAGCCGAGGTCGTCAAGTGGGGTGATCGGTCCGAAGTCACTCAGCGGAGGGGGGAGGGGGGCTTGCATGCCTACGCCCCAGGAAAACTAACTGATTGAACACATGACAAGTAATCGCCCCAATGGAGATTGACAATATGGTGTTCGGGATAGATACGTACTTCTTGAGGCTGGTCAAACTGTTTGCCAGCTTGGTTGATAAGCCACGCAGACAGTGATGTGAACATGTAGAACTGCTCGCCTGGGTTGGTGGGCAGAGCAAAGTAATGCCTGTACAACGGATCCAAAAATAAAAGTTTAGATAGATAGATATCAAGGAAAACCTCACAAGTCTCTAGAAGTACTCACAAGTCGGACATTGGTTTTCAATCAAGTGAAGCTGAGGTTTCCCAAGTTACAACAGCATGCAAATTCCTCACAATTTGTGAAATTTTAAAGGCACAGGCTCGTCAGCAATGCGTGCGCGCCAAATTCGTGCCATGAAATAGAAGCTCCATGCCTTTGCTATGCAGCTGCATATTTCGTGGCACAAATTTGGCGGGCGCGCATTGCTGACGAGCCTGTGCCTTTAAAGGGCCTTGGAAACCCAAATGTTTGAGCTGCAAATCACTTCTTTTGGGGAAACAAGCTGGTATTTTTGAATCCTGCATCTCTGGCTTGGGTCAAATCTTTTACGAGTCAAAAGATTTGAGGGAGTATACCACTGGGCCTCATAGCTCAGATGGTAGAGTATCTGCCCGATGAGTCGGAGGTTTTGAAGAAAACCTGAGAGTATACTTCTGTGCTTCATATAGCTCAGCCAGTACAACATCTGCCCAGTGATGAGTCAGAGGTAAACCTGGGGGAGTATACCACTGTGCCTCATAGCTCAGGTGGTAGAGCATCTGCCCAGTGTGTAAGAGGTTTGGGGGAAACCTGAGGGAGTATACCACTGTGCCTTATAGCTCAACTTGTAGAACATCTGCCTGATGTGTCAGAGGTATTGCAGGGAAACCTGAGGGAGTATACCACTGTGCCTCATAGCTCAGCTGGTAGAGCATCTGCCTGTTGTCAGTATCTTGGGGAAAACCTGAGGGAGTATACCACTGTGCCTCATAGCTCAGCTGGTAGAGCATCTGCCTGGTGTCAGTATCTTGGGGGAAACCCGACGGAGTATACCACTGTGCCTCATAGCTCAGCTGGTAGAGCATCTGCCTGGTGTCAGTATCTTGGGGAAAACCTGAGAGAGTATACCACTGTGCCTTATAGCTCAGCTGGTAGAGCATCTGCCTGGTGTCAGTATCTTGGGGAAAACCTGAGGGAGTATACCACTGTGCCTCAGCTCAGCTGGTAGAGCATCTGCCTGGTGTCAGTATCTTGGGGAAAACCTGAGGGAGTATACCACTGTGCCTCATAGCTCAGCTGGTAGAGCATCTGCCTGGTGTGTCAGAGGTCTTGGGGAAAACCTGAGGGAGTATACCACTGGGCCTCATAGCTCAGCTGGTAGAGCATCTGCCTGGTGTCAGTATCTTGGGGAAAACCTGAGGGAGTATACCACTGTGCCTCAGCTCAGCTGGTAGAGCATCTGCCTGTCAGAGGTCTTGGGGGAAACCTGAGGAAATATACCACTGTCTCATAGCTCAGCTGGTAGAGCATCTGCCTGTTGTCAGTATCTTGGGGAAAACCTGAGGGAGTATACCACTGGGCCTCATAGCTCAGCTGGTAGAGCATATGCCGGGTGTCAGGTTGCAGGTTTAAATATGACGAGGGCCATATGATGTTTCTTTCATCCTATTTATATACTGTACCTGGATAGGGGCTTAAAAGCCAGATCCTTTAAAAATCTCTCTTCATAATCCATTAACTTAAGCTTGTCCATCAAATCCTCCATAACGACAAAGTGTACGTAAAGCTTGCCAGGCCCCGCCTCCGCTTCTCCCTCGGCTCCGCCCCTTCTTGATTCCTCTGCCATGCTCAAACGTTCTGGCACTTAGTCTTGTTTTCAATAAGTCCAATTAAAAGTGTACACGTAGTTGATGCTATTCTGTATTAATACACAATCAGCATGCTTGTTGCTCCTGACAAAGACCACACCAACTACATGTTGATTTTGAAGGTGAATCTACCACCATCTGCAGCAAAGAAAGTTACAATAAGTGAGTATATTTGTCACTTCTTAGTTGCCTCGGCCGGCAGTGGCTCTAGACTTAAAATAACTCAACCGTATCCCTGTGCTTTTGCAATGGACATAGCCAACGGCTCAATGTTTATAGCCAATTACCATGGCAACAAACGTCAGTAGTAACCATGGTAACCCTAGCCTACCACCAACTTGAGTACCGGGGTACTGTATATTTTTGAAATAGGTAGACCTATTTTGAATATGTTTCTTTTCAAAATTTCCTTTTACATGCACACTTTAGTACCATGTTGACTGTAGTGTACAGTCGGAGAAAATGGCATAAAGCTACCAGATTGTTTGTTACTAGACAAGCTGGTGCTGGGCTAGACCCTGTTCCCGGGTCTAGTGCTGGGAAATGCCAATGAATCATTGAATGGCATGCACCACATAGCAACAAAACTTTATAAACTGCAAGTTAAGTGAAGAATAGACTGCCGAAGTGAGACTAAGTGATTACGTCTCTTTTTTGTTATAGTTATAGTTGCCTACTCTAGGCAATTGGTCTACACTAAAAATCACTAAACCATGTGGCTGTGCTTTTGCTGTCTATAGACCCTTTGCACGGCGGCCATGACAGGGGGCAGTCACATTGTCACCGTGTCGGCGTGTGTCATGCATGAGTAGGTACACTTTGTGGTTCTATTGTTACTTCATTTAAATAAGAAAACCTGCCCCCTGTCATGGCCGCCGGTGCAGAAGCTCTATTTGGGGCGCCAGCCAAATATGCAAATGTTACACGCAAAAAAACGCGGCGTATACTTCCCGAACAGCAATCTGCGCAAACCGATGCTGCGCACGGGAAAAAAATCGAAACATGCGAAATGCCGCACTCACTTATAAAAAAATTGCATTTTACCATCGAAATTCATTTGAGTTGAATAAAAAAATGGGTAAACGGCGACAGACACAATGCAGTAAACATATAACCAAAATATATTACGCAGATTCTCCCCAAACAGCCTAATTTTGGGCAAAAAAATAGTCAGCGTTTTTACCGTCGCCAAGGACACGACAAAACTATTTCGTCCTCATAACTGCTTCTTGTTTATTATAATGCAATGTGAACGGGAGACTTGTTATGGTACCAGACTATCATTGCGGTTTTCAACCTCGATCCTATGGTGCAAATTTATTATCGTGTATTATTGAGTTTTTCATCTGGGAAGATTGTCAATTAGGTCATAGGTCAAGGTTATTGAGATCGAACACGCGCACGGAAAGCAAGCTGCATTTCCCGAAAACGCCGAAAAAAATACCGTTGAAAAGTAACTTTAAAGACCACCATCATCATCATGGCTGATAAAACAGAAAACGGTGATGTTACTGAATCTAATGCTGAATCGAAGCCGGAAGTCATGGAAGTTGGTGGTGATTCAGAGGCTGTCGACATAAGTAACCGAAAAATTTATATGGGTAAGTCGGTCGCCGTGTGTGCGCAGCTCAGGAAATGTGCAGAGCATGCAGTGCCGCGCCAGTGGAAGGCGTGCATGCAGGGTGCGCCATTTGTTCGCGTGCTTAACGTGCTAACTACAATGTATGCTCGCATGAGTGCACATCGCATCTGTTCCATAGGTTTTATACAGTACAATTGATTCAATAACCTGGCTGAGGCGTGGCACAGTTTTAAACATAGAGCAAGAATTTTCTGGAGCAGTTACTTAAAACTTCCTCCATGCTTAAATTGAGTTACTTTTTATTCATGTCCTTAAATTATTTAGGAAAGAATCCCGTACTCGGACATCACTATTTTTTCCTTAAAATGACTTCTTTTTTTTTTATTTAGTTATAAAGCATCAATAATTGCAAATCTAATGGGAAAAAGAAAAAACATTCGGAGGGGGAAAAATTTTACTAGGAAAAACTTTCTGAAAAATTCTTCTGAGTTGTCCTAAAGGTTTAGTGCAGGAGGGCTTATGTGACGTCGGACTTATTTATTGACGTCCAAAATTTATTTGATTTGAATCATGTAAATTTATACAGTAAATTAACCTTAAATTCCCAAAGGCCGACAGAATGAATAAGCCGGTTTACCGTCCACCGCCCGCATGCTGTTGTGGCCCCCGCCCAAAAAAAAATCATTATTTACAACAACAAAAAATCATTATTTGGAAAAATACTACCTCACTGAAAGATAGACAAAGCAAGGGGTGTAGGGTAAGCGCGGGTATATTCGACAACGAGGTGAATTCGACCAGCCTTAATTAAAAATGTACTCCATATCAAACAACAGTATTTTTTTCGTCTACATTGAACAAAGATTTGAAGAAAATTACCTCCTGGAATCAACTGTAAGATATATACTTCCTACTTGCACTTTTGTCGCAAATGTTGCTTTTCTGTAGAAAAATAAGTTACATTTTCTCCTTCAAAAATTGTCTTCAGTTAGTGCAACAACATTAACCATTCACGCGTGCACGCAGCGCCCTCTGTTGTCGTGCTTAATTACGCACAGACTGCTCGCCGCGTCATTTTGTGCATTACTTTATGCAGTAATTTTATCATTTATTTATCTCAGAAATACAACATTTGCGACAAGTGCAAGTGGAAAGTATATTTTAGAATTTGATGATCTGTTGATTCCAGGAGGTATTTTCCTGCAAATCTTTGTTCAATGTATACGAAAAAATACCCAAACAACTACATGTATGCTAAAATCATAATTATCCTACAGACTGTTTTGTTTAAGTCAAACCATCAATGGCGATTTAGGTACTGACCCAATATAGCTCAAGCAATAAAAATAAAATGAGTTTGAAACATGAAATGAAGAAGCGTCGTGATTTAATGTGATCGCCTTATGGGATCAGTTTGGACGTCCTTTGGATGGAATGGTGATTTTTAATGAACCCTTGGTCATTTTGCATGCTGCTCATTTGACCAGTAAGAAATTGCCGGTCTAAAAAGCTGTCTTGTGTTTAAACAATGGGTAGTCGAAAAACACATCACTATTTCACTTCAGTGCTTGGATATTTGATCACTTAAAGAGCACCACTAAGAAAACATCAATTTCGACAGTTCTTTGGGTTTAGGATAGAATACATACCCTCTTAACCTACTTGATATCGTTCAATTTTATAAGTACAAGTTTTAGCGAATAAAACGCGATCAAAATATCCCACTTTGAGACTCGCTTTGCCCAAAATTCTGACAACGCTTAATGTATGATAATCATATGCGTGTGACCCCCAAACGTCAGTGTGTTAAACTGCCACATGTGGGCGGCCGTGCCGTGCCACACAACATGCATACACATGTAGCGCTACACAGCCAGTCGGCCGTACAAATGTACACGTGGCTCATCAGTCACGGAAACTGTTTTGTCGGTTTGTTTGTGTTTGTTCACCCTAAATTTCTCACTGTTTTTCACTCTACTTTTGCAATTTGCCTCGATAAACCAACGATCCCGAAGTCAGTTGTAGTCGGTGGCTGCTGGATGAAATAAAAAACGACTTTTCTGGACTAACGTGATAGCGCTGGGGCGAATGACGAGAGGTAAACAAGCTGACCGAGTACGCGCCTATTCGCTATTTTCATGTCGAATTTACCTTTTTTTCAATCCAAGTTTTTGAGACTTTGAGTGCACAAATTTGCACAATTTTTCCCTTTCTGTATTCTCAGATAGAACTTACTTTGTGTGTATTGCTCAGTAGAGATCCAGGAGCGCCGACAATTAAAGCAAAATCCTAGGAAAATGACCTCAACAAGAAGCATTTTTCGTCCCGTTTTGACGCGTACCAGTCAGCCTGAGTGTAGTGTCTCTTGCCCCATCGCTACTCGCCGAATGTCTAACAATCACCACTATTCCTTACCCCGTCCATGGAGCTATAATGCTCCATCCAACTTCTGATTCTAATCATTCAGATTAGCAACATTCTTCACCGTCTTTCTGATCCTTGCTAGCGTAGACAACTGTTCCCCGATCGAATCACTGGCAATGTAATGTCATGACTGTGAGAATCGAACATGACATTTCACTCGGACATTTCCCGGCACACAATAAACACCGCGTGCGTGGGAAATAGTACGGCCGTGTGCGGGCCGTTTTCTACCGATAGCCTTCACAGCATGCAGGCTGGTCGGAACGATCGGACTCGTACATGTACTCGTCGGACTGATTACATGAACACACATACTTTCACTAATCCAGTTGTTTAAACTGAAAAATAAATCCCACAAATAACCAGCTCAAATATTCTACAAAATTTGTTCATCATGTCATGTCAGTTCACTTCACTTTTTTGGAGGAAAAGCCAACCGGGGAAAAAGCTACGTGGACAGTTTGTATGGCCATGTGCTATGCATTGTATGTACACAGTGCACGTGTAGGCGTCTCCTCAGTTTTTGTTTTCCCCTCAATTGCGTGTACAAACAAAAGCGTGACCTCTGGGTGTTTCAGAAATCGAGCGGAGCGGGTTTTGACAAAAGTGTTTTAAAAGCAACTTTTTTGTGAGATTTCAACACTAACTTGGTTACATAGTGTTTCGATATTGTTTGATGTGTATATAAATGGAGGAAAGATAAAATCTGCTTTTTCATTAGAGGTGCTCTTTAATGCTTTGCTGAAACATACATATGTGTTTTTTTGTATTATCGAATGTGTTGTAACTCTTTCGTCACAGTAAACTTATGCATATACATGTATCTAATAAAGTTTTTACGATGTGAATATGGATGTTGTTAAATAAACATAATTAAACAATATATTTTGTCACTGTACAAACGTGACAATCGGACGTCACGTGACCACATTCGTGTGAACAAGTTATTTTCAGTTTTTTGTCTGTCGCCTGAGGTGTATGATTTTCAAACATCCATGTCTGGGATGTTTTAATTTTGTTTAAATATGAGTTAGTTGTACATTGTACACAATGAAACTATTAATAGCCTGATACCCAAAATCTTGGAATCGTCGATGCTGCTCAAGAGGAAAAAATGGAGTAAAAATGAGACCACAACAAACTGTTAAATTCCTATCTTCAAGGGCAAAAGTAGCATTGCACAGACACGCCAAATTTTGAGCATGCTCAAAATTCTGCGATTGCGTTGCGACGGACACGTACACAAAATCGTGACCACATCACCATCGGAACGCATCGCAAAACCTGTACACCTTGTGATCGCTATCATGCCCTATCGTGATCGGATCACGGACGAAACGCAAGGTGTACAGCCAGACGCGAACGTTTGCAAGGTTAGCCAACAGCTGGTACCCGGCTTTCAATAGACTACTGCACAGGGTTCGATTTAGACGGGTGCACGCATGCACAGGTGCATGTACTTTTTTATCTGTGCATGTAAGGATTTGTATTTACGTGCACACTGTGCACGTACTTTTTTTAGGCCCAAATTACGTACCTGGTATATTTCCCCACGTTGAACCAGCCATAGACCAACTTGTCACAACGCACGCACCGTACACGCAACGCACGATCAGACGATCGATCGATTAACCAGCGCTATCACAGTACATATTGCCAAGACTGTACCGCTGTGTGCGTAGACGTTAGTGTGGCCGTTTTCTAAACACTTCCTTCGTCTATATGTTCCGGGTACATGCAATTCACCATCCAAGCAATACAGCGCGTGAGCACGTAGCATAAAAACGACTGGAAAAACACTAGGGGGTATCGCAATTGGGTATACCCCTCTTGGCCACCGCTGTATGTTGTGCATGTACACATACAAACACGTGCATGACTAGTGTGTGTAGCGATCGCAGATGATCATTTCCAATGCACTGTATTCAGATCATTCTTTAGTGCGATATTGTGAATCATTCCGATTTTATCGTATTTGTTCCGATTGTTAAATGTTAAAAGTGTTGAAAATCGGAACAATCGAAACGGTCGACTTGACCCGACTCCCCCGCGCCGCATGAAAACGGGTGCAGTACATGGATATCTGTGGTGCAGTACTAGGTCAACTTGACCTTTGGTACCAACTCGACCGTTGCAAGTTTCACTACAGTCCGATTTTTTTTTTTACTCGGCAATGTTGGCAGGTATGCGATAGTGACTTCTAACTAAAACCAGGTAAGGGTATCAAACTTTTGGAGTTTTATTATATCCTTGATGAAATAAACAATAGTGACTGTACAACAAATGCATTTTATTGAACAAAACAAAACAAAACCATTAAACAGCTAATACATAAATAATACTCTTTTTTTTTATGAGATGTGTGCAAAATTTTTTCGTGCATGTAAAAGTTGCTCTGTGCATGTAACTTTTTTAGTCTACATGCACCAGTGCATGTAATTTTTTTTTCTAAGTCGATCCCTGCTACTGCACAAAAAAACGGTCACCAGTGACAACGGTCACATTGGCAACGGTCGTGTAAGTGGAAATATTCGATCTCCCACTAGGTTTTATTTCAGTAATTTCCTATTTTCTAGAGTTCACATTGAAATAAAACAATCAAAAGGAATAGTTGGTGATAAATAATATTCAGCAATTTGCATCAAGTGATGGCGTGATATTGTGTGGATATGGATTTCTTTTTTTCTAATGGTTTTTCTAACGACGCTGATGCGGGCGCTGGGAAGAATTGAATACCGATAACGTGCACGCACATGTTTGCAAGTTCTGCGGGGCCGATGAGAGCATCGTGCGGCCGGTATTTGTCCGCTATATATAGTTGACTGTGCATCAGCCCGTAAAACGAAATAATGAATAATTAAAAATTTAAAAAAGCCTCATCACTTTTCTAAATCTATTGGACGCTAAACTGGATTTTTTATTCTCGTGGCCTAATCTTAATCCATGGTCCTCTACATACTCAATTATTTATGTATGTCATTTTCTTTTGCACAGGTAATCTACCGTTTTCAACAACTGCGGAGGAGCTGCAGAAGTGGGTGTTAGAAAGCCTCTCCAAGCCTCAGAATGACGCGGTGACAGCTGAGATTGCAAAGGATGGAATTGGCCGAGCCAGAGGCTTCGGTTACGTGGATGCACCGGGCGAAATGAAAGAGGAGATCCTAAAATTGCACGGAGAGTAAGTACAAAGAATTCCACACCACTGCTTGTGCACAAAACCTATGGACAGGTTTCATCTAAGTAAAGTTTTTATATTTTTCCTCTCCTAATTTTGTGCTTTTAATATCAGATGCACCTTAATATGGACAAATAGGGAATCTAATTTTTCCTACGTAAAATCTTGCCTGTTCCTTGCTAATTTTGTGTTTTTATCATCATCTTTTACATGGTTTATATTTTTCGATAAGTTGATTGTTTTAAAAATTTTTCTTAAAGGCAGTATACATGTACATGATTCGTATCTCGAAAATCAGAAATGTTTACAGATTTACGCAATATAAACATGATGACCGTAGAAAACTTCCCCTGAAATGGTTTTGTCTGAAATGCTATAGTCTTTGAGAAATGAGTAAAACAATTAGTTTTAGTCTCATGAGATGAAAATTCAATTCGCCCCAAAACAATTTCACCCCAAATAACTTCGTCCAAACACTACATCGCCCAATTGCCACTTTGCTCCAAAACCAATTCGTGCACAGGCCGTGGTTCAGGGCAAAGTGGTTTTGGGGCGAAATGACTGCAAACCCTTTTTTTGACTGTTTATTCAAAAGTTAGACGAAGTACGGAGCTGGTTTTTGGTCAGGTCGGTTTTAATCATGCATACCGTATATCTTCAATCACACAGGGGGATAAAACTATTTGTAACAGTTTACCAATCATGTATACTATCTTCAAGTATCACTAATTGCAGATTTGGTGGGAAAATTAAAGATTTTCTTAAAAAACACTTTTCCTTTGTCTTCAGGGAGCTTGACGGCCGGAAACTGCGCGTGCAGGTTGCCCGTGACGCCAACTCAAAAGCGAGATGGAGCGGCGACAACAGAGGCGTACAAACCAACCGGCGTCGTTTCCCGCGACCGATTGCTGGCAAACTTCTAGCCACACCATCTCACACCTACACATTGATTGACGTTGGAGCGAACCTTTTGCATAAAACCTTCGGTCGGCAAGGTCTGCCGACTCGCAGTCAGAAAAATGCAATAAAGGTACTGAATATGAGTCGGATGTCATGCAAATTATATTTTCACTTTTTAAAGGGCGTGGGTTCCACTGCTGAATTCCAGTTTTGGTCATGAAAACTCTTTCATGTCGGAAAGAGTCTAAGGTTTTCAAAACATCCAACCAAGAACCGTTTTGAACACACTTTAAGGAGTTTCTTTGGTAAAAGTTGAGAAGTTTATCAGAATTTGTTTTCTCTAAAATCAAGCATCGTTAAGTGCAGATTTGATGGAAAACCCAAGTTTTTGAGTGAGAAAAATTTAAGATTGTCAGGAGACCTGTCTCATGTTTTGCACACAAGGTCTGAAGCCATTATCAACTTGGGTCTTTTCACGGTAAAGGGGGCATTTTGGCAACACAGACCATAATTTCAAGGAAATACTTTGGTATCAAAATAAAAGAAATAAGTTTCAGTTGTACTGAAGAGATAACTTAGGCCCAAAAAGGGTTACAAATAGTGTGACAACATGCCTTTCTAAAAACCTTGTGTACAAATTTCTAATATACGCTCGTAACCGGGACGGCCTAATGTAACACAAGTGTCCGTCCCAGTTACGAGCATATATATTACAAATTTGTACACAGGGTTTTTAGAAAGGCATGTTGTCACACTATTTGTAACCCTTTTTGGGCCCAAGTTATCTCTTCAGAACAACTGAAACTTATTTATTTTATTTTGAGACCAGACAAAGGTATTTTCTGGAAAATATGGTCTGTGTTGCCAAAATGCCCCCTTTACCGTGGAAAGACTCGCTTCTCAATTCTTTCTGGTTCTTCATTTCACTCAATGTTGTATTTGTTCTTTGCCACAGAGAGCCCAGTCCATGGGTGTTGAGACAATCATCTTAACAGGTGCATCGATTGCTTCAACAACAAATGCACAAGCATTGGTTAAGAAGTTCCCCAAGACACTGTTCTATACAGCAGGTAAGTAACTTGCCTGATCTTTTGTGCTTAGTGTGTGTGCTTGTGTGTTTTGTTTCTTAACCACTTCGCGACGGCTAGGGGTTTTCCAATTCATTCCCCTGGAGCGGGAGACTGCACTGGCAGTTTTGGTTATGCAGTATCAGTGTTCTCCAACTATACAATTTAAAGCATGGCGGCAGGATACCGGACATAATTGCACATGTACATGTACATGTATATACTCGTATGCACATGTATATACACATGTAAATATATAGAAAAATACATGTGTATGTACATGTATATTTATATACATGTTCATACATGTAAACATACCGTACAATGTACATGAAAATACATACATGTACCCACGTGTATGTGGAAGGAAAGTATCCCAAAAATGGGGTAGGGGAAACCTTTTTTCAGTTTGTCGGCGGTCAAATCACCGTGTGATTTCTCTCAATGTTTCGACTAAAATACAGGGCTTAAAAACCAGTTTAATTTTAAATAAGTACACTGTATGTACCTTTTTATGAACATGGATAATATTAAAACATGATCATCGGAAACGAAGACAAGCCAACAAATTTTTTCACGATAGCAGCCGGCCGATTAACGGAACCTCGCCGGACCGTCACACGCAAGACACGGTAAGCAGGTAAGCTAGATTGTGCATGGCTGCATGTCACATGGCTGGGCGACTAGACTTGCACGAGTCCATGCTGCGCTTCGTGACTGGCTATTTGAAACGCGCGGTTCTTTTAGTATTATTTAACATTTCTTTTTCAATTTTTTATGTTACCTATATTTGCATGTATATTTGCATGTATATACATGTATATACATGTACATGTATATACATGTACTTTCATGTATATTTTCATGTATATTTTCATGTATATTTTCATGTATATTTTCATGTATATTTTCTTGTATATTTTCTTGTATATTTACTGTACATGTACATGTGCATACATGTATGTCCATGTGCATACATGTATACATGTACATGTGCAATCGTGTTCGGTACCCTGCCGCCATGCTTTAAATTGGAGAACACTGCTATGTAACTAAAATTCCAGTCAATTTTCCAGGAGTTTGTTAAAAAGTTTCATTTACAGATGATACAGTACGCCTTTAAGACATTTATTGTTACAGTAAAATCTCGATAAGTCGAAACCGGATACCTCGAAAATCCCTTTAACTCGAAGTAATGTCGCATTCCCGAAATAAACATACTGTAGGCTTTTGTGCACGCGAATACCTCCGTAGCTCGAAATTCCTGTACGAGCGGCTCCGTATACCTCAAAGTTTTTTTCAGCTATTCAAAAGGAAACCGCAACTGAAACGATCTGTCAATTTAATCTGTTTTTTCCATCAAGAGATGCAGCATGATGCGCTCCCTCGCTGTTACAATAGGGCCTAATCAATCCATAAACCGCAACAAATCATGCTTCCTGGAAATGTCTTGCCGCTATCGATGGGCTAGGAGCGCGGTGCATTCGTTCTCGGTCGCTTTGGTTCTCGCATTTTTCACATGCGGTAGATCAACCTCGAACATGTTCACTGCCATTTTTAAAGCATGCCCGGAATGCAACCGGAACCTGGGATCGACCATAGATAAGGTTAGTGCGCCCTCTATTGACAGGATAGCACCGATCACGCAACCATACTGCTGGCCGTGCGTGCGTGCGTGCATCACTGCAACCGCCTGCAAAATACGGACGATATGACGAAAAAAACACCACAAAATGAAGACACAAAACACATGGTACGTGCTTTACAAAATGGAAATTTTAATATTTTAATCTTGTACATAAAATAGACCTTCAAGTAACAAATCTTGCCAAAACGATGTTTTGGAGCTGGGAAAAGGGCTTACAAAATGGGCTAAATACCGAGTCCACAACATACACATGGGGCTAGCGAGTTACTAGTATTGTTACGGTGGACGCTTTTCGTGCGTTGAGCGGAGCGAATCAGGACCTCCGTTTAACTCGAACTTTGGATACCTCAAAGTTTTCGTCCATTCCCTTGAGTTTCGACTTCACGAGATTTTACTGTATTTCCTTATTTTGTGAAAGGTGTACACCCACACAGCGCCAAAAGCTGGGACGAAGATACAGAGGAACAACTTGAGAAACTAGCAGCTGATCCTGCTTGCGTTGCCATCGGCGAAACGGGACTCGATTTCAATCGAAACTTTTCAGAGCCTGATGTGCAAGAAGAGGTTTTTGAAAAGCAGGTAATTTTAAGATAAAATTTGGGTCGCACTTGTTCATTGTTGTTTTCGTTTCTGATAATACAAGGTTCCTGTAATAACAAGGTAATATGCAAAGTCCCAAGAACGTGTCCAGATCACATTTTTCATCCCCCCATTTTTCCCAAGGGTATTGAGATTTTAATATGGTATCATGTGTCATATTTTTCTCATTGCCATTCTGGATTTTCGTGCTTTCAATCCGTATCGAAGCCTGGTCATTGCACCGCATTGTGTCCTTGGACAAGACACTTCACTTAACATGAAGCGGGATTCACAATCGGAGGTTGTAGGTTCAAGCCCCACTATGACCAACGTGTCTGTGTCCCTGGGCAAGGCACTTAATCCCGGTTGCCTTGTCAACCCAAGCGATATTTGGGGGAATGCCACAATCAAATAGGGTTGAGCACCTGGCCAGCAGCTACTCCACGTACCAGCTCATACGGTTGGGAAAACCCATCTAATTGCTGGGGGAAGACCTGCAATGGACTGGCATCCCATCCAGGAAGAGTAGCAATGCTCCTAGTCACTCCATGCCATGGAAACTAACAACCTGTTGGGGAAACCCAACTAACTGCTTGGGGTAAAGCTGTGATGGACTGGCATCCCATCCAAGGGAAGTAGCAATGCCGCTCCTAGTCACTCCATGCCATGGAAACTAACAACCTGTTGGGGAAACCCATCTAATTGCTGGGGGTAGACCTGCGATGGACTGGCATCCCATCCAGGAGGAGTAGCAATGCTCCTAGTCACTCCATGCCATGGAAACCGGGGATGAGTACCGGCCGTATGAGCCAGTATGGGCTCGTAAACTGTGGCCAGTTGTAGTATTGTATGAGTCTATTTTAAATATGGGTAATTCCCAAAATTAGGGGTCCAAAATGTTTGGTGTCCCAGTTACGTACGACACTCTCTGCTTCGAACATCACCACTTATGACCACAAATTCTCAGTAATGGACTGTGGCCTGTGATTATAGGGAGCAGCATCATCTTCTTCAATATTTTGTTGTCTGATTCCTGAAAAATATTCAAAACAAAAGACCATAAAGGCTTATAATTTGTTTCATGGTATTGGATAGGAGTTTGGTGTCCCGGGTTACCTACCCCAATGAAAATTGGCTGTAGAATGAGTTTGCATTAACCTTGGTGCCATATCTACACACAAACATTAAATTTGAGTGGCATTTGTTCAAATAAAAATAATTATTTTCTGCTGGGAAACCACTTTCAATCATTAAAAACACTTGGAAATCTTAAAAAGCATGTAACACTTTTGGATCCCTAATTTGGGGAATTACCCAAATATCCACTGACTTTTTTCCCTTTTTAGGTCAAACTGGCCTGCAGACTGAAGAAACCTCTCCTACTTCACGAGAGAGAAGCACACACAAAGCTGATGGAGATACTCATGAAGTATGAGGATGAGTTGCCTCATTGCATTGTGCACTGCTTCACTGGTACCGAGGACGAAATGAAGACCTACGTCGACAAGGGTTTCTGGATTGGTTTGACAGGTGAGAGAAGACAACATTTTCAGTCCAAACACTAGTACTAAAAGGTTTTACCCATTAAGCTTGACCCAGATTTTCCAGGGCAAACCTAGATTGTCTGGCCGGCTCCAAATGATTGTGCACAAAACGTGACCCAGATTTTCCACGGCAAACCCAGATTGTCTGGCCGGCTCCAAATGATTGTGCACAAAACTTAACCCAGATTTTCCACGGTAAACCCAGATTGTCTGGCCGGCTCCAAATGATTGTGCACAAAACTCAACCCAGATTTTCCAGGGCAATCCCAGATAGTCTGGCATGCCCCAAATGATTTAAGTCCAAATGCACTAGTACAAAATGCGTGAACTATTAAGCTTCTCCCAGATTTTTCCAAGGCAATCCCAGATTGTCTGGCCGGCTCCAAATGATTGTGCACAAAACTTAATCCAGATTTTCCAGGGCAAACCCAGATTGTCTGGCCGGCTCCAAATGATTGTGCACAAAACTTAACCCAGATTTTCCAGGGCAAACCCAGATTGACTGGCAGGCAGGCAGGCCCTAAATGATTGTGTACAAAACAGATGTTATTCATCCGAGAAGTTTTTACCACAGGAAATTGATCACCCTGTCATTCTTCGAAGTAAAAGACATCTCGTAGATCACCCAGATATTCCAGGGCAAACTCAGACTGTCTGGCAGGCCCTAAATAATTGTGTACAAAAACAAATGCTGTTTATTTTAGAAGCTTTTACCACAGGAAATCAATCATCCTGTCATTGTGCAAAGTAACTGACATGTGGTAGACGCTTTGATAGAAACACACTAGTACTAAAGGCATCCTTCGGAAGGGATGTAAAGCCGTTGGTCCAGTGTGTTGTGTAACGCACTTAAAAGATCCCAGAGCATTCATTCGTAAAGAGAAGGGGATTCTCCCCGGTGTTCCTGGTTTGGCAGCCGAAGGCGCCACACGCCTATGTATCTCGATGTTTAGGCAGTTTCTAGGTACTTGTAAAGCGCATTGAGATGTCGACAGACATGGAATGCGCTATATAAGAACTTGCTATTATTATTATTATTATTATTATTATTATTAATAAAGGCATGAACCATTAAGCTTCATTTAGATTTTCCAGGGCAAACCTAGATTGTCTGGCAGGCCCAATATTTGTGTACAAAACAAATGCCGTTCATTTCAGAAGCTTTTACAACAAGAAATCAATCATCCTGTCATTGTTTAACGTAAGGAACACCTAGTAGTAGTAGGCACTTTAATGGAGGTTTGTACTCAACCGACTTGATTGTTTTGGGCATTTTTCAGGTTTCATCTGCCAAACCGAAACCAAGATCCCGGAGATGCTGAAGTTAGGCACCGTACCGCTGGAACGCATCCTGCTGGAGAGTAACTCTCCATTTATGGAACCGCGGCTCCGCAAGGAAATGGAAATCTGGGATTCCTTGAAGAACATCCTGGAATGCCTGCCGCCCCTGACCACTTGGAGTCCGTTTCCGAGAAACGAGCCGGCGAAGCTCCCCATCGTGTGTGAAATCGTGGCGCACTACCTCCAAACAGAAGTTCATGAGGTTGCAGAGAAAACATCGGAAAATGCGTGCAAAGCTTTCGGGATCGAAAAGGATTAAGCATTACGCAGGTTTGGCGACATTTTGTTACAGACGTAATCCAAAGGTAATTAATTTGAATTGAGAGATAAATTTGAATTGAAAGCTAAATACCGAAAGAGAAATTTTGACAAAGAAAAGTTCACACTTCAGAAGTTGTGAAATCCACAAAAGCATTTGTTGTTATCAAACCAATTTACTATCTTTAAGTGAAGAACAAAACGGTTCTGTAAGTCAAAAACAAAAAGATGATACTCAGTTAATAGTTAGTATGATTTGTTAAAAACCATTTCGTAACATTGATATTCCCCGTTCTTTCAGTTTGTGTTAAATTTTCTTTTGTGTAAAACTCCATTAGTTTGGACAAGATGAATAAATTCCAAAAGTAAAACAATTTTGGTAATTTTCAACAAACAAAATAAAAGAAATTCAATTGCTTTTGAAACTTTTCACTAATTTTCGGTAATGTCCAAGAAATACAAAGAGTATGGACCGTAATATCTTAATATCTAAAAGTTAAACAAGACTAGAAAATGATTCGGCAACATCACATATACCAGAAACAGTGTTCTCCACTGCTAAATATTTTTTCCAGGTGCGCTGAACAGCTCCTTCACATGGCGAACACTAATTCGCCGCGTGAGGGCACTGTTCAAAACAGATGCATGTGACTGCCATTGCCCTTACCGACCGCGGATTGAGGCGATAAATATGCGTGGTAACTGAATCGTACAATCATGACACCAGCAGCCAGCGAAACATGTTTGGTGACTTTACACCCAATTTGTTAATGACTCGATCGTACCTATGTACTCGATCGTACCTATGAAGTGTTTTAGTCTGCTTGGCAAATGTTTGTCCGGGCGCTAACGGTTCCCTTTGACAATTTTGTCCGGGCAGCGCATAGAGAACACTGCAGAAAATCTTTTTCCATTGATTCAATTTTATGTTTAGTTAACTTCGGCATCAACACAACCCAAGTAATGAATTCTTTACCTTCAAATGCAGGAAGTAAAATCTAAGCTTTAAAGCTGATTTTAACCTTTTTGTTGAACGTGCCACATTGTTTTGCCGCTTTTTTCTAACGATGTGCGGTTCTACGCGTAAACGCGTGCATGTTGTGCAAGCGCCATTGCGTGTAGTCTGTAGGAAGGGTTGACCGGCCACAAACATGCCATTCGCTGGCCTGTCTTTACTTTTGTCACTCAACAAGAGCACACACAGGGTCACATGACGTAGCAATAAACCACTAAAGTTTGACGTCAGTTGCCATGGTAATTGGGTCTAGACATTCACTGGTAATCTGAAACGTCCATTGCTGAAGCGCAGGGAAACAGTTCACTGGTTTTATTGTAGACCCAGTAACCTTGGCAACAAACAATGGGTGACGCTTAAACTTTAGTACTTTATACTAAATGTATTGGCTTTTACAAATACCGTAAAACCCATGTATAAAAATCAACTTTTTTTCCCACGGCAAAAAATCGAAAGTTGGGGCTGTGCCTTATACAGGAATCTGTTAACTAAGGACTCCTTCCCTGCGCGTCCGCCATAACTGGGGACCATCCAGTGCCATGAAGTGTGTATTCTGTGTTGTTAAAATTGAATAGTGCACAACGTGCACCCATTGTGCGCACAGGCTTCAACAAAGAATGCGCAAATTGTTCGAAGTGACAACATAATGTAACGTACATTTCATGGCACTGGATGGCCCCCAGTTATGGCAGACGTACAGAGAATAGGTCCTTGGGTCTCGGATTGGTGTATACATGGGTACGCCTGTACGTGCCTTATACCGTACTCGTGTATAAGACACATTGTGCCAGCTGTCTACAGTTGGAGTACGCCTTACACACAGGATTTTGGTAAGTGTCTGTTTTCAATACTGGAGAGACCTTTTCCTCCAGGATTATATCTCTGTACAATCTCATTCATCTTCTCTCAAAACAAAAGAAATATCTTAAGATAGATAACTTCAGCTAAAGAACTGAAACGAATAGTGCCACAACATACCTTCCTAAAAGCCCTGTGTGCAAATTTCCAATATACCGTATGTAACAAGGACACCAAAAAATGTCACAAAGTATGTTTCCTATGTTACATACGTTAAATAGGAAATTTTTACACATGGTTTTCAGAAAGGTATGTTGTTGCACTACTTGTTGCTTAAGTTATCTTCTTAGATCTATCTTAAGATATTTCTTTTGTTTTGAGAGAAGATAACTGGCATTGCATAGATTTATGATCCTGGTGAAAGAGTCTCTCCAGTATTGAAAGCAGACTTAAGTCGGAGCATCGGGCGCTTTTCACATAAAACACAAGTCTGATTGCACGATGGGAATTGATGTATTTGCTGATGTTGCTGATTTCATAATTTGTTTATTGATTATTATTGACTATTAATTACTGTTATTATTATTATTGACTAGATATGTCTCATTACTTTTCGCACTGTTTGCCATATTTTATTAAGCAGCTGATGTTGAAAAAGAAAAAAAAAATTTGTTTTAAAACATTTCTTTATTTCATTTTTGAATTTTCCTTATTATTGACAGCTTCAATTCGTTCGCTGTTTATTTGTTCCTTTGTTAAACTAATTTTAGTTTAATTACATAAAAGAAAATTGCAGTTTTGCAAGTCGAAGACAAAAACAAATTGCAATTATCACTACTAAGTTTCCAAACGTCTGTGCTGCATTGTGAAATCGAGCACATAAAAGTTGGCTTTTTGAAGTTTCCATTCTTACATGTTATTCATAAAAAATCTTTACTTATTAAAAAGAAACGTTTAGGTTATTGAAAGTACAAAATGTATGTAAGTTTATCAGTAGATACATGTAGATTTATTTGAATACACAGGAAGGGCAAATGTTTACGTTCAATTTATTCGCCCTTGGACATCTGTTACTCTATAGGGCTTGGGAATGTGATGTCATGCAACGTCACAATGCAGTGGTTTCCGCCATGTTTGTTGGCAGTAACATGCGCGAGTACGTTCAGATATAAGCAATGGGAGCTGCGTATCACTGTTAAACTGTAGTGCAAAGACCCACAACCACCCTGACGAAGGCCTAGAAGGCAAAAAAAGGTCCACCCTCGTAAGTTGAGCACTAGTTTTATTTTTTTGCACTTTGCACTAGTTTAACGATACGTTCAGCTTGTTTTGTTCCCACGCGTGCAGGATGCGTGCGAATTCAACTACTAGGTCGTTGTTTGCGTGATATGGAATCGCGCGGGCGCCGCACGCATCTAACTTGACGAGGCTGCACGCCAGTTCGCATAGCAACAACTCACTACCTTGAAGTATGGCAGTTGAGAATGACGTAAATAATGGTGTCGTGACGTCGATTCCCAAGCCCTATACACTACATGTACATGCAGTTGCTTTGGTTTGTGCAATAACTGTACAGATCATAGCAATGTATTTATTTTTTTTAAATTCCCATCAACATTTCCCTTCCTGAGGATTTTATTTTGTTTAAAACTCAAACGTTTCAGAAGGTGATAGTGAATGAAGTTAAGTTTTGCATATCAAAGATTGATATTGTTTTGCAACCATACACTATGAGCAACTAACAATGGAAATTGGGCACAAACCATTGTTATTAACAATGGTTTGTGCCCAATTTCCATTGTTAGTTGTTCATAGTGATAGTAGTATTTCAAAGAGTACCCGTTATAGTTGATAATATTTTAATTTCAAAATCGATTTCATTTCAGGCAGTCGGGTCAATTGCCAGTGTAATAGACTGCCGAAGTGAATACGTCACCTTTTGTTGGTTGCCTAGGCAATTGGATCTAAACTAAAAATCACTCAACCGTGTCCCAGTGCTTTTCCAATGGCACTTTTTCCGACGGCCATGATAGTTTAGATCCAATTGCCATGGCAACGCACGTCACACTTCGGCTGTCAATAGACCCAAGAGATGTACGTCGTATCTCAGGTCAACTTTTGTTGTCGCAAGTTTTTGAATGAACTAAAACTTCAAAGTGTTTAACTTGTTGATTCTGAGGCAGGTGGGCATATTGTATGCAAATTAGCATCAGCAACATTTTCGTTGCATTCTGTTCATTTTTAAAAACCATTTCAATATTTTCAGTCGTATTATAGGTATTTTTCTTTCTTTCTAGTACAAGGACAGAAAATGAAATTCGCCTTTCATTTTATGGATGTTAAGCATGCTCTCACAAAGGTTTTGGAATAAAGTTCGTAATTTTCGGTAAAAACAGCCAGTTCAGTGTGTTCATAGACCACCGAATTTGTAGTGGCGACCTCAAGCGGCGAACCATGACCAACCCAATGAGTAGACTGGTTCCCGGAATCTTTTGGTCTGGAAACCAAACTACCCAAATTAGTTTGAATATCAGCCTTGTCTCTTTTACACGTGGATGCAGGAACATTTGTTCCCGTTTTCTTGCACTTGGTAGGCATACTGAACATTCAGCATAAGTGGCCATAAGGTAACGACCTAAAAAGTACGTCGGTTAATCTTAACTACATTCCCGATTAAATGTCGTTTACGAGCTAATACGGGCGGTACTTATCCTCGGTTTGTGTGGCATGGAGTGACTAGGAGTAGGACTGAGAGCAATTATGTTGCTCCTGGATGGGATGCCATCCCATCGCAGGTTGTGAGACAATATTGGAGTGTCTTGTCCAAGGACGTACACGACGCGGTGCAATGGCCAGGTTTCGAACTATAGACTTCTCGACCGAAAGTCCGACACGCTATAGTAGATTCCCGTAATTGATCGTACAGAATGAGTGAGGTCATCACTTCGGCCCCTGGAAACCTACAATAGACTGCCGAAGTGAATACGTCTCCTTTTGTTGGTTGCCTAGGCAATTGGCTCTAAACTAAAAACCACTCAACCGTGCCCCTGTGCTGTTGCAATGGTACTTTTCCGACGGCCATGATAGTTTAGAGCCAATTGCCATGGCAACGACGTCACACTTCGGCTGTCTATTGATCGTACAGAATGAGTGAGGTCATCACTTCGGCCCCTGGAAACCTACAATAGACTGCCGAAGTAAATACGTCTCCTTTTGTTGGTTGATGGGGTGGATTGCAATATAACCGTCTTTAGTCTGAGACACATCATGTGTCCTAACTGAGTTTATGACATCTTAGCTACGACACATTAAAAAATGCCTTGCAATATCCAAAAGTTAGTACGTCTTAGCTAAGACATAAAAGCTTGTATGTCTTTACTGTTGTGAGCGGCGTTTCAATCGCATTCGTGTGTTTGCATACCATCGCGCATGTGCACTACATTACTTGCCGGTTGTTGATGCCGTACGTATGCGTGACAGTGGCGTGAAAAACATCGTGAAAACTTTCAGAATTAACATAGGTCCACAAGCCTCAACTCCGAATTTGAGATGTGTCTTCATGTCCTCTGAACCGACTTGGAGGACGTTTGATCTTGGTCAGTAACAACCACAGCGTGAAATTGCCCGATAAAGAAATGGGTAAAAGTGTGCATAAACAGCACATTTTTATAGTAAAAGGTTCGAAACCCAACAAGAGGGTACAATACTGTTACCCAACCATTTTACTGTATCTAAATTCCCTAGCCTTTCAATTAAAATCACAATACATAAAAAATTCTGCACACAACAAATTTATAAACAGTTGTTAATTCATTGGATACCGGGGCATGAATATAAAAGTAAGTCATGATGACTTGTGCTAATTAAGTCATAATTATGACTTATAAGTCATAATTTTGACTTGTGCTACAAGTCATAACTATGACTTCTGTTTTAATCATGTCCCTTCCACGCTTCCGTGATAGAAATGCTCAACATATGAGTAAACCGAAACCCAACTGTTGAGTACTAGAATTACTCAACTGTTGGTTAAATTAATTAATCAACTATTGTGTAAATAGAATTGACAACAGGGTTGTGCATTTTATTACTCAACAACTGCTCGATTGCATACTTAGACAACGTTGAGTAAAATGTTGAGTAAACATTTACTCAACGTTTTTGCAGTGTATACACTCTGGTACCCCTGATGAGCATGCAGTTTGTTTGCATTATCAAGGACGGGGTTTCTGCAAAAGTGGCTTTGCAATTTCGAAAAGACTGGCTTGATGTTATTTTCAACATTATTACGATAGGATTTGGTTGATAAAAAAATAATAGAGGTTTTGGTGGTTTATTTTAAACACTAATTTCGTTGCAGGAAATTTTTTGATTCGTCGAAATTATTGGCTTTTAAATGCGAAGAAATGCGAAACCCAAACACGTTTGAGATTGTTTGCGGTCATACACAGCTTATTAAAACGTCTGCCAAGTAGTTGGAAACATGTTGATCAACCATACATAAATTCTGTCCATTGTATCATTTGCAATGACCCAATTTTGTTTTTAATGAGTTTACAAGAAAACCTTACTCAAAGCGTTGATAGCAATGGTAACAAACACCACATGAATTTATTTCCGTCCAAAATGGTATTTCATGTTGGAAATTGACAACCGAAGGCCGGTTTTCTAAACGGGACTTTTTTACCATTCACTTGTACACAAAATCCATTTATAGATTTTTATGGTTTTCTGAGAAGCATTGATGCATCTATAGAGCTAGTCTGCAGACTAGTTTACCAACATTCTTCCTTAGATGTGTTACACTTTTATTCCACGAATCTGTAAAACATCTTGCAAATGTGATACAGTGGGCCTTTAAATATACTAGCACGTTATCAATTTTAACTGCACAGTTATTAGTCATATCAACTGAGAAATTGTAAATGTTCATGTTTGTTTTGGTGGGTGACTATTAAATGTTTTTAAGAGCAAAGAAAACACATGCATCAAAACGGGTTTTGTTTTATCGGCTTCGATCTCCAAACAGTAAACGTCTCTCGAGCACATCTCAATTGACAGACTGCTTACACGGGCGGCCATGACCGCGCACAGTTACATAATTGTCACCGTGCGTCATGTACGATTAGGCACTTTGTGGATATTCTGTCACACCATTTAAATATGAAAACCTGCCCCCTGTCATGGCTGATGCGCGCAAGGTCGATTGCGACATCGACACCAACCTGAAACTAAATTGGCTGTGTTATTGAGAAATATGAAGGCAAATACAGTACTTACATGCAGGCTAATAAGTAAAATAATTGCATATAATCCAAATAATAAGCGCCAGCGGTGCTAAATCTTGCATAAGACCCTGTTTAAAGTTTGATTGGTAAACCGTTACAAATAGTTTTATCTCCCTGTGTGATTGAAGTTATATGCATGATTAAAACCAACCTGGGTAAAAGTCCGTCAGCTCCGTACTTTTGAGAAAAACAGTCAAAAACTGTGTCGTTATCACTTTGCCCCCAAAACACTTCGCCCTTAACCACAGCCTGTACACGAAGTGGTTTTAGGGCGAAGTGGCATTTGGGAAAAGTGAATTTTCGTCTCATCAGACGAAAAATAATCGTTTTACTCATTTCTCAAAGACTATAGCACTTCAGACAAAACTATTTCAGGGGAAGTTTTCTACCGTCATCATGCTTATATTGTGTAAGTTGGGCGTAAATCTGTGAACATTTCTGTTTTTGAAACGAACTCGCCTTCGGCTTCGGTATTTTCATGACTCGTGCAGTATATTCTCATATCAAAGGTAAGAAAGCGCGAATTTTATGAATATACTGCATCCCTGTATTAGGCCTATAGCCTACTGGTTCTTTATACTCAGTGTGTGCTAAGATAAGTGTCGACTCTAAAACATAAATACCTTTTGAGTTTTTTTCAAATGAATTCGTGCTTTCCATGCCGAGTCGGGAGAAGGCCAAATTATCTTAAGATATGATACGGGTACAATTTCGTAGCGTCTCTTGTACAGTTTTTCGTCACCCACTGCATGATTTGCCACGATATTTTGTGACTGCGCGATGCGACATGTGCAAAAGTACACTGTACAAAATTTTGTTGAGTCACAGGTGTTTTTCTGTTGAAAAAGTCCAAATCGAACAGTAACTTTTACTGTTTTTGGAATTTGTTGTTATTGCACAAACGTTCTTTCGTCTGTGTACATTTTAAAAATATTGTTCTGCTTGATTACAGACGATTTGCCGTTAAATTACAGGTTTGTTCAGGAACAAGACACTTTGAATCTTCATCTGTTAAAATACAGCCATGTTACTGTTCAGTAACAGAGGATCTTCTGTTATCCCATCGATGTTCCCTGGTATGCGGCAGAAATTACGCGGCGTTGATAGCGAGTACCAGTACGTTGCATGCTGGGAAATCACTGCAGTAAATTCAACTGCGCAGTGCGCTTTTGGTAGTTGTGCCGTTCGTAGAAATGACAGCTTTTGGTCGGCGTTATATGTCGAAATATGTAGTGGAGACTGTTCAGTTTAGTGCCGACTTGCTGCTCTACATGTCGTGAAAGGCAAGTCGGCATTTTCGTACATTTTTTGGTTTTTATTTGCGTGTTATTTGCCGTGCAATACTGCCTGCAGTGGAGATATACGGGAGCATGTAACCTGCCTCAAAGTGCGGGAATACAATAGATTCAGGCGGAAATTTCCCCTGAATTTATCGTATTCCTGTATTTCAATGGGTCGGGTTACATTTTTGGTATAGGCCTACTGTACACCCTGTTGAAACTCCACTGCACCCCGGCATGCAAATAAAAACTAGGAAATTGAGAGAAACACGCCGACTTATTTTCCATGAAGTGTGGTGCATCAACAACACACAAAAGTGAACTGTAAATAAGGGCAACAAGAAACAGTCGTCAATAACCTGGACTGCTTTGTTCAGTTACATAGAATCGTTTCTGTACAGAAACGAACACTTGGTCGTCTGTTGAAAAACAGAAGAATCGTCTGTAAGTTTACAATTCCAAATAACAGTAGAGTCTACTGTATGCAAACAGAGAAAACAAAAAGTAGAATGTACTGTTCAAAAACAGTACGCTATGTAATGCCAATTGACATATGAATGTACTGTAAATGAACAGAGTTGTTTTTAACAGTGTAGGAAGTATATTGTATGGTTTCGTAAGGATTCTCAGCCATATTACGACATATCTTATAAGTTGCAAATTCCGCTTACGATATGGTTACAATGTGCAATTTATTCCGAAAACATACAAATGTTTGCTTTTATTTTCTTATAGTGATCTTCCAATTAACATGGTACAATAAGGACAATTTTGGATCCTGTTCAAATGTAAGTAAAATAATTGCATATAATCCAAATAATAAGCGGTGCTAAATCTTGCATAAGACCCTGTTTAAAGTTTGATTGGTAAACCGTTACAAATAGTTTTATCTCCCTGTGTGATTGAAGTTATATGCATGATTGAAACCAACCTGAGTAAAAGTCGGTCAGCTCCGTACTTCGTCTAACTTTTGAGAACACAGTGAAAAACTGTGTCGTTATCACTTTGCCCAAAAACCACTTCGCCCTTTAACCACAGCCTGTTTTAGGAAGAAGGGTGATGACGCCCCGTCTAAATGAATGAGGAAGAGAACCAGAAACAAGACATGAGTTTAGAACAGCAAGAAAGTCGTCTTTGAGAGCAGGCCAAAAGCATTGGAAAAATTCGGAAGTGAGGCCATCGAGGCCGGGCGTTTTGTTTTTGCCAAGGTTAAGTTCCTCCAGAGTCAGAGGACGATCGAGGTCATCCGACTCTGCAGGATCCAGCCGATTTAACCCGGTAATGAGTTCACTGAAGGCGCATCGTTGGTAGAGGTTTGAGAGTAAAGTGATTTGTAAAAGTCACGAATATGAGTTTTGATTTCTGTCGGGTCTTCGGAAATGTTTCCGGAAGGGAGTCGGACCCGAGAGATGTGTTTGGAGGTGGAATTATTCTTTTCAAGGTTGAAGAAATATGCAAGTGTTAATTTCAGTAGAGAATTTGAAACGTGATCTGACGAGTGCGCCTTCAGCCTCGGATTTAAGAAGGAAATTTAAGTTTTCTCTTTGTTCGGCAAGAGCAGCTTTGACTTCAGGCGTGAAGTCTGGCGCAGATCGTTGATTTATTGTTGATTAAGTTGGAGATTTTTTTTATTTGTACAATCGAATGGTTGTCGGACTGTAATTCCCTTTATAAAATAAATTACCCTTGTTGCCGGCTACGCGGCTACAATGTTGGCGTTGTGTTGACCATCACAATATAGATCTGTGCAACACGAATGGATGTTGAAAGGAAAAGTCCAAATGCACGAGACGACACAGACAAGTGTGTATATTGTAAACGTGTGTATATTGTGTACAGAATGGAGCACTGGTGTCATTTAAAACAGGGGTTCCATTAACAATCCAGACAATTACCGTGGGATCACACTAAAGTTATTAACTGCTATCTTGAATGAAAGGCTGAGCGAGCAAGCTGGTTTTAGAGCTGGTTATGGCACGCTTGACAACTCACTAATTGAAAATTATCTCAGTAAGAAGAGCCGTCTGTATTGTGCCTTTATTGACTACACCAAGGCCTTTGACCTGGTTGACAGGGCCTCCTTGTGGTCAAAACTCATTGCTTGTGGAATTAATATCTCCATTTGTTTTCCATGGGTCTTTCTATAAATTAGTGGTCCACATCTCGTTTTTGTAAATTCAGGACACATTCTTTAAATACTTTCCATCTCAAAGAGTGAGTACATAAAGTACAATAAATAAAAAATGGTTTAAAAGCCATTTTAATGATTTTTGTACGAAAAATAACACATATCAGGTGTAACGGGGGACACTAAATGTCACACTTTTGGACCCCTAATTTATAGAAAGACCCCCATGTAACATTGGAGTGAGGCAGGGTGAGAATCTATCTCCACTTCTTTTCTCCATCTACCTAAACGATTTTGAACGATGTATTAGTCAATGTTACACTGGACCTAAAACTGCTTCCCATAATATTAAACAGCATCTGAGCGACGATGACATCGAAGTTTTCCTCAATTTATATACATTGCTCTCTAGGTTATTGAAAGTATGTAGGCCTAAGTTTATCAGCAGATAGATTTATTTGATACACAGGAAGGGCAAATGTTTACGTTCAATTTATCATGTTTATTTGCCCTTGGACATCTGTTACATTATACACTACTTATACATGCAGTTGCTTTGGTTTGTGCAATAACTGTACAGATCATAGCAATGGTTTTTTTTTTAATTCCCAGTAACATTTCTCCTCCCGAGGGAATTTATTTTGTTTAAAACTCAGAACTCAGAACGTTTCAAAAGGTGATAGCGAATGGAGTTGAGTTTTGCATATCGAAGATTGATTTTTTTTTGCAACCATAGCAGTATTTCAAAGAGTACCTGTTATACAGGGTGTATCAAACAAAAGGTAATCCAATTTCAAGGGATTATTATGCCAAGGTTGTTTAATTTGACAATTTATAGGTGGTTCACTGATAAAGAGAACATTCTCAGCTTTCCAATGATACCTTGAACATCCCCGTTGCGGTCACACATGACGGAGCACATTGCTATTGAAAAAATTAAGTTGAAATCACTTTTTTCCAAGTTGGGGCATTTTGAGCGACAGGTTCGTGGGGTCTTCAGACACCTGGTGGGCCCAAAACGGAGCACCAGCACATCGCCTGATCTTTGGTGAACGTGTCATTGCTCTGAACCATGAGGTGGAATGGCCGCCAAGATCACCTGACCTCACTCCATGTGATTATTAGTCTTGGCTCCAAGACCTTCGTGTTAGTTTTTGTTGTTGCGAGACAGAATTCCCACAGCGCGCGATGAACAGTGCGCGAAACGAATGAGGGCGTGTTTCCATACATTTTAATCGATTATTTGGTGTATTCGTAACGGTAGTACGTATTCGTTGCACTGGTATCGATACCAGTGGTGCATACGATACTGGACCTTCCCGAAGGTCTTGGCAATCTTGGCAGCAATTCTTAACTTTTTCTTTATTTCTCCCTTGGAAATCCAAGGGAGCCAATCAGTGATTAGGTTTGGACCATATCGTGAATTATTAATTAGGCAAACTAAAACAGGTTGATGTGTGTGTAAAATGCCTACGGGATGTCTGTTGGGTTGAGTCAACAGGCCCAAGTGTTATTTTTGCCGTGTAGGGAAAACTCGGCATCGGGAAAATGTGTGGACAAGCGAGCGCTGCGCCCGGGCCAAGCAACACCGCGCTACCTGCAGACGCAGGCAGCTATATCGGTACGGTCGGCTTCCCGGCCGACGGCCGCCGGGATTTGGGATTTCAGTACCCTGGCGTTAGCTTGTTACTCGTCTTGAATTGAATTCTATAGATAATCGACATAAAAATGTGATAAAAACAGAAAAATAGGAGTAAATGTTAAAGGCACAGGCTCGTCGGCAATGCGCGCCCGCCAAATGTGTGCCACGCAATACGCAGCTCCATAGCAAAGGCATGGAGCTGCGTGTTTCGAGCACGAATTTGGCGCGCGCGCATTGCTGACGAGCCTGTGCCTTTAAGGAGGTTACCCCGAAGTTTTAAACAAATTGTATTTTTTCTATAAACTCCCGGGTGTTTCCGATGATATAAGAAGCAAAGTTTGGAAGGGAAAACCATATTAATCATGTCCTTATACAGGTCTATCAATTGTACACCCATCCCCGGTCGAGTTGTCCTGCACTCGGTAAAAAAAAGGGTACAAATGTACATCATTACAAACTGTATGTACAAGTTTGACAGTAGTTATAGTCTCAACAACAAACTAATTTGGAATGCTGTTCAAAAAAATTCCCAAATACCAGGGCAAAACAAAATCTCAACACACATTCTTGCATAAATTAGTTGTTGCACATCCTATAATTTTTGTTTACATACCCATTTTTAATGCATGTACCCGGTCAGTAAACACATTGTTTCTGTATTAGCATTACCACTTGATCAATAAATGAAAGAGCGTGTAGGGCATAAACAGAAATTCACAGAATGGAATTTTAATATGATGTTTGAAGAGAATAAGCAGTTGCACTTATACTGCAGCACTTGTAGGCAGGATATTTGCATCCAAGTAAAAAAACAAACAAACAAAAAATCAGTATTTAAAATATTCTGGAAACAAAGTGTTTTGTTCTTGCTTGTACTGGTTTGGTTTACATTTGCTAATTTCAGCAATTATGGATTGCCGACATGCAGGCCTAGTTATACAAACAGTATTGATAAACACACACAAGTACTGAAAAAATCCCAAACCCATGAAAAAAAGACATGTATAGTAATAATAGTTTTTATGAAAATCAGAATCACTGTGTCACTGTTTTACTGCACATGGCATTTTATCAAAGTACAAAAACTGGGCAGAAGGGCACTTAACTTGTTCATAACATGAACACAATTATCGAAATACAGCTATACACCATTAGTAGAGGAGAGGTGTTACTTGGAACAGTGGGTATGTTGAAACATTGATATTTTCCACGGCATTAGTTATTTTTAAGAAAAATATCGCAATGTATGCAAATGATGTTCATAGATTCACTCGACTAGTATTTGAGTACAAAATGAGGTTAACGAGATGTCAAATTGTAGTCCCTGTTTTTCGTAGTAAGCTTGCCATTGTCAAACAGGCCAGCGGGTTTAGTTGGAACAAAATGAGGGGGCTAGTTGGAACATGTTTCATTGACCACATGAAACAGGCCACCTGTTTATAGTTGCCATTTTTTTTACGGTCCGGAAAGTGGCAACTATATACAAGTTTCACTGCATTATAAGTTAGCAGTTGTTAATGACTCCCCTGTACCCAAAGGGTTAATTAATTAGCGCCCCAATTTACAGCTTAAGTGTCTGCCTTGCTAATTAAGGTGATTACAGAAGTTATAGTAGTTTTTAAATGACAACATACCATGTTTCAACTTACCCCATAGGTGGGGCTAGTCATGTTCAAGGTGGATTATCCGAGAAACCAGCGAGTCGTAACATTTTATAAGCTCCATTTGTAGCCCAAATAATTATGAATGCTTAAAGTGGTATAGTTGTTTTTTTTTCTTTAACCCCAACACCCCTCAATCCTTAAAAATCAATATGATTTTACAATAACCCTAGGGAGTTAGGGTTAATAAATTATGTTACTGTTTTATAGACGATTTTGTGAAAAATGTTCCAACTAACCCCACTCTCCCTATACTTTTTATATTGGTATTATGTTTTTGGTTTTGGGGGCTAAACATTAACCATGTGCACACAAAAGGTTGTTTTTACTGGACTATGACTGGACATTTAATTCTATTGCATTTTTTTCACTATTTTCCACTATTTACAAAAACAGCAAGATATGTGATGACAATGACAATTATACAAAACACCCAAACAAATGTTGTTGGCACCCCAGATCGAAGGATTGCCAAAAAAGCAGACTAATCACTATCGAGTGGCTATATATCGGCCCAAACTGTTAGCAAAATTAAGAGAATTTAAAATCAAAATTTTAAAATAATTTTATCTTCGACATTATACTAAACTTGCACTGTGTCCAAATGCTGGTACTTTTGTGAATGGATATTCAGGACATAAGTGCAAACATTAACAATTCCATTTACTTATAACCAAAATAAAAATCTGAGAGCTAGAACAATAAAAATGACAATTAATTTTACACGAACAGTAACTGAAAATGTTAGCACAGACGTTATGTAAAGAATTTGCATCATATCAAATCTCTACACACACAAAAAAAGAAATATAAAATTTGTGTCTGCATTAAATTGCAGTCACTGTCTGGGGAGAGCCAGAGTTGTCTTAATTTTACTTAATTGAATGAATTCAAATGAAGGCAGGAGTATTAGTATCATCATAATCTAGAAAATCTGACAAGAGGTCCGAGTGCAGGAGGAGCGAATAAATTTAACCTGTCCATAATTCTGCAATTGAGTTAAACCAGGTCAGAAATGTTTGCATGAAATCTGTAGCACAAACTATTAATAAAAACAACAGATAGGAAAGGTAGTTTACTGAGTAAGGGCAGATGAAAGCAGTGAGTTGAGTAATCAATATCATCAAGAGCAAGAAAAACAACAAATTAAGACTTTGATTGTTTGATTTGGATGTCATCTCTTCTTTATATTAGGAGAATTTTCATTTCTTTGTTACTCGGGTCGGGGGAGTGTGCAAATTTGGGGCGGGGGGAGGGGGACGTGGGTTTTTTTTTTACCTCACTTCCCCTCTGAATTCTAGTTCCCCTATTTGGCATAAGCTTAAGTCATTCTAGATCTGAGGCACAATGGCATAAAGGGCCTTAGTTGCCGAAGATGCCAGAAAATATACAACAACAACAACATCTGAGGCACAGTTCACAACGCGGAAGCTGGACCGGGTAACTCCCCCGTGCTCACATGTTCGGCAAGTTCTATCAATCTATGCAGAGACGTGGAGTATATTTTCTCCACGTCTCTGCAGTCTCTGGTATATGTTTACCGAACAGTTGACCTGTTGACCTTACGCGTTGTGAGCTCTTTGCTGATGCATACATTATTTTACAATCGTCCGCCAATCATCAACCACGCAATGAATAATGCATATATCGTCTGATATTAGCATAGTCTGGTCACGCCCTCAAATGCCAAGATCGTAAAGACGTTAACTGGGTCCAAATCCACACGTACGACAGTCCAAATACAAGTACTTGAAGTGCGCCCTCTATTGGGCATGCAAGTGTGACAAACACAGACAGTTAACGTCTTTAGTAAAGACTATGTGATTATTTCCTTTGGGACACTTGAAAAACAAGGTGTTTGCAACTTCTCCCCGTGATCTTAACGAATTGCGGGACCGTATTCGAAATGAGGTGGATGCTTTACGCAATGATCCCATATGGTGAGACGAGCAGTGCGGAACATGCTCCGTCGCTGTCAGCTTTGTGTTGAATGGGACGGTGAACATGTTGAAGGCGTGGGTGCATAGGATCAATCATTGCACAAGAAAATCTGGCTTATCATGCATGGCTTTAACTGATTATCCTTTTTGTACTAACTTGGGAAAATGTGATTTCAACTTGATTTTTTCAATAACATGTGTACAAACCAATGGAACAGTGTGATTTTTCCGCGATAGTGTGAACTCCCCTTAGCGGATTCACACTATCGCGGAAAAATCAGACGTGCGCGCGTACACCAGAAGGATGAACGAACTTGGTTGCTAAGCTGTATACGTATTGGTATTTCTGTGCACAATTTAGCGTGACTTTTTGCCATTTTCCTCCGGATTAAGCAGTTTGGTGATGTGTAGGGTATTTCTAAACCCGTCAATGCCAGAGATTAGGACACACGGAACCTTGTATGCACATCGGCTTCCAGCACAAGGTAGACAATTTGAAAACTTTTCTTATAAAGTTTGTGCCATGTTTTTGGAACTTCATATACCGGACTTCGTCCGCTATGTAGTATGCGGTAACGAGTCCATACCGTCGCGACGACGGTCAAAATTGTCTTAAATAAACCTTGCATTAGGCCTATCGCGGCAGATTCTATTCTGTCAAGAGATTGCTTCAATTAGATACAATATTCAAACTACATCACCTTTATAGCTCCATGGTTACAAGTTTAAAGTATATTTTCAGCATAATAAGCCCGGAATTCGTGCCACACTGCAGTCAAAAACAATATGGCCGTTTTTAAAAACAATTCTCCGGGTATGTTAATTTTGACGTCATGAGATCAAACATAAATTACATAAATATTCAATATTACGCACGCGCACACGTTTAGAACCGCCCCAATTCGGTTACGGTGATGTGCCATTAAATAACACAGTCGTTTCCTATCTTGTTGTTAATAGATATCTGTGGTCTAATAGGGCCTACCCTTCTTACGCGCCGCCATTGTTCGGCCGCGCATTTCTACACAAACACTCCCAGATAGCGTATCCATGTATGTAAATCAATACACTGCATGAAATGACCGGGAAACATGCGCGGCGCGTGATTGGTCAGTTGCGATCACTGTCACTGGCTGATCAATATTCATATTCCTCAATACAGCCCAGCTCTAGTCGTTTCAGCAAGGGTTCTTCAAGTTGGAAAACTAGGTATGTGTGCAGGAAAGAACGTTTCGAAAGGAGGATGTATAAGTACGGGCTTCAAACGGTGTCAACTCCATAATTCGCCTTGTTCAGTCGCCGATAATGATTGTCTCGATCGTATTGAGTTGTTTGTTCCTCGTGGCTCGGCCCAACTTAGCTGATGCCCTTAATCCCAAATGCTGTGCGACATGCATGAATATAGGTTTCGCTCTCCGACCGTTTTATACGGGTGCCACGGATGCCGCCAAAAAGAGCCTTGACCTCATTAACGAAGCGGCAAGATGCTGTCCAGGTAATTTTTTAACTCAATGTATTCCTCGTGGTTTCATCTTTAGGTATCTCAACAACATTATAGGGCATCCTCTTGCAACAGTGCCTCTAGGCACAGGCGCGTCCGCAATGTACGCGCGCGCCAAATTCGTGCCACGAAATACGCAGCTCCATGCCTTTGCTATGGAGTTGCGTATTTCGTGGCACGAATTTGGCGCGCGCGCATTGCTGACGAGTCTGTGCTTTTAACGCACTCTTCTACTACTCGTTCGTCCCGAGGCCCTGTTGAAATCCGCCCAATTTAGTTGTGGGATCAGCAACGACAGAAATCTTGTCGCCCAATCAGTACGCTTGGTAGTACATTGTGGGTGTTCAAATACACGCGCGCAGATTGCATGTAAGTTTACACAGTACTATCGTAGCGCTGGCCGTGTAGCCTATACGTACGTCTGCGTCGGCGATATGCTGCTATTTAAAACATACAGGGGAATCCGTACACGTTGGTCAGCATGCATCCCCGTTATTTAAATTTGAAAAACTGCGTATTCTAGTAAGTAAGATCGACGCCGGAAAATTCATCGCGGCGTGAGGGGAGGAGGAGGTGGTGGAATTTAAAGTGAAATGAGGAAATAAAATTTACAGGATCACAAAAGCTCTTCTCATGCAAGTTGATTCTGTGACTCTCAGAGCCTCGTTTCAATCCAAATTCCCTTCAAACCGAATTTTCTGAAAGCGATTGACGGGCGTCAAGATTACGTGCGAAAATGCTCCTTAATTGGTTCTCAATTTTTTAAAGTTCTTTTTTACAATCGAGATTTGTTGTTTAAAAATTAAAAAAATATATTTCTTTCAAAAAAGAAAAGAAAAAAAGTACACTTGTAATGAAAAGGTACACTAATAAAACGTAGTTTAAAACTTACGTTTGTAACACCCAAGATTTTTTTCAGCAATTGTGACGATCTTTCAATTGGGAAATCAATTTTTATCTTTTTTTTTTTTTTTTACTTTCTAAAATAAATTGTCAACATCTTGTCTCACTGACCGTTTCTCCAGTGGTTGGGCCCCTTGGAATGGCAGGTGGTCGCATCAAGGACTCGTTCCTGTCAGCTTCATCCTCTTACAAACAATCTACCCATGGACCACATAGAGCTCGCCCTACATCGAAAGGTAGGCCCTAATATTTGAATAGCATTCTGTATGTGTTATAAAACTGTAATTTAGTTAGGGCCTACGTAAAGATCCTGTATTTAAAGGTTTTTCAATCATGTAATCTCAGTCCCAGCTTAAAGGCACAGGCTCGTCAGCAATGCGCGCCCGCCAAATTCGTGCTCGAAACACGCAGCTCCATGCCTTTGCTATGGAGCTGCGTATTGCGTGGCACACATTTGGCGGGCACGCATTGCTGACGAGCCTGTGCCTTTAAGACACATCTTTTTGTTCAGTATTACCAGACTTGATGCTCTTGATGATGCTCTTTGGTTTTAACGTTTAATATTTTTTATCTATGTACATGTATATATGTATGTTATCACTTTGGTTTATACTGTAAAGCGCCTAGAGGCCCTGGCATTTGGCGCTATACAAGATTGCTATTATTATTATTATTATTATTATTATAATCTATTTTTAAGAAAAGAGATCGCAAAATGATATTATATCTGGGCTCTTTCTGTGGACAGGTTACGCTGGATCTTGGTCTGCTGCCAAAGATGACACGAGTCCGTGGATTCAAGTGAGCTTCTATCACCCAGTCAAAATAACCGGAGTGGTGACCCAGGGTCGATCTGACGGGTATAATCAGTGGGTTTCCAGATATCAAGTAGCTTGTAGCCAAGACGGCAAGAAGTGGTACAGCGTGGCTAATGAGAAAGGAACAAAAACGGTCAGTACCAGCATCCAAGAGCAAGTTCGGGCGGGCGACTATTATACAAATATTGACTGCAATGAGGGGCATGGTTAAGATTATAGGCCCAAGGTGATCTCGAAGCCATGACTATGCCCCGAGGCGGACGCCGAGGGGCATAGTCATGGCTTCGAGATCACCGAGGGCCTATAATCTTAACCATGACCCGAATAAACAGCAGTCAATATTTGTTTTATATACCGAATGTGTAGATTTTTGTCATCTGGTTGGTTAAAAGTAACGAGACATCATACAGTCATGACAGTGGTCCTTCGCGTTTCGATTTCGGAAGCTGGTCTACGGCGCAAAAGTTGTATATTTACAGCAAACATTGTAGCATAATCACCTGGCACTTTAGTAGCACATTTCACCTGACACAGTTTTCACTGTAGGCCACTTCTCTTACTTTCTTAAGGACTTCATCATCTACGACAGACGACAAAATGACGTCGAGATTCCGCCATTACCGTCCTGGTGAATGTTTACGTGAAGCGCACAGCTGCATAGTTGGTGCACAGCTACAGCTATGCTAACACATGTAATGCGCGCGTCCGGAACCCGCTAAATGACTATGCCCACGGGCATAGTAAAGACTATGCCCGCTGGCATAGTCACAATTCTGCGCGGCGGTGTCTAGCTATTTCAATGCCCGCACTTTTAACCAATCAGATGACAGGAATCTGTATATGAGGTATATAAAGTTAACTAGACCATTGTCGTTACGGAGCATACAACTCTGTGATACGGAGCAAGCGCAGCATGCGTGGTTTGACTGTAGCTAGTCTGGCTAGACTAACCTACCCCCGGCCCCGGGGCTTGGTTCCTCTAGTCAGACTATATAGCTTGTCAAACCACGCAGCGTTCGGATGGCATCTACATCCTATGGTTCAGTCTATAACTACAGTCGCCCGCCCGAACTTGCTCCTAGATGTTACCCGAACGCTGCGTGGTTTGACTAGCTGGTCTGACTTGAGGAACCAAGCTAGCTCCAGGGGTAGGTTAGTCTAGTTAACTATAGTCGCCCACCCGAACTTGCTCCAAATAGCCTTTGGCAGACATAGGAGGGCGCACTTTTATTTGGGTATGAAGTAATATGCAAAATAACTGCATTTTATCACTGCGGATTATTAATAGACCTATGACATAATGACGTCACGCAATGTTTACCGCGGTGCATTATGGGTGAAAAGTGGGACGAAATCTCTGTATCTCTAGTTTGGGTACGTTGTATGCATAGCGCCTAGCGTCTAGTCAATTTACGATTTGACCTAGAACTAATTGCAATAAAAAATCATTATAAATTGAATCTGGGCCGCAACATTCAATAAACAACATATTACAAAAACTACTTGTTTCTTTTGAGTGGAAAGGCGTTTTTGAAGCAGTTTTTATTCCTCATTTATAATAAATGCATTTTTTTAACACCCTAGGTGTTAAAACTAATACTTGTGGTGTTAACATTTAACACCAGCCTCAGTATCTATATAAGACAACATCACTGGTGTTAATTTAACACCACAGTTTTTGCAGTGTAACACAATTGTTAAACACATAAATATATAGGATTTTTGGTACGAAATACATTTTTTCAAGAAATCATACCCAAATTAAAAAAACAGCGCCGCCTCTTCTTGTTCCGTCATATTTCAAGCAAGCTAATCTTGAGAGATACTTTATACAGATCGTATCGAATGTAATGCACCTATCAATTGTTCCCCCTCCCCCGCTGCCCCACCCCCTAGGTCACGTTTTTCATGCCCCAGGGTGGGGCATTTGACCCATTTTATGTGCATTTTGTTTGCGCATGTTTTGCACCCGAGGGTGGGGATTTTTGTCACCTAAATGTTGCCCCAGGGGTGGGGATTTTGTCACGAAAAAAGTGACAATCCCCACTTCTTAGCTGTGGTACCCCGGGGGGGGGGGGGGGGGGGACAATTGATAGGTGCATAACATCTACAGTTCCTTTGTTCCTTGAGGAAATACATGGTTGCACATTTTGTGCTTACATTGTTTACCAATTTAAATGTCAAAAGTTGCCGCACAAGATGGCAGCTATTCGACAGGGTCTGAAAGAGTGAAATTAGGGAATAGATGTTTTCGAGTAAAAATCTCTCTAAGTTTAGAGTAAAAAAAGTTTGAAAAAGGACGCCTTCCAGTGACACCTCGAGTGAAATATCAATTTATTGGGGTGAGGGAATTTCACTCCAAATCGTCTTGCCCCTAGTTTTAGAGTGAGGGTTTTTTTTAAAACTCGAATGGAGTTAATTTTCACTTTTAGGAATTTAAAGAGTAAACCCATTTTCTTGAATTGTTGTAATAGGTGAAGCCGGGTGATACCGTTGTAATCGCTCGGAATAAATCCTTTTCAATTTTATCCTCTGTTCTTGTTTCAGTTTGTGGGCAACAGTGACAGTCTTACCCCTGTGACCAACTCGTTCCAGAATATGGTGTACGCACAGTATTTGCGTATAGGGCCGACTGAATGGAACAATTACCCAAGTTTGCGCTTTGAAGTACTTGGTTGCCGACTTACAGGCCAGTAAAATGGTAGTTCGACGATCAACGTAAAAGGATATGCATACAATTTCCTCTGACACGATTAAATACATTTGGTGGAGGTTTTTCCCCTCAAACCCGGCCTAATTTTCGTGATTATATGTTGAAATTACCTCACAAGTACCTGTAGACAACCTGAGTTTCCGACAATCGCAGCAAAATTTTAGGCCCATATACAGGGTGTTTAAAAAAAAAAGAAACCGAGATTAATTTGTTAATTTTGTGGAGATGGCTAAATATTTTGGAAATTGGCAACGACCATCTATTAGCTAATGATGTCCTCTTTCTTATGACACCACGAAATCCAATTTACAGTCACACATGACTGAGCACGGAGCAGTGTATAATAAACCATGTCAGAACTCACCAGATTCACCGCAGCCTAACTCCAACAATTTCCATACCTTAAAAAAAAGGAAGAAAGACCAGTGTGTCCTCAACAAAGAAAATGAACAACCTTTCCAACTTTTAAGGAGTGTGCAATGAAATAACAGGCTGAGGATTACATAATTTGGAGGTCCAACAAAAGCCCTGCACTGGGCAGACATGGTTCATTATGAAAACATCTTTTTGGTGCAAGACCAGTTCTGACATGATTGATTACACTTCTCCGTGCTCAGTCATGTGTGACCGTAAATTGGATTTCGTGGTGTCATAAGAAAGAGGGCAACATTAGCTAATAGATGGTGTTTGCCAATTTCCAAAATATTTAGCCATCTCCACGAAATTAACAAATTAATATTGGTTTCCTTTTTTTGTAAACACCCTGTATAAATCGTGCATGGAAACATTTGTACAACAGCTGCAGTGGACGGCCGGTTTTAGTAAGGTTTTTGCGTGCACGGTTATGAATGGTTGCATGGTTGAATGGTTTATTGATCTCTACGACCCAAGAGGAGTATGAGAGCCAGTACAGGTTACAAAGTAATTAATATAAAGGTTATGAAGGTTAAGAAAATAAAGTACAAGTTAGCTTTATATAATACATTATCAATATGCAAGAATTAGTATAACCTTTTACATTAAACAATAACTCAATTTAACAGTGTTTGGGTTAGTCCAGTAAAACCTCTTTATATAAGTGCGTCTGTCTTCGTGAAGTGCATTACAAACAAGAGTATAGTGGAATTCATCACAATTGGCTTCAATATTAAACGGGCATACTGTGATATTAACAGGTGATTGGGAAGGTAAATAGCGGACTTCAGATGATGGAAGGTGGTGGTTTCCACAACGAAAACGAGCTATCTACTAGAATTATTTAATTTGACAAGGTACTTCTCAGAATCTAAGTTAGTTTTAATAAGTTTATAAAAGGTACATAGTCTGTTATTTGAAATGTCACAGTCCAAGTGCTATTTAGCTATATCCTGTAGTCTACGATCAAAGTCTTTATAGTCTATTTTTAGAAGAAAAAACACTTATTTCAGTTTGATTCCATAAAACAGAAAATCCAGTATCATCTAACAAGGATTTAAAGGAGTGTGACCAGATCACTTTTTTTTACCCATAACTCCCCGGTACTTACCTTATGGGTCATGAGATTTTTATATCATAACATCCGTTATATTTGTCTGATTACGAAACTGAAACTCCCGCGCTTCTAGGCCGCATATTTCCGAGGATATCGTCGAAAATCCACCGATTATTTGTAAACTAATTTTCCAGTATCAACGTTTATCCGCTGAAAGCATACTCGATAGTTTTGTTCAATTTTTTACTGGAAATTCAGATGTTTTCGGGTTTTTGGGACATGGGAGGTGTGTATGGGACTTACTTGATAATATTGGTAAGTTACATCGAAAACTATTTTCCAGAAACTCTGGTCACGCTCCTTTAACACACCCGGTCCATTTAGAATGTACAATATTTTGGTCAAAAAGTGCTCTCATAAGACGATACACAGTGTTAGAAAGACTATTAGGACGGGTAGATATCACGGCTATACTATAGTAAGTTATAAATACCGAATACAAGATTGGAAAACTTGAACAAGATATGGGAAAAACGGGAACCACAGCATATTAGACCGCTGCCTTTAAATTTCAGCCGTACAAATGCAGTACGTAATACTTTAGAAAACCATAAAACCAAATCACATTTAGTTGGCAATTTAGGGTACCATTTTACGTGGGAAAAAAATTATGGTGTTTGTTATATTGCTATCAACACTTTCAGTCTGCTTTTTTATGTCAACTCGTGAAGTAGAATTTAGGGAAACCGCAAATGATGTATTAGCTGCATTTGCTTTAAAACATTTACATTGCGTTATCTCTTGTGTTCTATCATGTTATTCTGTTTAATTTTCCTGTTTTATTTTACCTTCTTTGACCACGTTCTTGTACTTTGGTTTAATTTGCTAACCTGGGGCACTAGTGTGCCATTAAATAACTATGCATTTAGATGTCAGTGTTTATTTAGTTGTTTTTGTTTTAATTTCCATCATGTCTACGCTATGTGAATCGCCTGTAGATTAATTGCAAACGCAAGGTTCAATATTTGTGGTACATACTCACCGAGGGTATGTACAGCGTCCAGTTAAACAGCTTAACCTGTCTATTAGTAACCCCAAATTAAACATATTTTTAGCCAATCTGTGAAAAAATTTTAAAGAAGCTGATTTCAACTGATTTTGGTAGGTGTGGGTGTGAACATTTACCAAAAAAAAGTGAGCTGGGATTGGGGGTGGGGAAATTGCGTTTTCGGGGGTCAAAGGTCATTGACCCCAAATTTTGCTCAAAGTATATCGTGTTTGGTCTCAAATTAAAGGAAATTTAATTTCAAACACTGAAAGTGATATTAATTTTACCATTTAATACTTCTGTAAAATGTTAAGCGTGATTGAAGATGTGGGCCTAGTGTTGGTGATCAATTCTCGTATGGCACCATGAAAAAAAGCGACTTCGGCTCTATTTGAGAAGCACTGGTACTAGTCAGGAAATATTGCCGAAATCTGGGAACTAAATCCTTACCAAATTATTTCTTCACCAAATTGTTGTACCAAAGAGTTCTACACAGTGGTACATGAGTTATGTCTTTTAATTTAGTAAGTAGGTCAATTTTAAAGGGAGTTTGGCTAAATTTGGTAATCCTCGCCATCAAACAAAAATGTACACGTACGTGCACCCTCTCTAGAAATGACTAAACAAAATTTTTATAGTAGGTTTGCATCTGTACTTCATTTTAAGACATGTTAACATGAGATTAGCTGAGACTCACTAGTTGATTTTGGATGTTACATGAACCCTCAAGCCCAAGACTTGACGTCCATTTTAGGGTTAGGGGAAATTCAAATATCCATTGTTCCGTAAAAAATTGTCGTAGAGATACAAGTTACCACTCAAAATGTAGGTCTTGGTGAGTTCTACACAGTGGTACATGAGTTATGTCTTTTAATTTAGTAAGGAGGTCAACAGAGGTCAAAAGGTCAATTTTAAATGGAGTTTCGCTAAATTTGATAATCCTCGCCATCAAACAAAACTGTACGTGTAAATTAATAAAGTTTTACTATAACATGATATTATTCTGTCTCAACGTATTTTATTCGCCATATAAATACAGGTTAATTTGATTATATTGGTAGAAAGGCTTTCTGCCACAACGTGGGAAATATGTGGGTCAATATAGCACCAAAATACTCCAACATAAAAAAAACCCTTACAGGCATGGAAGGGAATGACTTCTCTAATATAACTGCTGATGTCAGATATAGCTAATTTTATTATTCATTAATGTGTATAACTGTGGCAAGACTGGCTGCACCAGTCACCATATGAGCCGCTGAGGCAGGGTGGGCCACCCTGCCAGAATTGCCTCCCTGACAACCTGCACTTCTAGGGCTGTTTTTGAGACATGGGGTTCAAAAAGTCTGGTCAGGCCCATGCATGTTTAATCAGGATAAAAAACCTAACAAACTTGGCCATCTCGGTTCAGCCCGAAGCCATCCCGGTTCAGCCCGAAGCCATCTAAGCCAAGCTCAATGCCCTCCCAGTTATGCCCAAACACCAAAACCCCAGCCCGAAGCCATCCCGGCCCACCCCGAAGTCATCCAGCCCCAGCCCAATGCCCTCCCAGCAAAAACCTGAAGTCCAAAAGCCCAGCCTAAAGCCCAAAAGCCCAGCACGAAGCAACCCCGGCCCAGCCCAAAGCTACCCTGGCTCGGCCCAAAGCCCTCAGGCCAAGTCTGAAGGCCACCCTAGTCCAGCCTGAAGCTGTGGGATGACTTCGGGCTGGGCCAGGATGGCTTTGGGCTGAACTTAACTGGGATGGCTTCGGGCAGAGCTGAGAATTAAGGCTTTGGACAAGGTTGGGAGGGTTCCGGGCTGCACTGGGAAGTCTTTACGTTGGGTCAGGGTGCAGTGGCTTTGGGCTGGGCCTGGGGTGGCTTTAGGCTGGGCCGGAATGGCTTCGGGCTGGGCTCGGGGTATCTTCGGTTTGGGCTGGGATTGATTTAGGCTGGACCGGGATGGCTTCGGGCTGGGCTGGGATGGCATATGGCTGGGGTTTTGGGGTTTAGGCTGAGCTGGGAGGGCATTAGACTTGGCTGAGATGGCTTTGGGCTTGGCTGGAATGGCTTCAGGTTGGGCCGGGATGGCTTTAGACTGGGCCGGGATGGCTTCGGGCCGAGGTTTTGTGGTTTTTGGCTGAGCTGGGAGGGCATTGGGCTTGGCTAAGATGGCTTCAGGTTGGGCCGGGATGGCTTCAGACTGGGCCGGGATGGCTTCAGACTGGCCCGGGATGGCTTCGGGCTGGCCCGGGATGGCTTCGGGCCGGCTGGGCTGGCATGGTTTCGGGCTAGACAGGGATGGCTTAGAGCTGGGCTGGGATGGCTTAGAGCTGGGGTTTGGGGGCTTGAGCTAAGCTGGGAGGGCATTGGGCTTGGCTGAGATGTCTTCGTGCTGGGCCAGGATGGCTTCAGGTTGGGCCGGGATTTAGGTGACAAAAATCCCTACCCTCGGGTGCAAAACATGCGCAAAAATGCACAGATAATGGGCCAAATGCCCCACCCTGGGGCATGAAAAATGTGACCAAACCCCCACCTATGAGGTGGGGTAGTGCGGGGGGAGGGGTGGGGGAAACAATTGATAGGTGCATTACTGTAAGTTTTGAGCTGTAATTTGTATTTCTTAGTGCATATTTGTACTTTACGTGCACTGAACTGTTCGACAGCAGCCTCAGAATAATGTGGTATATCTTCAAAGATACATATTCATGTGTCATGATAGAGTTCAAAGGTTTCCTAAATTGTGAATAGCGGGAAATACCCTGTTAACCAGCGCCACATCATCAATCACGCTTAACTTTTTACAGACGTATTAAATGATGAAATGAATATCACTTTCAGTGTTTAAAATTAAATTTCCTTTCATTTGAGACCAAACACGATATACTTTGAGCAAAATTTGGGGTCAATGACCTTTGACCCCCGAAAACGCAATTTCCCCACCCCCTATCCCAGCTCACTTTTTTTTGGTAAATGTTGACACCCACACCTACCAAAATCAGTTGAAATCAGCTTCTTTAAAATTTTTTCACAGATGAACCTTACTTTAGGGATACTATATCCGATTGCCGGTGGTAGCTACGCACGCGTTTCGGGTTACAGTGTTGGAGTTAAAATGTTTACTTCATCCAATAAAAAGAATGTGTGATTGTGTACGCTGTAAAACAATTTCTAAAATGTTTACAGTAATTTACTGGCAGCTGAGTTGCCAGTAATTTACTGTAAAAGAAAATTACAGTAAATTACTGGCAACTCAGCTGCCAGTAATTTACTGTAAAATTTACAGTATACACCAATCCGGTAACTAAGATCTCCTCCCTGCATATCCGCCATAGCTGGGGGGCGTCCAGTGCATGGGCTGTGCGTTTTGTGTTGCTGTTAGAACGAAAAGCGCTCATCCATTACATGCACGAACGAGCCTCCTTTGCGTACACGCGACGCGCCCGCCTTTGCGTACACGCGACGCGCCCGCCTTCGCGCGCACACAACCCTACAAAGACGCGCAACTTGTTCGAAGTAAACAAATGCAGCTTCAGCAACAACAAAAACATACAGTTCATTCAGTGGAAGCCCCCCAGCTATGGCGGATGTACAGGGAAGAAGACCTTATTACCGGATTGGTGTATAGGGCTTGGGAATCGACGTCACGACACCATTATTGACGTCATTCTCGGCCGCCATTCAAGGTAGTGAATGGTTGCTATGCGAACTGGCGTGCAGCCTCGTCAACTTTAGATGCGTGCGGCGCCCGCGCGATTCCATGATCACGCAAACAACGACCTAGTAGTTGAATTCGACATGTCGCGGCGCGGCGCATGCATCCTGCACGCGTGGGAACAAAACAAGCTGAACGTATCGTTAAACTGTAGTGCAAAGTGCACAAAAATAAAACTAGTGCTCAACTTACGAGGGTGGACCAATTGTGTTGCCTACTAGGCCTTCGTCAGGGTGGTTGTGGGTCTTTGCACTACAGTTTAACAGTGATACGCAGCTCCCATTGCTGAACGTACTCGCGCATGTTACTGGCAACAAACATGGCGCAAACCACTGCATTGTGACGTTGCATGACATCACATTCCCAAGCCCTATACACCAATCCGAGCTGCAAAGTCATGGTCCATGTACGTCCGCCATAGCTGGGGGCCATCCAGTGCCATGAACTGTGGGTTTTGTGTTGTTGATATGCTGTTACATTATGTTGTCACTTCGAACAATTTTGCGCGTTTATTTGCTTGCGAAGCCTGTGTACGCGTACACGCGTTGTGCGCTGTTCGATTTAACAACAAGACAAAGCGCCCAGTCCATGGCAGTGGATGGCCCCCAGCTATGGCGGACTTGCAGGGAAGGAGTCCTTAGCAACCGGATTCGTGTATAGCTAATTAATTACTGAAGAATCACCTGCAAGGTAAATTGCTCTGATTTTCACATGAACACTGAGAGAAAGTACTGTAAAACGTCAACCGTTTTTTATGCCTTACTTTTGGAAGATTTTATATGTAGGCCAAACTGATTTTACAGATGTATCAATGCTTCAGAAAACCTTGAAAATCTATATATGGATTTTGTGAAGAGAACCACCTTCGGTTGTCAATTTCCAGCATGAAATACCATTTTGAACGGAAACAGATTCATGTGGTTTTTGTTACCATTGCTATCAAAACTTTGAGTAAGGTTGTTCTTGTCAACTCATGAAAAACAAAATTGGGTCGTTGCAAATGATACAATGGGCTTTTACGTTCCAGGTTCCCAACTTTGGTACAGAGGGTTACACTTGGGTATTCAACTTCACAGTTAAAGGCACAGGCTCGTCAGCAATGCGCGCCCGCCAAATGTGTGCCTTGCAATACGCAGCTCCATAGCAAAGGCATGAAGCTGCGTGTTTCGAGTACGAATTTGGCGGGCGCGCATTGCTGACGAGCCTGTGCCTTTAATTGGCAATTTCTCGTAATTGGCTCTTCACTAAATGTTGAAAATTAAAAACAAAAGTATCGAAATTGTAATCAACAATTTCAAGCTGTTTAATGCAATGATTCCGCCCGAGTTTTTGAAGGATTAACAGTAGGTTTGGCCAGTCTTAAACATACGTTTAAAACCGGCTATAGGGTCCTGGAGGCGCTGATAATGGCCGAGTAATGTGCGAGGTAGTCCAGGTACCGCACAGACTTTCGCGCCGGTTATTGTGGACCAGCGTGCACTGATTTGCCAGGTATAGTCGCGACTCTAAAAACAGATTGGTTGAATTCAACCAATTGGTTGGTAGATATGTGTCCAACCAATATATTGGTTAAAATAACCAATCATATTGGTTAAAATGACCAATCCACATTGGTTAACCAATATAGATTGGTCATTTTAAACAATGTGATTGGTTAAAATAACCAATATGGTTGGTTATTTTAACCAATATATTGGTTGGACACATATCTACCAACCAATTGGTTGAATTCAACCAATCTGTGTTTAGAGTAGCATCTGCATGGTGCTCGACACACACGCATATGAGCGCCATAGCGTAAAAGCGGGAGTCTTGGATTTATGCAAATCTATGACGCAACTGGTCTATTCCCAGAGGCTTGCCGTTTGTAATTAGGGATCAGCGAAGCGTTTCTATAATAAAGCAACCTCCTCCGTGACGTCTTCCCCCACTGTTACGGATCAGTTGAAAGGCTGCATCAGAATTACTGTCTTTGGCTGTTGCTATGCTGTTGCTACGGGCAGGCAACGGCAGTGCTTAACAGCATAGCGACAGCCATAGTCATAGTCAAAGCCAGTAATTCGGATGCAGCCAAAGTCGGGTCTCTTGGTGGCGCTCAAGGCCATTCTAGACAATGTGGACCGCTTGGTGGCGCTGTAGGTCACTTTTCGGTTTGGTGACATAGAGCGAACTATAGACCACCAGCCCCTATATAACTCTATGGTGTAATTGTACACATAAATAACTCACGCGAGTGTAATGCGGACGTACCATCCAGAACACATCACCTAATGTGCAAGTTGACATCAGTTATAAAGAGCTACTGCAGCCTGAGGTAAAATGACTTTTATTGTGATGATATGTTCAAATATCCAGTCCAATTCAAAGAGATTTCCTTCAGTTTCGAAGGGCTTTCAATGGTTGGTATACGGTGTAACGACTTGTGTGTATATGTACGTGTGTATTTCTGTATTTAAATGGGACGTTGCCCAAGTGCAACTTCGCCTAAACACCACTTCGCCCAAAAGCCACTTTGCCCAAAAACCACTTCGCCCAAACACCTACTTCGCCCAAATGCCACTTCGCCCTAAAACCACTTCGCCCAAACACCACTTCGCCCAAAAGCCACTTCGCCCAAAAACCACTTCGCCCAAATGCCACTTCGTCCTAAAACCACTTCGTGCACAGGCTGTGGTTCAGGGCGAAGTGGTTTTTGGGCAAAGTGATAACGACGCAGTTTTTGACTGTTGTCTCAAAAGTTAGACGAATTACGGAGCTGACTTTTACCCAGATTGGTTTCAATCATGCATAACTTCAATCACACAGGGAGATAAAACTATTCGTAACGGTTTACCAATCAAACTTTAAACAGGGTCTTATGCAAGATTTAGCACCGCTAATTATTTTTGATTATATGCAATTATTTTCCTTAAGCCATGTAAGTACTGTATTCGCTTTCATATTTCTCAATAACACGGCCAATTTAGTTTCAGGTTGGTGTCGATGTCGCAATCGACCTTGCGCGCAGCGGCCATGACAGGGGGCAGGTTTTCATATTTAAATGGTGTGACAGAATATCCACAAAGTGCCTAATCGTACATGACGCACGGTGACAATGTGACTGCCCCCTTTCATGGCCGCCCATGCAAACAGTCTGTTAATTGAGATGTGTTCGAGAGACGTTTACTGTTTGGAGATCGAAGCCGATAAAACAAAATAAAACAAAAATGTGTTTTCTTTGCTCTTAAAAACATTTAATAGTCACCCACCGAAACAAACATGAACATTGACAATTTCTCAGTTGATATAATAATAATAAGATTTGTAATGCGCACATATCCACCCTGCTGGGTGTTCAAGGCGCAGAGACACACAAAAACAAACAAAGTAATATTAAACATGAAAGAAACAATCAAAAATGAAAGGAACAACCAAATTAGTCCTTGAAAACCTGAGACATGAGATAAGCTTTTAGAAGTGATTTGAATTTTGTTGTACAGATACAAGATCTAAGATTAAGCGGTAGAGAGTTCCAGATGTGTGGTGCGGCTGCAGAAAAACTTCTGTCACCCCACGAGTGTCGAGACTTGGATTCCTTGAGGAGAAGCATGTTGCTGGATCGTAGGTTCCTTGGCGGAGTGTAAACTTGAAGAAGTTCTGAGATGTAATGGGGAGCCTTGCCGTTGAGTGCTTTGTGGACAATTAGCATAAGCTTGATTTCCCTGCACGTTTTATGTATGCGCCATAGAGTTTTTCATTGAATGAGTTAAAGTAAGCCGGTCTGTTTCGGTAACGAAGGGGTTTCGTGCATGGGCTTTTGGCCGGCACGCAGCCAAATTATTTGCAACAGTAGGCATAACTATGAGCGTTTGAATTGTCTTCGTACCAGACGTAACCATATTCAATACCGAAGCCGACCGCATACGCCTTCGTTACATAACCACACCTGTTTGAGTTCACAGTTTCTTTCGAACAATTTATAAGGACGGCGCGTTTTCCCTTCTCGGCAACCATACCCCAATACTCGCAGCGGTAACCGGCCTCGAAAAGATCCAACAACTCGTTAATAGAGCAGAGATGTGCACCTATGTCACCACAAGCTGCGTTGGCCTTTGAAGGGTCAGACGTGGGATACCCCATCGAAGAGATGCAGGCTGTTTGAGCTGAGTGACAAAAAGTACATAGTATGTGAGAATTTAAATTCACATCGTTTAATTCATGCATTGTGTTTAAAAAAATGCTTCGTGCGGAGCGCGCCCAGTGTGAACTTACTTTTCTTTCCTTGATAAAACTGGGGGCATGTACGACAGGCAACAGACGTGACGAATGCGCACACCAACACAAACACGACGAGGAAACGTGGAGACATCTTTATTCAGAGAATGGGGGAAAAATAAAGTACCAACAAATTAGTGGTATTCTTCTGGTTCACTTTTGCTATTAACTAAACGTTATTCCTATATCCAGAATAGGCCTACTACTGCAGACTATAGGTAGGCCTATTTTTAATAGCATTAGACTATATGCCTGCGCCTACAAAAAGCCTAGGGGCTTTTCCCAAATATCGGCTCCGTCTCCGTCTCCATAGGGTTTACATGGAGCCGGAGCCCGAGCCTGAGCCCAAGTCGAGATTTGGAAAAGGCCCATGTTTTCATATTTATAATCGTCACACGCACACTAGACGCAAACAACTGCAACGCAAACACTGACGGAAACATGTCGGCAAAGTTGAACTTGGTTCAACTTTGCCCACTGTCTGCGTTACTATAATTTGCAGTACTCTCTGCATTTGTTATACGTCTATATGGAAACCGGGCTTAAATGCAGTATACATGATTGGTATCTCGAAAATCAGAAATGTTCACAGATTTACGCCTAACTTACACAGTATGAACATTGTGTAAGTTATAAAATGTGGAAATCTGTGAACATTTCTGAGTTTCGAGACAGTGTTGTAACTTTAAAACTAGATTTGAAAACAAAATGCAAACACCGACAGCTAGTTTATTGTTTAATTTATTTCATACCTTGATTTGTATGAATGGTGACCAGCAATCACTCAGCAACTAAACAAGTCAAACAAACTCCGCTGGAGAATGTAATCGTTGTGGGAAAGGCACCAGTTGTACCAGGTTATATACCACTTTGGTGTGTGTGTATGTATGTGTACTGTGTGTATGAGCTCACCAAATAGAACGATCCATGAGTAAGCTCCGCCCATTTTGGAATTGACCAATCACAGCCTCAGGTTGAGATAACCAAAAAGTGGAACTCCATTTAGTAAACCGTACACGGAGAAACAAACGTTTCTGTCTAAACTTACGTCACTGTGAAATCATTGAGTCAATACGCAAAGGATTTAACAATGCCTATACTTGTATTGGTACGTCATCCGTCATAAAGGCTACAATACATGGCAATACAAACGCATATACAGGGTGCATGTTTGGGCATGTGATCAGATGGAAGGGAAGCCTTGCAAATATCATGCTGCAAGGAGGCACAGATGGTTCCAGGAAGAGAGGAAGACCTGTTAGGACGTGGTTAAATAACATCAAAGACTGGACTGGCCTCAATTTTCAGCAGCTCATCAGAACAGCTGAAGACAGAGAGCTTTGGAGATCTTGTGTTTCAAGAGCCATCAGCATGTCGCCCCAACGGCCTCTAAGCTATGGGACATAGATAGATAGATAGATACAGGGTGCTTTCGTAACTCACGCACCGAACTGACAAAGTATAGTGTCAGCGCCCTCTTGTGGGCGCTGACACTGATATTAAAGGTACTTGCATATAACTTTAGATTTCCCCTGACTACAGCTTCTGTCTAAACTTACGTCACTGTGAAATCATTGAGTCAATACGCAAAGGATTTAACAATGCCTATAATAGAGAGAAATCATTCTGCACGCGTTTAAGAGTTCAGTATGTCCTCCGTGTAGGAAGCGGAGGTCTTAGCATGCACGTAATGGTCGATGAAGACTGAACGAGTTTTCCACCGTCCTGCTTTCATAACTTCCTCAGGGTCCTTGTGGGATCCTGTGGCCACTGTGGCGCCCGTGGGACGGAAACACTTTGCAGAATAGCCGTGCTTGCGGAGGCCAGCAAGATTAATGGCCTCATTAAGTACACTGGCGATCGTAGATGCATCGAGTGGCCTATATGGCTTTGTCAATGTTATGAACACAGGTTGGTTCTGTAGCGGCCGATCGCACTGTGTTCGAGCGACATATGTTCTGAGGGTCTCGCATGGGTCAACTTTCTTGTTTTGCGCAGGGGGAAGGTGAACCTGAAATCCCATTCTCGAAGTGTCATTTTTAATCCCGAAGAACTGCAGCAATAAACCACCATCTTGCAAATACTCAATGTGGTTCACGGAGAAGACCGTCTGCTTGGTCTCCAAAGAATCACTGTCAAGTTGCACACTCCTGGGTGCAATGTCGGACGGGCGCAGCATTAGCGTAAGAGCTAGCAGCGTTATGGCCTTTAGGCGAAGCCGTTTAATTGGAAGACAGTTATTGTCTTCCCAAGAGTTAAATAAGTCAAAAAATTGCTTCACTGGCATGACCTTTGTCCTTTCCATTGGTCTCTTGGTGCACGACTTCACCAAGGAGTCTTTCAGGCTGTAAATGTCCTTTGACTGAGTCAAATCGGGTAGAGACTGGGCCCTATACAAACAACTAATTGCGGCCAGAGCGGACTTGAGGACGGACTCTGGTCTTTCACTGCCCTTTGCCAATGAGCAAAGAAAGTTTGCAATGTGAGCATGCCCTGTTGGGGGGTATGGCAGGCAGTTTTCACAACAAAACGTCTGTAGTTTGGTGAGCAGTCTGTCATACAGTTGCAGTGTGGAAGGGGCCCAATAAAGGGGAAAACTGGCCGCAGCTAGGTCACACCATCCTTCTGAGCGCAGTTTGTCTGTCCACAAATTCGCCAGGCGTAAACTCTCCATCTTGGGTTTCGCCATGGTTCTGTGGTGGCAGTTGGATGGTAGAAGGTTCGCGCTCTTTTTGGGAGAGGTATTGGAGGGCACAAACTCATTTTCCGCAACCTTTGAAACCAATGTTGCTGCGGCCACCAAGGTGCGATCAGGGTGGCGGGTGCGTTGCATTGTTCCAGCTTGTCCAGTACGCGTGCATGGTATTAAGCGCCATGGTGGATTGCAAAAACTGTTTGTGCCTTTCCAGTCCTGTGCCAAAGCGTCCACTCCCGAGGTCAAAGGATCGTGACGAAAGGAGTTGTATACCGGCAGTTGCGCGTTTGTCATCGTCGCAAACCTGTCCACATGATGCGGCCCCCAACACTCTGTCGAGAAATCGAAACAACTGGGGGTGCAGTTGCCATTCGTAAGCAGCTGAAAGTCGCGACAGTCTGTCGGCCTGCCATGCAATTCAAAATTCCGGCGAAATGACGTGCAGTCAGTTTTATACCTGACTCGTGAGCCTCTATCCAGATGGCTGTCATAAGTTCGGTGAGGTCCGGAGACGGCCCTCCCAGATGGTTTATATAGGCCACCGTAGTTCCGATAGGATTTGCACGTTTTTGTTCTGCAGTAAGTGTCGAAAGGACTTTATCGCACAAAGAACTGCCATCAGCTCGCGATAGTTTATGTGCCATCCTAACGACGTAAGCGTCCCAAGCACGACGTAAGCTGCGCCTGCAACTGATATATCCCGACGAGGAGATTGTTGCAGTATTTGACAGATACAGATAGTGTCAGCGCCCTCTTGTGGGCGCTGACACTGATATTAAAGGTACTTGCATATAACTTTAGATTTCCCCTGACTACAGATTACTAATAGATCTTTAGAATATTCGAACTACATATGGGATTATAACATTATATTTTTGGCGGTCGTAGACTTCATGCATGTAAGTATTGCATGCACGACATAATTTTTAAAGTATTAAAGCAACTTGAAAAGATAATTGTACTATAATCCCAGTCTGCCAGTATATAGTTCGTCTCCTCCAAATGCAAAATTAAAAATTTCATCATTTAACGGTCGACTTGACCTGACTCCCCGCGCACGCCGCATGTGTTGAGTACATGAAAACGGGTGCAGTACTAGTACTAGAGTTACGGCTAAGTTAGGCTGGATCCGAATTTGTGGCTTTGGCTGTGGCTGTTGCTATGCTGTTTCTAAGGACTTTCATTGTCCGCCCGTAGCAAAAGCATAGCAACAGCCATAGTCACAGCCAAAGCCACTAATTCGGATTCAGCCTTATACAACTATTTGGTGCAGTACTAGGTCAACTTGACCGTTGTACCAACTCGACCGTTGCAAGTTTCACTGCAGTCCGATTTGTTTTACTCGGCAATGTTTGCAGGCATGAAACTGGCCTCTTGGTGGCGCTATAGGCCATGCAAAGGCACAGCGCGCGTAAAGGAGACAGCATATAGCATAGCTCGTTTTGCAGGTACGTTCGTTCATGGAGCCAGGGTTCGTTGTTGAATCCTGAGTGTAAAACATGCAATGACATTTTAATTTAACGACGTGTATGAGCACAGAGAAAAGCTTGTTTCAATTTTGGTAATGGTAAAAACTGTATTTTGTTCGTATACATTGAACAGAGATTTTAAGGAAATTGCCTAATGGAATCATCAACACGACAGATGTACACATGGTGTCATACATGTAATTTTAAGGGGTGTCGGACGCTTCGCCCTATTGTCAGTTCGCCCCATGTCAGTTCGCCCCATTGCCACTTCGCCCCGTGACCCTGCACCACTTCGCCCCACTGCCGCTTCGCCCCACCTATGCTATTTATCCGGCAGTCGGTCAATATATAGGGGAAAGAGTCGGGAGCAGTCGGGAACTGTCGGTGAAATACGTAGTCAGAAACGTCAAGGAAATTAATAATTGTTTTTAAAAAATAAGCGCAAGTTTTTTGTTTACTTCCAAATCAAATTTAGGCCTAGTCTTTTGTTAAAACGTGAAAATATGGAGATATTTTATTAAAAGAAAATAGAAAATCAAAGTTTCGTTTTTAAACTAAATGTAATAGAACTTCTCCGTAGCGGCCATGACAGATGACAGGTTTTCATCCACAATGTGCCTACTCGTACATGACGCACTGACAATGTGACTGCCCTCTATCGTGGCCGCTACGCACTAGGTCTATAGTTTATTTTTAAAAATAATTTCTTTAGAAGTTTAATTTCTGAAAAGTTTGATTTTTAGAAATCAAAAAGTAACAAAGTCTAAGTAGGCTCCTAAGGGTTAATTTTTAAAGTTTAATTTGAAAAGGTTAAATTAATAAACATAAAAATAATTTTCACAATTAGGCCTAGCTTATAAATTTTAAAAAATTAAAGTGTTAAAGTAAGTTTAACTCTTCTTGCTAAGTTATCGACTGACTGCCGGCTAAATAACATAGTTGGGGCGAAGTTGAAATGGGGCGAAGTGACTGTAAAGCATTTTAAGATATACTTCCACTTGCATTTTTGTCGCGAATGTTGCTTTTCTGTAGAAAAATCAAATTTTCTCCTTGCCTTCAGTTTAATGCACAAGATAAATATACACACGCGCAAGCAGCGCCCTCTGCTGTTGCGCTTACGCACAGACAGCTCGCTGCGTCATTTTGTGCATTGCTATACTTTTATATGCAATAATTTTATCATTTACTTATCTCAGAAATGCAACATTTGCGACAGAAGTGCAAGTGGGAAGTATATCTTAGAATTTAATGATCTGTTGATTCCAGTCATGCCAGGAGGTAATTTCCTTCAAATATTTGTATACAGCTGTTGGGGGCCGTCCATAAAGTACGTACGCATGAAATGCCGACTTTTTAGACCCTCCCTCCCCCGGCCCCTGTACGCACGGCGTACGAAGTGGCTCCAACCGCCCCTCACCCCCTATACGCATACGCATATATATACCTTAGCATTGGTATGCATTGGTAAATGGTTCAGTACTACATGTACCGGTATATAGTGTTACATACTACTAGTACGATTCGCATGTCGCCTCAAGTCTTAATTACATGAGATTTCTTTTGCATTGTGTTTTTTTTTTCACATAAAATGACATCAAGTAATTTAACTGCAGATTTAATGAGAAAACCTAAATTGAGGAGTGAGAAAGATGTGTGGCCTGTCTAATATGTTTTGTACATAAGGTCTGAAGCATTGGCTTGGACCCCCTCCCCCTGTACGCATGGTGTATGCAATGTCAACCCCTCCCCCCCACCCCCACTCCGTGCGTACGTACTTTATGGACGGCCCCTTCTGTAAATATTTCAATGTCCTAACTTAATCACCAAAACAAAATCAAATTTTGATTAAACTGAAAATTTGGATATCTTTTGTTGCTCCGTTTAAAACAAATTTCACTCTTAAACTAACCACAATGGTGATGAAATGGACTTACCTGTATCCTTGACAGTATACCTACCTAAGTTTCGATGGATTCCGAATTTCTACCAGACGGCCGTCTCTTAGACATCGTAGACGACGCCTGGCGGAAGGACAAGCTACCCCACGATGAGATTGCTGTTCCTCAGGTTGGTCGTATAGGCCCGCTTCAAACGCCGAACTTCTGCCGTGTCTAATTCAATATATTGGAGTCGGCAGAGATTCGGCAGTCTTGTCAGCGTTCGATCAGAGATACAGACACGTACGGTAGTTGCCATAGATAATTATGATGCTGAATGCAAATTCAATGAAAAAACATTCAAAAGGGTGTTTTGGGTTTCCAGGGCAACTTTTGTACATCATCTCTCACATCGAATTACATGATTTAGAACGAAACACTGTCACAGAAATCCTCATATCTCCCAGGCATAGATTGGGATTTTGTCTCTACAGACTTGCTAGAGGAGATTATAATTACACTATTGCAGAAGTGACCGGTGTTGGTGCACCATCTCAACAATATTTACATACAGTGTGTGAATCCATCATCAGAAACATGTGGCACATGTCGGAACCAACTAGTAAAACAAAATTCCATTTGGTTTTAACTTTGCAATCAAACGGCTGTAGTAGGCGCATGCGCATTTTAAAACTGCAATTCTCATTTGGGACGTACCAATTGAATTAGACACGGCAAAAATATTGCCCTCTATTGCCCTTAAAAGCAGCAAGACCTGTCGAACTGTCGGCAGACGAGCGGCAGTTGCTTCAGACGCCGAACTTCTGCCGTGTCTAATTCAAATTTGTTGCCATTATTTGCAAATGGATTGCGCCTTTAAGGGCCCATTATATTATTTGCAGATGAAACGGTAGACTGGCATCCCATCCAGGGAGAGTAGCAAACTGCTCCTAGTTATGCTATGGAAACCAACAACCTGTTGGGGGAACCCAACTTAATGCTCGGGGTAAAACTGTGATGGACTGGCATCCCATCCAGGGGGAGTAGCAATGCTCCTAGTCACTTCATGCCGTGGAAACTAACAACCTGTTGGGAAACCCAACTGATTGCTGGGGGTAGACCTGTGATGGACTGGCATCCCATCCAGGGGAGTAGCGATGTTCGTTGTCACTCCATGCCATGAAAACCAACAACCTGTTGGGGGAAACCCAATACTGCTAGTGGTAAACCTGTGATGGACTAGCATCCCATCCAGGAGGAGTAGCAATGCCCCTAGTCACGTGCCATGGCAACTAACAACCTGTTAGGGAAACCCAACTAACTGCTTGTGGTAAACCTGTGATGGACTAGCATCCCATCCAGGAGGAGTAGCAATGCCCCTAGTCACCCCATGCCATGGCAACTGTAACAACCTGTTAGGGAAACCCAACTAACTGCTTGTGGTAAACCTGTGATGGACTAGCATCCCGTCTGGGAGAGTGGCAATGCTCCTAGTCACTCCGTGCCATGGAAACTAACAACCTGTTGGGCAAACCCAACTAACTGCTAGTGGTAAACCTGTGATGGACTGGCATCCCATCCAGTGAGAGTAGCAATGCTCCTAGTCACTCCATGAGGGAAACTAACAACCGTTGGGGAAACCCTAAAGGGGGGTAAACCTGTGATGGACTGGCATCCCATCCAGGAGTAGTAGCAACACTCCTAGTCAGTCCATGCATTGGAAACTAACAACCTGTTGGGAAAACTCAACTAACTGCTGGGGTTAAACCTGTGTTGAACTGTCATCCCATTCAGGGGGAGTAGCAATGCTCCTAGTCACTCCGTGCCATGGAAACCAAGGATGAGTACCAACCGTATGAGTCAGCTTGGCTCGTCTAAGAACCTCACCTTATTTGCTTGTCTATTCTCTTTAGCTTGAACTGCCCGATGCCTTTGCCGATGACGCAGCATCGGCAGAAACAATCAGAGAACAAGAACAGAAGTGGACGGACATGGCACTACAAAATCTCCAAGAACTTCGGGGAACAACGCATGCATCATGACAGTACATGCCACTGTAAGCAACCTTTCTGATTTCTGCAGCAATTTGTGGTTTTGTTTTCGACTGCTGGCAAACATTGGTAATTAAATCGTACATGAAATTCGGAGGAACGTCCATTTATAAGTTAATAGTTTGAAAGGGGAATTTACCGAAAACTTGTCTATAGTGGCCACTATAAAGAGGTGGCCTCTTTATAGAGGTTTCTTAAGCATTATACACATGGCATTTGGAACCACTATGCAGGTGGCCTGTTTATCAAGGTGGCCTTGATAGCAGGTTTTACTGTATAAGTCAATAGTTTAAAGGGGGAATCAGAGTTTGTACTGTTCGAAGATACACCAGGCCGGAGCCACAGCCGAAGACGGTGGTTTTGAAAACAGCCAATATGTCGGAGCTGAACTACAGAGGGTGCTGTTCACCGCGCAAAGATTCACATAATCCGACAGTTGTTCGCATATTTTGAAGGTAAACTTACGATGAACAATTGTCCTTAATTTTCAACAGGGGTGGAATTTTCTTATTTTTTATTCGGAATTTGTCTCTAGTAATCGAGGATCAATACAATACCTTTTTATTCTCGTGAAAAGCGGAAAAATAAACTCTGATTTCCCCCTGTAAACCGCCGCTTGCTAAATCAAGCTAAACCAAACATGGCGACTGTGAATGATTTTCTACCAAACAATATTTTATCGGTCGTCAAGAGTAGTCCATCCAAAATGTCCATGATTCTAAATCTAATTTCACAGCGTGATATGTTGACAGTTACGCCTAGCGTACATCGACATTGCAACTGGAAGCAACTCAACTGATCAGTTAAGCACTGTCAATGTGTGCATAGCACGCTCATCGACAGCAACTGATCAGTTGCGCAACTAGCGGCAACTGAGAACATCCAGTTTTCAGAGCGCGCACATCGACACGGCAACTCGGTAAAGCCTAAAGTACATTGACCTTGCAACTGGAAACAACTGTTGCTTGCAGTTGCTGTCGATGTGCGTGCACGTATTCATACGTACACGTGCAACTGACAGCAACTAGTTGCAACTACGCGTACATCGACGCAACTGGGTACAACTAGTTGCCAGAAAGTAGACCTTTTTGAGCAACTTATCAGTTGCTTCCAGTTGCTCCTACCGGGTAGTTGCTTCTACTTGCAATGTCGATGTACTTAATTAACACTCGATGTTCCAGCATAAAATCATGATTTTTTTCTATAAACATGGGCACTGAACTTTGCATGGTACATGTATGTGCGCGCATAGAGTACACTGTGTGGTAATTAGTTGTGAAAACACTAAAAATGCATGTAACATGTAGAGTATAGGGATGAGAATTTACAGTTAATTGTGTAATGCCAACAGTACACATTTTCCGATGAGTTTAGCACTTTTTCATCATTTAAAAGGAAAAATGTAGCGAAATGTAGCTGTAATCTTTCCACCCTCGAGGTGTTATGCGGTTACTAAATATACGATATTGTCTGGAAAAAAACTCCAGAAAACTCCTGTTTACTCAGAAAAATGGCTGTTCTGTAGAGTTTACTCAAAACGCAATCATTTTAGACCAAAATTGACCCACCTTTCCAACTGATCCATTAAAGGACGACTTGTAGTTGAGTCTAGATTCCACTAAAATATAAATGTAAATATTAATAAATGAACCACAAATTGACGATGTCATTGGATGAAATAACTGACGTGACTATTCAATCACAAAAGGCTACTTCAGGCGTGAAGGGAATTTATTTTATATTTGCCACTACATGTACATGCGCCAACTAAAACTGGATGGTGTGTATAAACATAGGTGGTGTGTATAAACATAGGTGGTGAGCAACAACATGCGTGCAACACATACACTAGAAGTCAGGAGAAACCATCCTGTTAATCCCCTTAGTGGCACACAATTATGCAAGGAGGGGGTTAAAACTATTTCAAAATTGGTTTCATATTTGTATTATTTTTTGTTTGTGGGTAATTACCAAAATTAGGGGTCCAAAATGTTTGGTGTCACACTATGAGCAACTAACAATGGAAATTGGGCACAAACTATTGTTATTAACAATGGTGTGTGCCAAATTTCCATTGTTAGTTGTTCATAGTGTCATGTGCATCAAATATCGCCACTCATGATCACAAATTCTTATTAATAGAATGTGGCCTGTGATTACAGGGGACAGCACCAATTTCTTGAATATTTTGTTCTGTGATTACTGAAAAATATTTGAAACAAAAGACCATAAAGGCTCATAATTTGTTCCATTATATTGAATAGGAATTTGGTGTCCCGGGTTACCTACACCAATGAAAATTAGCTGTAGAATGAGTTTGCATTAACCTTAGTGCCTTATCCACACACAAACGTTAAATTTAAGTGGTATTTATGGAAATAAAAATAAATATTTTCTACTGGAAAACCACTTTTAATCACTAAACACACTTAAAAATCTTTAAAAGCATGTCACACTTTTGGACCCCTAATTTTGGGAATTACCTCAGTATCTTTTCAAAATTTCTGAAACTTTGTAGATTTTGTTTTTCATGTCTTGTATGTGTAATTATCCAAATCAAATTACAAATCTCTGTTCTGAATGTTCTGTTATTCCGGTTTCTGTCTTTTTTGTTGGCATAACGTACTTCAATTCGTTTTGTATAAATTATTGTTGGTCGTTTGATATGCTTTGTGTCTGTTTCTTGTTGTGTGTTTATTTTGTTTCAGTTCGGAGTATACTGCCACAGTTTTCTTTTTACAAGAACACTTAAAGGCCCTATGTATCATTTGCAAGATAAAACTTTGTACAAATTCGTGGAATAAGAGTGTAACATATCTAAAGCCCGCCGCACACCTTTGAGATTTACCGGCCCATCGGACACCGGACCATCGGATCCAGAAAAATCAAACAAGTTTGATTTGCTCCGGTCTATGGCGTACGGTCAGACCGGCCCAAATTGTTTCAGCGCACACCTTTCCGGTATGTGCATGGTCCGATGATCCGATTATCCGGTAAATCGCAAAGGTGTGTGGCGGGCTTAAGGAAGAATGTTGGTAAACTAGCCTGAAGACATTAGCTACTGTAGAGGCATCAATGCTTCAGAAAATCTATATGGATTTTGTGAAGAAAACCACCTTTTCGGTTGTCAATTTCCAGCATGAAATACCATTTTGAACGGAAATAAATTCATGTGGTGTTTGTTACCATTGCTATCAACACTTTGAGTAAGGTTTTTCTTGTCAACTCAAGAATTGGGTCATTGCAAATGATACAATGGGCCTTTAAGTTCCAGGTTCCCAACTTTGGTACAGAGGGTTACACTTGGGTATTCAACTTCACAGTTAATTGGCCAATTTCTCCTAATTGGCTCTTCACTAAATGTTAAAAATTGAAGAAAAAAAAGTATCGAAATTGTAATCAACACTTTCAAGCTGTTTAATGCAATGATTCCACCCGAGTTTTTGAAGGATTAAAAGCAGGTTTGGCCAGTCTTAAACAAGTTTAAAACCGGCTATAGGGTACTGGGGGCGCTGATAATGGCCTGAGCCGCCAGCGTATTTGTTTTTACACCGTAGCGAGTGGAAAACGAGGGGTTTTGTACCTTTGTAGCGTCTTGAGAGGAAACTATATCATAGGTTAGGGTTTAGGTTGGTTATTTTTAAGGAATTTACGGTTTTGAATGCGGTGGGTTTGCAACCAGCTTCGTGGTTGGAGAGAGCTCGACTTACAATCATCCCTGGTTCGAATCTCAGTGTTGTTTGGAATTTTTCGAACATGCTCAGTTTCAAAATTCCTCTAATAGTGATAGTAAGAGTTCTGACTATTTCCAAGATTGTCACTTGAGAAGTATCAGTCATTGGAAACTTAGTAGACTCTATTCGGGTTGAAATGTTGGGGTGTATACGCTTACGTTACTCCCATACCTTATGTGGACATCCCTTTGTTCTTGTGTAGTTTAGAAAACTGTTCCAAAATGTCAACAAAACAACTTTTTTCACCAAAATTAAAACACTACTCATCTAAACTTTGCCCTAAACCCTAATCCTAAACTTACACCGCCACCCTGACACCTAACCTTGTTTTTAAAACTAGGACAACCTGACTGTGGACGTGTGCTAGTCCACATAGCGTCACTTTCTCCTGCCAAGTGTGGACCTCCTTTCGCCAATCCACATAAAGTATGTAATGTACGTACCCACTGTACCAATTTTTAAAATATGTGTTTAACGTCAGCCACAGATGGGCTCACTGTGCAGGTCAGCACCGTTGTTCTCAATTCCTCTGGTGGTTGCAGTTTCCTTGGACAACCTGACTGTGGACGTGTGCTCGTCCACATAGCATCACTTTATCCTGCCAAGTGTGGACCTCCTTTCGCCAATCCACATAAAGTATGTAATGTACGTACCCACTGTACCAATTTGTGAAATATGTGTTTAACGTCAGCCACATATGGGTTCACTGTGCAGGTCAGCACCGTTGTTCTCAATTCCTCCGGTGGTTGCAGTTTCCTCCGTTCGCATACGGACTCTATCCGATATTATCCCGTGTTTTATTAATATTAGACGGGTGCTGTACAGAGCCCTTTTCGTGTGTCTCTTCTGATAACGCCAAAGCGCCATGAAGACGACAGAGATGACGGCCATGCCAACAAAGGTGAACAGCATAACGCCGAGCCTAAACATAGTTTCCCCGATAACGGTTCTTTGTTCGGGAGGCACCGCTCCGTGAGATGGTGCAACGTCGCCAAAACCAATGGTACTCAGCGTGATGAAGTTGAAATACTGCGACAGGAGGATGGACCAGTTGTCCGTGTATGCAAAAATGATTGCTGGAAACATCAGCAAGAATAACCACAAAACAATGACCGTGAACAGCAACCCAAGGACGAACCGTGCACGCTTCGACTTCACGGGTTCTGTAATCTTGTGAAAAACTTGAGCAGACTTCTCCCAAGCACTCTGGCAGGTTCTTCCGATGACCGTCAGCATGTAGCCATTAAGAGCTATTCCTGGAATGGCGTACACGATGCAAAATATTTGGCCTCCTAGTGAACGCGGAGAGATCCATCCAAAACCTGCAGAGAAAACATGAAATGATTCAATATTTTGTTATTTATAGTGTGTTTGTGGAACTTTTATTCGCAGCCCGGAGGCGGAATTGCATGACGTCCATAAGTATCTTCCACCTAAACATCGAGATAAATAGGTGGGGGCGCCATTGACAGCCTACAGCCAAAACATTCAGTAATCCTGGCAGCCGACGGCCAAAACATTCAGTATCCTTTACACTTCACGAAAGAATGATCTAGGATCTTTGAAGTGCGTTACACAACACAGTGGACCAATGGCTTTACATCCCTTCCGAAGGAAAGATCGATTTGAGTTCCTTGCTGAAGTTCCTTGCTCAGAGGCACAGGTACCACGACCGGGTATCAATACCGCGGCACCAATTTTTCACCCTATAGTGTTCCGAGTCAACGACCTAAACCACTCGGCCATAATACCCCTCAGTGAAACTCTTAAACTTACGATATGAACATCAAGAGCATATCCCCATCACCCAAGAACTGTTTTTTGTGGGTCATTGAAATTATGAAAAAGAACGCCCAGTTTAGAATTAGGAAAAAATCCCCTACACACGTGCGTTGCTTCGCTCTGAGAGAAGTTTGGTCCTCGGGAAAAGCCCGAGGGAGAGTATATATACTGCTTCCTAATTGGTCAGCTGGTAGAGCACCTGCTCAGTATGGCAATGGTTTAGGGTTCGAATCCCGATACGGGGATTAGATGGTTTTATATAGTCATTCTGCAGATCTGTTTTATTACTTCATTTCCACAATGATTACACGCACCATGCCAAATATTACAGTACGCTCGATCTACATACTTGTATAACCAACTCGGAGACCTACACATTCATGTGCTGTCTCGAACGGGACTCGAACCAGGGCCACAGCCTCTGAGAGGTGGCAAGTGATGAAAGCATACCTCTACACCAACCGGATCCCCACGCTCCCTACGGCGTTACTTACCTATCGTAGTAACAACTGAAAAACAGAAGACGTAAGCCCCCTGATATGTCCACACTTCCCTGATGGAATTGTCAGGATCGGCGTTGGTTGCAAACGCCCTGTGGGGTCTTGCCGTGTTTATTTCCTCCAGTAATGACCCCAACACCTCACCAGTGACTCCACAGTGACTGTAATTTTGGATAAAATCCTTCAATATTCCACGAATTTCCGCCTGTCTTTGGCGGCCGTTCTCCCCTTCTATCAGTAAGAAGGATAAGGAACCCAAAGTTATGTAGATCGCCAGGGTCATGATCAGTACAAACAGTTTTAACCAGGCCTTCATTTCTTCCTGAAGACTGTTGGACTTCTACACCTAACAGGAGATACGGTTAAGTGTTCCTGGCTGTCCGGCTACATAATGTTTTGAAGTTCAAGGTGGTTTCGATCAAGAGGTGTTCTCGTAGCATCTAATAGACCGTATCGAATAGCTGCCATTTCGTGGGGCAGTTTCTTTGTTCCTTAAGGACATGCATGGTTGCACATATTGTGCTTCCATTGTTGAACGGTTTGAGTAACAAAAGGTGCCCCACGAAATGGCGGCTATTCGATACGGTCTATACCCGGTACTACAACTTCATCCCCGATGGCTAGAGTTAGTTGAGACGCTATCCCGTAAGTTTTAATCTTCTCTTACCAAACACAACTGTCTGGCAGGATGTATTTCGTGTCTAAAATGGCGTCGTCTATGCACACACCAGTTAACACGACAGATGCAATCATAATATAGTTACTCCAATCAAAGGGCACCAAAACACAAATAGACTCAACTTCTTGTCATGAAAAACGTCAAAAACAACACTCTAAAATGTGTACTGCCAGCTTTCTTCAATCATACAGGTACCTGAATCCATCTGCCTTATCAGTATATGGACCCAGTACATTATTATCGCGTTCATGCTTCGGGACAATTATAGGTGCGATTAATAGTTGTGTTAAATAATACAAGGACTATTTCGATAGAGTCGACCTTCTGAAAATGAATTTTGCGGGTATATTTTTTGTGCGTCATGTTAATTTTTACCCGTAACTATCATGTGTCGGTCCAGCAGTCTTGTGGTTAACGGTAATGCATCTCCACTGTGACCATCTTTTCCTACCTCCATGCTGTGACCATGGAGGAAAGAAAACAACATGCCGTGACATACAGCGCCATTACATAATATCTAAATGTGACTCTCATTTGGGGGCGACGAGAGCCAGTTGAGAATAAAATAAGCGCTGATCAATAGGGTGTGAAGTTCTGGCTTGTTTAATCTGTAAGAGAACAAAGACGAGACGTCTATGTTGGTCTTCGGTCAAAATACAGTGTGTCATTATACAATCGTTTAACATTTAAAAGTATTTAATTTAGAGAAACAAATATGGAAAATTAATTAACAAAAACAATTATGTTTCGCGCCAAAAGCTAGGGCAACGTCCGCCATCTTGGATATTTAGACAATTTAACAACGCAGTAAAATGAAAGTTACCAATTTAGCGTCAAACTGTATTAAAATGAAGAAAATGTTCAGGGCAGTATTATTTCCTTTACAATACCGTTTTAGAGATTTTATAATAAATAGTATAAGATTTGTGACCGGTAATCAAACACTCTGATTTCGCCAATCAAATTATTCAACGTTAATAAAAGAAGATAAAGTACCAGTAAATATCCAGAATGTGTAATAAGGGTGTTTAAGTATTACAATGATTTAATGGAAGAAATAGTTAAATCGAGAAATAAGTAATTTACCTGTAAGAGAACGAAGACGAGACGTCTATGTTGGTCTTCGGTCAAAATACAGTGTGAGGGAAAATAACTGGAGCGCCCGATTGGCCGTTGGGGGCGCTGTTATTATTATTCATATATATAAAGGAAATTATGGTGGGGGTCTTAATGCATATTCATGACTGTCACATAAAGAATGTTGGACTAACTATACGGTTTCACGTTGTTACAAATTACCAAACTCGCCCTCCAGATGGATGGAGAGAACAGATCCACGTGTAGAAATGCACGTGGCTTTTGTTGCTCTCTATCTCTCCTTCTGGAGGACAAACACAGGCGGGATTAAGTACAAGTATGACTTGAGGCTATGCATCGTGGAAATCAACATGTGTACGTGTTTGCAGTACCACTTTTTTTGTGGTGTGGTTCTGAAAAGAACCAGTGTGTATGAACTCACCGGTTCAAATAAGATATTCACATGGTGCTACCGCAAACCAGTTCACACGGACGAGATTGGTGACTTGTGACAGAGTGAAACCACTCCATAGCATGCAAGTGAGTCATTTACATATTCATGCAATCCCTCAATATCCATGAATGGTATATTTATGTTAGGTAAATGGTTTAGAGGATCCTGATATGTATCAATGTTCACGCCAGTGAAACATACCCATGGTTGGAAGATGAAAGGGGACACGGGAAAATCTAGATATTTCTCCAGTTTATTTGTCAAGGTATAAAATCTGCCTGAACACAAGCAAAGTAAATGCATCATGGCATGCGGCACTTCGATAGGTTCGATGAATAATTGTGACAATTTTATTAATGAGAAACTCGCAGGTGTTACCATAGCAGCAAATTAAGCGCTCTTCCTTACTTTCTGTATTCTACAAAATTGCAGAATTTATTGCTATTTTGCAACCAATCAGCTACTGATTATCATTACTATATGGTAACCGGCACTACATATTAGTTATAGGCGACTATAGCGAAAAGCAACATAATTAAAACAGTGTGGATCTGATCAGAGCTCGTTAGAACCGTTTCGTGGAATTGCCCAATTACTTGTTCACTGCTGATGAATATGGCAGGAAATTTAGCGCAGACCAACGTACGACGGCACGTATTGACGTATAGTTATGTATAGCTGGTTAAATTGTCTGCCATAGGGTTTGTGCATAAGACAAGTATACAGCTTAAATGTTTACACGAGTCAATGGCAGCCGTACATTTGTCCGATCTTCACCGTTTTGCTTTTTGTTCTTTTACAGAAAGAAAACTGCCAAGGTACTCTTAAATCCTTGACTTGAAATAAGTTGAACTGCGAGGAAGTGACTTTTTACGCGAGAAATTATCTGCATTGGAACATTACATCCTCTATAGTTTTTAAGATCACGGCGTGCTTAACCTCGAATCATGTTGCCGTCTTTGATGTTCCTGGCTTACTTGTCGGTGTCTGCGTTCGAAGTAGACTTTGTCCAAGCCGGATGCAGCAAGCCGTGCCCTTTGAACTGGATACCGTTCAGTGACCACTGCTATCAGCTGGTTCTGGAGAAGCTCCCTTGGGCTGACGCCGAAAACTACTGCCAGAAATTATCTCGGAGTCACTTCGGTCCCTCACATCTGGTTTCGGTGTGGAGTGCCGAGGAAAACCAGTTCGTGCTTGACATCATTCAAGCTGCTCAATCGACGGCATCCCTATCGGATAGTGTCTGGTTTGGACTTACTGACAGAGATCAGGAAGGCGAGTTTGTGTGGGTTGATGGGTCCGGCTCCGACGATCAATTCGACGACTGGAATGAAACCCAACCGGATAACCTCGACAATGCAGATTGTGGCAATTTCTTTAAAGGATTTAACTGGGAGTGGGACGATACTGTGTGTAGTTTATCAGTACCACTTCATTTGCAAAATGAAGCAAATATAACCGCATCGCGATGCGAAGCGTTGGAGGTTGCCTCGACATCTTTGAACCTACGTACACTTTGGTTTCGATTATCTTGTGAATACGAATCCTGCTTCATTATATGTCAGTAGATTTTAGCTAAAATGCCTGCTCGTTTGGAGGAGGAACTAGTTTTCGAGTTAAATTGTTTATAGAGTTCAGTTATATTTTTCTTCTTTAACCAGTTAACGCCGGGATTATTTCAAACATTGCTGTCCGTAGGCGTGGGTTTATTTTTAGTTGAAGCATGGAGGAAGGAAAACAACTGAACTCATTAACCAAGCGCGGTAAATATTGCTGTTATGCCGATACACCGGGATTGTACATCCCAATATCACTTTGTTATAAACTGTTTTGCCCATTTCCCTCTTTATTAGGCCTATAGTACTGCGAGTGTAGACGTTCAAAGCAATAACAAGTGCATTTCCCCTAAACGTGTTAACAAGTCCTCCGCTACACCGATGCGGAAATCTTGGCGTCTTTAAACGTCCTCCGGCGTCAAGTGGTTAAACCGCTTTTGTTTAAAGTTTTAGACAATTGACAAAAATCACCACCTGTTATCTGCCCACAACCATTTTAAGCTCATTCAAGCATTGCTATTCGAAACAATCTCCACTTAACTAAGGACATTAAATTTATCGTAGGCCATATTTCATCGTTAGTATCAAAGTCCAAGACCAAAGAAATCTGCTAACTCGGCTTAATTTCGCCTTATTGTGAGTTCATTTTTATAATCTCCATCATCCCTACCCATCATCCCCATCCGAAGGTCTCGATCAATAATCGTGATACTCTAATGCGACCATTTTATTAATTTCAGCAGGTGCTTAGTATAGTTGCTATATAGCAGAAAGCCGCTGATTGACAGGCTTCATTGCCTAAAATTTAATATTTATTGCTGTTTTGATGCGTTACCATAGAAACCGACGTCATGCTTAGAGGGCGTTTGTGGGCGACTGTAACAGACGCATCGTTACAAAATCAGAGCAGTTCAGTCAAGTGATGTTGCATGGATCTCACGAACTCGTTCATTTTTTTTTAAAATCTCCTGTGGATTTCAGGTACGTTGTTCTGTGTTTATTTATAGCCAAAGTAAATAAAAAAAAGTTCCGTACAATGTCTTGTCAAATTGTGAGATCGACTTGGATATCATAAGCATATATGGTGTATTCGTGCTAAATTTTTAAAATAAACCTTTGTGCTTTTTCAGTGTCTGGTAACTTATACATTGGCTGGGTTGTTCACTGAGTGAAATACAATGAATTCTCTTCGTCCAATCCTAACCAAACATTTTCACATGTTTATTTGTTAGCTTTACGGAAAACAAAACGGAGTCCAGACATTGAGCTGCAACCATTTGGACATTTTACACGAGTACCTTTTTAAATTCGCGTTGATCACTTGAAATCATGTTGCCGTCTTTGATGCCCGTGGTTTACTTGTCGCTTTCTGCATTCGAAGTGGACTCTGTCCAGGCTGGATACAGCAAGCCGTGCCCTTTCAACTGGATACCGTTCGGTGACCACTGCTACCAGCTGGTTCTGAAGAAACTCGCTTGGGCTGACGCCGAAAACTACTGCATGAGATTGTCTCCGAGTTGCTTCGGTCCCTCGCATCTGGTTACGGTGTGGAGTGCCGAGGAAAACCAGTTTGTGCTTGACATCATTCAAGCTTCGATGTCGCCCTTGGGTAATGTCTGGCTGGGGCTTAGCGACAAAGAGCGGGAAGGCCACTTCGTGTGGGTGGATGTGTCTGGTTCTGACAAGCAGTTCGACGACTGGGCCAAAAACCAACCGGATGGCGTGCAAAATGGTGATTGTGCCATACTCAATAACAGATACAAATTGAAGTGGGATGACACCAGTTGCAACGCTCAGCTGTCTTTCGTTTGCAAAATGAAGCAAGTATAACAGTGCTGCATACTGTTTCAGGATACATGTACTGTCATTGGTTATACACTTTTCTTTCTGTTATGCTGTCGTTAACACAAATTCTGCTTCAACACATCAAAAGCCAAGGAAAAGAAAGAAAACTGGATAATGAAAACAATGATAGAAATAGTAGTGTATATGAAACAATTTAAATACTAGAGGTATGACGTTTGTTGTTACAAACGCCAGGTGATCGGGGTAAATGAACATTTTGTGATGAATTTCAGACGTTGTTATCACCTGTGGAATGGCAAAAATGGAAGTTCAGCAGCCGATTTCACGAAACTTTACTCAATTGCGCAAGTCCACTTACGCCATTACTTGCGCAATAACTTATGGCGTAGGTGGACTTGCGCAATTGCGTAAAGTTTCGTGAAATCGGCTGCTGTATACACTAATCCGGTAACTAATATCTCCTCCCTGCATATCCGCCATAGCTGGGGGTTGATAGCTTGCACCGTTTTGAGATATGAATTGTTGAAATAATAATCTTTGAAATCTTGTAATGTGACACCTGTGACGACATCATGACGTCACAATTTTGTGCACAAATTGTTGAACAATATGTTGAACATCAAGTTCTTAAATGTGGCGAAGGAATCATACCAATATCTGTTGTAGTTTTCAAGATACAGCATTTTAAAACATCTCGGCTCCAAATTTGCGTAATTTGACACCACATTACGTAACCACCGTCCATGTCATGACGTCACCAATGGTATAGTCAAAAGGTCCACATGTGTGGAAACATTTCGTTCCGTAGAAATATGGTCAAATTCACTACCACTTTGAATCTATTTGCATTAAAAATCCTAAAAATTTGCACATTTTCGAAGAACTTTCGGTTTGGACCGGAAGTAGGCGTCACACAGGGGTCATGACATCGTATGATTTGTTCAGTTCATTTAGACTTATCATGTTGTGAAAGAATTGTTCAAGTATCTATAATTATAATTTAGGCAGTTTCAACCCTTTTATTTTAAAGCCCACATCGATTTAAAATCAGTGTCAATTGAAAGAGTGGTTATTGACTAGAAGAAATCTGTTTATTTTTTTCAAATCGGATTTTGCATTGCGAAGCTACAGTCGGTTTGGATAATTGAAAACAGGGTAAAAATTCATCGGCAGGTCAAAGGTTATCCTATGTTTTTCTTTATTTCTAATTTGGCACCGACAATGGTCACTGTGGCTTATACTTTTGGTTATATATCTTTGCTCAACTCTATCCTGGATGGCCCAAAGTTGGTACAAACAACAGTTATTAATATATGTACAAGGAAAGATAATTAATTTATATTTTAAATACCTCATTTGCATAATAAATTAATAATTTATGCAAAAACGGTCAATTTTCAAGGGAAAACTCATTTTTCTCAAATTTATCTTAAGCAGGTTTGATTATTACAATGCATCTTGCATCATTTAATTAAAGTATTTACTTTAATTAAATGATGCAAGACATTGTAATAATCAAACCTGCTTAACTACAGATAATTAGTTTATATTGAAATCCCATAATTTGCATAATTTATGCAAAAATGTTGATTGTTAAGGGAACCTTATTTTTCCCCAATTAATGTTGAAAAATAGATTGATAAGAGATACTGATATAATCAAATCTGTCTATAGTCAAGATTGGGACTTGCATCAATAATTTAATTGACATAATCAATCACTGTATGTGTTAATTACCAAGCCAATACTATTTTGGAGAGGTGTGGATTGAGGGCAGCAAAAAAGAATGACAGGTAGCGCATCCACACACAAACTGTACAACTTTCCAAATTGCTTACAAAGTTACATTAAATACAAAACAGAGAAGAGAATGACGTATTATTCTTCAGAGATAAATAATTTATGTTTTGATCAAAACAAACGGATGTGGAGCCTAGAGGTTATATTTAAGTCTTTACAAATAATAGTAATTACAGATGTTACTACGGGCAGGAGGCTCAACTATGGATGACGATTCTGCATCATCAAGGGACTCGTACTACCCTTTTTCATCTTCAGGCTCACTGGTGGTATGTCACAGGACGAGGACCACAGAAAAGCTGCAAAAATAATTGACAAAGAATAATATTACTCAACAAATTATTTGCCTTCATTTGTTAAGTAACAACTAAATATCTTTAATTGGTGTATCTGATATCACGTATTGTCTTTGAATGTTAATAAATTCAATATCAGTTACAAAATTGGCACACAATTTTGCACAGATTGACGTAAAACGCAGGTTTTCTAACGCTGCATCATTGCTTGTTTCACGGGAATTACGAGATCATCGCGTATGCAGTGGGCACACCACCGCCGTACGTCCCGGCCCTACACACGGCGTGGAACTCGGTCGTACGTCGGTGTGGACATTGCACGCGAGCGAAGTCTCGGATTCCTGCTCAACATGCCCTCCTAAAAGTACATTTTTGCGACAAATGGTAGGCCTTACGGACTTTTTGTCAGTATGGTAGGATTGTTTAATGTCTACTTTTGTATACATACCTTGTCGCTTGGTGATTCACGTTGATTATGGATCGCTTTATGGACGAGAAAAAATGTTTTTGATCGCAAATGTTGCAACCCGCGGTCGATTTTGTACGCGAATGGACCCCAGGCTAGCTGGAAACATACTCTTTTCCGATGATGACGTTTCTAAGCCAACCGGCCAATCAGAACGCGCAAATCTTTACCCGAAGTGTTCCGATCTTATTTAGCCCGATTCGTTTTAGCGTTGAAGTGTGTACCACTGACACGAACTCGCCGGAAGTTGTGTGTGCCCATAGGAATGTGCAGTAACCACGGGCGCTGTGTGTGGAGTATATGGGGCTCTCTGTTTACGATAACAGAAGTAGTCCGTCTGTGGAACAGTATTACGGTTCTTGAGATATGAATTTTGAAAATAATAACCTTTGAATTTTTGTAATTTGACACCTGATGACGTCATGATACTATACATGCTGGTGAAAGTCTGCCGTAGGGCCTATGTCTGTATCTAATTTACTAACGATTCAGCTTGGTTTGATGGGCATTGTTACTGGTAAGTGTAAAAACTGAGATTTCCGTTTTCGTTGAACTTTGACCTCCAATTGACCCCAGAAGGAAGGGTCAGATGAAAATGCCCACACAAAGAAAGTTGTAGCACAGAATGTCATCTATAAACCTGCCAAATACGAAGATCCTGGGTCACGTGGTTTTCGAGACGGAAGCATTTTAAAATATGCATATTTTGGTTTTTTGGGAGGTGTAATTTGATACTTGATGACGTCACGATGACGTCACGCTTGATGCCATCATAATATTAAACACGCTGGTGAAAGTCTGCTATAGGACCTATGCCTGTACTTAGTTTCTTAAAGATTCAGCTTGGTTTGATGGGCATTGTTGCTCAATAAGTGCAAAAATTGAGATTTTCGTTTTCGTTGAACTTTGACCTCAGATTGACCCCAGAAGGAAGGGTCAGATGAAAATGCCCACACGAAGAAAATTGTAGGCCATGATCTGATATATAAGCCTGTCAAATACGAAGATCATGGGTCACGTGGTTTTCCAGACGGAAGCATTTTAAAACATGCATATTTTGGTCATTTTTGGTTTGTAATTTGATACCTAATGACGTCACAATGACGTCACACTTGTATGCACATCTTCACATTGGGGTTGATGTTCCTACCAAGTTTTAAGTTGATAGCTTGAACCGTTTTGAAGAAAACCTCTGGAAACGTTTGAGTGGAAAAAGAAAAAAAAAAAAAAAAAAAAAAAAAATAAAGAAATCGTACGAGAGCAATAGGTGATCGGGCTGTTGGCCCGATCACCTAATTAAGTAATATTCGGGTTTGTAAGGCCCGCTTCAAACGTCGCGCTTATTCCGTGTCGAATCAATTCAACTTGACACGACGTTGGCACGACGTTGGCACGGCGTTGGCACGGCAGTGGCTTAAAACGTCGAACTTAATTGCAAACTCCTAGTCGAGCTCAAATACATCCAACATGGCGGATGAGTATTGTGCACGTCATGGACGTTGTACACGGGCGTTTTCCATTCTGTCCATTGTACATCGCCATTTTATTATTTTCATGCCTTAGGCCCGCTTCAAACGTCGCGCTTATGCCGTGTCGAATCAAATTGAACTTGATTTGTTAAATTCGACACGGCACAAGCACGACGTTTGAAGCCATTTGGCTCGGCAAAATGAGTTCGACACGGCAGAAGATTTTAGCTTGACAGGGTCTGCCGTGCTAACTATATTTATTGCGGCACAAGCACGGCTTGGCTTCAAACGTCGTGCTTCTGCCGTGTCGAAGTTAATTCCAGTTCGAAGTTGGTCCGCAATTTCGGTTATCGAAAATATCAACATAAAAACCTATGGAGCATAAATATTGCATCTCCTGGTCAATCAGTTTCTTGTTTGGGAAGTGGGGGAGATGGGGGTTCATAGTGTTTTTTAAAAACCACTATTTTTGTGGTTTTAATCCACAGAGCGTTCGGAAGACAACAACGTTTGCAAATCAAGGAATTTATCTTTTGTTTACTTTTCAAGGTATACACTCTGCCGTCAGCGGAGCAAGCAGTCTTGTCGACCTTTGAATTACAGTGGCTCAATCAACAATCCCAACTCAAATGCGCCACTGATATTAATTTCATTAGAAACTCTGGCGTTTCTATGGCAGCAAAAGACGCACACATGTTGCTATTTTGCTTTACGCGATTGTTGAAAGAGATTGGCTCAGTGTGTGCGCATGCGTGAGGGCGAATGGCTCCTCGTACAGTCAAAAGGAGGCTATACGCAAACCTTAAGCTACCTTAAAATGAAGCAAATGTAACTGTACCGCGTGGTATGGTACGGTGCGTTGGAGAATAAATCGACATCCTTATCCTCCATGCACTTTCCTTTATGTGATGTTGCCGTTAACACAAACTCTGTTTCAACATATCACTACACCTTTAGCTAAAGTACCTCATCGTTAGAAGAGCAACAAAATATGCTTTAAGTGAAATTGTTTTTGAAGCAATTTCTAATTAAGAAATGAATTTGTAATGATCTTACGTAATATATATTGTTGTAAAATTCAATAGGCCATTACTTGTGAGTTCCGTTTAAAGTGAGCAGTAGAGTCGATGTCGTCTCAGATTAAGCTTTCCTGTAAATTTGCTGTAGCGTTTGAAAACTATTCCGCCGTAATATACTCGGACATTGATCCTATCGGAACATTGTATGTTTGAAGGTAAAATACAGTCAACGCGATCCCGACACAGATTGAAGCTGTCCGCCTGAAATGTTAATCTTTGTAAAGATCGTACTACGAGAACAATATCTCTGAAAGGGTTTTCTTTTCAAAATTACTGTCTATCTTCAAAACATTGACTAGGCCTATAATTGTTTCTGGTTGGCAAGAAATGACTGGAACTGTCGTTAATCACGTGAAATATGTAGGCTTACTAAACACCTGGATGATGGCTTTCAGAAGAATATTCAATTTACTAAACACCGCTTTGTTGTAGTGACTAACATTTTAAAATATCGATAAATGGAATTAATTTAAATCGGAATTTTTTTATATTGATGTTAAGATGTCAACATAAAAGCTTTTAAGCATTAACTGGCTGGTTTTATTTGCACTTCTCCATTATGCACCTATCAAAAATACCGCCACCCCGGCTACCCCACCTTGTCACTTTTCGCGTGACAAAATCCCCACCCTCGGGTGCAAAACATGCGCGTGTTGTATACAGATGCACAGACATTTGTATTTAGAATATAGGTCAAAATCCCCACCATGGGGCACGAAAAACGTGACCAAACCCCCACCCAGGGGGTGGGGCAGCGCGGGGGGATAGTGGGGGAACAATTGATAGGTGCATTATTTAAATAATATAAGAATGAAAATAAAATCAGCCTGTTAAATGCTTCTTAAGTTGTCATGAGGTAAACGCGTTTGTAAATTATATTATGTGATTCATTAAAACATTTAGTTGTGTATCTAGCTTTTATATTCAAGGGTCATGCCTCCCGATCTTGGCACTGATAACAAGGAACGTTGACCTTTCGCGTTTACAGTGCAGTAAAAAACAATTTTAGATAATTACTATCGCATAACCTCTCCAGCACTTGACCTCCGTCCCCTGTACCTGATTTTCAATATATATATGTACCCCTGGAATCGGTACTGAGCCATTATCTGCAATTAAAGTGGGAGGCTCCAAAGATATACAGCAAAAAAACAGAATTCTGCAAAAAATAAATCCAAGATGTTTTCTGCAAATTGGGGCAATCTTCTGGTCACCACGATAGTGTGCGTGGTACCCATTCTCACCGATGCTCACCTGTGCATAATATCACCTCACCAACGAGGACCGCTCGATATTTCACACGTAAGTAATTCAACTGGGTAGTTTTCATTTACATATATTATGATTTGGAGATTGGAATTGTAGAGGTTATTAGGCCTATCGTCTGTGCTGAGGGACTACCGTGTGGGACGATTACTGGTGGTGTTAGCTTTGAGTAGTGTGTTTATAAGGGTGCTATTAAATTGCTCAACTTGACCATTTCATTGCGGATGATGCAAGGAGTCTTGTCACACGCACGGATTGACTTCACATAGAGTTCTGCTACATGTTTTCTTTAATTGTAGTCTGGCAGCCACACCTGTTTTCGTCATGGAGCACCATGTGGCGGTCAACCACCCCAGGAACCCGTAGCCTCCTTCTCAGGCGGAAGTACAGTCTTCATCAAGTTCCAACAGAATTACAACCACTACGAAGTGGGGTATCCAGGTAGCGTATATTTTACACGTGACCGTAGCCTGGAGAAAACAGCATGGGGTTTTGTGTCTTTTAGCGTCTTGGGAAAAGACTATCATTATGAATATTAAGTTTTAGGTCAGGGGTTATTGTTAAGGGATTAGGGTTTTTGGAATGCGATGGGTTTGCAACAAGCTTGATGTGATTTGAAGAGATCCCAACTTTCAACCAGAAGGTACTAGTCTTTGGTTCAGTTCTCAGAGTTCTTTGGATTTTTTCTTGGCGTTTTCCCTGATAGGATACATGGACATAGCCTTGGCAAATAGCACGTCAACTGATGCAAAGTTCAGTGTTGTAGGCGTATTTGGTGACGTAGACGAGCATGCGCAGGATAACCAACAAAACTACACTTTGCCCGTCGTAAGTAATAATTTGGCGGGAATTAGTTTCTAAATTTCTCAATCAGGGTTAGTACTTGCTGTTCCAATTTACTTGTTATTAATTTTGAATATTTAACTGTGAGTTTATAATTAGAAGTTATTAGTACTTTCACGCTTCCCCTCATGTTTTACCACAATTGTAATAGGATTGTTGTTTTTTGGGGTTTTTTTTTTATTCAAAGGTTCTGCCGCAAATTGAGTGTTCCCATTGTGTGTTACGCGTTCGGTACGTGCCTCATAAGCCGGGGGAGAGAATTTTCTATCAGTGTTCAGACATCGCCATAAAACTATCAAAAAATCCGGAAGCACGTTCCTTTCTTGGAAAGATGGCCGCCCCTCCAGCTAAACAGTCACCAGAGGGCGCACTTGACTCCACGCCGCCATTTTTGGAAGAGAAAGGACGGGCGACCAACGCAAGCCTTTTATATGGTTTTGCGTGGAACGAAGGAAAATCTGGAAGCGTATTGGTATCGGTGGATACTGTTAGTGGAGAAAAGCGAAAGATTTCCCCGATGAAGTTCGGTTTGGGCTCTGGCATACAGTACGGGCCACCCTCTACTTCGTAAGTTGGCAGTTACCAGATTTTTTAGAGCTTGAAAATAATGTAGATCCATTTCTATACGGCATCAACTCGAGCTTTGGGGCAAAAACGCTGGATAATGCATGAAAGAAAATAAAATATGCATGGGTGGTTAAAGCGGTAATCCGGATCTTTCCAGTGTCACAGATTTCCAGCGTAATCACTTTAAAGTAAATGATCAACGAATCTAGTTACAAAACAATGGTGTACATCCCATCATCTTGTCGTGATACAAGCTGGGGGAAAACGGGTCAATATCTTTTCACCTAAAATGTGTAATTATTGAAAGTCGGTTGTGCAGGTCGACCAAACGAAAACTGGAGTCAATATGCAATACTGTATTTTCATGGCTATTAAAAAATGGTAAACATACTTCCTTGACTACGCCTGGAAGAAAACACCTGTTTTTAACTTGAAGGAAATGTCTCCTTATATACCTAGGTCACATTACGCCATGGATCAGATAGCTTGTTACGGGCTAGCGATACCAAATTACATCCATCTTCTGGAGCACAGCTCTGGGGACCTTGACGCTATACCAAATAAGATACTCTCAATCGATGTGAAAACAGGGATGGTAATTGCGGCACATCCACTTATTACCGGCGATAATATCCCTATTATCAGTTTGGTGTCGTTTGAGAAGCAGGTCTGTCTTGCAGTCCAAATACAAGAGCTACAACCCAAAAATTCAGGTTAGTACGTATTGAGCTCGTGCCAATGACGTCAATTTGGGAGTAAAACAATGCCGCGTCGTTGTGGAAGCAATGTGCGTGCGCGTTGTGTGTGTCCATAGCGGGCGTAACGCGCTATGCTGAGGCTCCTATTGGTTAACTAAACCGCGTTACGCCCACCAGAGATACACACAACGCGCACGCACATTGCTTCCACAATGACTCAGCATTATTTGACTCCCAAAATGGCATATTCGCACGTGTTCGAAAGGGGTCGTCATGTTTAAAGGTAGAACACACGATTGATATAAACTGTTAAAAGGGGCGCTATTTCCACTCGTGGTTAAAAGCCCATGTTGATAAAAATTTCAGCCACATAGGCCTATGTGCAGTAATACTTATGAAAACTTTAAAAAAATCCATGCATGGTTTTGTGTTGAGTTGAATGGTAAAAAAGACCTTTGCAGAAGATTTTTTTTTTACAAAACCACCTTCAGTTGTTAATTTCTCACCCAAAATACCATTTTGGACTAAAATAAAACCATGTGGCGTACGTGGTACCATTGTTATTAACACGTTTTAATAAGGTTTTTCTTGTCGACTCATCAAAAAAACAATTGGGTCACTGCAAATGATGTGTTCTATCCTTAAAACGCCCATGTGTGTACATTCGTATACCTTTTGTGAACGCTTCATCAATGGTTTCTTAAAGCACGCCACCAGAGTTTCTTGGCTCCCTACACGTTTTTAACGCTTGGGGGCAGCAGACAGCATTTAGCCCTTCATTTCTATTCAAATAAGATCGCGCATGATGCATTCATGACGTCATTGTACAACCGTTGATATTACGTCTTACATTTTCCTGTTTTTTTCTTCTCTAGGGAACTTTTCGTATAGCTATGGTTTGCTGAAATCCTATGGTTTTTTGCAGCCTTTATTGAACACAAGTTATATGCCAGAAACTAAATATGTCAACTATTTGTGGGCAACGTTAGACCGCAAGTCAAATATGCATTACCTACTCATTGGCCACGAGGATACTGCCGACAAGCTGAAAGCCAAGATATACACCTTCGATATATACAACAGGTGACTATAAGATTTACCCACGTGCCCTTTCCAGTGGGGTCATTTCGTGCAAAATTACGAACACGAACACTATAGTCTGTATAAAATAGACGGTGCGCCGGGTGCGTATCTTTTTTTTTTTTTTTTACATTGCAAGGTGAAAATGTTTAGCGTCTGGAGAGGAGACTATTAGGTTAGGGTTTAAGTTTAGGGTTTAGGATTGGTTATTTTTAAGGAATTGAGGGTTTGAATGCGGTCGGTTTGCAACCAGCTTCGTGGTCTGGTTCGAAACTGAGTGTTGTTTGGGATTTTTCGAAATTTCTCGGTTTCTTCTTTAATAATAGTGAGAGTAAGAATTCTGGCTATAGACCGTATCGAATAGAGTAAAGTGACAAAGTCACCTTTTGTGTGTTGCTGTACTTGGGTCCACACTAAAACCAGTGAACCCTTTTCCGTGCGCTTTAGCAATGAACGTTTAGGTTACCAGCGATGATGTTTAGACCCAGTTACCATGGCAACTGACGTCACACTTTAGTACTCTATAGCCGCCATTTCGTGGGGCACCTTTTGTTACTTAAACCGTTCAACAATGGAAGCACAACATGTGCAACCATGCATGTCCTCAAGGAACAAGGAAACTGCCCCACGAAATGGCAGCTATTCGATACGGTTTATTTCCAAGATTGTCACTTGAGAAGTATCAGTCGTTGGAGACTCTATTCGGGTTGAAAAACTAGGGTGTACCCCACGCTGCGGTGTAAAAAAAAAAAAAAAAACACACACGAACCGCGTAAACAATAGTAGATGCGAGGCAAGGCGCGTCGGCCATCTTGCTTCACGTAGAGAATGCTTTGCCTAGACTCCTCCTCAGTCCATACGGTCACTTGCATTCCACTTAAATATAGTAAAATATGTATAACTGCAGTGGCCGATCCAGCCTCCTTAAAATACAGGAATACAAATGAAAAGCGGAGGATACAGCCCCCTGAAATCCTTTGTATTCATGTATTTTAATGAGGCTGGACCCGCCACTGAACTAGTGGGTAGTCCAGGCAAAGGCAATGTACGTCTAAGTACCTGCAGCCGGTTCCACGAATCTATACGCACTGCGTAAGCCCGCTTGCGCAACTTTTTATTGCGTAAGCGGCACAACATTCCAGTGATAACTACACGCAATCCTATGGGGCTTATGACATTCTCAAAAATTGCGCAAGCTTCGCAATTATTCGTGAAATCGACTGCAGGAGTAATTAAGAACGCACTTCAACCTCACTGATTTGAATTAACATATTCCATTCAATAATGAACTAAACCGGTAACCGTAATGCACCTATCAATTGTTCCCCCCCCCCCTCCCCTAACCCCCCCCCCCCCCCCCCCCCCCCGGGCTACCCCACCTAAGAGGTGGGATTGTCACTTTTTTCGTGACAAAATCCCCACCCCTGGGGCAACATTTAGGTGAAAAAAATCTCCACCCTCGGGTGCAAAACATGCGCAAAAAAATTCACAGAAAATTGGTCAAATGCCCCACCCTGGGGCATGAAAAACGTGGCCAAACCCCACCTATTGGTGGGGCAGCGCGGGGGGCGGGGAGGGGTGGGGGAAACAGTTGATAGGTGCAACATTTACATCAATAACCAAGTTGGAAATGTGTATCTCCTTTTAATTTGACAGAGTCGTAGTCAGATCCCCTGAGTTGGACGTAAGCGAGTACACAATATCCTCAATACAAGTCTACGAAAAGACGGGTAGGATTTTACGGTATTTCAATATTTAACTAAAATGGCAGTTTTACGAAAATCTTGAAAATCTATGCAAAATATTTTGACACTGTTAATCACTGATTTGTAGACTGCACTCGAGCCAAAATATATATTATATATATATAATACTCGTTAAAATATAGTCTTTGAGCTGTAGTTTACTTTTGTGCCTTTTAGGGCGGTCTTTCTGGCGGGTATGAACGATTTTGCATGACCTTTTTGTCGTCAACAGGCGAGTTGTTTGCAATGTCACCAGGTCTTTTTGGCGTTCAATACCCGGCGTGGACATTGGTGGCGGTCAACCGAAAAGACGGAACGATAACAAAGAAGTATCAAGTAGCGCCTGCCGGTATGTATTAAAGGCTAATTCTGCATAATGGCGTAAACGTTGGACACAAAATGGCGTCACTGAACCTCTCATGTTGCAACTCTTCTATAAAGGCACTATATATAATATGAGATATACATGTATGACTATGAGATATCCAAATTGAATGTGAGATAGAGTTTTTCACTGAGTTTTTCAATCTTTTCTTTATTTTTTTTGTACCCAGGGGTTTTTGAACAGTATTACGGTGGAACCGTTGTCAACTTGGACCAAGACAAAGGAGTATTGTACTATGTCTTGCGTGTTGCCAACACTGAGAATGACGTCATAGCTGCAATATCCCTAGATACCGGAAAAGTGAAGTTTTCGATGCTCACTCATTTGAGGAACGTCTACAATTTGGCATTCGTTGGGAGTCAGTGAAACTCGCAGTCTACTCAGGCATATATATACATGTATACTAAAAGGACCCCTGAAATTGTATTTTTATCAATTAAATTTTTTTTTTTTAATGCTAATGAATTTACATATTCATGAGCAAAGACGTGATGTCACAATATGCAAACACAGGAAAATTTCATTCAACTGTGCACAAAAGATTTCAGTATTCTCTCCAACTTGCTGAAATGTTTGTAACCCATGATTGATTGGGTTTGTTTTACACGTTACCTGTTGTAAGCCATGAAAAAACTAAGGCTGGACACTGCAGACATTTTTCCACAATTGAAGTCTTAAGTTTTGTTTCTTTGCTTTTCTCTGTGTGTTCCTAATGTGACATGCCTCAAATAGCGCCCTCTTTCTGTGACTTTCTGTAAAGAAATTTTCAAGTTGAAAAATGACACCTTTTATTTATGGGGCATCGAAATGAACAGTATAGTAATGTCTTTTAAGCAAGTAATCCTTCATAATTTTTTATGCAGCAAAAACTGCACAAAGTTATTTAGTATTTCAGGGGCCTTATAAGTCATGATTACGTCATGGTGCACCGAAATTTCGTAAAATTTAGAATTAAAAATATTCTTTTAATATATGACTTCACAAAAAAAATTACTTAGTCATTTTGCACCGACTGAAATTTCGTCAAATTAAGAATAACAATCAGTCGTTTAACGCATGGCTAATTTTTAATTTTAAAAGACTATTATATTATTATACTTTGTATCGTTCGACTAATTAATTATAATGAAGGACTAATATCGACCTTTTAAAGATCAGTACAGATTTTGTTAACTTACATTACATGCAAAGAAAAAAAACTGGGAATATTTAATACATTTCTTGAAAAATACAACTGACATCTGAAGACATTTGAAGACATCGTCATAATGACGTCATTTTTCGAGCACAATTTAAGTTAAAATCATGTGCCAAAGGAATCATTCAAATATATACATTGTACTATTGTACACTGAACAAAATTATAAACGCCCCATGTGACACTTTGAAACTTTTACTAGCCTAAGGGGTTGCAAAATATATTAAATCATACAAAATTCATTTTGTTGTTCAATATGCTACAGATTAGGCCTACTGTCCGTTAGAATACTGTAAAAGCTGAAATATTCGCTGTGGTTTTATTTTCGCGCACCAGACAGATCCCGCGAAAATAACAACCCGCGAAAATATTGTTTGCAACAATTGTGGCGATCCCTGTTAAGGTGACATAATTTCCATCCGCGAAAATAACAACTCGCGAAAATGTCAGTGATGTTGAAATGCGCGAAAATATCTGTACGCGAAAATATTGGCCTATCCAATTTGTACAATTATAAGACAATATCATCTCATTTAGGGTCGCCCATTTCATGTTACATAAAAAATTTACATGGGACGCTTATATTTTTGTTCAGTGTAGTTCTAGAGATACGATTTTTTTAAAATAATAAACTTAGATTTTTAGTAAATTACGCCAAGCTTTTATACACAATGAGCAGTTTTTAAATGACGAAAAGATAATACAAATAGCAAGTCCAGTTCTTGAACATTTGTCTATACTAAAAAAATTATGTGTTGACATCGCCCATATCAATAAACTTTTCATCCAAGTTAACACCACTCCGTTTCCAATCACATTCGTGCTTTTCCCCTCCAAACACCAACATGCAATTATATATAGACATTTTGGTACTCCACAAATACACAATCTCTTAACAACTGAACTTCGACCGTCTATTGATCTCAGAAGAAAAAGTCAAATGAATTTCTCTAAATTTTTCTAAATTGCGACGGCGATGGTACGACAGGCCACACAAACCTTAGCGTTGGGTGTGGAAAGAACGAGACCAAAAAACGCGTATACTGAAGTATTTTAATTACCTAAAATGTTAATAAGGCATAATGTCAGCAGCCATGATTTACATGTGTGAAAATTCAAAAGATATCTCAATAGATTAAAGGAACTTTAAATAAAGGAACTTTGTAAAGAAAAATCGTTCTTTTCCGATTTTAGGCGGGGCGGTGGAGGAGAGGGGGAGGGAAGGATGTGCAGGGGGCTGGCCGGTGCAGTGCGCGTAAACTTGGACGACAACGCCGCGTCATACGTACGTCACGTCATGCACTGCCCATCTCCTGTCGCAAGCTGTTGCTCCCACAGCGAGTTGTCCACAACACGTACGTATTAACCTTGCGTCAGGTAGATGGTCAGTGTCACTGCCGGCCGGCGTGCTTTTGCGGAACGTACTGACGGATAAATAGTAGGCTACTTGGCGGGGGACCGGAGTATAGCACGCCAAATAAACAATAATTCATAAACAGGTTTTAAAACGATAACGCGTTAAGCCGGATTCATACTTTATGCGAACGCGAATGCGAATTTGACGTCACAGTTTCGCGCAGCGAATTCGCAAAATGTTAAACTAGTTTCATCTTGCGCGAATGTTCGCCACGAAATGTTTGACGTCAGATTGCGTGAGATTCGCGTTCGCGTGAAGTATGCACCGGGCTTTAAGTTGGCCTGAAATACTGAGCCAGTCAAAAGGAAGCAGTTTTTTATTTTTGTTTTTCATTTTCGGTTCCAACTTCTTCGCCGAAGGAAGGCCATTTTGGCTTAATACTTCTGCAGTCGAATTCACGAAGAAGTGCGTAGCTTGCGCAACTTTGGAAAATGGCATAAGCCTCATAGACTTAATTGCGTGTAATTATCACAGGAGTGTTTACGCAATAAAAAGTTGCGCAAGCGGGCTTACGCAGTGCGTAACTAAGTAAGGATTCGTGAAATTGGCTGCAGCTTCTTCTGCTTCTGCTTCTGCTTCTGCTTCCTTCTGTACAAACGCCACTAAAAAGGGCTATCACGTACGCCGGGTGCACGCGGTTCAGCTAGGGCAAAGGGGTGTTGCCCACTATGCACTAATAGCGTTAAGCAAACATGGCGCCGCCCACATCGGCACATTCTATACACGTGACTTGAATTGATCACTCTCACAGACACTATCTTCGTAGGAAAAATGGTACTGCGTATTAAACGGCATCAAGTACGCGTACGCACATCCTGGAAAATGTTCCATATACGCGCGCGTGTTGCTCGAAATTTGTTTGAAATACGGCGTAGCCTGCGCCTACGCGCGTCACAAAAAATTTACGCTCAAGTTCCTGATGCACGTTACAATTTAATTGTAGGAAGTGACATCATTTGAGAGAGATCAATAGCCAATGCACATGCACACTGTTTTCTATATCTAACTCTATGGACAAGGCGTTGTTTGTGTGACTTACGTCACTTGCAGTGGGGACGCACCCGTGATTCCAGCCGCATGCGTGGCAAATGTTGCAGGTTAATAACACCCTCAGTGTTTTTCTTGATTGAGATTCAATGAACTTGATGATCGAGATCCAAATAAAAACCTAAAGGAATATATTTGTGCACAATTAAGCTAGCTAATGGAAATTCGTGAGTGTCATCACTGTCACGTAAACAAGAACGTGTAATCACAAAGGACAGTTACCTAACACGGAATCAAGTGCCGCGCTATTAGTGCTGATACGATGGCGACATGGCTTCTGTTTTAGTTTTTAAACTCTTTTCAGCGTTTTTCGATTTATTGAACATTTGGCTTGTCATACGTATGCGTGTTCTCTCGCGCGCTAACGGTACTTGATACCAGAGAGAGACGTGGTTGAATTTTTATTCCACGTCTCTGTTTATACATGTATGTAGGAAGCTAAAACTTGCTGTTGAATACATTGTGAAAAACAAAGGGGGGAAAAGGTAACAAATTATGTGTACATAAATGACGGTAAAAATGAAATTATTCATGTCAAAAAATATGTTTTCATCCGTTTTTGCGTGCGTTGTGTTTGCGCTGCGCTGCATCATGCATGCTCAGACCGTTTGCATACAGAGCGATTCAGACGCAAACGCAACGCAGGCACGAGACGGATGAAAAACGGACCTAAAGGTCAAGGTGGGAAAGGACCCTAATACTAGTTAATATGCACCTATTGTTCCCTGCCCCTCCCCCCTCCCCCCGGGCTTCCCCACCCCCTTCCTCCCACCCCCCTTCCTCCCACCCCCGGCCCCCACACCTCCACCCCCTCCCTCCCCCCCCCCCCCCCCCCCCCCCCATCTCCCCCCGCTCCTCCCCCCATCTCCCCCCGCCCCTCCCCCCATCTCCCCCCGCCCCTCCCCCCTAAAAAATACAAATTATTGACTGTGCATTATGATTAGTAATAGTAGTAAAATAAAAAGATTTTACTTTAATAAGTTTGGAACAACTTAAAAAAGATAAAAGAATGCAGGATTCATGCAGTCGCCAATTCATTTCTTATTTGGTAATCTGAATTGCCCATTGCACCATAGACCTTTTTTTGGGTTTTCCGCACAGAATAGAATTTGCATATTATCCAATATTGGTACAGTGGACCTTTGACATGTATAGATTGGTTCCCGCTAGAGATGGCAAATCATGGCATTCCGCAATAATGGATAGGGTCAGGAACCGGTCTATACATGTCAAAGGTCCGCTGTACAAATTTATGCTAATTCCATTGTGTGCGGAATTGGAAAACCCCGAACAGGGGCCAATTTCATGGCGTTGCTTAGCACGAAAATTTGCTAAGCACAGGATTTATTTGCTTTATAAAATGGATTACAAGCCAAAATTATACACCAACTTGTGTTCTTCGCAAGAGTAGAAGAATACCTTTCAATACACGTCACTTACGATTTTGGCTGGCAATCCATTTTTGCAAAATAAAGCAAACAAATCCTGTGCTAAGCAAATTGTTGTGCTAAGCAACGCCATGAAATTGGCCCCAGGTCTATCAGTAAAGTGCAGGAAAACAGTAACGCGGTTCATTGGTTGTAGTGTGTAGACCCAGTATTGCAGTATTAAACCTTGGCAACCAAACTGTAACGTGTTCACTGGTACAAACGTTTCTCTTTCACAGTTCACACCAATTAGCTGCTACAAATACAATGGCAATTGTCTTCGGAATCGGTTCAGGCCTGTTCACGCTCGCTAACATCTGGGGATTTGCACTTCTGCTAAGCATCATCTTATCACGAGCAGCAGGACGCATAAAGTAAGTGTTGATTAGACCAACCATTTTTCTTCCACATTCAAACTGGAGATTTCAAATTTCCTGGGGTTTTTTCATGGATAGTATTATAGGGAGGTATCTTATGATTGTTAGTTTAGAACGAAATCCATTTTCTGGAAATATGTGAACACGCTCCTTTAAAGGCACAGGCTCGTCAGCAATGCGCGCACGCCTAATTCGTGCCACGAAATACGCAGCTCCATGCCTTTACTATGGAGCTGCATATTTCGTGGCACAATTTTGGCGCGCGCGCATTGCTGACGAGCCTGTGCCTTTAAGAGAAAGTGCCCTTTTTCAAGAGAGTGCCCTAGAGTGGTAAAAATGTGAAATGCTGTCCTTTTTGTTTTTTAATTCACTCGGGGAGAACGCTAGAGATCAAGTTTGTTATTTAATTGCTGTGTGAAGTTAATGGTCACAACAGCAACCAGATCCCTTTAGTGGATCATACGAAAGAAGAAGACAACAGTTACATGTCCTCCAGAGTGAGAGAACAATGCAATCACTGCTTCACCTGTGGTTTCTACACATTCCTATAAGGGTCATTCTATAAATTTGGGGTCCACTTTTTCTGTCCCCGTTACATCTGACATCTTGTAAAATGTTGTATTTTGTAAATTCAGGACGTATTCTTTAAATGCCTTCTATTTCAAAGAGTGATTACATAAAATACAATTCATAAAAATATGGTTTGAAGGCATTTTTAATGATACTTGTATGGCAAATAGCAGTATGTCAGGTGTAACGGGGACAGAAAAATGTCACACGTTGGACCCCAAATTTATAGAATGACCCATAAGCCCTTTTGAATAGTGTCTGGTGTACTGACGCGCTTCCCTCGACTTGCACACTGATAGTATCCACTTGACCAGACTAAATTTTTGTTGCTATGTTGTGCACGCAGCAGGTGTGAAGAGCAAAATCAATACCGTGTTCACCATAAAAGAGAATATACCTTTATCACGGTGCATTTATCTTTGTCTCGTTCCCCATAGTACGATCAGTGCTTCGTTATCTGCACTACCGCATGATAGCGCGTGTAATTTACTGTTGAAAATCACTGTCCACCCTGCGTGTTATACTTGATCGTGCAACGCCTGTGCCATTGTAAGGCATACAATTTCAAAACTGGACCAAACTATTTTTTCTGCAAGCCTCGCTTTGGTTAAGTTCATTTAAATAGGGAAAAGGGAACCAGGCCGCACCGTGATAAAGGTCTATGGCATAAAGCAACCAGACTTTTTGTTGCTAGGCAGTGGCGTGCACCACATAGCAACGGTAGCGTAGTATATGACTTTCTATTACTGGGCCTGCACCTCCATTTAAAAGTGAAGAATTTTGGTGCCAGCCATTGTGCCAATGTTACATGCAAAAGGCTAATTCTCTTCCTCCTTCTGGAGGACAAACATGGAAATTAAGTTAAAGGCCCTGTAGATGATCTGTTTTTGAATGAATAAAACCATTATATATCAAAAGAAAGACATCAACAAACTCATCCGAAGAAATTTCAGCTTTGTCAAATGTACCACGTTTTCCTGGTCTTGGCGGGGTGTTTCAAATATTCGTTCTCAGTTGATCGGGTACTATGTGGCTTGCGTCATATATGCACTCTGTGGCGCACATCATATACTGCGTGTGCGCGCGATCCATAAAAATGCATCGCTGCGTTGGAACACGCACACGCAGTACACAGCGCCCATGCATTTTGGACCCCGTACTAGATGCGAACCAAAAATAAGTAAATCGTTTGCAAACGATCTAAATAATTTCATCTTTACAGATTATTTCTGGTAAAGTTATATCATTTTGAGCGGAAACCCTTCATTGGGTAGTTGCTATTAATTCAATCTTTACTTTCAGAACTTTTCCCCTGTAAACTTGTTGATTACTTTTTGGGGTCATTGCAAATGATACACTGGGCCTTTAAGTGGGCTTTGACAATGTAGTAAATAGAAACGGAATTTGAAGTTCCATTGCTTATTTTAGTTTCGTTCCTTTTGTTTTGTTTTTTCTCTTTAGGACACTTAGTGTGGTGGTAATTGTCATAGCTGCACTCATCACAGTCATCCTCATTGTCTGGCCTAAAGAAGGCGTGGGACCAGACCCAAATGCAAACAGGGTAAGAAAATTCACGATCCAAATCTTCTAATCAAATATTTCGTTCTTGACACGCGAACAATTTTCTCACGCCCGAATGACAGGAACACGACCCGAGAACACTGCACTTTCAACAGGATCACACAGCTATCCACTGAGAACAACTTATCCGTGTCAAGAATAGTCCGCCTGAACTTGACCTTACATACCAGGGGCCAATTTCATCTATAGAGGTGTTTAAGCACGAAAATTTGCTTAAGTACAAAAAAACTCTTTCTTAGTAGAGAATGTTACCAGTGAAATCTTCATGTGATAGAAATAGTGTATGACCAGTGTTAGAGGACTGTTTCATTACCATGACAATCTCATGACCTTTTTGCTGGTAACCTCATTTTATCAAGCAAGGTTTTTCATGCTTAAGCAATTTTTAATGCTTAAGCAGCTCTATGAAATTGGCCCCAGGGGTATTTTAGGAAGATAGCGTGCTTTATCAAAAGGCACTTTTGTAATTTTTTAATTACTAAAACATCTTTGGGCCAATTCTGCTTAAACTCTAACTAATATCCTCGGGGCTGTTAGAGCTATTAGTCACTGTTAATGTTGAGTTCAGTCAGGCTGACCCTGGGAAATCTGAGCTTCAAGCCAATCCCCATTCATTTGTGCACCCTTCATAATTAATAGAACCTATTATTATCCTACTTCTGGCCCAGTTATACAATGTGAAAAGAAAACATGATCAAGGGACACCCTCACTTTCAGGTTTCGAAATCTGAGATTTTGCTGCATGTATATGTTCGGGTACACGAATACCCGGCAGTTGCAGTAATAAGATACCCGGTTGCAATCAAACCCGCTATAGCACACACTTATTTTTCCTGATTTTTTATTCTCAGATAACTGACGGCATGTTCTGGACCAGAGCTTTTATTCTCGGCCTCATCTGCATATTTGCTCTACTTTGCTTCATCTTCATGTTTATTTTTCATTGGACGGAGCCCATCTATGCCAAGCCAATCAAAAGCAAGAGATTCTGAACTATGCAGGTAAGTGTTTCGTTTGAAATTTGGACTTTGCTTGGAAAGTCTGATGACAGAATTCTATGTCTAGCCCCGACTATTTTTTTTGTAAACATGTTTGACCTATTAACAGAGTCGTAGCTGGAAAATATGTAACTTCCGGGTGAATCAAGATCGACTAGGTCCGAGCAGTTCTATTTAACAAAATTTAAGTCAAAAATTTGTTCTTTTAAATCCCAAACTTTGATAATTTTTAGCATTAATACTGCAAACAGTTATAACGAGGACAAATTTAGGTCCAAATTCCTTGTTCTTTACTGTTTTCATTTTTTTATAATACAAGGTCCCACGATTAAGCCTGAGCAATTCGAATAATTTAGTATTCAAATATTCGATTTTTAAATTATTCGAATATTTGTCACCAAAAGAAAAGGCCCCAATACCATTGTTTGACATGATTATGTGACTCACAATTGTGTATTTCTCTCCTTCCCAGATGTCAGTTTTCCTTCTGAAAACACTGATACTCACACTGAGTGGTGTGTGCTTTGATTTTTAGGGTATCCAGATACCCAACCATTACGGTTACTGTGAATCTGGTTTTCTTCAAACTCAAATTACATGTACAATAAAACTTCTCATCTCCCATTTTTGTTCGAATATTCGAATGCGAAAAAAATATTCCAATATTCGATTTTCGATCGAATATTCGGCACAGGCTTAATGAGGATAAACTGTACCACATTTTTGTAAAGATAATGAAATTAAGTTTCTGAAGTAATCCCTGTTAAAAATCCCAAATCTTCCAAGTTTTTATGTTTAAACTTTCAAAGTTAGCATTCATGTTTCTATATCTTCACGTTGCTTTAACTTAACCCAATTCAGCAGTGTATACGTGACAGATATGGTTTGTGCCACTTTGTGATCTTTAGGAAACTTGATGGTAAACATGCAAATTTGATTTACTGAAGCTTTACATTCAAATTATTTGATTTTACAAATTCTAATGTAAAATTATTTATTCTTTTGAGCTATTATTTCCAGAAACAATGCATTATTCCTAAATATTTCAGCATATTTCTAATCCATAGGGCTCTGTATTTAAATTTATTCAAATGTCTTGGAATGACTTTCAAACCTTATTCTGTGGCAGTTTATATTCAAATTACATGCAAATAATTTCTTCAGAGCTCCTTCATTGATTTCCTAAACCCAACTACATTAGACAGATATGGTTGGTACCCTCTGGTTGGCAGAGATGGAATAAGTGTTTTAAATGGTGCACATGCATAGTTAGATAAAATGAATCCTAAAATTATAATTTCATTTTACAATTTCTAAAAATTAAAATTACTCTAATTAAGTTTTTTTTAATGCTTAAACTCTTCTGTTTAGCTGTCATATTTACTAAAGGTAAAATTCCACAACTGAACTACTCCACGTTGCTCCAACTAAACCCAATTCAGCAATGTATACGTGACAGATATGGTTTGTGACACTTTGAAAATCAGAACTGTAAACATGTATGCAAATGTGGTAAACTGAAGCTTAAAATTCAAATTATTTGATTTTACAAATTCTAATATTATAAGATAATGTTGTGCTTTGGAGCTATTTTCACAAGAAACAATGCACTATTCATAAACTTTTAAGCATGTTTGTTATTCATGCTTTGTATTTAAATTTATGCAAATGACCATTTTATAATTTTATTCTGTAGGCGGTTCTATGCAAGTTAATGCAAAAATTATTCAGAGCTCTTCTCAGGCTCCCTTGACCCAACTACATTATGATTCAACAACATTAAACACAAGACACATATGGTTGGCACCCTGGTTGGCAGTGCTTGACAAAGTTAGTTGAGAGATGGAATGGTACACATGCGTACATGTAGTTGGATAAAACGAATCCCCAAATTCTGAATTTATTTTATTTTACAAATTCCAACAAAAATGTTTTTTTTGTATTAAGGTGGGGAATTTACCAGATGAAACAAACCATTTGTAAACTAACTTTTCACCCATTGGTAAATTTTACATTTAAATGTATGCAAATATATTCCTTAATTAATGCACCTTCAGGTTCTCCCAAGTCCACCACATCGTCCACAGTTAAAGGTATAGAAACAAATCATTTCCGACTTGTAAATATGTTTGTTACAAACATCAAAATAGCATTTCAATTCACTGAGGGGTGTGATCTTTTCTCCACACCAAAACAAGCATTCTGTCTGGACGCTTTTTATTGAAGGATACCGTTTCTGTTTCCTTCCTTCGTGGTTGAATTCCAGCCCTCTTTTTGTCAATACGGCCTTGTTTGAAGTTACATTTGTTGTTGTTGTATATTTTATGGCATCTTCGGCAACTAAGGCCCTTTATGCCAAAGTTACATTTCGTGTCCAACCACGAGACCAATGTACAAGTTACAACGTGAGACTTATAGTTTGTGCAGGGCGGAGCCAACATAAATTTATGCAAAAGTGTACCGCCCCAATCATTGACATCACGTTTTAATTTGCATAATGGCTCCGCCCATTCAGATTTTTGTAAATAAAGTAAAACCAGCTCAAACCATAGCTTCAATGTTGTAACTTGTACTTGACTCGTGATGTGGTTAGAGTAAATTAGTATGGCTGTCGGGTTGGCGTAGTGGTTCATTCTGCTGGCCTGCCTGTGATGACCGCTTTCCAAAGGACTACCCTTGCACATAAGTAGTTTGGAGGAGATTTTCTCGCGGAATCCCGTGTGACGTCCTGAAATGTTGCTCAATTGAGTGACCAGTACGTCACTGGGAAATTTGGAACACGACTGGATCCGTGTCTGCGGTCTTGATGATTGTGGATTTACGAGGATATATCTGTGGTTACTTGGACACGATTGAACCGGATTGGTGACGATTGTCATGGAGAATATACGTTGGGATTCTCGCCGGATAGTGATCTGGACTGGCAACGACTATAAAGCTCTTCCAGATTTAACGCTGCCCTTTCTAAGTCCCGGCCGCGCGCGTCCCTGCCCATCATTATGTTCATTGGTTATAGCGCTGTTTGGATATAAAGCTCTGATTAGTCAGTTTTTCGACAATGTACATTTTATCATGTCTATAAAAAGTTTTAGTCGGACTTTTCTTCTCAACTCGTAATTTAAAATGTTGTATTAATGTATATTTTCATTTTCTTTTATTGTGCAGGTCTATGTCTTACTTTGAATGTGCCTGGGCAGTTGATTCCACACTTGACATCATCCACTGGTACCCCAGCTGACGATAGTTATTTTAGTATACTTGATTGTGACTATCATTACACAAAGAATGGGGGGTGGGGCCCGATGTTTTAAATAACCTCTTTGAGCAAATTATTTCTTGGAGCCAATTTCGCAGTTGATCATTTGTGTTTTAAATTATTGCAGTTTAAGCCATATTACAATAATGATTTTGCCACAAAAAGGGGGCCAGTAAATAATTGTTATGACTTATGTGCAATGCCTCGATCACTCACAAAATGGTAGTTTAGAGTTTGCATGTAGCACTTTCCAAACACATTGTATACGTTTTTTATAAAAATTTGAAATTTTATGGGGCGCCAAAATTACAAAAATTACATTAATCGATGGAGCGCCAAAATTACAAAACTACAATAAATGGCCCAAAAAGGCTGAAAAATTGAAAATAAATAATGTGGCGCCAAAATGACAAAATTTGAAATTTAGCACAATCAGTCACATTGCCAGCTATGCTAAAAAGTACTGCATTTTTTAAATATATAAATCTTATGTCTTTCTTCTATTTACAAATTGAAGATGTTATTTTTGAGTGATGTTATTTTTGAGCTAAGTGATCCGAGTACGTTTCATTGGGACGAATTTAACATATTAGCATGAATTGTTTCTGTTTACATTTTAAAATAAGCCGTTTTGGTATACATGTATATAAGAAATGTTTTCTGCATTATTAATTATGTGAATGCAATTGAATTGTTAACTTTTTAATTGTTTTATAAGACAAAGTTGAAGAATGTTAAATATTAGTTTGGCCTTTTATGTACATGTATGTATCTAGTTTCTGATACTTGTACATTGCTTTGTTTAAATAAAACAAATACAAATGTATATTCAGATTGTACCGATTGTTTCAAATAAAAATTGATAAAAAGTAATGTTCTTACTCTGTCTTTTGTTTTATTATAGTTTATGCAAATTAAATTGTTTAGATCTTTTCAGTTGGTATTTTTTTCTGTTTTCAAAAAATGTTTATTCCGGGTTATCCGTTTTCGACATTAGCGCTTATTCCTTAGTAGGCCTACCTGTACTTCCTAATTTTAAAGACCATGATTTTTTTAAAAATTTCTTGATGAGGGCGCTCTTTACGTCACGAGAGGGCGCCCTTCAAGTCACTAGAGGGCGCCCTTTATTGTTGCTTTTAAATGGTGTAGTTAATGCATTGAACTCATTCTAATATTCATCAGGTCCAAAATTCTTAACCTGGTGTGGTCATCGCTGTGGTCTAGTGGAGAGAGCAGAGGACTCGAGATCAGAAGACTCCAGGTTCGAATCCCGCGGCGAGCATGTACTAACCCCATGATTGATATACTAACCCCACGATTGATATACTAACCCCATGATTGATGTGTATAATAATGTAATAACCACTAACCCCATGAATAATAACAGCGGAGGAGACGACACAGAGGAGACGACACAGGGAGGAAGCAGCAAGGGGAGGAGACAGAGGGGAGAAAAGAAGGGTGGGGGAGGACAAATTTTTTTCGGGGTGGGGTTTGCAGATTTTTTATTTTTGTGGGCCATACTTTTTTTGTTAGTGCATGTAGATAGACCAAGTTACGGTCAACATGCACCATAAGTCCATACGTACGTACACTCAAGCACAGAAAATGATGGAGCGCCAAAAACACAAAATTACAAAATATTTGCTAAAACGGCAAAAAATGACAAAATTACAATTATGGGGCGCCAAAAGTACAAAATTACAATAATCGATGGAACGCCAAAAATTAAATGGCCCAAAAAGGCTGAAAAATTGAAAATAAATGATGGGGCGCCAAAATGACAAAATTACAATAAATGGGCTAAAAAGTCTGAACATGAACAATATTACAATAAATTGGCTAAAAATGACAACATTACAATGGAAACCCGAGAAAATGGGCAAAACATTACAGAAATATAGATTAAAATGAAATGGGTTGATTGGGTAAAAACATGACGAATTACTTATGGACACAATAAAATGAGCCGACATGGCGAAATATGACAAAGACGCAGTTTCACTAGAAAAAAATGCTTCATTTGACGAAGATTCAACGATTATTAGACAAAGATTTCCTAATGTGAATGCATGCACAAGTCTGAGCAAATCGACATTTGATCTTTGTTCGATCTTTGTTAAGTGAGATATGAACGCATGTTTCATTAACTAACAATGATCATTATCTTCGTTGAACGAAGCAATTTCTCTGGTGAGCACAGGGTCTCGATTATGACCGAAAATACATTTGTATAACAAAATTAAAAAACTGTAAAGATGCATTCTGCCAGATAATAGACCACACAAGGGAACCAAAAGGAAAGCAGGATTCACAAGAAATATCTGCCGATTTATGACAAAGATACGTGTTTAAGGAGTCAGATCTTTCCCCAAACACTCGGGCATGATATTCTTCCGATACACGATATCAGTTTATAGCTGGAATCAACACTGTCTCAAACACGCAAGTTCCTGGATACCTTTAGTGTGGCACAAGGAACAACAGCTTTGTATTGAATTTGCAGTTTGGGTTAATTTAGGGTAACAAATTCACGGATGTTGAGGCAGAATGCATTTTTAATTGAAGATCTACTCTGAAATTTAACTTTTTCTCTAACACATTACAGTGGAAAATTGCCATAACGAACACCACAATAAGAAACCTGCTCAAAGTAAATATCACTCATGACTTTTGACTCAGCCAAAAGAAATCAAAACAGGTTTCGCTTTTGTGATTTCCTCCAAATCCAAGCAGCTGTTAGTACAAAGTGATTCCCACAGGAATATCGAAAACAAATTGTAACTTTCTGATTTTGAGAGGGCTCTTAAAAAGCCATATTTTGGTAATCAACCTGAATGACCTGAGTGGGGTGAGCTACATCACTTGTTGTGGATCACATAATGTTCGTTATAACAACTTTTCACTAGCAGGTCAACCATTTATGTCACCGACAGTCAATGAAAACAAGCATGCCTTGGCAATTTGTAATGTACATGTATAATGCATAGACACAATAGTCCGAGTACTCGGACCAGTGAATTTCATTCTTTAATTATTTTGTGTTTCCTATTTTTTCACAAGAGCTATTAAAATATTTTCACATTTTAAGGGTGATGTGTTTTCATGGACTGTCAGTGAGTGTAGTTTCACATTAAGTTAATGTGAAACTATTCCCTGTAATTATACATAACATTAATGTTACAACTACAGCCAATAGTTTTAGCCAGTTGGGTATTTGGATTATATAGATGCCTTTGTGGTGTTTTGAACATCAACTGAGTTTGGAAACTCCTTAGCTACTTTTTGGGACTTACTTGGGACACCCATGGTCTGCTTCTATAGTACTTGGAACATTCCTGGGCTACTCTAGACACCCCTAGGCTATTTTAGAGATCCCCATGGCTACTATTTGACACCTCGTGGTTTACTTTAGACACCTCTGGGCTACTTTTTGACACCCAGTGGTTTACTTTAGACACCCCTGGTCTACATTTTGACACCTAGTGGTTTACTTTGGACACATCTGGGCTACTTTTTGACACCCAGTGGTTTACTTTAGACACCCCTGGTCTACCTTTTGACACCCAGTGGTTTACTTTGGACACACCTGGGCTACTTTTTGACACCCAGTGGTTTACTTTAAACACTCAAGGATACTTATTGACACCCAGTGGATTACTTTAAGCACCCCGTGGCTACTTTTTGACACCCAGTGGTTTACTTTAAACACCCCGTGGCTACTTTTTGACACCCAGTGGTTTACTTTAAACACCCCGTGGCTACTTTTTGACACCCAGTGGTTTACTTTAGACACCCAGGCTACTTTTTGACACCCAGTGGTTTACTTTTGACATCCCATGGGCTACTTTAAACATCCCAGGGGGTATTGTGGACACCCTTGGAGTACTTGAAACACCCCTGGGCTCCTTGGACTTGGGCTACTTTGCATCTTTTCTTAGTTAATGTGTGTAAAAAATACAAAACACCCAGACACCCATCTGGCTAAAACATTGGTCTACAAAAATACACAGGTAAGAGAAGACACACAAATCTAACCGCTGGTACCGACAGCAGTACTGCTCGAGAACAGCTCACTTCGTGTAGGCGGTACTGCTAAAGACCGCCAGTACCGCAGTCGGTACCGGCGGTTAGATTTGTGTGTCTTCCCTAAAACTGCTGCCTGATATACCGTACACGTTTGCCACTAATTCTTCCTAATAATATGACATGATAATGAGCCAGAAAGTGTAAATTTGAGCAATGAGAAAATATCAAGTTTTTCTTTGAAAAGCATTTTTATGCTGAAGTCTTAACTGGCAAACGTGTATGGTAGTTTTTCCTTGTTGCCCATACCTCCCTCCTGTCAGCATTATACTCGGTCCCTTCTTTGTCTTGGTCATGCATGGCCCAAATCCTGGAGGTTCATTTGACCTGTCAAATAAAGAAACAGATAACTGTTATTTTATGGAACAATTTGTCAGTTTATTGTTTTGTTTTTTTCATGAACACTTTGTTTCCTTAAAACAACATTACTGCATTTGGTCATTCCTATTACTAAGGGACACTAACAAGGGCAGAGGTAATTTGGTTCCACTTTCAGCCCTTAAAGGCAAAGGCTCGTCAAGAATGCGCGCGCGTCAAATTTGTTCCACGAAATACGCAGCTCCACAGCAAAGGCATAGAGCTGCGTATTTTAGGCACGAATTTGGCGCACGCATTGCTGATGAGCCTTTGCCTTTAAGCTAGGTGCTATAGAGGTGCTGTTTCTCTGTACTTTAGCAACCTGCCACACTCATTATACTTCCATGAAGAATGCTTGAACATATTTAAAATATCAATTAAATAACTTTAATACATGAGGCGAACTGGAGGAGCAATCTGGGTAATTCTGTTCCGAATGTACAAGTTGGACATCACTATTGGTTCCTCAAAAAATGCACTAAACATATAAAGGACAAAACAAAAGAATTCCAAGTTTTTCCTAGTAAAATCTACAATTGTTCTCTCCATTTGTTCCCCCCCCCCCCCCCCCCCCCCCCCCCCATTAGATTTGCACTTATTAACTGATGCTATAATTATAAAGGTACGACATTTTAAGGAAAAAATAGTGATGTCCAAGTACTAAATTCTTACAACATATCAACATACCTGACTAGCCACTCTTCTGCGAAACTGCATGCACAGGCGCCGACTTTACCTTGGAAGTTGGAGAGTTGGGAGTAGGAACGCAACGTCGTTGACGAACATGACGAACGAATGCAAGCAAAATCGATCGTTTGCTCACGCCATGATGATGATCATGATGGCGTGAGCAAACGAGCATCTTGTTCAACAAAGTCCAAAAAGCAGGCCACAGAATCTAGGCGCGTTTGACAGATGAGTCTTCATTCTGAGCACGTGCGTTTGTTGTTGTTGTTGTTGTTGTTGTTAATTTATGGCATCTTCGGAAACTATAAAGGCCCTTTATGCCATGCGTTTGTTTACAGAGCTTGATGAGTACTGAAATTGCGCAGATTTTCGTCGGCTATTTATGCGTCGATTTTGTCCAGCGCCCTCAAGAGTTTACAAGTTTGATAGACTGGTTCACGGACCTCACCATCAACACATCATCAAGGGCGCTGTATAGGCTTTTAAATGGGATGATCGATCTTACGACCAGCTTCAAGGTCGGTTGGGAGAGATCTCGAATTTCAATCAAGAGGTCGGTGGTTTTATTCCCAGTGTTGCTCGGGAATTTTGTAACTTTATTACTCGCTATCTCCTTTTCCCTGATGAGTGATACTTTAATGAGAGTACTTAGAGTAGGCCTATTCAATAGGCATATATTTCCCAGAATTGAGGAATTTCAAATTGTTATCGAAAACGAGGGTCTCAGTGCTTTTATTTATCTATAACTCAATTGCATATTCTGCCTATACGTTTTGTCAATAGACCGTATCGAATAGCCGCCATTCCGTAGGGCGCAGTTTCTTTGTTCGAGCTATGAGGACATGCATGTTTGGTTGCACATATTGTGCTTCCATTGCTGTTGAACGATTTGAGTATAAACTAAAGGTGCACCACGAAATGGGGCTATATTCGATACGGTCTATTATTAAAAAAACATATGCAGATTCGAACTCGCAACCCTTGATTCAAAGTCCCACGTCTTCACCACTAAGAATATCAAGCAACTCGACTATCCCTTAAATGTTCTTTCTTTTATCCCTTAATTACATGAGGGCGCTCCATACAGAATACAAATATTCATATATATTTCAACCAATCATAATAGCAGAGAAACTTCTTGATGCGCTTCACCCAACTTTGGGGGAAAATACACGGTCTCAGAGCACATCGATTTGCGCGCGACCTAACCCCTAACTCCTCCCCCCGCCCAACACGATATGTGGCAAGGAAGTACCTATACTGACCCCACGAGAATGCATAGTTCCGACCTGTCAATCAAGCCGAACCCGCCGACCAATCAGAACAGAGCTAGCAGACGGCGCCCACAAAGGTCAAAGTGATGCAATCATCACACAATCACGCGATTTTCTGCCCATACAGTTTGTATGTTGTATGCGCCAGTGACCAGGACCAGGTGAATTTTGGTTTCAATGTCGGGCGATTCGCTGTTCAAAGGTAGGAAAGCGCATCTTTAAGAATATATGTCATCCCTGCATTACTAGCCCTTTGCTCTGTGTGCTACGGTAACTGTCGACCCTAAAACATAAATACCTTTGAGTTTTCTCTAATGAATCTGTGCTTTTCACGCAGAGTCCCGTTGCTTTGTACGTCGCCATTTTTTTGCGATGGCTTGTTTCCCTGCGCTATACCAATGGACGTTTCAGATTACCAGCGAATGTTTAGACCAAAAAACCATGGCAACCGACGTCACACTTTAGTAGTCTATTGCTCGAGCCTAATTCACACCACGAGTGTGGTACCGTGACCGAGTGATTTGGGTAATTGACTCGCAATCATAGGTGAAATCTTGGGGTTTCGGGTTCGAACCTGTACCTGTGCCTTTGAGCAAGGCATGCACTCAACCACACTTGCTCCATCCTTCGGAAGGGATGTAAAGCCGTTGGTCCAGTGTGTTCGGTAACGGTACGTAACGCACTTTAAAGATACACTGAGAGCATTAGTTTCGTGAAGAGCAAGGGGACTCTTTGGTACGCGTCTCTGGCCATTATTTCTAATTCTTCATGGGTTTCCTCCCGCTTCAGAGGAATCATTGGTATGAATACGAAAAAGAAATAATAACGAGTCAGGCATAATGGCTTTTTCGAAATTTCAATAGACCTGAAACGTACGTAATGCGTCACGCGATGTTTACCGCTGTGCATTATGGGTGAAAGGTGAGGACGAAATCGCTAGTTTGCGAACTTTGCGTGCGTTGCATTCAAGTAACTTTATGAACTTTACTAACCGCTTCGCTGGCAAAAATAAATGTCAAAAACAAAGATCGTAAATTTATAAAATTGTTCGTGTCAACTTAGTTATGCCCCGCGCGTGAGTTTTAAGCGCACGACGGACGCCTGAACTATGGTTTTAACTTTCAAGGCCTCAAAAGGCGGCGAAAATGGCCCTGCAATAATTGTGCAAACTAGCGCGCGATGCAGAGATTTCGTACCTACTTTTCACCCATAATGCACCGCGGTAAACATCGCGTGACGTCATTATGTCATAGGTCTATTGCAGAAAAAGGCACATTAGTTTTATAATTTTATTTGTATTTATTTCTTATTACAACCCTCAGTCACAAACACTGCCATCTCATATTTAATCTATACCCTCTTCTAAATAGTATGTACATGAGATCAATTTCACATCTGTAGCGAACACAGTCAAACTAGCCACTTTAAACAAAGACAGGTGGTCACTATAGACAGGTGGCCTCTATCCACTAGACAGGTTGGACCTCACGCAAGTTCAATTTCACGAGAACATGTCGCAAAAACAATTATAAATGCATACACAAATTACAACTTGTTTTTTTTTAGAACTCGACAATTTCACAAAAAAACAGTAAAATCAGCAGATTTTTTTCTATAAACAAAAGAAGTCCTTGAAACCATCCACAGTATAGAATAGGGTTGTATTCCATCACAAGTCTATCACAAGTCTGTCACAAGTCCATGACAAGTCCCTCACAAGTCCAGTAACAAGAAGCAAAGGATGAACACGCACAAAATAATGCCTTTGTTGGAGTTAAGTTAAAAATAATAGCTTTTGACTTGAATTAAGAACCAGGGACTTGTGGTGGACTTGTGAAGGCTTGTGTTGTACGAGGACTTGGCTACAACCCCGGTGTGGATAAATACAATGGCCACACCTCAGGGGATTTTGTAGACTAAAAATAATGCATATTCAGTTTATATTTACATAATGCATATTCACATATTTACATAAATTCCTTAGCAACCAATCATATTTATGCATTGAGGCCAACCCATAATAGTAAACATGTTAATCAAGGTGAATGGTGACGACTTGCAGGAGTAAATTGATTAGTCAATGACTGAATGCAATAACTCGCTGCATATAAAAACACAACACTGCAAAATGGAAGATTTACATAACCCTAACTAGCCAATGTCCATCAAAATCAAACATCTGCTTTCAGTTCAATACATTACAGATAAATCCCGAAATATTAACTAAAACGACCCAAAACTTATTTTTATTAAGCTTTCTCAAAAGTGATCCCTCAAAAAAGCTATTACCTCATGAAAGCTATAGACTACTAAAGTGAAAACGTGTGTTGCCATGGTTTTTGGGTCTACACTAAAACCAGTGAACTGTGTCCATGCGCTTTACCAATGCACGTTTCAGGTTACCAGCGAATGTTTAGACCCGATTACCATGGCAACTGACGTCACACTTTAGTATTCTATTACAGGTCTTCCATTTTCGAAATTTATTTTTATATATAAAAATAAATCCAAGGAAAATATTTTTAAGTATAAAGAAATAAGCATGGTGTTCGATTTTTATGTCTTTATAACCCATATAATATATAAAAGAATTATATGAAATTAAACAAAATTATATGGAAAAAAAAATTGTACCGGGTACTTTACAGACCAATACAATTCCTGTACAATATATGCATACTCTGTACAATATGTAATTTACATACACCCAATTCACGTCTGATACATCTGAATTGTTATCTTGGACAGAAATAAATTCATGTGGTGTTTTGTTACCAATGTTTTTTTTCCTGTGAACTCACGAAGTAAACCTCTGGGCCATTGCAAATGATTTAATATGTAACTTTAAATTGTGTTTTAGTTCGTGTTTCGTGAAGCTATTCAAGTCCTCAACCACTGTTGCTCGAGACGGACTTATCAAGGCCTTAACGACAAGAATGCTTAGATCATTTCATTTTCAGATGGTACTGTCTCATCATTGACTTGTCCAGTTGGTAGGGTAACACTGATATCTTCCTGTGTAGATGAATCTGCAGTTTCCTTCCTGCTTCTAGTGGACTGGCTGGACTGTGGAGCCCGTTGGTCGTCAGCTGGAGAAGGCAGATTGACTTCCTTAGCAATGGGGTCTTGGTCCAAGCTAGCGGCAATGCCTTCTGTCGTTTCTAGGTCTTTTTTAGGATCCTCTGGGGGATTCTGCTCAGAGATGATCAGTGGTTCTGAGGTGGAGTCTGCCTTGTCTAGATCGGGTTTGCCAGGGGAAATTTCGGTAAGTTCCTGATTTTTTACTTCGATTTCGTCTGTGGGTTCTTGTTCGATTTCTGCTGATGAAGGAGCTTTGTCGAGGGATGGTTCGAGGACTTCAACTGGTTCCTGTGAAGCATCTTGATTGAGGTCTTGATCGAGATCTCTTTGAGGTGGTGGCGAGGGTGTTTGGACGGAGGTTTGTTTTTGGACGGAGGAGAGCGAGGCTTCTGTAGAAATCTCAGGCTTCGGAGAGGACGGCTGTTTCGGGGGAATGGGGGATGATCTTGGTGACTGTTTAGAAAGCTGTCAGATTTAGAAGACATTATCGAATATCAGGCTTCAATTTGCGTAATGATAAAATCTTGAGATTCATTTATAGACGAATCCTCACGAATCCGGTCGCTAAGGACTCCTTCCCTATTGAGCTCATGCCAATGACGTCATTTTGGGAGTAAACAATGCCGCGTCGTTGTGGAAGCAATGTGCGTGCGCGTTGTGTGTGTCCATAGCGCGCGTAACGCGCTATGATGAGGCTCCCATTGGTGAACTAAACTGCGTTACGCCCACCAGAGACACACACAACGCGCACGCACATCGCTTCCACAATGACTCAGCATTATTTGACTCCCAAAATGGCATATTCGCACGTGTTCGAAAGGGGTCAATACGTCCGCCATAGTAACTGGGGGCCATCCAGTGGCATGAACTGTACATTTTGTGTTGATGATATTAGCTGTTACATTATGTTGTCACTTCATGAACAATTTGCTTGGTTTTTTGGTTGAAAGCTTGTGAAGCCTGTATACGCGAAGGGGGCACATTGTGCGCTGTTCTATTTAACAACACAGAATGCACACTTCATGGCACTGGATGGCCCCCAGTTATGGCCGACGTACAGAGAAGGAGTACTTAGTTATCGGAAGCGAACACACTCAAATGTTGACATCACAAAAAAGAGTTTGCACTGCAAACTTGCAAAGATTGAACTACATGTATTTCCAACTTGCCTGAATACATGTGTGGAAGATGGAGCTAGCCATGTTTGAATAATTCAGCAGCAACTACTACAAATGAGAGTTCCTCAGCAAAAGCATGTTATTAGCTAAAGATCTCATTGTCATCTGTATTAACCTTGGCTGGTACTCGCCAACTTTTGCTCAGCACACAAATCTGCTAAGCAATATAACTCTGTTAAGCAGTGCCATATGAAGTACACCTCATTAGTCTATCACGAGTCCATCACAAGTCAACCACAAGTCCCTGGGTCTTAATTCAAGTCACAAGCTATTCAGATGAACTCCAACAAAGGCATTCTTTTGTGTGTGTGTTCATCCTTTGCTCCTTGTTACTGGACTTGTGACGGACTTGTGCGGGACTTCTTAGGACTTGTGATTTTATCGACTCTGGACTTGGGATAGACTTGTGATGGACTCAACTACAACCCTGACTCATAATATTGTTCTTCAAAAGACCAAACTAACGCGAGCCTTATATCCACAGAGCGCAATAACTAAGGGGCCAGCCAAAGTTGTCAACATTTTCACGGTTCTACAAAGCGCAGGAAGGGGGGTCGAGGGCTGCGTATTGTAAAATGTTGACATTTCATGGTTATGACAAACAAATTTTGATAAGTAATATTTCGAGGGGAGGGATGGGGTCTTAAAAAAAACTACCCTCTGTAGAACTGTGACAACTCTGGAAGGCCCCTAATGCATACACGATTAATATACCAAACTTGGGATGAGAGAAAAGTCGTAAGGGCCTTATTGGGATTTATCGGCAGACACTCTACCAGCTGAGCTATAAGGCACAGTCGCTATAAGGCACAACTTTGGTTGTTTCATTTCAATGGTGATTAGGCACCATACCATACCATAGATGTTGTGTTCATTACAATTTATAACACGCCTCTTTCTGATTCTCAATCCTGACTGGCTGAAACGCAGTCACGTGAGGTTCACTAATCTAGGCTAGTGCATGAAATTTGCGCCAGCGGTGAACTAGACGCGCGTATCAAGTTTCGGGCGCGCGCGTTAAGACTTCACGCGCGCGTGATTCCCTGCTAGTGTTCCTGACCGGTCACTAGTCTCAAAAAATAGTGACCGGTTACTGCGCCCTCTGGAGGTTGCTTGTTAATGTATTAAATTAAATTCCATCTGTACATATGTGTATTTTTGCCTGAGGCGTGTTATCAAACATATATGGACTGGCATAATTCGGCCTCTAGTGCACGTCTATGTGCCCCTCGTGACTGTGAGTGACCACAAGAGGGTCCTATTTCCCTCGGCCTTCGGCCTCGGGAAATAGGACCCTCTTGTGGTCACTCACAGTCCCTCGGGGCCCATAGACGTGCACTAGTGACCTCATTGCCAGTCCATATGTGTATAATATAGAGTAATTGCCAAAACTCTGAAAAAGCAGTTTTATGATATTAGAAAGAGCTTAAGAGGTGTTATAACAAGAGTTTAATGTAATGAGTTAGACAAGAGATGAAAAGCTCACAGCACTTACACTGCAAACAAGTAGTGGGATGGCCGGAGGCAAGAAAATTATGGTTTGGCTTGCGGAGAGCTACTTGCTACCTGCTGGGGGGAAAAGGAAACAAGAACAGCGACAGACTTGCATGACGAGGAAGAAAAAAAGGTAAGATTTGGCAAAATAAAGGCATTTGCAAGTTGTTAGTATAGACCTTTATCACGGTGCGGCCATCTTCCCTTTTCCCCTATTCAAATGAACGTAAACCAAAGCGAGGCTTGCAGAAAAAATAGTTTGGCGCCAGGAAACGCGCAGCGCGGGCAGTGATTCTATCAAAACAAGATTACGCGCGCTATCACGCAGATCGTGGACGCGCTGATCGTGCCCGGCATGTATAGGAAACAAGACAAAAATGGCCGAACTGTGATAAAGGTCTATTGTAAGTTAGCTTCAAAAATAAAAGCCGTTTCACACTTCACATCAAAGCAGAGTTCATTAAGTGCACTGCACATAAAATTACACGGGGACTTAAAGGGGAGACTCCAGAAGGGATGTAAACTGGAGCTATTTCTCTGTCGGGCCATTGGTTGCAAACAGCTGTTGTTTACATTGTGTCACTGGGCCAGAAGTAGGATGATTGATTGCTTCTATTATGCAGGATACACAAATAATTATTGGGGCTTGGCTAGAGGCCCAGATTTCCCTGGGTCGACCTGGCTGGTGAGTGAAATCAACATTAAAGGTGACTATACAAGCTCCAACAGGGGGTTCGATTGAGGATTACGTGGAGTTTGAACAGAATTGGCCCAAAGGTGTTTTAAATTTTAAAAAATACAAAAATGTGCCTTACGAAATCACCTCATCTTTTGAAAGCAGACCATGGTATGTCGCAGGGTTATAGTGTGTAATTTCAATGTATTTACCCGACACATAAATGGGGCTTAGCTAGAGGCCCAGATTTCCCAGGGTTAATTGGCCAGTTTTCAGATAAATCTGTGATCATCATTGTAGCTATACCTTTGGTGAAGGCGTCCTTGATGGAGTGGCAGTTTTATCAGATTTCTTCCGAGCGCTGCTTGGTCTAGGCTTCGGAGAGCTTGTCCCACTTTGACTTGTAGCCGGGGAGCCACTCGGGGGTCGAGATGCAACTGGAAATGGTGCCGTCTTGTCTAGAGGGGTTGGGGTTCGAGTGGCCGACTTGGCAGCTGAACCTTTTGTATAAGTAGTATGAAAAATATTGCTTAAGACACTGCTCCAAACTGCCTAAAAATTTTTAAAGCATAAATAATTAATTTTGGCTATGTTATGATGGAAACTGACCCGATGCACATATTAATTGTAGCAGCAGAGGGCCACACACATTATTAATGTTTGGCACATACCAAATGCAGATACTTTGCTTCTGAGTATACAAACAAACGAACCTGGTCTTGATGTCTTTGCCGGAGTTGACCTGCCCGACCCCGGCTTAGGTGACCCTGCAACTTGACCCAATGACCCTGGACCTTTTATTGGGGTCGGGTGCTGGGATATGACCTCTTCCGTGTCCTTGTTGATTATTTTGTGGGCGGCCAGTAGATGTTTCCTCTGCTGAGTTTTGACTATTTAAATGACAACAAATGCATCTTTTAAAGAGATTACAGGATTGGAAAACTGTTACAAACAGCGTTATCTCCATATGTGATCGAGGATGTGTATGATAAAAACCAACCTGTGTATAAGTCAGCTGTACCTCATCTACGTTGGGAGACAACAATGAAAAGCTGTTTCCATGCTTTCAAGAAATTGATAGGTGCATTACAAATCCAGCTATACAGGCTTTAAACAATTAAATTAACTGGCACACCTTTGTCTCTGACTGTAATCTTCTGCACCTCAGGCAGCAAGAACGTTGAGACCAACTCGGCAACAATTTCCTCAGATTCCAATTCTGTTTTCCTGCGACAGTAAATGCAAATGAAAGAGTATCATAAAGTGAAGTGACTGAAAATTCGAATCATTCACAGAGGTACTAATTTTCTCAGTTTTTGATAAAGACCCCTTTTCTTACCCGAGAAATCGCTTCGTTCGACGATGATTCAAAATGATTCGACGAAGAGTTTTTCTGATGTGAACGCACGCCTCTTCATTCGACGATGATTAGAATAGCTTCACTCGACGAAGACATCGCTTCATTCGATAAAGAAATCGCTTCATTCGATGAAGCAAATTTGTAATGAGAACGCTCCCTTCGTTCGACAGAGCAATTTGGCAGGCCTGGTTCCACACTGCAACTAGACGCACGAAGCGCATGTACGACCTCCCAGAGCTTTATTCGATCTTCGTTAGCGGTTGCTTATAATGTGTACGGTACCGCTCTTCATTCGATCTTCGTTCGGTGATATGTGAACACATATTTCATTAACTAACGATGATTAAATAATCTTCGTCGAACGAAGCGATTTCTCTAGACGCATCTACAAATCTATAAGGTTGTTATTTGACAATCCATGAGAGTTTTTTTTATGTATCAGGAGTCACAAAATCAGTTGTTGTCCAGAGAATCTGTTGCAAAATCCGGGAGGGTTGGCAGCTCTGAATTAATCTGCCAACCTATCACAGAGAAACCTAGAGGCTTATAGTTTAGATGGCAATGTTGGTAAAAATGGATGGCTTACTATACTTTTGTTGCTATGTGTTGCACACCATTGCCTAGAAACCAACAGTCTGATTGCTTTATGCCATTCTCTCCTACAGTAAACAGAGTACTGATTTTGTACTTCACACCTGCCACATGCACCACATAGCAACAAAAATTTAATCTGGTCAGCTGGATACAGTGGGGGGGGGGGGGGGGGGGGAAATTTTCTCACCTTTCTTCCATGTCATAAGCAACTTCGTTGATGCGCTGTGCCATCAATTGAACCTCCTCCCTGGCTTGTTTGTCAGCAGTGTCGTCCATTGATGATAGAATGATGTCTTCTAGATATGTATCTACTGTGTTCTGGTGTACTTTGACAACCTGTTACAGAGGGAGTGGGTGCACAATGTGTATATAACAGCATTCATGTGTGCTTACTCTAGCAGAAATGTTGTGGTAACGATATTGCTATTTTACGGCCACGACATACTTAAGCATGTGCGTACTTAGAAATTTTGCCTCTGCAGCTAGTAATCTTTTTGCAGTGTTACGGTTATGGCTCCCTTAGCATAAAATTAGCTGCTAAACAGCACCTTGAAATTGGCACCCCGATTCCTTTACGAAAATAAACTCCTCAAAAATAGTTCGGAAAGTCAAGTTTGACTGACGATTTCTCTCTTGTTACTAAATTATTTCACTTTACACCCGCCCCCGTATTCAGCTGTGCTGCACATCCCCCAATTGCTTAATCATAACAAATGACACATCATCGTAAAGAGAAATAACAGGGCTTTCCAATGATATAAAATTCAAGGAAAATTATTTTGCAACAAGAGAGAAATCGTGAGTCAAACTTGACTTTCCGAACTTTTTTTGAGGAGTTTAGTACAATGTAAAGAAGCTTGCCCATATTTTTCTAGAAAATGGATTTCACTCTAACCTAACAATCATATAAAATACCTTCCCCGAAATAATATCCATGGGAAAAAAACAAGAAATTTGCAATCTCCAATTTGGATGTGGAAGCAAAAAGGTTGGTGTGATCACTGCACTGCTTTATGGAACAGATAAATTAGTTCACAAAACTTGATGTTTTTATGACGATATCCTTGAAAATACATAGATTGAGAAGGGAAATTTCAGAATGGTAATTATAAAAATATGACATATGATATGGTATCAAATTCTCAACACCCTTGGGGGTCAAAATGGTGATATGGACACGCTCCTTTAAAAAAGATCTTCATACCTGTTTGAAAATATCATCTTCTTCCCTGCGCCTTCTTTCTTCCACCTGTCGACGCCCGGACTCTTCAGCTTCCCGAATACGCCGTTGTCTCTCCGCCAACATGGCGTAAGCGTGAATTCTGCGTTCCTCTTGTAAGCGCACCAGCTCTTTGCTTAGAAAGTCTAGCATGTCGCCGATGGCTTCCCCTTCTAGCTGTGATATGGCTTCATCGATGAATGCCTCCTGATATGACCAAAAATACAAACACGTGGTTTTGATGACTTACATGCAATAGATTGTTTGCACTGGTGACCATGTTATGGGCCGTCCAAAGTTGTCAACATTTTCACAGAACTACAAAGCATAGGAAGGGGGAGGGGGTCGGGCGGCAAATTTTTGTCCGGGCGCTAACGGTACCTGTGATGATTTTGTCCGGGCGCGCCGCTCAGACAAAACCGACAGTGGAGATCACCGGGTCTTGAAAAATGCTACGCTCTGTACAACCGTAAAAATGTTAGCAGCTTTGGATGGCCCCTTAGTAAATTCACTCACCAGTCAGGCCAACTCTGGGAAATCTGAGCCTCTAGCCAAGCCCCATTCATTTGTGTATTTGTGTATAACAGAAGCTATCAATCATCCTACTTCTGGCCCAGTGACACAATGTAAACAAATAGCTGTTTGCAACCAATGGCCTGACAGAGAAATAGCCACAGGGTACAGCACTTCTGGAGTCTCCTCTTTAACTCTTTGCCTGGGAAATCTGGGCCTCAAGCCCAGCCCCATTCATTGTCTACCCTGCATAATAGAAGCTATCAATCATCCTACTTCTGGCCCAGTGACACAATGTAAACAGCTGTTTGCAACCAATGGCCTGACAGAGAAATAATCAAAGTACTTCTGGAGTCTCCCCTTTGAGTCTGTGTAATTTTACGCGTGGTTTAAGAATTAAAGTTTGCGATTTTTGTAATAATTCCAGTTTTTACCTTGTGTTGATGGAGTCGGCGTTGTCGCTGAAAGTTAAGCGTCATCTGTTTCTCGTTTTTCTTCATTTGCTGTTCGGCATACTGCAGAGCGTGGGTGCTGCGTAGCTCGTTAATAAGTTCTTGACGCTTCTCTTTGCCTTCAAACATCTGTTAAAACAAGAACATTGACAGAGAAAGAATTTCAGGGAGGCCTTTGAGGCAAAAAGGCCACTTCCTGGTCTTAGGCTGACAAATGTTTGTCTTGTCAAATTAGGTCCTTAACAAGAGTACCAGAACACGTCAATTGTAATACACATCGCTTACGATTTTGACTGCTAACCCACTTTTATAAAACAAACAAATTTTGGTTTAAGCAAATTTTTCTGCCAAACAGCTTCATGAAATTGGCCCCTGGTGTTTTGCTGTAAGAATTAAAATAATAATTTAAGCTCACCATATTTTGTATTGCCCTTCCGCGTATGACCTGTTGAATGAAGATGACGGCCAGTTCTTTTTCTTCTTCTGCTAGGTCGGGGGCCTCGATCGTTGGGGTCGGAGGTCGCGGGATTGGCTTCTCAATCTTTTGAAGGAAGCGCAGAGGTTTCGGTGATTCCTTGCCCTTCGTCTTTGTATCTTTGATTGCTGAAAAAAAAAAAAAAAAAATGCTCATGAGTTTGGGAAATCTGGATGCAGTGAAAAACAACTTGGCTCCACAGGGATTAGAACTGCGGACCTTCTGCTTAAAATGCAGATACCCTATCAACTAAATTTTGAAACATTTTGACACATACCTTTGTAGACGTCGTCCAGTTCATTCTGTCTACGTTTCGCTCTCTTTATAAAGCCGGATTTACCCTGGGATTTTGGTCGTGGGGCGGCCACTCTTGGTTGGGTCACAAAGTCAGGAAGAGAGTGCTCCAGCTCAAGCAATCCTAAAAAAAATTATTCAAAAATAACAACACAATACTATAATTTTAGAATAACACAGAATTTAGAATCCTCATTCAAGCTACTTGGCATAGAAACTTGAGTTTAGTGCACTAGACAGCGAGGCCATAACACCCCAGGAATCAAACCCACATTCCAACTACTTGGCACAAAAAGAGACCTTACCTTGGTATGTGTCCAAATATCTGCTTTTGACGACGTACTGTTCGGAGCCCTTATCCAGAAAGACGCCGTGACGCGTCCTCGGACCGTAAACTTCCGACTCGTATTTCGCGTAATCCTCCGTTATGTCGCGCCTCTCTAGCTTGCCCTCAACGCGACTGCGTTTAAGGGTCAACTTGCGGATAGCTAACGCGAACAGGACAATAGAAAAGCAATAAGCAGTATTTAGAAAGTTGAAAAATGAATTTTGGATTATGCCGCAAATTCAATAACTCCCTTTTCATGTTCAAAAATACAATTTTTTTGTAACAATTTTCACATCAAATTTACACGTTAATGCATGAAAAATTCAGCGTAATAGCAGTCTAATTTTACATTTTATGTGTTCCTTGCGAATCCAGTTGACTTTTTTCTCTCGTTCTTTCTGTTTTTTGGTCCAGAGTTTGTCCAGGCGCTTGCTGTTCAGCTCAGTGTGGTTCTGTTCTCGCTCGCGCAGAATCTTATGCAGCAGATCCAAACGTGCCTCCTGCAGTCTGGGAACCAGACCAAATATAGCCAATTAAAAATTGTACAAAATTAGTCCAAAAGTAAAAAGTGATCAAGTTAAACCACGAAAAGTAACAATATCTACTGACTGTATTTTCACTGATATTTAACATACGAACAGGTCACAAATAACCGAGATATAGGAAATGTTGTGTTCGTTTATACTTTGCCCAGTTGCGCCGCCATGCAACACGAGAGAAGAATTGGGTCTATAGGGAAAACCTGAGGAGTATACCAACTGTGCCTCATAGCTCAGCTGGTAGAGCATCTGCCTAGTGAGTCAGAGGTCTCGGGTTCGAATCCCTATAAGGGCCTTACAATTTTTCTCTCATCCCAAGTTTGATAGGAAATTAAAAACAATTCACCAAACCTTTTTGAGGCTTTAATACTTAGGATAAAATATATGCACCGGCCTTTGTAAGAGCTGCTGAGGCAGAGTGCGCCACTCCGCCCAAAAAAACATTCTTAGCTCCTGCACTTCTAGGGCTTTTTTGGGGGACTCCAGGGGTCAGTTGGGTAAAAACCCAACAAAATTTCTTTTCCGAGACCCATTTACTGCATAATTCTCCCCAAAACAGAAAATATCACATTTGATTTGTTCAAACAGTCTATACGTGGACCTGGATGGAATCACTGAAGCAGAACAGTCTTGAAAGCGATTCCAAAGTGATTGGTCGATCAGTGCCTTGTTATCCACAAGTTCACTGTATTCAACAAACTTCTGTTCTGATTAAGAATTAATATTTCAAGAAAATTGTCTTTTTTGGAGAGTATACTTGGGAGATGACGATAATTATGCGAAAGTGTCTTACTTTTCGATTTCTTGCTCCCTGACGACCCACTCTTTTCTCTCCATCTCCTCCATCATCTTCTTTCTTTTCTCAAGCTGCGAGACGTCGTTTAAGGACGGCAGCGTAGCTTCCCAGGCTCTCTTGGCTCGAGCTCGCTCGATCATCTCTACTTCGGCTAGTCCAGCCGGAAGACCGTGACCTACAAATGATTATTATTCAAGGAGCGTGTCCAGATCACAATTTTGAACCCAATTTTTTCCCAATCCATGCGTGTTGAGATTTTGAAACCATATTTTTCTCATTACCATTTTGACTTTTTCCCGAGGAAATTGAAAAAACCACCAATGTATGCAAACTGATTTATCGGTTCCATAGAGCAGTGCAGTGATTATGTAGCCCAGAAAATTGGTCCGCTTACAAAATTTAAAAGAAAAATAATTTAGTCGTGGGGATGCTCACTAATTAAAAGTCTGTACCAGGAATCTTTAGTGAAAAGGCGCGAGGAGATAATATTTAGGAGATACAGACAGGGATTTTAGTTCCGAACAAATTACAACAAAAAAATATTTATTTGTCACTCCAAAACTTAAAACTTAACCCGCAGTCTTAAGGATTACACTTAAAAATAAAACAATAGCACAAATCGAAATCGGTCAATTTAGGTCAGATAACCAGGTTCGAAAATGTTTAAAAAAATATTAAATGAGAAGATTTATGCAATGGAACTGGAAAAAAATAACTTTTGGCTAAATATAAAAAAAATAACAAAAGAATGAAATGTATCAAAACAAAAATCAACTAAAAAAATCAGAATCTAAATTTATGAAAACCAACACAGCATCAAAGCAGGTCACAGATAACAACAACAGCTTAAACAACCTGCAAAAACCAAAGAGAAGAAAAATGCAAAAAATAAGTACTCCAATACATGTAACTGGGTTCACATGGCAGCAAAATAAAGATAATGCACATCTAGCTATAAACAGTTGGGCCATTGAAACCACAGCATACCTTAATCCTCTGCTGTGCCAGTGCATGGCAAAACCACTAACTTTTTCGTGAATATATAATGAGCCATACCAATGTACAGTGTCCTACAGCCCTTCAAGGTCACTCTGTGGGTCAAGGAATGCAGCTAGCCACCCAGGCTGACCATAGAGAGTTACGAGTCTCTCTGTGGCTTTTCACCAAACCTACATGTATCTACAACAGCACAGGTACCACATTCTGTTACCCACATACTCAGTGGACTAGGCAAAGTCTAGGGCCTCATCAACTGACATGTGGTTAACATCACGAGTACATGTACTAAACTTACAATCTACATGTATCTTTAAACACTACACTTAAATTTACCGAAGGATATACGTACACTAGTTTAAGCAATAGGCCAAACCAGTTTTCTAATCTAAAAGTTGCACACAATTTCGTAAAAACAATTTGTTCAAGCATCTAAGAATCCAGAGTAACCAAATCATCAAAAAATACATGTAACTTCTGAACCTCTAAATCACTGGACTCGTAAACATATTCATAAAAATCAAAGATGATTAAATGGCAAGATAAATGTAAATGAGCACGTCTACTCCACTACATTCAATCACTACAAGCAAAATCAACTTCAAATGTTTCAATAACAAACAAAAAATATTTTCTTTCTCAAGGAAAACTAACAAAAGTCAATCAAAGTAGTCAAAAAGTCTCTAAAATGTACCAATTTAGTTCCTTAATTATAAAGACAAAAGAAATCAAACTTTAACTCACCGAACCAAGCGACAGACCTAACTTTCAGGGCAGGAATTTAGCGAAAATGAAGAGTCAAGCTGAGGTAAGTGTGTACTCTTTTCTGCCAGTCTGCATACTGAAGCTGGGACCACATGGTCTGACCACAAGGTCCTTTGTCCTAGGCAGTGACTGTTTATCTAGCACAGGGGTGCCACTACCTATTACCCTGTCAATACCAGACTTACTGCATGGACCAGACACATGAGTCACAGATCAAATAAAACACTAGAATCAAATATACACGGGGGTGGAACTACTAGATAAAAAAACACAAAATAATTTAAGTCATAAGTGCCCCTGTTACACTCTCGCCACCTCAAATCATTGCTATCCCTAGCAATGGTGTAAAAATAATATCGAATCTTTAAAACAAAATAAGCGTGTCACTAATATAGCTATACATATAGTTAGGAACCTTTACTGCCAGTCTCCAAATCGTCTTGGTGGGCGTACTTGTCTCCTTGGACGTTGGTGGGCCACCACCGGTGAACTCCTTCCAGAGTTTGGCGAGCTGTCGGTGGATGCTTGTGACTCGTCATCTGAGCTGTCGCTGGAAAGCTCAGACATCCCAGAGGCCATGGGGCTGTCACCCGAAAGCGCTGTCCAGGGCTCTGGATTACGAAATTCTTCAGGTGATAGAGAATGAAGTTGAGGCACTTCACTGGTCTCTTGGAACTTCAGCGGGGGTGGAGGGAAGTACGGCTGCAGGTCAACATCAGCATCTTCAGACTGCGGTGCTGGCGGAAGTAGATCAGCTAGTGACATGTCGTCAACGTCAAATGGGCAGATAGTCAGTAGATTCCGATGCAAGGTCCTCGTCTTTGCGGAGCTACACTGCTGCACGACATACACAGGTAGGTCACCCAGCTTCCGTAAAACAGTGTAGGGTATCTCTTCCCACTTGTTCCTGAGCTTGCCCTTACCTCGTGCTGACTTGTTGGCGACAAGGACGTGATCGCCAGGCTGTAGCGTGTCTTCCTGTACCTTCTGGTTGTATGTGGAACTCTGTTTCTGCTGGGCCTTCTGTGTAGCATTCTGGACATTTTCTCTTGCAACGTGAAGATGTTTCTCCAATTGTTGGACGTAGGATGACTGGGGGCGGACTCCTCCCTTCTGTTGCCTGTGTGGGGTTATTGTGTCTACTGGTAGCCTCGGCTCCCTCATAAACATCAAATAGAAAGGGGGATAGCCTGTCGTCTCATGTTGTGAGCTGTTGTATGCGTACGTCATCGTTTGCAGGTACATCGCCCAGTTGATCTTTTGATGAGGCTCGAGGGTCCCCAACATGGACAAAAGAGTACGGTTGAATCTCTCCGTTATCCCGTTCCCCTGCGGATGGTAAGGCGTCGTCTTGCTTTTCTGGATACCAAGGAGACGGCACAGTTCCTGTATCACGGCCGATTCAAAACACCTTCCCTGGTCAGAGTGGATGCGCTCTGGAATGCCATAATTTCTGCAGAACTTCTCCCACAGAACACGAGCTACGGTTGTTGCTGTTTCATCCCTTGTTGCATACGCTTGAGCATACCTTGTGTAATGGTCCGTTACTACCAAGACATGCTCAAACCCACCTTTTGACCTCTCGAGTGACAGAAAATCCAAACATACTAGCTCCAACGGTCGGGTTGTCTGTATACTGTGGAGTTTGGCATGCCGTCGTGTGTCCGGAAGCTTTCTCAAAGCACATCGTTTACACTTGCTGACGTACGCTTTTGTCTCGGAGTGAAGGCCTGGCCAGAAGTATCGGTCCTGTACTAGATGTGCCGTCTTCTCGAAACCCAGGTGACCCATTTCATCATGAAGGAGGCTCAAAACCTGACGTCTCTGCGTTCTGGGCAAAACAGGGAGCAACTTCTCTCCTTGGTCCGTCTTCCGGCTGTATAGCAACAAGCCATCCTTCACGCAGAGGTGATCCCAGTACCGCAGCAGCCGACGAGTTTCTCCCAATTCTGCTTTCATTCGTCGTCTGCTTGGCCGAGTTTGTCCAGTCCGCTTGAAGGTAGTCACCCGGCTGATAGCTAAGTCATCATGTTGTGCTGATGCTATATCAAGGCTTGGCTCGATCGGCGTTCCCACCGGTGTCACTCCTTCCTGGCCATCACTTGTGGGCCCTCCGGACACTTCAAGAGACTCCGCTGGGTCATCCTGTGCGGTAGTGGAGGGTTCACCATTCTGAGCCACTTTGTCCTTTTCTTGGGACACTGTCTGCTGAGCCACCTGCGACTGTGCTGTTACCTCGGCCCTTGCCTCTTCGGTTGTGTTCAGGATCTGCAATACCCTTTCCCTTGGAATCCTCGAAAGAGCGTCAGCATTAGTATTGAGTCGTCCTGGCTTATACAAAATGTCGAGGTGGTACTGTGCAAGGTCACTCACCCAACGATGACTGTGTGCATCCAATTTGGCTTTCTTTAGGACATACGTCAGTGGATTGTTGTCTGTTACTGCAGTCACTTCGTTGCCGTACAGGTAGTCCTTGAATTTAGTGGTTACCGCCCAGTGGAGAGCCTTGAACTCCAGTTTGTGAACTGGATAGTTCACCTCCGCAGAAGAAAGAGTGCGACTCGCATACCCAAGGACTCGTTCTTTCCCATCTTGCACCTGGGCCAAGACAGCTCCCAAGCCGTCACTGGAGGCATCGGTCTGAAGTATAAATGGCAGACTATAGTCGGCATACCCAAGGATAGGTGCAGAGGTCAGCTTTGACTTCAAAGTGTCGAACGCTGCTTGACAATCTGTCGTCCAGGTAAAAGGTGGATCCTTGCTGCCGCGCTTTCCACCTGTCAGTGCGAACAGTGGAGCAGCTATTTTGGCATACTGGTGGATAAACCTGCGGTAGTATCCCGTTATTCCAAGGAAGCTTCTTACATCTCGCTTGCTTTTGGGCACAGGCCAACTTTCCACTGCAGATACCTTTTCTGGATTAGTCGATATCCCCTCAGCAGACACCACATGGCCCAGGTAGTGCACTTCTGTCTTGAACAGCTGGCATTTCGAGGGCTTTAGTTTTAGACCGTGTTCTCGTAGGCGAGTGAAGACTTTTCCCAGGCGCTCAATATGTTCCTCTACTGTGCTACTGAAGACAATTATGTCATCGAGGTAGATAAGAAGGCTGTCAAACGTCATGTCGCTAAAAACGGTTGACATCAATCTCTGAAAGGTGGCTGGGGCGTTGACCAGACCAAAAGGCATCCGCGTAAATTCGTAGAGTCCCATAGGGGAGGTGAATGTCGTCTTTTGCTGGTCCTTGGATGCCATTCTCACCTGGTGATAGCCTGATGTGAGGTCTAGACAAGAAAAGTACTTTGCCTTCCCCAGAGCATCAAGAGCCTCGTCGATCCTTGGGAGGGGGAACGCATCGCGGACTGTCCTCGCATTCAGCTTCCGGTAGTCGACGCACAAGCGTATCGTCCCATCCTTCTTCTCGACAATCACAATCGGTGAAGCAAATGGACTCTGGCTCGGTTTGATTATCCCCGCCTGCTTCAGCTCTTCAATATGGTTCCTCACCGACTGGTACTGGGAAGGGGGAATTCTTCGGTAAGGAAGCCTAAATGGGGTCGGATCACTGAGGGGAATCTCGTGTTCTATTGTGTTGGTCGAACCCACATCAAGGTGACCTTTGGAGAAGATATCTTCATTCTGGGATAGGAGGTGGTTCACCTCCTTTCTCTGTGACGCAGTCAGGTCTACCCCTTCCAGGTCAACCTCTGGTATGTCGGACGTACCTAAGTGAACTGCGGCCTGCTCCATGGTGATGACATCTCCTCCGTTTTGCACGTCGAGAGGGCCAACTACCGTGATGCACGACAGGGTAGCAATTCTGGAGTTTCGTCTTAGGGTCACTGGACGAACTGACATGTTACACAAGTGAACAGGTATTTTCCGCCCTTGTACTTGTACCAGTGTTCGACCAACAGCTAATCTCTTTGTGGGGTCGCTGTCGACCATGGCTGTAATGCCTCTGGAATGAGCTGCCTTTGGTAACCATGCTGTCACTGCTACCTCTTTCCCAGGGGGAATATCCAACGGGCGCCTTCCTGCATAGCGACAAAACCCAATGTCACCATTTTCCTTCGCAATGTCGGCCCCATCCTCATTTACGAATTGAAACGCCTGGAACCAATGTGGGGACAGCTTCTCCATCTTGGCCATAAATTTCTGGCCGTGGGAACGTCTCATTTCGTCTCGTCCTGCACGAATGACATTCGTGCCTATAAGGACTGGTGTGTCTCGACGAAATGGTGTCTCCGGGACCACAAAGACGGGAACTCGCTGAATATTCTTTTCCAGGACGTTGAGATTTACTGTGATGACACCCAAGTGTGGAACGGCCTGTCCTCCAGCTCCAGAGATGCATACCTCAGAGGGACGGGGTGGCTGCTTCCTAAGATCAGGATGCTGCTGGACAAATTTATCGGTCACTGTTGTCACCTGAGAGCCCGTATCTAGTAGCGCGTAACACCGCACTCCAGAGAGTCCAATCTCAGCTCTGTTGACTGGACCAGCTTCAGATAACTCTGTTGTCCTTTCTGCATCCTTACGCGGCAAGGTTTCATGTACTTGGGGGTCATCCGCTCTTCGTATTGTGGATGGGCATTTCCTACTAGAACCCGCTGATAGCCCTACATCTGCAGGTTCTGCCCGTTTAACGGATTTGAAGGAGTGGGTTGTGTCGACATTAGGTGATTCTGTACCTCTCGCTGTTGGGGGCAATTCCTGGCCATGTGTCGTCGATCTCCACAGTTGAAACAACCCGTGTACTGTGGCTTTCCAGGTTGAGGCTGACGCATCGGTTGGGGTCGCGGTTGAAACACGACACCCTCCAGTCGTGCAAGGCGCTCCCCATGCTGGTGTTGTTCATGGAGAACTCGCTCAAGGGTCTCCATCTGGCCACGGTGCATCGCCTTCATTTCCTCCATTTGCTTGGCCATAAGATCTTTAATTGTGGTGGTTTCATTTTGCTGCGGGGGAGAGGTCTTCTTTTCTCCTGTTCCTGGCTGAGGGGGTGCACTGGCAGTCTGGCTCATTGCGTACAAGGGGCTCTTTCTCTGGACGTCTTGAGATTGTCTTTCCTCTTCTTCAATAATGTGGAGTTCCTTCCTGAGGTCCTTGTAGGTCATGAACCGTGGCTGCATTGGCGCCAACCTCCTCTTGTAGTGCAAGTCTCGGAGACCGTACATAAACTGGGTTGTAAGCATGTGGTCTCTCCGTTCATCTGTGGCAAGACCACAGCGCCGTCTTGCTTCTTCGACCTCACGTAGAGTGGCTTCCAGACTTATTGCATACTCGGTTGGGGACTCTGTCGATCGTTGCGTGCGGGCATAAAACTTGGCCTCAGGGGACAGGCCACACTTCTCCTCTCCATATTCCTCTAGCAGCTCTGTGAAGGCAGCATCAGCATTCAGGCTGCCTGTTGCGCGACTCTCTAAGTTCAGCAACACATCTCGTGCCCTTCCACCGGTATAGCGTACGACCTCGTGAAATTGTAGAGGCCCTGGCGTCTCCTTTGCGTTCAGCAAGTATTTCATGTCTCTAATCCAGTCCTGGATGCGTGGACCGTTACGCTCCCTCCCTGTAAACATTGACACAGTCTTCGCTTGATGGGTGGCAAACATCCTGGGGTTGGTCGGATGTTGTTGTGGTGGTGGGTGCTTTGAGACATTGACTGGGTCAAAACCCGCTAGGTTTAGAGGAGACGACTCCATGGGCAGACAGGGTGGGACTGGATGATGTTGTTGGTGATGGAAATGGGGCGATTGACCGATCCCAGGTGTACTGGTGTATGTCTGAGGTGTCAGTTGCGGAGGGACACCAGCCATAGTGTTGAAATGAAGCTGGTTCGGTGTCTGCGCCATTGTCGTCCAGCCGTTTCCTACTAATAACACTGTGTTGGTTTTCCTAATTAAGTCCTATCCTTATTTCCAAAATAAAACTCCTAGCTAAGTTATTTTCTTTTTAAAAAAAAAAACAGACTCCACTACCCGGATCTTCCACCAAAAGTAAAAAAATGTAGCCCAGAAAATTGGTCCGCTTACAAAATTTAAAAGAAAAATAATTTAGTCGTGGGGATGCTCACTAATTAAAAGTCTGTACCAGGAATCTTTAGTGAAAAGGCGCGAGGAGATAATATTTAGGAGATACAGACAGGGATTTTAGTTCCGAACAAATTACAACAAAAAAATATTTATTTGTCACTCCAAAACTTAAAACTTAACCCGCAGTCTTAAGGATTACACTTAAAAATAAAACAATAGCACAAATCGAAATCGGTCAATTTAGGTCAGATAACCAGGTTCGAAAATGTTTAAAAAAATATTAAATGAGAAGATTTATGCAATGGAACTGGAAAAAAATAACTTTTGGCTAAATATAAAAAAAATAACAAAAGAATGAAATGTATCAAAACAAAAATCAACTAAAAAAATCAGAATCTAAATTTATGAAAACCAACACAGCATCAAAGCAGGTCACAGATAACAACAACAGCTTAAACAACCTGCAAAAACCAAAGAGAAGAAAAATGCAAAAAATAAGTACTCCAATACATGTAACTGGGTTCACATGGCAGCAAAATAAAGATAATGCACATCTAGCTATAAACAGTTGGGCCATTGAAACCACAGCATACCTTAATCCTCTGCTGTGCCAGTGCATGGCAAAACCACTAACTTTTTCGTGAATATATAATGAGCCATACCAATGTACAGTGTCCTACAGCCCTTCAAGGTCACTCTGTGGGTCAAGGAATGCAGCTAGCCACCCAGGCTGACCATAGAGAGTTACGAGTCTCTCTGTGGCTTTTCACCAAACCTACATGTATCTACAACAGCACAGGTACCACATTCTGTTACCCACATACTCAGTGGACTAGGCAAAGTCTAGGGCCTCATCAACTGACATGTGGTTAACATCACGAGTACATGTACTAAACTTACAATCTACATGTATCTTTAAACACTACACTTAAATTTACCGAAGGATATACGTACACTAGTTTAAGCAATAGGCCAAACCAGTTTTCTAATCTAAAAGTTGCACACAATTTCGTAAAAACAATTTGTTCAAGCATCTAAGAATCCAGAGTAACCAAATCATCAAAAAATACATGTAACTTCTGAACCTCTAAATCACTGGACTCGTAAACATATTCATAAAAATCAAAGATGATTAAATGGCAAGATAAATGTAAATGAGCACGTCTACTCCACTACATTCAATCACTACAAGCAAAATCAACTTCAAATGTTTCAATAACAAACAAAAAATATTTTCTTTCTCAAGGAAAACTAACAAAAGTCAATCAAAGTAGTCAAAAAGTCTCTAAAATGTACCAATTTAGTTCCTTAATTATAAAGACAAAAGAAATCAAACTTTAACTCACCGAACCAAGCGACAGACCTAACTTTCAGGGCAGGAATTTAGCGAAAATGAAGAGTCAAGCTGAGGTAAGTGTGTACTCTTTTCTGCCAGTCTGCATACTGAAGCTGGGACCACATGGTCTGACCACAAGGTCCTTTGTCCTAGGCAGTGACTGTTTATCTAGCACAGGGGTGCCACTACCTATTACCCTGTCAATACCAGACTTACTGCATGGACCAGACACATGAGTCACAGATCAAATAAAACACTAGAATCAAATATACACGGGGGTGGAACTACTAGATAAAAAAACACAAAATAATTTAAGTCATAAGTGCCCCTGTTACAATTACACCAACTTTTTTGCTTCCGCATCCAAATTGAAGATTGCAAATTTCCTGTTTTCTTCCCATGGATAGTATTTTGGGGAATGTATTTTATATAGGTTAGAACGAAATCCATTTTCGGGAAAAATCTGAACAAGCTCATTTAAGCCTGAAGAAACCTGTGAAGAGAAGACGATGAAGAAATGCTCAGTTTAAAGATGGGAGGAAAAACCCCTACACACCGAGATTTTTAGTACTTACCGTACGAAAGCGTAGCAAGGGTAAGCAGTTCTGGCTGTGACCCCGGTCTAACCACGTACTCTGGTGTATAGGGGTCGGTCTGCGTTTCGCTCTCGCGGTAATCTGTCTGGACGTCAACTGATTTGGTGAGCGGTGTTTGGGATCTTTCCAACATTGTACGGTCTTGCTGGCCGTAGGTGTCAAGTCTGCGTTTGAGAGCAAAAGACGAATCAGCATGACAGAAAGTAAACAAGTCATGTGACAAGTCATGGGACAAGTCATGGGACAAGTCATGGGACAAGTCATGCGACAAGTCATGCGACAAGTCATGCGACAAGTCATGCGACAAGTCATGCGACAAGTCATGCGACAAGTCATGCGACAAGTCATGCGACAAGTCATGTGACAAGTCATGTGACAAGTCATGTGACAAGTCATGTGACACGTCATATCACATGGCACAAGTCGCACCACATGTCATGTCACATGTCTTGTCACATTTCACGTTACGTCATACGCCACGTCACATGTCATGTCACTTGTCACGTGTTACATGTCACGTCTCATGTTGCATTACATGTTGCATTACATGTTGTGTCACATATTGTGGAACAAGTCGCATCACAAGTCTCATCACACGTCTCAAGTCAGAATTCACGTCATAAACATTTGTGATGAGCTAGAGTCATTTTTTCAACCACAGGGCAAATTCCATGTCACATACTTGGATGTGTGCAGGACCACTTCAGGGGGAACTTGCTGCAGAAAGGGGATGATAGGACGACGGAAGAATTTATATCTGTCATAACCCCCGACATCCTGCTTAGGGTAATGGATGAGCGGAAGTTTGACATCGGGAGCATAGTTGAACCTGAAATAATAAGAAACAAAAGGATTACCTGGCATCTCTGGACGTCGGCTGCCAATGGTGCCACCCACCTATGTATCTCAATGTTTAGGTTGGAATAAATTTGTAAGCTTCATGCAATTCAGCCTACAGGCTGCAAATTGAAGTTCAATAAACCCCTGAAAGAAATCACCTACCCATACTTAACATAATTGGGTTAAGCCGAGCAGGGGTTTGGGACACATCTTAAGTGATCTCTGGGAGGTGTACGGTGGTTATCTCATTGAAGGGTTCATCCCTCTGTAGGGCTTGCTAAGCTCACGTGATACCAAATCCCAGGAACAACTGCAATATTGTGATTCGAGACCACCAGTTGGCTTCATAGCTCAATTGGTAGGGCGTCTGCTACTAACGGAAGGTCCGCGACTCGAATCCAAATGGAGCCAAGTTGTTTTCACTGCTTCCAGATTTCCTAAACTACATGCGTCAAATTCATTTCATCAGTAATTTCAAGTCCCAGCTTAAGACACATCTTTTTGTTCAGTATTACCAGACTTGATGCTCTTGATGATGCTCTTTGGTTTTAACGTTTAATCTTTTTTATCTATGTATATGTATGTATGTTATCACTTTGGTTTGTACTGTAAAGTGCCTAGAGGCCCTGGCATTTGGCGCTATATAAGATTGCTATTATTATTATTATTATTATTTGTCCTCATTTGTACAAAAAATGAATTATTGAAAACAGACCAATCGCGCTCACGTTTTGTATCGTTCCAAAGCCTCCCTGGCTTGTGTTTGGTATCCCTGCCATTGTCGCGATATGAACTTGGGAACAGGGTCTGTCATGTCAAGTCGCATTTGAAATCGTGGATAGTGGGGCAGGGCGCTGAACATGGTGTTGTACAGGGGGACCCTTTTCTGCAACAGATGACAAAAAACGTTTTATTAAATCTTTGAAAAGACCATTTAAACTGATCATAGAACATTAGAAAAATTGCATTTAATTACATTTATTCTACATAGCATTTCCTTTTCAAAACATCACAAGATAAATTTTCCTGAATAATAATGCAAGAATTAAAAAGGAAATTTAATTCCAATTTAATACCAAAGAAAACTGAAATGTACTTACAAGCCTGTCCATGCTCGTGTGTGCTTTGAACGTGTGCCTGCCATGGTCGCGTTCACTTGAAAGTGTATGCACAGTATCTGATGCACAAAAAGAAACAACATGAAGAAGTTTAAAATCTGGACATCACTTTGCGACGGTACAAAACCTATGCTATTGGATTTGCCTTAAAACCTTTTTCGAAGTAAATACAAAATAAATGGTTTATTATTTTATATTTCACTTCTTACAATATTTTCTGGAGGTTGATAGGGCCTACATCAATATTAATAATAATAAGGAAAAAACTACTGATGTTTGTAAACAAATTCTGTAGGCCTACAAAAAAAAAAAGGAAAAATCTGAAATGTTTTTACTTTTTTTATATACATGTACACCATAGGGAGTTAGGGTTAATGAAGTGTAAAAGCAGGCATTCAAATTCACTGTGTCATGTTACGAAACAAAGGTTAGCAACCGCCCTCCAGTTATGTATCAAAATGATAGGCCTATCATTCAATGCGCACTGCTGGCAATACAATACAATATTTGATCGGCACCGATCGACCGACGTCCGTGTAGATATCGATTCTGAGGTCATGACGGTAAGCAGGTAAGGAGTCATGCATGTCGGTACGTAGCCCCGCGAGCAGTGCTTCGGGTGGGGCAAACCTCAGCCCTGTCTTCTAATATACACCAAATCTGTGGCAAACTCACGCAAATGAAATTTGTCCCATGGCTCTGATATTTGCTCAATAGGTGCACTCACCCCAGTTTATAAATATTCCGAAGAGTACGCGCATCGATCCGATGTCTAGTTTCGGTGAAATCGTGGGGAAAGTTTGAGACTTTCCGTGCGTGAAATTCCGACTTTCACCATGCGCGAGAGCGGAGAGGTCAACACTAGACTGGTTCCACATCCTCAATTTACTTCCCTTCGTCGTAAGATGAAGGGAAGTAAATATGAGGACAGCTAACCAGTCTAGATTGTGTTGACCTCTCCGCTCTCGGGTACTTTTAGCCCCATACCAATTTAACCCCGTTCGCTACCGTACATTTTGCTGCACGCGGCAAGATGGCCGCCGTACCCCAAACTCTAGTTCACCATACAGTAAAAATTTAACATTGAAAAACTTATCATGGAAGTACCTGGAATCTTCAGAATGTTGTACCGTGGTCCGTTTTACCCGATGATTCTTCTAAACAGAAAAAAACAAGTCCAACGTAATTTTTCTTGACATTTTCGAGCACTTTCGACACAACAGCCGTGTTACAGACGAACAAAAGATCATTGTACTGCTAGTGACGTCATACAATGAGATGACCACAAGAGGGCGGTATATCTGGGCCCTGACTGCTCATCCTACTCACGTGGTAAATGTTGCTGTTGTGTCGAGAGTGCTCGAAAATGTCAAGAAAAATTACGTTGGACTTGTTTTTTTCTGTTTAGAAGAATCATCGGGTAAAACGGACCACGGTACAACATTCTGAAGATTCCAGGTACTTCCATGATAAGTTTTTCAATGTTTAATTTTTACTGTATGGTGAACTAGAGTTTGGGGTACGGCGGCCATCTTGCCGCGTGCAGCAAAATGTACGGTAGCGAACGGGGTTAAATTGGTATGGGGCTAAAAGTGTATATAGAAAATGATAACGTCCCAATATAAAACGTCCAAAACAACACTTTTAGCCTTCTAAAAGTAGCTCTCGGGCAAGGTGAAAGTCGAAATTTCATGCACGGAAAGTATCAAAATTTCCCCACGATTTCACCGAAACTAGACATCGGATCGATGCGTACTCTTCGGAATATTTATAAACTGGGGTGAGTGCACCTATTGAGCAAATATCAGAGCCATGGGACAAATTTCATTTGCGTGAGTTCGCCACAGATTTGGTGTATATTAGAAGACAGGGCTGAGGTTTGCCCCACCCGAAGCACTGCTCGCGGGGCTAGTCGGTACGGTGGGCGCCAGCGCCGGACTCAAAATGTCGGATCTGATTTGGCACAAGAATTGCTTTGTACAGTGCATAAATGATGACGTTCGACAATTAAACACGAAGCGCTTTTACAAGCATAAGAAGTCATTTCGAGACCCTGTCATGCCTGTTTATTTCGCCATGTTTGCACAGCCACAGGCCACAGCAGACATGCGACATGGCAGAGGCGGAAATTTATAAAACCCGGAGGTCGGTGTCGGAGGTACCCAAAGGTACCCGGAGGTAGATTGTTTTTGCTAACGTGTAGTTGGTGCGTTGACGGTGGCCCGGAGCTACGCAGTATTAAAATAACAAGCCGGAGGTAGGTTGTAGCATGTACTACACGGTCACAACAAATTCTACCTCCGGGTTACCTCCGACCTCCGGGTTTCAACGACACCCGCAGAGGCTGAGCAGCTGAACATGCGTGCTGAACGTGCGTACGTGCTGAACGTGCGTGCTGAACAGCAGACGAAGTAAAACCAAATAAAACTCACCATAAAGATAATCATGGGTCCTCGTAGGCTGCACCAAGGGTGCCCTCATTGTCTGCCCCACCGACATCTTGTAGAAATTTAGTGTTACTCCCTCTAGACAATTAATGAATTAAGGTTTTAATTTTCGTCTTGAAATCGAAGACATTTTCCCCATTGCATTGCGCGCATATATTACTCGGTGTAGTCATGACGACATAGCCTCGTACGTGTAATAATCTTACTTTGTCTTATTTAATAAGAAAATTAACCTATTATTTCTAAAAATAAGTGCATAAACCAGTGTAATTTTAAAAAAAATAGTGTGGATAATTTTTAGTTTGACTATTCCTGCAAAAAATACGATTTTTGGCGATTTAGAAAACTTGCGAAAAAAGCGAATTGCATTGACCGTGTAGTTCGTGTCTGCAGCCTAGGCGAGACCATTGAGCTCTGTGGGTGGGTCACTGCGACCCTCCATTGACAAAGTCAATAACGTTTTACGAATCCTGGCAAATTGGTTGTTAATTGAGTACTCATTATAGTAATTTAATTTTTCTATAACCTTGAGCGAGAATTAAAGGCGTCTTCTCTTTTTTTTTGTAATTAATGCCACATCCGCTCACCCCGCCGTCGCAAAGTCCCACCGGCCGAGATTTTGACACCAACTACAAGCTCTCGATAAAAACTAAAATCGATTCGGTGACCGGTCTAGGTCCTTGTCGGGGGTTTGCAAAATCAAGCACACGTATTGCAAGAGGGACAGACTATAAAATACGCATGACGTGCACATGCATAGCTACATGTAGCTCGCTTCTGTTGTTTTGCTAGCTCTGCATACCGGTACACAATTTGCATTTGATGTCATGACATTGCTTAGGCTGGATCGGAGTTGTGCCGGGTTCTTGAAATTCGTTGTCTATTATAATAATAGAGTTTCTAACAACTAGCTGGGCGAATGCTTGATCGACTTCTTCTTTCATCTGTCATTGAGTAGGCTTTTTAAAATTAATTTTTAGCAACCACTTTTCCCACGTTTCCCATGTCACCCGGAAAAAAAACCATCAAAACATTTTTTTCACTTCTGAAAACTCCCTGTTGTCATGCAACAGGGAGTTTAATTGTGTTTTCTTTGCAGACTTTGGTTGTTTAGTTGTGAGTTAATTGTTGCATACCAGTTTTAACTTCTTCCTCCATGACTAGAGGTTCAAATTTGAATAAATTATTTTGTGTGCATTTTCATTGTGTCATATTTCAATATTATTATTTTGTTTAGCATGCTTTTCAATCATTCTGTTTTCATTTTCAACAGGAGCTTAATTTAATGACACTGCATCATTCATCGGATCCCTTATTAAACATGGAGAAACGCGTCAGGGAGAAACTCTGTTTCCACTACGATGCCATTGTACAAGAGCTAAACACCGACCGCGTTCTGCTTTACTTGAGTAGAACTGTTCTCTCCCAGTACGAGTGCGACAAGATTTCAACCCTAAAACTTGAAAAAGATAAAGCTAAATGTCTGCTCGATATTCTGATGACCAAGGGCCCGCTAGCGTACCACAAGTTTCGCTACGCTTTAATGGAACACTATCCGCATCTGGTGAGGAAACTCGACACGGAATACATTGCTCCGGAGCACAACAGCACAAACGATTCAAAGAAAGTCACTTTCAAACGTCGCGATTCCCTGATTCTGAATTTGAAGATGGAGGGCGTTTTGGAGGTTCTTGAAAAAGGAGGAATTCTGACTAAGGAGGATTGTGATCAGGTGAAAGCGGGAATGACGAAAGAGGACAAGGCGCGAGTGTTGGTCAACATGATTCCCGAGCGTGGCCCGGCTGCTTATAGACAGTTTAAACTGGCTGTCAAAGCACATCAGCCAAAGCTTGCGGAGTTATTAGAATAAGCAGCTGAAATTTCTCTGGAATTAATAATTACTGTATTTCAATTTTGTTTTTGTAATTGTGTAAGCTGTGTGTAATATCTATACCCATATTAAAAGCATAAAGACAAGGGAAACAATTGAGAAGTTGATGATGACTTCAGTCATTGTGTGCAACACATGAGACAGGCTAAACAAATTCTTGTGTTTCCTCACAAAATCTTGTTTTTTTTCATTAAAAAAATGTGTTTTTCCATCAAATCTGCACTTAATGATACTTGATGAGTCATTTAAAAAAAAAGTTCTGATCAACTTCTCAACTCTTACCAAGACAAGGTTGTTTTATTTTCAAAACACACTCGTGAAAGAAATAATTTTCGCCTTGAAAAGTCTGAAATTCAAAATTCTAATTCATCGTTATTGCATACTTAATTATCATTCTCATACTTTGGCAAAAGTAAAGTGAACAGCTTATTTTCTGGCTGATTAATTGTGCAAAACTGCAGTCACTAACAATTATTTACCAAGGTTACGATTAAATTTAGAAATAAATCGATTCCTGCTTAGTTTACTGAAAAGTATTTTAAATTCCAAGCAACTCTACATTTAGGTAACTGCACTTAGTCCAACTCAGAATATGCTTACTGTATTTTATTTATTATTATGTACATGTATGTTTTGTTTTTAGATTTCGAGATGGCTGAACTTGCCATTTGTGCCTTGAAAATGAAATTTTATTTTTGAAAAATATTCAGTGTGAAAAACTTGCCTGAAAATATTTGTGAAATACTTTTGTCTTTCAACAAAAGAATATATATATTTTTAATGGAAATATCCATTAATTTAAGGTACTGTATGTACCGGTAATACTAAACCGTTATTATTCTATATTATCAAGTTATTTGAGTAGTTAAATGAATACCCAAAAGGATTGACATTGTGAAATACTGTTGAAAAATGGAGTGGGTGTAGTATTGTACATGTATTATTGCAAGATCATAAGGGCTGTGTAAATTGTAATAATTTATTATGTGAATATGTGTATTCTATTTTTCAAATATTTAGTCAGATATTGAATACTCTTTCTGGCTGACTTGTTCCAAAATTAAACAATAGTATACAACACACTGCAGTAAAATGAAATTATTCTTCAAAAATGTACATGTATATTTTGGCCGATTTGTTTTCTGTAGAAATGCACATCTGATGTTGCAAAGAATATCAAACTAATTTTTCCCTGTGTATTCTCATTGGAATATTTATTTATAATATCGGTCAAATACTCAACATTTGAGACAGCCCTCGAGTACATTGTATTATTACTCGTTACATTTTAGTCACATCTGTTATGTGTACTTAATGAGTCTTTCAAATCTTTTGTACACTGTAATGGAGTTTTCAGTCAGGAGCTGATCATGATAACATAGTTTTTGTTTATGCTGAATGTGTTTGGAAATTTGGGATGACTTCAAATCATTATTTAAAAACTTTGAGTTATATCAGTATGCTCAATTGTTTCTGTTCTGTCTACATGTTTTGTTGAAAGGTTGGCAAAGTATATTTTTATCAGACTTTACCTAAAATGTTCTTTGTTATACATCAACGTGTACACCAGGCAGGGTTTCTCTAAAGTAGTGATGTCATATTAAAACTATATATATTTTTGTTTTTCCCAATCAAATTCACAGTTGATAGGTGTACAACAGTACATCGGAATAGCACAAAACTTGGTGTGTGTTGAGTTCAATGGCAATAATTAGTTTAACAGAAATGGGTGTAGCAGTGTGGACTCACGCACTGCCTTATAAGGACAGGTAGTCCAGTATTGTGTTAGAAAAACAATCCTTACGGTTGAGTAAGTCTGATATTCATTGTGTTCATAAATAAATGTACAACTACATACAATACAAGTGTTAGGTTTCCGGTAGATTTTTGTGTGTGTAAGCCTTTAGAAGTTTATGCATGAAAACGCCCGGGTGAGCTTTCTAAACTTGCAGTCGTAAACCCAATAGCATGCGATGACTCATGAGTGCCGGTGGGAGGATAGGAATACAATGGTTTAAAAAAATATATATTCCTTGAAATGGGCAGCAAAAAAAAAAAACATGCTGCGTTGATCATTGTCTTATTTACATGTACCGGGATTCTCCTTCTTGTTATTCCTGTGAATTGAAACCACTCGCTCTTTTTACAGGTGTTTTTCGCCAAAAATCGAGGGGCGGGGGCGGACGCCAGTTGAAATGAAAAAGAAAGGGAAACAGAAATGTTGCGAAGAGGTTTTTCCAAAAATAAAGTTTCTTCCAAGTCAAACATTTTCGAAATAGTTTACCAAAAAAAAAATGTCGCGTGAGTATTTCGATTTGGTTATCAATAGATCGTATCGAAAAGTTGCCATCTTGTGGGGCAGTTTCTTTGTTCTTTGAAGACATGCATGGTTGCACATATTGTGCTTAAATTGAACCAGATGTTGCGTTTGATACTTTGAACAGTTGCGCTACCATACCATGCAACACCGAGTCTAAATTAGGTCCGGTGTGGAAAACCTGAGCCTACCAACTGTGCCTTATACTTTTTTATAGACTGTATATCGAATAGCCGCCATCTTGTGTGCCAGTTTCTTTGTTCCTTGAGTACATGCCTGGTTGCACATATTGTCCTTGCATTGTTGAACCGTTTATATAACAAAAGGTGCCCCACAAGATGGCAGCTACTGAGAACAGCTACTGAGAACGTCTGTCTGCCCGGCGAGTCGGAGGTCTCGGGTCGATCCCGATAAAGCCCTTATACGATTTTTCTCCCATAAAAGATGGCAGCTAGATACGGTATATAAGGTATACCCAGCACTATATGTGGCAAAGGGACTCCCCCCCCCCCCCCCCCCCTCCCCCCCCCCCTCCCCCCCTCCCCCCCCCCCCTCCCCCCAAGCCCCAACTCGGCTCATTTTTCGGGAGGAAAAGGAGTTTTGTATTTAAGTGCCCACTGGTTTCTGCAATTGTTAAAAAATATAGCCGGGTTATTAATTATTAAGAAAACGGAACCGCTTTAGGTCACCATCCGATGCATGGCGGTGGTGCGCGCCTTTTACAGGTTTGTAGGCCTATGGATAGAAAAGTTTACCCCTTTCAGCTTAAATTTTCCGGAAAATGTTTATACAAATAATAGAAATAAGCTTGATTTTAGCGACCATTTAAAAAAATGTTTAAAACGTATTTGTAATCACAAAATGGTAATTTTCATCTCAAAACTGCCGCGGCAAAAGGCAGCAAAGTGTTAGAAAAGTCACCATAGTGTCTCGGAAAAGCACCAAGTACACAGTGCTAATAATACATGTACGTTGGGTAAGGGCAAAAACAAACCCTATAAATTAACATTCATTCTCCCCGACGCAAGCTAAATCAATTACCGATTAATTGCGATCCCCGTTACGAAATGATTCGAACCGGCCATTCAACACCGGCTAGCTCGGTGGTCGAGTGGTTAAGACGTCTGCCTTGTTTGCAAGAGGTCGTGGGTTCGAATCCCACCCGAGCACGCTATGAAGTTTTTCATAGTGTCTCGATCGGGAAAGAACTGATATACAGTGCTAAGTAACATACGTCGGGTAAGGGCAAAAACAAATTCTAATTAACACATTTTATATATTTTTTATTATGAATTGAAGAAAATTATTTTAATAGGCCTAACAAATAAAAGAATGGATTTGCGCTATGCCCGTCCGCCATAAAAATCCCAAATTGAACAAATGTATAGACTGGTGCAACAAAGCGCGTATGACCGATCATAAAATCGAAGAGTGCGTCTGGGTACCGCACAGCCGGCCAACAAACGAAATTCGCTTTCGTCAGCTGCCAACGAGAACTTTTGATTGGCGAAAAGTACCAAAGACAATGGTGTAACAGATCAACGCAAGAGTATAATCATTCATTGTAAGTATAAAGGTATACGTCTTGCTTCTTTTGACCCATGCACAGAGCTGAAAACTGTATTTTCTTGGTGGAAAATTAGAGTTGAAGCTTGAAGTTTGCGAGCTGTTCTCTACGAAATTTCTACGGCCTAGCCTTCGTACGAGAAGTACGCACGTAATAACGTACGCTCGGCTCAGTACACACGGCCGCGGCAGGTTTAAAATTGCTTCGTTTTATACACAAAATTGTTGATTCGTTGCTAGTAGACGTCGTATTTCACAGTTTAATGTTTCAGCGTGAAAGTAGTAAAAGAATTTAAGAAGAATTTGCTCCTTTTTTGCCATTTTTAGCGTCCATTTGTGTATGTTTGATGAACACAAAAGGCTAAAGCAGGTTTTATGGATCATTCCATTTTGCAGGCAGGAGGGGGTTTCCACCACATAATGCACTGGTCCATTTCCACTGTAGAGCTAGAGGGAGCTTTGTGCACTTTAAAATAAGAGTGAGTATTGACATTCATTATTTTAAATCCATCCTAATTTAGTTCATATTAATCCTATTTGTTCTGTTTCGCCAGAACTTTCACTTTGTTCTTGTATTAAAGTGGCAGGGCATATTTTCAAATTTCCTCAAGTCTACCCTCAGATTTGCACAAATTAGTCTTACCTATTTTGAAAATGAATCCTTCCAATTTAGCATTTTGCTTACAAAATGGCTGCCATTGCTTACTCAGTTTATGCACAGGAGAGAAATTCCTCACAATGCATTTTTATGAAATAAATAGACAGTTTTGCGAAGCGCACATATTAAAAAATGAATAACTTGTTTACATTTTTTTTCAAGCTTGAATTTATTTCCTTAAAAAAAAAAAAAGGTTGCATTGTCATATTTTTTTTTTTTAATTCATTCCTTTCAATATTTGTGGTTATTTTATTAAGATGGAAAAAGTTAAACTTTTATCGCGTTCGAACTTGTAAACTTTATTTAACCAACCTTGTCCCTGTGGTGCACCGTGACATTTGAAAATGAGCCATAACCCAGGCTATGGAGGAGGTCATGAGGAAACTCCCCTTCATCCTAATACCTATAATTTACGTACTTTGGGCCTAAATTTTTAAACAAAAAATTAATTTTTTGTTCCTGTATTTTTGCCTTCTGAATGACTAGATTTGCTTAATTTTGCCTGCTGCTGTTCCCTGCTGTAAAAAAATTCTTATTGACCAATCGGAGGCAGTAACATTAACCTCAAACTTTTCTCAACCAATCAAGAAAGACCTTTCTTTCCTGCAATACTTTACCGCACAATTAAATTTCATTTAAAAGAAAACCCTATCCTCTTTCCACAAAATTGACCTTTATTGTAGATTGAATGAAACAAGTTAATAAGATCCTAAAAAAAACCTAAAAGTAATTATTGCTCTCTTTTGTTCGGATCAATTCTGCTTTCATAAGCTACATTCATAGCTTCACAACCTTCTCATTAACCCTTTAGTGCACAGGGCGGTTGCTAAAACAATAGATTTTCAAAACAATCTGTTGTTGTTAATTTTTATGGCATCTTCTGCAACCAAGCCCTTTATGCCATCAACTTTACGGTTTTAGCTTTAACTACATGTATACTACATGTGGGGTGTTATGGCCGAGCGGTCTAGTGCTTCGAACTTAAGTTCCTGTGCTAGTACAAGAATGTAGGTTCGAATCCGGGCCGCGACGGGTTGTGGCACCTGTGCCCTTGAGCAAGGCACTCAACCACACTTGCTCCCATTCCTGTAATTGGCGGTTCTCCGCTGTTGGATATGGTTAATAAATAAATAAATAAATAAAAATAAAAAAAATACTTTATTATCAACTTGAGATGACGAAGAAGGAGTTGCAGTTTTAGAAGTGGGAGGAAAACCCCCAGAGAAATCCTCAAGGGAAAACCCACATACCCGCCCCGGAGTCGAACCCGGGACGTCAGAGGTGAAAGGCGAGGAAAGAACCACTACGCCAAACCGACTGCCCCAAAACAGTCTGTGCATTTAACAAAGGATTAATTTTGCTTCCAGCTGCAAATGGAGAACCAATTTTTCACTGTTCAGTTTTGTAAATTCGGTTTCCACTTTCCAAATTTTGAACCCAGACGGTAAAATAAAAACCTTGTTTTTTTATTTAATTTAAGTTAATATGAAGGATATAAAATCAAATGTACGGTAAACATTTTCACATTCTGCACATTGTGACATCTGTTGAGGGAAAACTGGCTCAGGCTCAGAGTGGGCAACGTGTCCTTGCCACCATGCAATTAATTAATTTTGTGGAGTAAAATTAATGGAAATGAAAGTCAAGAACCATTTTGATTCTTTTATTGTATTAATTTTGCAGGTCACTGAAACAGGGAGTGCAAGCTTTCTTGACGTGTTTAGCAATCAGTCCTTTAGTTTCACAAGTTCACGGTAAGTTCATCTCTAGTGCGAGACTTAATTTAAAGTCCTGGCTGTGGGGACGGTTATACAGAATTAGCTGGGGTCATCAATGTACTACATGTATGTAGAAGGGCAAAGCTGGTTTCTAAACTTGCTGACTAAAGCTCAAGTCAGTGTCTTTGACCCCATTCTCACTAGAGAAATCGCTTCGTTCGACTTTGACGATGACTTGACGAAGAGTTTTCCTGATGTGAACACATGCCTCTTCATTCGACGATGATTAGAATCGCTTCATTCGATAAAGCAAATAGCTTCATTAAATGAAGCAAATACCGGTAGCTTCATTCGATGAAGAGATCGCTTTATTCGGCGAAGCAAATTTGTAATGTGAAACGCTCCCTTCACTCGATGAAGCGATTTGACGGGCCTGTTGCACAAGCGTGTTGTGCGTCGAGCGCCTAGCAAGAGTTATTTTTGACGCGACGCACATGTACAGTATGACCTCCCATGGCTTCATTCGATCTTCGTTAGCGGTCACTCTTCGTTCGATGATTAACTAATCCTCGCTGAACGAAGCGATTTCTCTAGTGAGAACAGGGTCCATGTTTTGACTTCATGTATAGACTGGGAGCAATTTGGCAGGCCTAGTCACGCATGGGCATTGAGCATCAAGCATCTAGCATTAGTAGCAAGTGTTGTCTGCTAACATGCCGCTCATGTGTGAACAACGTAATTAAATTAGCGTGTCCAGATCACATTTTTAAGGGTCCAAGAATGTTTTTAGTGATTGACAGTGGTTTTCTAGTTGAAAATATTTATTTTTACTTCCATAAACGCCACTTAAATTTAAAGTTTGTGTGTGGATAAGGCACCAAGGTTAATGCAAACTCATTCTACAGTTAATAGACCTTATGCACGGCAGCCATGACAGAGGACAGGTTTTCATATTTAAATGATGTGACAATAGATCCACAATGTGCCTACTCGTGCATGACGCACTGTGACAATGTGACTGCCCTCTGTCATGGCCGCCGTGCATAAGGTCTTTTGTCCCTGATGTATGTAAACCTGAGGCACCAAATTCCTATTCAATATCATGGAACAAATTATGAGCCTTTATGGTCTATTTTTCAGTAATCAGAGAACAAAATATTAAAGGGGCTGCGTCACAGTTTGCGCATACGCCAAATTATTCTAATTTTTGACATACATGTACGTGCACACTCAGATGAATGTAATGCATATTCGTTACACAACGCCATTGGTTCATGTGCGTAAATGTACATCGTATACTTAGCACGTGCTGCATGGGCAGTGTGTGTTCGTTCACGAGTGTTTACAATACGCAGAATTCAACTACATTTGTACATTATAGTACATGTTGCTCTCCTTCGTTCGATTTTGCATCGCGCACACGATCAATGTCTGGAAAAAAAGTCGGTACAGCAACCCGTGGCCACGGTGTCTTTCCATTGACAGAAGATATGCTGTAAAACTGCTGTCAGGACCAAATAAGCATACCAGTACCAGTTTTGGTGGAAATCAAGAATGAACAAATTGCTGTATCCAACCATGTCATTGAAATCATTCAATGCCGTTTCTGTCATGTTTTTTGATAGGATGGAAAAAAACATTTTAATGACAGCCGCACACCCGGTGATATTGATGTTTGGCGGCTTAAAAATATTCGGCAAACGGCACCATTTCAAGTAAAAAGGTACGCATCAGGACAAGCTACCGGGACATGTATGCTAGGCATTGACAAGTACATCACTGCCAAAATTACTAAAGAATTATAAGGGATGGCAAAGATTAAATAGGATTTAGCAAAACCCAGCTACAGAATTTGAACAAATTAGCCCAACTTTTTAAAGTTTTGCTGCGCATGTGCGAACCGTGACACAGCCCCTTTAAAAAAAATGACGGTGTCCCCTATAATCACAGGCCACAGCCCAACACTGAGAACTTGTGATCATGATTAGCGATTTTTGAAGCTCAAGGTGTCGTACATAACCGAGACACCAAACATTTTGGACCCCTAATTTTGGGAATTACCCCTCTCCATTTTTCCCATGGGTGTTTTGATACCATGTCGTGTGTCATATTTGTCTCCTTACCATTCTGCAATTTCGCTCTCTCAATCCATATTCTCAAGGATATCGTCAAAAACCACTGTTACATAAAGCAACCTTTACACCAACATTTTTTGCTTCCAAATCTTAATACATGTACAAGATTGCAAATTTCTTGTTTTCTTCTCATTTATCGTATTTTAGGGAGGTTTTTGTATATTGTTGAGCTACAGTAGAATGAATTTTTTTAAATATTTTTTGAAATCTGGTCATGCTCCTTTAATTCAATCTTAGTTCACAGTTTTCATTTGATCTTCGAAGGAACATCAGATTCATAAAAAGTGTTAGACAAACAACATCTGGTATGGTGCCTGATCACCATTGAAATGAAACAACCAAACTTGGGATGAGAGAAAAATTGTAATTCGAACCCAAGACCTCTGACTCACTAGGCAGATGCTCTACCAGAACACAGTTGGTATACTCCCTCGGGTTTTCCCCATGGACCCAATTCTTCTCTCGGTGTTGCATGGTACATGTAGCGCAACTGGGCAAAGTAACAAACACATCTGGTATGGTGCCTGATCACCATTGAAATGAAACAACCAAACTTGGGATGAGAGAAAAATTGTAAGGCCTTATCGGGATTCGAACCCGAGACCTTTAAAAAGTGTTTGTCATAGTGGGTTTTCATATAGTAAATAAATGGAGGATGGTTATAATTTTATTGTAACAGTTGAGAGCCATGATGAGCGATATTCACTAGCAACTTTTCACTGTGCTTTGTAAACTGCTTTGTAAACTGCTTGTAGTGTTTCACTAAAATTTCTCTCTCTTGGCAGAACACAGCCTCATAGACTGAAGTGCTTAATTGAAAGCAACCAACTGAAGTCTACTTGGAGTAGCTGTTCATTCCTTGAACACAACCTTTAGGGTATGTGTATACAGTAGCCGATCCCATATCGCTTAAAATAAGCAATACAAAGGAAAAGCGGGGACTACAGCCCACTGAAATCCATTGTATTCCTGTATTTGAATGAGGCTGGATCCGCCACTGGTACCGGTATATGGCAGAGAATTTCATGGCAATGTAGAGTGAACACATCACATTTTCGGTGTTGGCTAGGTTACACTAAAACCGCTGAACGTTTTTTTCTGTAGTTCCAGACTACCAGTGAATGTTTAGACCCATTTATCCAAGCAACTGACGTCACATTTTAGTTGTCCATTGTCCTTTTCCACTCTTTTTGCATCATATTGAGCTTGGGGGGAGGGGGAAGGGGGGGAGGGGGGAGTCATAGCCAATACGTACACCAATGTTAAAGTCAGTGGATGACATCACAAATTTTGCAAAATTTTAAATACAGAGGGGGGTGGTGCTAAAACGTTGGCATTGTGTATATATACGTACTTTATGGACGTCCACTTGCTTGTTTTCCAATGAAATAAGAAAAGAATGAGTCAAGAGTTTTTCAGTATTTACATGTACTTGATATAACAATCTGTTTCACATAATTCCTTTGGGGTTTTGGCTTTTAAAATGCTATCTTTTACACTAATCAATTTCATGGTTTTTTTTCACACATAGATCAAAGTTGGAATTTGTTGAGCAACTGTTTAAAGCCTTGTCAAGATCTCGATCATCAAGTCTTAAGTAGAGAGATTACCAAATTGAGCATGGAAGCGGATTCTACAAGTGAAGAGATGCCAAAGCATCCTCCAGATAGAATGCCAAGTCAAGAGGAACATTACTCTGACACCCGGCAGGATGACGTGTGCTTGGACACAACTATCGAGAACACTCCTGATTTAGATCCAGTGAAAGATAATCGTAGTAATGTAGACCTTCCAGTCTCTGATACAATTGGGCCTGCCATAACCACTGAGACAAATTCCAGTACTACCGGTATGTTAACAAGTTGTGAAGAGGTCCCTGAAACCTCAACAACAGACTCTAAGAGCAATTCCATTTTGGAGCAGCCTTCAAGCATTGATGAGACTGTCTTGGAGTCAGTAACTGACAATGTGGGCCTGCCAGTCTCTGACACAATTGGGCCCGTCGCAACCACTGAGACAAATTCCAGTATGACCAGTATGTTAACAAGTTGTGAAGAGGCCCCTGAAACGTCAACAACAAACTCTAAGAGCAGTTCCATTTTGGAGCCGCCTTCAAGCATTGATGAGACTGTCTTGGAGTCAGTAACTGGCAATGTGGACCTGCCAGTCTCTGACACAATTGGGCCTGTCGCAACCACTGAGACAAATTCCAGTACTACCTCTGTATTTACTGGTAATGAAGAGACATCTGAAATTTCAACACTAGACTCTAAGAGCAGTTCAATTTTGCAGCGGCCTTTAAGCATTGATGAGAGTGTTTCCGAGTCAGTAACTGGCAATGTGGACCTTCCAGTCTCTGAAGTGATTGCACCTGCCATAACAACAGAGACAAATTCCAGCACTACCTGTTTATTTACTGGTAGTGAAGAGACCTCTCAAAACTCAGCATCAGAATCCAAGAACAGTTCGATTTTGCAGCAGCCTTCAAGTATTGATAACACTGTCTCGAAGTCAGTAGCTGGCAATGATGAAAACATATCGAGCAAAGCTGAAAGCAGTGACAACCAAGATCTGCCCAACTGCCTCCAAAATGACATGACAAGTTGCTCCATTCTTGACAAAGCCTCGGAGGTCTCAGACCCACCGAACACTACAGCAACTCAAGAGTTCAAAGTCCCTGAAAATGCTGCAGACGATGTCCTTGATTCGTCCAACTGCCTTCTTGAGGATAATAGTTGCTTATCTGACGCTGTAGACCCAAATCTAACACCTACCACGTTATTGGAAGCAACTGCTGGTTATGAAGAGAAAGCATCGGTTTCTAGTGCCACTACCACAAAAGAATCAAAACCTAGTGCAGATGCTAGTGAGACACAAGAGGATAAAAACCTGTATTCTGAGATAGTTGCGACAACTACCAGAGTAAAAATTCTGCAGAAGTACTTTGGGGACCCCAGAAGACCTGGCATCTGCCACAAGCCTCACCACAAAAGTAACTATGGTTCCTTTAAGTGCAGGGAATGCCAGCAATCATTTAGTTATCTACCGTCGCTGCTACTTCACGGGAACAAACATGGAAAGAAGCATTTCGTGTATGAGTGTTCAAAGTGTAGTTACAGATCCCTGGTTCCGGGTGCGTACACACAGCATGAGTTCACAAGTCACAAGAACCACCTCTATCGGTGTTATATCTGCGACGTCACGTTCTTGCAAAGAAGCACCCTCAACAGGCACAAAGCAGGAACTGGTGTTTCAAAGCTAAGCGCGAGACGAGTACGGCGTCTGAAACCGAGATTTGTTTGTAAACTCTGTAACGTCATACTCAGAAACAGATCTGCGCTGACCACACACTTACAGGAGAAGCATATGGATGCTCTTCCTAAGGACTCCAAATGCGTAAATAGTGATACTGCGTGCAACAACGATGCATTCATTGATGGTCCTGCACGAGATCATAGCCAACGACACATAGAGATGCCAAACAAGCATGTTGGAGAGCTGCAGCATAATCTTCAAACTGTCGGAGGGACCCAGAAAAAGTGCCGTTGGTGTAGTTTCACTAACTCTTCTACTGATGTGCTGACAGTTCACGAAAAGCAACGGCATTTTATCTGTTTGTCCTGCTACCAAAACTATTCCAACGCAGAGAGTTTAAAGGAACACATGCAGCGTGTTCACCAGGTTGGGGGGAATGAAGGCTCAAATAAGGATTTGGAGCCATCCAACCAAACCTCAAAGCAGCTTCACATATCAGAGTTTCAGTGCCCAACATGCAAGATCACTTTTCTTTCATTTTCTAATCTGGAAGCCCACTTGGAAACTCACAGTGAAGTTAAGAATCCAGCAGGCTCTAACACTGACACTGTGAAGCATTGGTACTGCGTGACGTGTAATGTAATATTCCCATGCAAGAAATCACTAGATTTGCACGTCATTCTCAATCATACTGAGAACCAGGAGTGGCGATGTCTACTTTGCAACACTTTGTATCAGTCCCTCCTAGAATGCAAGAAACATCAGGCAATGCATCATCCCGATGAGTATCGGTGCTGCCATCGTTCTGATATAGCTAGGCCAGTTGAACCTTCAAAACTGCCCAAATCAGGATCCAGATCCTCCTACACATGTAACATGTGTGATGGCAAGTGTTCTTCTCTTGAAGATCTGCATCGACACAAGGCAAAGTTCCACAAAATCGCCTACAATATATCAATTAATGATAAGCAGTATTCCACAAAACGACTGTTCAAGTGCAGATACAGATGTGGCTTCACAAATATCGCTTGCAAAGCAGTCAACAAACATGAAGCCAACTGTACATTGAAAAGATCAAACAAGTTCACTATTTACATCAAAGGACCAATAGTACTTGATCCGGCCACAGGGAAGTTGGTACGGAGGACTTCTTCCCACCTCACTCCAGATGAATCGCTAAAAACAGATCAACAAGAAAATCCTGACCAAGTCAAAGAGTCATCGTGCTCAGACAAAGCAGACCAACCCACTACAAGTGGCATATCTAAAGCAGAAACAATGAATCCTCATGAACTTGTCAAACCAAAGCAACAGCCAGTCATCACGCCAGGAGCCCCTACCTCTATAATTCCGTCACATACAGTGGAAGCCATTACAACATCATCTAGAGTCACAAGACAGTCATCCCCAGCCATTACACAGTCCAGTGCATCCACCAGCACAGGCACCGCACAATTCGTCAGGTTGCCAATTTACAGTAAGCATGACCGTGTTAGCAGCAGTAGCGACAACGAAAGTGATTGCAGCTGGTTTGATAAAAGCAGTAGTTCGGACAAGGCAGATGCTGATGTGGATTCTGCTTCCATTTATAGTGATGATCATGATGATGAGAAGGAACGTGGAACTAACAATTCAGAGAATAAAACTGTGACTGCTCTCTCAGGTGATGAAGGTCGTGATGCAGGTCGTGATGAAGATCAGGATGAACCACCAAGAGCTACACCTCAAAGTCAAGCAAAGGTACAAGAGACTCAACTACCTCAAAGCAAGCCAGCGGCAGCGCCTTCCAATTCATGTCCACCATTGCTGCAACCATCTGTTCTAATAAGGTTCTTTCAGGCTATCGACATGTCTGATCTGTATCGATTGGCACTTCAGATGATTACCGGTTCCCCTCAGCCACATGCATTACCAACATCTGACCCAGCAATGGTTCCCTCTAAGATGGCCCACTTCAAGTACAAGATCCCCTTTGGATACAGCCACAAGGATTTTCAAGAGACGCCTCTCTTTCCATCCTCTGAAGAGGCGATGCGAGTCCACAATATGGAAACACTGCCAACTAGTCTCCTAAGAAAATATTACAAGGGGATTCTTCCAAAGCCTGGCTTACGATTCCTGTCGACAATGGTTGACTCGGCAGTCATCAATCAATTCCATGATACCACCCTGAAGATGATTGAACGTAATGTCAGGAAGCAGCGAGCAGATGATCGCAAAGATATTACTTTGCGCCTCTCAAAGTATATTGTATCCCAGTATGCAAAGAATCAACAGAAGAAAGGCCCAAGTGTCCAACCGACCTCATTACTTGGAATTGGGCCGACAATTCAAGGGAACAGTGCAGGAGCAGGGCCTAGCAGTGTCAAGAGACATCCCTCGACGATACAGTTGTACATTACACCGACAGCTGAACAAGGGTCTTCTTTTCCAGTTGCGACAGTGAAGCGTGCAGTCCTGTTATCACAAACAGCAAACACAATCAGCTGTCTTGCGCAGAATAACTCTCAAGGTGCTGTTACAACCAACGTTCCTGTGTTCTATAAAGTCATTTCTCCAACCTCTACAAGTGCAGCTAGCACACATACGATCATGACGACAACTTCTAGCACACTTGTTCAAGAAAAGTCAGAGGATCATGCAAAATCTCAAGGTGAGAAGCCAAATGAAAAGACACCTGCACCTCAAATGAAGAGAATTGACGAGCCCAAGTCTTGTTCAGAAGCAGAAAAGACCAAAAAAGAAGTTAAACCAACCAAGAGAAAGATACCGTTGCCCTATAGCGTACCAGTGAGGCGTTCAGCAAGATTACTCCAGAGCCCTGAAAAGGAGTCTTCCTCACTCTCTGCTGATAATGACAACGGTTTTGCCGGTTCATTCACCTCGGACGTACAGATAGTCAAGCAAAATCTGTCAACTTCATCAGATTGTAGCGATAGCTCATCAGGAGAAAAAGCATCAAAGCGAACGAAATACGACAGCCAAAATGGAGCAAGTGATTGTGATAACAGAAACCAAGATTGTCAGGATGGGGATGAGTTGAAGCACAAACCAAATTCGAACCACTGCAAAGATAGTAAACTTCATTGCACACAGGACAATGAATCTGATGCAAACTCCCCCGAATCTACATCCAAGTTGGCTGAAAGATTTCAGATTACTTCCCTCTCGTCTGCAGGTGCAACGTGCCAGTCAGTATCCCAATCATCAAATTCAGATACTGTGCAACAGGTGCCGATTACAGAGTTACATGCCGGAAATGACATAAGGCTGCATATTCCCAAGATCAGTAGCACCGTGCTTCACGATGAAATTCTTGTCAACACCATTGAGAGAGACGGGGTGATACAAATGAGGTTGCCAAGACGTCCACTGCATGGACTAAATGTATATGAGAATACCATGCAGAGGCAAACAGATAGCGAGACATGTGTGACGAGGCAGCCGATAAATGTCCAGGTACCTGTGTCCTTGACGAAAAATTGCTGGAAGAAAACGGTCAGCAAGTTTGAAGTGTTTAGTCATATGGTCAACACAAAATATTGGAGACGGATTCAATACAAGTTACCAGAACTCAATACCGGCCAAACGGAAAACAAAAGTACTAAAGAGTCTGCTGTGTCGCCGACAATCTGCAACAGTGCAGAAGTTGACAGTTTTAATGAAAAGGACAACAACAATGCTTCTTCAGTCTGTATACCCCATCAAGCCAGCGAGAAAAGCAGTGATCTTGATTTAGAAACGCTCCCCGAGAACCACAAGACGGATGCTGTTAATATCTTTGAAGAAGACACTTTGAGTACCAAAAGCCTTGCCGTGACTCAGCCAGCTATTGGACTATGCAGAGCAAGCACAGATCACAGCAGTGAAGAGAATGCCAAAACCCAACAGGAACATGAATCAGACTTATGTTGTTTTGATCGAGATGATTTAACTCATTCAAAAATTAGTCCAGATCCTGAACAGACAAGTAGAAAGACCTTGGAGAGTCTCCCTGACACAGAGCCGGATAAGTCAGAAGTGACAAGTTGCGAAGTGGAACAGTCATCTGAAAATATTGACACAGACAAAAGACAGGACAGCACAAAATTAGAGCCTGTATTAAGAACAAGTGTCGAAGATAGATTTACCTCACAAAATGATGTTTCGGAAATCCAAGAGGAGGAGATGGTGACTCAAAGGATGCTTCGCTGCAGTGTTTTAAAACGCAGAGAAAGCAGCACCTCAGAAATCAAGAAAAAGAAGCAGAAGACTGCAGTTGGTCATTCACACACAGAAACTCCTGAACTGAAGAGCAGTGGGAGATCTCGACAATCAGCACAACCTGTTACATGTAAGTCCTTCGAAGCAGTAAAGAGTAACAGGAAACTGGATGTTCCCCAAAGTCGCCAGCATAGGGGCAGTTCGAGAGTTATAAACGATGACGTCAGTGATGACCAGAACCCAACATCTGAACAAGTGGCCCCGGTTAAGAGCACTCCTAGAGAATATGATGCAAGTAGCGCAGACCACTCTCCATCAAACTGCAATGACCAATCAAGTTCTACTGCATTCACTGCACAAATACAGGAGCAGTTAGCTGCTATGGGTCGTTGCTACGTGAGATTAACCCCGATTGACTTAGCCTGCCACTTGAAAAGAGATGGGAAAAATTTTGAGCTCCTGTCATCAGGTAAATGGGCTTCCTCACAAGGAATATTTGAGACCCGTAAAGCACCCAGACAGAAGTCGGGGAAACACGAAAGGGACAATGAAAGCACACCTGGCAGACGTCAGCTTAGACCTCGAGGTGTAGACTCTTCACATTTTGTGACTTAAAGATGTCAATTTCAAATAGTTCTGATTCAAGTCTCCTGGGATTTTTTGCACAGTTGCATTCAAAAAGACACTTGTCATGTGAATGTCAAGTTCCACAGTGGATCACGACTTCTTAAAAACCAACATAGCAACAATGGAGAGGCATTGTTCCTAAAATTTAGGCCTGCACATGTGCCGAATATTCGAAAATCGAATATTGGAATATTTCTTTTCGAATTCGAATATATTCGAACAAAAATGGGAGATAAGAAGTTTTATGATAATTTGGGTTTGAAGAGAACCAAATTCACAGTAAGCGTAATAGTTGGGTATCCGGATACCCTCAAAATCAATCAGGTTTGGGGCCTTTTCTTTATTTTGGGAACAAAAATTGAATATATTCGAATACTAAATTATTGGAATTGACTCAGGCTTACTACAATTTGGGTTTTGAAAATAACCAAGTACCGAGGTCAATGGCCTCATACTGTGCTGAACCTACTGCTTTACAACCAATCCAAAGGATGGAGCAATTGGGGTTAAATGCCTTGCAAGTAAGGACTTGTACAGTGTTGTGAAAGCCATGACTTAAATATCAAAAGAACCACATCTATCAGAGCTGTAGCCAAATCTGTGTATCAAGCACCAGGTGTGCATGTATCAAGTAAAAAGTAATTGTATGTTTTTTCCTGGTTTTTTTATTTTTTATTTTTTTTTTTGCTTTCTGATTATTCACACCTCTGCTGTCATAGACGACAAGCAATAGTGCTTTTAAAACGTCCTAATCTCTTTTTGCCATGTTTGGGCTAATGTAAAGAATGTGTCAAAACTCAAATCTCATTGTTTCTTGAGTATGAAAAACAATTGAATTACTTACCAAGCACACATACCTGTACCTTCAGCATGCCCACCTTTCTTTTCAATACATGTAGTCCACACAGTATTGACGCATGTACAGGCTTTTCTTTTTCTTGCTGAAAGTAAACCTGGGCAATTCTGACATTTTTTGAATCGCTTCCGATTCCCCTTTCAAAACAACAGTTGGCACTGAAAATATCTTGCAAACATCATACAAAATTTTTGAAAAATGTGACTCCAGTACTACAACCCTGATGTGAACAGCCAATTTATGGAAAACCACAAAGCATTCAGTCCAAAAAAATAAACAAATCAATGGCCATGTGTACCCAGGTTCATTTTCACAAATACTTGTGATACGTCGCAAGTGCTCCAACCCATCACAACTTACCAAACCCCGAGTAAAATTGCGACGGGTTTTATAGTTGCATTTTACAAAATACTTACGATGCATCATAAGTTTTGGGAAGAACCCTCCGCAAGGTTGCGACTACCCGTTTGGTAGTACCTTTGTAGCCAGTTCATCAGTTGTTGTGAAATTGTCCCCAGGCATTTTATCTGTCATTTTATGTGAATAACAGGCATGCAACTGTGTCATTATAAAAAAAGAGAATGATGAAAAAAATCTCCAACTTTGTACAGTGTAAACTGTTTTTTTAAATGTTTTAATGGGACAGATGAGTATAAAACAAAAACGAGGAAATCAGCTGCATGCCTGGAATAAGTGTTGTATTTTTATGGATTTTTATGGATTATAAGATTTAACTCATGTTAACAAAATTGCTTTTCTTATTCTTGAGCAAAGTTTTTTTTACTGTTGTAGTTGCTACACATCTATTTGCATTTTAAGTGTGTGGGGAATTGTTAGTTTTCTGTAGATAGTTCAAGTAAATTATAAATTGTAAAAATAAACGTAAGTTTGAAAATTTGCGACCTACCTGCGTAATTTCATCAACACATTGCAGATTACCAGTTTTTTTAGTCGGTGCAGATGTTCATTAAAATATTGCTGCAGTAAACTCATTGCACACTTCAAGGGACTAAACTATTGTGAGCCTTTATCTGGCCAGACAGCATAATCAGTGCAAACATGTACGGTAAATGTACACAATGAACAGAGCAGCAACTGGGACTTAGAAAAAGGAGTTTTATAACGCGATTATTATTTAGGGTTTGTTTTGCCCTACCTGACGTACCGGTACTTTGATTAGCACTGTATACTCAATGCTTCCAGAGACACTGAGAAAAACTTGATAGCGTGCTCTGGTGGGACTCGAACTCACAACCTCCTGCATACTAGGCAGATGTCTTGTTCTTAACCACTTGAGCTGGCCGGTGTTAAGCAGCCAGTTTAGCAGCGTGTACGGCAAAACAAACCCTAACAGGGGCGGATCCAGGAGGGAGTTTTGCCCGTCAGATTTTTATGTCAGCTTGTTTCGGACAGGCGGACACATAAAAAATGCATTACATTATATTTTTTGGTGTCGGAGCAGGAAGGGGTTTTGACCCCCAAACTCCCCCCCCCAATCCCCCTCTGGATCAGCGCCTGCCTAATTAATATTCATTTATAACGGGAGTTTACTGTAAAACGGAAAATCAGGATTTACCCGATCTCAAAGTGCACAGTTTTATTGGTCAGTAGTATGTGACGTGGGTCAATCTTTTATGTACAGGACCCAGAACAACCTGCTGAACTGCCAACTCTCTCGGATTTTGCAACTGATTTCCTGGAAAATGACTGATCTCGTGACTCCTGACACAGATAAAAACCCTCCTGGATTGTCAATTAACAACCTCAGAGATTTATACACGTATCTGAAGTCAGGAGATCAGTCTACTTTCCATGTGTTTTCTTTTAAAATCCGGGAAAGTTGGCAGCTCTGACCCCGTTCTATTTTAACTTTCAGTATTTAATGTACATGTATAGTGTGTAATTCTTTTGTGATTATTTTGTTTTCCTGCATGAACCTAATATTCTACTTTTGTCATATCTTATAGATGTGTAACAATGGAAAACATTTGAGTTCTTTGGAGTAAACTTCCATTGTTACTAATCTGAAAATTATTTCATATTCTGTGTTATTTCTATTTGTAACATTGTACAGTAAAACGTATATAGTGGCCACATTAAAAATGTATGTATTATACACATGGCATTTGGGACGAAAGGCAGATAGCCACTACAGGCAGCCTCTTTATCATGGTGGCCTTCATTGATCACGTTCACAGACGCCATCTCTGTAGGAAAAAATGCTACTGCGTATTAAACGCCATAAAGTACGCACACGCTGGAACATGTTCCAAATGTTCGAAATACAGTGCAACCGATGCGCGTCACAAAAAAATACGCTTAAAATCATGATGCACGTGGCAATTTGTAGGAAGTGATGTCATTTGAACGTGATCAATAGCAGGTTTTAATGTACCAAAAAAGAGGTAAAAATGTGAATTCCTTTGAAAAAATAAATTGCAGTTTTCAACTTTAAAAAGCTGTAAAAACTCACCTGGGTATACAGTAAACTCTCCTTATAATAGCGCTCTTCAAGGGACTAAGGCTTTATATCCAGAGAGCGCTATAACCAATGCATACACAATGCAGAGAATAGCAGCTGGGACTTAGAAAAAGGAGCTTTATATCAGGGGGTGTTATAACGGGAGTTTACTGTACTGTAAAACAAAACATAGTATCTTCTGATCTTTAATTTTATTTCATTCAATATTTAAACAACTGTATGCAATTAAAATCAAACATCTTAAAGAAGAATGGAATGTGGAACGAATGACGTGAACTTTAACAACATGCAGAACTCTAATTAACAATGATTTTGATTGCACTTTAACAAATCGAAAGTAACAAAAGTGATGAAAATGATGATTTTAAACTGTGGAGATGATATAATTTGAAGTTTCTGAAACGATGAATATGGTCAAACAAAACGCCTGGAGAAAAGGTTTTAAAAATGAAGACGGAATGTACGTTGTGTTATAGACCATATCCGTGGAAACCATCCCTGCATGTTCGCCATAGCTGGGACGCGGTCAGTGCATGAACAATTTGCACGTTTCTTGTAATGGTGAATTCACACAGCCTTTTTGTGCGTGTGCTTTGAGGAGTGAATTTTGAGTGAAATGATGCACTGAGAATCACTGATTTATGAAAAGACTTTCCGTTCAACGTGTCCAAGCTAATTCTGTGGTTTTCGGTGCGTTGTTTCACCCCAAATTCCTTCTACACCGCTTTTTCTCAAAGCGAGACGCGCGTGAATTTGTATGTGCGAAGAGCGTGTTGCACACGTTAGTATGCGCGCTGTTCAATTTAACAACACAAAACACACAGTCTATGCACTGAAAAAAGCTGCGTCACAGCAATGGCGGACGTGTACATTGAAGGCGTCCTGAGAATGGTCTATAGACCGTATCAAATAGCCGCCATCTTGTGGGGCAGTTTCTTTGTACCTTGAGGACAGGCATGGTTGCACGTATTGTACTTACATTGTTGAACAGTACGTTTAAGTAACAAAAGGTGCCCCACAAGATATTCTATACAACTGAACAAATCTCCATGTATTTCAAAATAAAGGATTATAAGTTGAACGGCATTCCACATAGTTTGAGGAAAGAAGAATCACTGTCCAAAACAGTGGATTTTAATTTCTTGGGAAAAAACGCAAAATATGTATAAAAACAAAACCACTTTAAAATCTGGGAATGGAGAACGAAATTGATGTGATGAATGGCATAAATAACTCCAAAATGAAATGTGATTTTAAAAAAGGCACGACCAAACAGATAAATTTCAAACAACATATGTACAGTAAACTGGGTGCCAAATTCAATGTTTGTGAAAATGCTGCCTTACAAATAGAAACTGAAAAAATTGACGTCTATTTGCAGAGGAAAAACTTGTCGATGAAACCAATCTGTGTACACAAAAAAAAATCCCTTGTTGCCAGGACATTTAGGGTCGTGTGTTGGAATTACCTTGTTTCTTGACTGTGATCCATGGAGTTGTAAGACTTGTGCAACTTTGTGGAAAACCTTTACTTAAAAAAAAAGAAGGTATTTGCATTATCATTTTGAATTATTTCTTTAACTACCAGGGCCCAATTTCATAGAGCTGCTTAAGCACAAGCAGTAACGGTGTGCTTACAATAGCAGACGAGTTAAGCGGTATTTCGTGGCGTGGTTAAGCATGCGCACGCTTGGAAACTGCAATTGGTGCGTCACTGAGTTTGGCTCTGCAGTTAAGGCATGTTTTCAGTTGATGATTGTTTTAAAACAATGTCTATAAAATAGCCTGACATTCGGTTAAGAAGAAATAGGCCCCAGCGGCCAATTTCATGGCTTATAAGCACGCTGCGGCTGTGAAATACACATTTTTAGCTAGCGGCCATCCAAAGTTGTCAACATTTGACATTTCATGGTAATGACAGAAATCTGTTTACAAGAAGTATTTCAGTATGAGGGAGGGGGTTTTGAAAAAGACGACGCTCTGTAGAACTGTGAAAATATTGACAACTTTGGACGGCCTCTTAACCACTTCGCGACGGGGAACTGCATATGCAGTTTTATAAGTGTGAATGTCTTGGCGGCGTTTTTACAAAATTAGCCCATGAATTAGACCAGGGCAGAGCTGGTCTCTTGTATCTTGTTGGCTTGGGGTCAAGTCAGTTTTTGGTTTTTGACCAGTGACTTGACTCTGGAGAAAATGACTTGTGACTGGACTTGGGAAATAAGATTGATTTAAATAACTTGAAATAAAAACTAGTGGTCAAGTCTCCAGCCCTAGAGACATACATGTATACTGCATAACCAAAACTGCTAGTGCCGTCTCCCGCACCAGGGGAATAAATTTGAAAATGCCTAGCCGTCGCAAAGTGGTTAAATAAAAAACCTATATGTGCGAAGAGAGTGATGCGCACGTCACGTATGCGCGCTGTTCAATTTAACAACACAAATCACAGTCTATGCAGTGGAAAAAGCTGCGTCTACCACTGCGCATGTACCTACCGTCTACTTGATATCGCACAGCAGCGCCGCGCCACGCAGTGTCCAATGATCAGGATTCTGCGTTGTTTTGAGCCATATTGGCGTGATGTACGTCAGATCGGTGCGTTGTGGTTTCTTGTAGACTGGACACTGGTAGAGCCGCGGGTCTTTAGGCGCGGTGGAGTTGATGGCAAACATGTGGACAACGGGAAGATTGACAAAAAGGACTTTAGGGGTGGGTTCGGTCAACTTGCAGCCCTTGCGGTCCCAGGCGGCACCGTCGATGTACAGACCGTGGATGTATACACCCTCCTAGTTGGAGAAAAACAAACAAACAAACAAATAAACAAACAAAAACAAAAACAAAAAAATCAGCATGGCAGAAGGATTCTGTAACAGATCTATAAATGTGTTAAATTATCCCAGAAATTTGAATTAAGTTTGACATATGAAACAATTTGGAGCAACTTGGTTCACCAGAAGTCAAAAGATCGGCTGTTCTAGTCGGTCAGAACGACTGAGGAGCGACTTGGTTTCAGACGTCGATCTTTAGTGTGCGCACGGCTCGCATAAGGAACGCCTGTCTGAAACTAAATTTTAATTGGATAATACAATTAGTTCGGCGCACGTGGTCTAGTGGGTATCCATCCGTGCTCGTGATCGAAGGATTATGGGTTCGAGCCCCACTTGTGCCAACGTGTTTGTGTCCGTGGGCAAGACACTTAATCTTAATTGCCTCGTCAACCCATGCTATATTTGGGGAGCTGTTAGGGGGAATTGGCCGGGTAGCCACCTAGTTGAAGCGAAACAGTTCTGGGGCCAATTCATAAAGCTGTTTAGCAGAAAATTTTGCCTAATCAAAATGGGTTAATAGCCAAAATTGTATGTCAACTTGTGTTTTTCACAAAAATATCTGCTATTCTTGCTAAGAACACAAGTAAACAATTTTGAGTATTAACCCATTTTAATAAAGCAAACGAATTTTTGATTAAGCAAATTTTTTTGTTAAACAGCTTTATGAAATTGGCCCCAGGTGATTTCCTGGTGACAGCGATGTTAATGGTAACAGCGCCAGGAGTACTCTAGGGTAGACATGTGCGCTATACAAGTGTTCACCATTACATTACATTACTCTGGTGCGCCTTTATGAAATGGGTGTCTGTGATCTTGACTACGTTTAGCTAAACCCCAAAATCTGTACATTTCAATGTCCGTTTTCTACCAAGGTCAGTGTGGAATCGTGAACATATCGTAAACATATTTCTTTTTTTGTATTGATTAATCTGGATTCTTTAGCATTGATCCACATCCCGGATTAAGTTTTTCGTGTGAACACGGCCTATTGTGCTGTGTGAATTTATCCAATGTGTGTGCCAACTTACCGAGGGCGGGGAGGTCAGTTCTTCCTTGAATACTTTAAGCACCTCATTGTGTAGTGTGACCGAGTCCAATGCCCAGCCCTTATGTGCTCTGGTGACTTCTTGGCGCATTGCTGTCAAAAAACCTGCAAAGTTAATCAACAAAAAGACTGTCAAGCTTATAGAGGCAATTTACAAAATTCCTGCCACAACACTTATGGAGAATTATACCCAAGAAACAAAAGCCATTGTGCTATTTGTATAATGCAGGGTTGTACTCGAGTTTATCACAAGTCCTCACAAGCCTTCACAAGTCCACCACAAGTCCCTGGGTCTTAATTCAAGTCACAAGGTATTCAAATGAACTCCATCAAAGGCATTCTTTTGTGCGTGTTCATCCTTTGCTTCTTGTTACTGCACTTGTGACGGACTTGTGCGGGACTTGTCATGGACTTGTGATTTTTATCGGCTCTGATGGACTTGTGATAGTCTCGACTACAACCCTGGTCAATGACCCACCTTGCGGGTTGAAAAACCCAGTCATCCAGAACACCACCGGTCTGCCTTCAAAGCACCAGGATGAGAACTGACTGTTCCTCTCCAGTAGCTCGGTGAACCAGAAACCCAGCGTAGAGGATTCCCAGGAGAGTTTACGCCACAGGGCGGGCACGCGGGCGTCGTACATGTTGTCCAAGGCATCTCGCAGGTTCTACAAAATGGTGTTTTGTGTGGATCGAATTGCCCAAATGTATTAGACATATTTTTGGGTACTATTGGAAATAAAGATGGATTTTGGTATAAAATGATATAAAATAAACAAAATAAATCTTCAGTTTTTGCTCCCAATGGGGCTGAAGATGTATAATGATACAGGGATGCCAGTGGCTCTTAACTACATGTATACGTGTGTGCACATGGACTCGTCAGCACAGTATACTGTACAGTATGTACATTGACAGTATGAGTGCAATGCAATGGATATGTCAGTATGTATGTGATCTAACCACTGCTGTATGGAAACAGCGCCCTCTATGTACTTCTGATCGATAGTCTGGTTTCGCGATACTTTAACTGTGAATGATTATGGCCGGAATACAGACATACTGCATGTGTGCAAATCATTGGGAAAACGTGCTACTGTACGTGCGTGTACATGTACATAGGCTGTACATACATGACATAGGGCATATCCGGACATCGTTGATCAGTAAGTGAGACAATTTACCATGTTTTTTTTTGGACTTGAAGAGTTGAAAATATATTCTCCTTATATTTCCGGCCGTTTACTTTTCTGGCATGGAAAAAAGGCTTTGCCAGATTTCTTTTTTCAAAAAAAGAAAAAGCCGGAAGACTGGCATCCCTGATAATATAATTAAGGGCCATCCAAGATTGTCAACAGTTTCACAACCATGCAAAGCGCATGAAAATGTTTACATTTTGTGGTATTGACCAAAAAATGTTGAGTGGGAGGGAGGGATCAGGGTCTTGAAAAATACTACTACTCTGTACGACTGTGAAAATGTTCACAATTGTATTATTATATAATACAGTGAAACCTGCTATTAAGGCCACCTTGATAAACAGGCCACCTGCTTATAGTGGCCACCCACCTTTGGTCCCAAATGCCATGTGTATAATGCTTAAGAAACCTAAAGGGCCCACCTCTTTATAGTGGCCAGTTTTTTACGGACCCGAGGGTGGCCACTATAGACAAGTTACATCTTGGGCACAATTAGGAGTAGAAACTGAAGATGCATGGATTTTGGTATAAAATCGTCTAAGATAATTCTATCCCAAAATAATGTCTTTCTTGAAAAACAAGTTGTTGGGCAATTTAACCCTACATTGTGTGCATCTCTCATTCCCAAGTGTCAATTTCACCAGTACGTAACCCGACATTTTTTAGCACAACATGCTTGAGAGCCTCTCTATTTCTGAACTTCCCAATTTGATAGAGGTTTCTTTTGATTTTCAGTATACATGTATAGTAAGAACAGACAATAGGTGTTGTGAGCTGAATACTGCTAACCTCGCTCATAATGATTGTTCCTTCGATGGCCAGTTTGAGATCCGTCAGTGTAGTGCGCACCAGGCTGATAATGCGCTGCATACGATCAATCTCCTGGCGTAGGAAAATGTTCATGGAGGAAAGAGCTCCCATCTTGACAAGACGAGCTCGTACCTAAAAGTAAAATGCTCTAAACGTAAACTTGATTAAAAAAGCGTTTGGAAAATAGTATTAAGTAACGACTCATATCAGAGGAAATAAACGCAAGAATGGCGTGGTGACGCTATCAACATTAGTATAACGCTAAAGGCGGGAATGACGTGTACAGAATGCTTAGCGCTAATTGGTCAGCTCGACAACAGCAGGGATCATGCTACTAGTGCATGCGCAGTTAGATTACATGGAGCTTGTTTGTGTTTGGTCGATCATATGTTTGTTGGTGGATAATTCCCAAAATTAGGGGTCCAAAAGTGTGACATGCTTTTTAAGATTTCCTAGTGTTTTTAGTGCTTGAAAGTGGTTTCTCAGTAAAAACTAGTTATTTTTCTTTGAACAAATGCGACTCAAATTTAATCTTTGTGTATAGATATGGCACCAAGGTTAATGCAAACTCATTCTACAGCTAATTTTCATTGGCGTAGGTAACCCGGGACACCAAACTCCTATTCAATACCATGGAACAAATTAGAAGCCTTTATGGTCTTTTTGTTTTGAATATTTTTCAGGAATCAGAAAACAAAATATTGAAGAAAATGATGCTGCCCCCTATAATCACAGGCCACAGTCCATTACTGAGAATTTGTGGTCATAAGTGGTGATTTTTCAAGCAGAGAGTGTCGTACGTAACTGGGACACCAAACATTTTGGAAATTACCCAGGTACTGTATTACCAACATTGCAGGTGTTGTAGTTGAGTCTATCACAAGTCGATAACAAGTCCGTCACAAGTCCAGTAACAAGAAGCAAAGGATGAGTATGCACAAAAGAATGCCTTTGTTAGAGTTCATTTGAATAGCTTGTGACTTGAATTAAGACCCAGGGACTTGTGGTGGACTTGTAAAGGCTTGCGAGGACTTGTAATGGACTCGACTACAACCCTGATTTATGCTAATTTAGGGAGTCGTATGACTTGGTTGCCATAAAATTAAACTTTAATTTTTGAGCCGGAGAGGAATTTTCCCAATTTGTTTCTCTTAAAAAGGGTTTTTGCGGGTTTTTCGCCCTTCCCGTAATTAGCGTAAATGTCAGTGTCACATGCATGTATAATATTTCTTGTGATGTTGTTCTTCTGTAACCATTATTTTTGTGTTGATGTTTTGTGAATTTTGTATTTGTTGTACATGTATCTTGTTGTATCCAGTCTGTTTATGATTGTGAAGTTGTTTAATTTAATATATTTGTTTTATGAGTGTTTGCAGGGCCCCAATGGAAACCAGTTTTTGTAAACTGTTTGGGCACACCCTGGGTATATAAATGGAATAAATACTATACCAGAGATATTCATAATATACTCAAGATATTTCTACTATACCTCATGTGGCTTATAGTCTGGCGGTAGTTTACTCAGCATGTCCTCGGCCATTTTGTAGACAGTCATTTCTCTAGTCTCGCCTCCGCCTCCTCCAACATCCTTGGGTTGGATGTTTAAGATGCTGTTCAGGACTTCGATACCGGTGTTGCTTTGATACCTGCAAGTATGTCAAGATTAGGGTTAAATTCCTAAAATTTGGGGTCCAAAAGCGTGACATGGTTTTAAAGATTTTCAAGTGTGTTTAGTGATTAAAAGTGGCTTTCCAGTAGAAAATATTTATTTCCATAAATGCCACTTAAATTTAATGTCTGTGTGTGAATAAGGCATCAAGGTTAATGCAAACTCATTCTACAGATAATTTTCATTGGCGTAGGTAACCTGGGACGCCAAATTCCTATTCAATATAATGGAACAAATTATGAGCCTTTATGGTCTTTTGTTTCAAATATTTGTCAGTAATTACAGAACAATAAAAGAATTAAAGAAATTGGTGCTGTCCCCTGTAATCACAGACTACAGTCTATTATTGAGCATATGTGCAGATCATGATGAGTGGCGAGTTTTGATGTACAGGGTGTCGTACATTACTGGGACACCAAATGTTTTGGACCCCTAATTTTGGGAATTACCCATTAGTGAGTTTACAATTGGTTACTTTCATTAACAAAACTACATGTACTTGTTTTGGCTACAATTTAAAATAAATTCACATGACACTCAATGCAATTTTGATGTCGCACTAAAATAAAAATTCCAGCTCTCATGAAACTTAAAGGAGATGCTCAGATTGTTTCCAGGAAATGGATTTCGTTCTGGCCTAACACATCCCCAAAATACTATCCATGAAAAGAATGCAATCTCCAATTTGGATGTGGAAGCAAAAAGGTTGGGTGTAATCACTGCACTGCTTTATGGAACAGATAAATTAGTTTACAAACATCAGGGTTTTTTGACGATATTCTTGAAAATATACGTATTGAGAATGAAAAATTTCAGAATGGTAATGAGGAAAATATGGTACATAATGGTATCAAAATCTCAACACCCGTGGGAAAAATGGGGGTTTAAAAAATGTTACCTGTTTACACTCCTTTGATCTAAGCACATAATGAAATATAACTTACGTGATGTCCGCATTAGGATGTAGCCCAAACACTTCTGGCGTGTCCGTCAGTGGCAGTTTGTCGATAAATTCGTGGTACTCCTGCACCGTTTTGCATTTAGGAATGGTGTAGCCCGTGTAGAACTTGAAGGCGTCTGTAAACATGTGTTCTCCAAACCATACCTATATACACAGATTTTTTAATATAGGCCTTCTTTTGAAAAACTAATGCGACATGAATAACCACTTCGCGACGGCTAAGCATTTTCCAATTCATTCCCCTGGAGCGGGAGACTGCACTAGCACTTTTTGTTATGCAGTATACATGTATGTCTCTGGGGCTGGAGACTTGATAACTAGTTTTTATTTCAAGTCGTCAATCAATCTTATTTCCCAAGTCCAGTCACAAGTCATTTTCTCCAGAGTCAAGTCACAGGTCAAAAACCGCCTTCACAATAATAGTGACCAGCTCTGCCCTGGTCTAATTCATGGGCTATTTCTGTATAACCGCCCCCAAGACACTCACACTCAGAACTGCATGCAGTTCGTCGCGAAGTATAGTTAACAGAAGTACAACCTTCTACGCCATTTTTGCGCTTCTTAAAAAATTGTACTCTTGGTCATCACGGACATGGTCATAACTTGGTCAATATTTGACGGATTGACACAATGTTTGTAGTTTTGTGAAGCTTATAATATACACTATCTGATTAAGTCATGAGATCCATTTTCATTTTGTTATGCAAGAGCCTACTTTTGGTAGAGTGGCTCACATAAGTGAAGATCGTGAGCTGTAACTGAAGAATTAATTATACAAACCTTAGCGAAAGTGTTGAGAAGTCTTTTGTCATAGTCATCTGTGACTCTTCCTCCGTACTGCACCTCACCGAGCATGTAGCGAACTGTATTCCACGAAACACCCTGGAGGTTGGATGAAACAGACAAAATGTACAATGTCTGTGATGTAAAGGCAGCAACCAACTGCTCAAATATTTTGGATCATATTGGATCATGCGGACGATCGAGTGTACTCATGTGATGCCCAACAAGTTCCAACTTCATGTTGGTTCTTGTTGGCTAACAAATGTCCGCTCATGTATAGATGGGCCTTTACACTATTCACAGTAAGTCAGGGATATTGGTATGTTGTCAATTTTGGATTTCTTTTTTCAAATGATTGTTTTCATCTATTCCTGTGACAAGGTGTGTCTGTCATGCAGATACAATTGTCTAATCATATACAAAATCATTCAAGGGGAATGCATACCCTCAATAAAATATCCCTAACTTATTGTGAGTAGTGTACATTGATCTTGGAGGACTTACAGGCCCATTGTATCATTTGCAATGACCCAATTTTGTTTTTCATGAGTTGACAAGAAAAACCTTACTCAAAGTGTTGAATGGTAACAAACACCACATTAATTTATTTCTGTCCAAAATGGTATTTCATGCTGAATATTGACAACCAAAGGTGGTTTTCTAAACATTTTTGTGCACAGGACTTTTTTACTATTCACTTGTACACAAAATCCATATATATATTTTCAAGGTTTTCTGAAGCATTGATGCATCTAAGTAGCTAAAATTTCTTCAGGCTAGTTTATCAACATTCTTCCTTAGATATGTTACACACTTATTCCACGAATCTGTAAAAAGTTTTATCTTGCAAATGATACCAGGGCCTTTAATGTGGTAAGTTTAGGGCAAAATACATTACTTTTTTGGGGTCCATATCATCCAAGTGGTTTTGGATGAACTGCACACTGGCTGTCTGATCAGCTGAGTTGAATTCATACGGGATATTCCAGCCAAGAGGTCCAAACTTGCGTCGCTCCTACAATAAAAACATCATTTTCAGACCAATTTTGACGAATTTTGTTTGAATATTTTGACAAATTTTGTTTGAATATTTGTTTGAACACTTCTCCAAGCTGTGTTGCGTTGGGGGAATAGTTTTACCTTATGTGTTGTATACCATTGGAAAGCTCTTTTTCTGCTGAATTCAAAAATACCAATATCCAATTTTTAAAAATTCCAGACTTTCAGCTCATTTTGTGCTGACAGGTGACATTTTGTATTTAAAATCAAACAACTTGAAATGTGAAGTATATTCTACAAGCCATCAACATTTTTCAAATGTAATTCTGAATTTCTGAAATAGCCCAACACAGGATATAACTTGGGACATTTCTTGCAACATAACTTGCGACATTTCTTGCGACATTTCTTGCGACATAACTTGCAACATAACTTGCAACATAACTTGGCTCTTGTCTTTTCACCGACAGTTTTAACATACCTGTACAGTGGTATGTAGGAATGCCACTGCATACAGCATTGGTTTCCACTGCGGTACGTTAGTGATGTCTAATTGGTCCTGCGTGATGGCGGCAAACGTACGCATCAGGCCTGCTTTGACTCCTTGAGGGGGTTCGTTGGTGAACTTGATGGACGACTGAAACACAATTAATATACATGTATAGCCAACTCTCGTTAATAAAAGGTACTTGGGACTTCCACATGTAATCCTTATCAGCAGTCGATTTCACGAAACATTGCGCAGCTTACGCAACTTTTGACAAATGGCGCAAGCCCCATAGCTTGCGTGTTATCTTTGGAAGAATTTTGCACAACTTACGCAATAAAATGTTGCGCAAGTGGGCTTACGCAACTGCGTAAGTTTCGTGAAATCGGCTGCAGGTCTGTTGGAGCTTGTATAGTCACCTTTATTGTTGAGTTCACTTTAACCAGTCATGCCAACCCAGGGAAATCTGGGCTTCAAGCCAAGCTCCATTCATTTGTATACACTAATAGATCAAATTTTTGTGTATTAACAGGAATCTTCTCACCAAAAGATCATACTTTGCAATACTCTGAAGTGGCCGTCATGGAGCGAGATTTGCTACACTGACAGGCTGTCCACAGCCGTCAAGTTCAAAACACGGTGTGTACAAAAGAATGGTGGACAATATATGGACGTGTTCACACGTCAACCGGGAAAGACAGCGGTGAAGCTGGCGTTTTTAATTCATCAACCGCCTCTGTGGCTATTTATTTTTATTTTTTAAAATTTATTCACCACATTGGCGGAAGGACCGCCAATTACAGGAATGGGATCAATTAACATAGATATTCAAATAACTATCAACTTCTAAGTTGAATTAGAAACGGCCAGAGACACCGGAGAATCTCTCCCCTTGCTCTTCACGAAACAATGCTCTTAAAGTGCATTACCTAACACACTGGACCAACGGCTTTACATCCCTTCCGAAGGACGGAACAAGTGTGATTAAGCGCCTTGCTCAAGAGCACAAGTGCCACAACCCGTCACGGCCCGGAATCGAACCCACATTCTAGTACTGGCACAGGAACTTGAGTTTGACGCACTAGACCGCTCGGCCATAACACCCCACATTGCCAGAATGTGTTTACACGTCCTCCGGCGTTAATTGATTAAGAGGTGGAGCATATTAACCTGTAGTAGGCTGATTGGAAACTGTACGTGTTCCTCCGTTGTTATCCACACTCTAAATGTATCATGTACTGGATCATGTGTGGTGACTGTTTCTAGAAGTTCATCCATAAAGTCAAGTCCGAGATGGCAGTTCTGTAGGAGCACCCAGCCTCCCTGTAAACCACAAAATAACTTAATTATAGGTCTCTAAAATGATGTTACTTCCAACAGATTGCCAAATGCAACGGAATTTTGGCTATCAGATTTTCGTGATGACTAGTGCACCATATTTTGATGAAATTTCAAGCAATTTGAACACTTTTTCCTGATGGCACTGAACGCACAGTTGTAATTTTCTTACAAAGAGGATGTACTATACGTTTGGAACATACTTACCCCGGCCATGGACTGTGCAACTAGTCTCCTAGCGTGAACTTCCTGGCCCTGTCCCATAGAAATGGCTTTGCATTCTGCACGTATCAACCACAGAAATATTACATAAAAGAATTTCAATCTCAATTCACTTAAATACACTCAGTATATTTAGCGTTTTCCAATAAAAAAAATTGAATCAATTCCAAGTGGAATTGTCCTCTAAGTGCAATTCTTATTTTTGTTTTGGACTAACAAATTTTTATGCTAAACAGCTTTATGAAATTGGCCGCAGTTCATTTCAGTTAAGATTCACATTGATTTCCATACATTAAAGTTATTAAGTAAAACCAAAACAGAAGTATTGGGTTGTTCTGGTAAGCTCAACTTGCTACTCACCAACTTTAAGCTTTTTACCAAGTCCTTCTATCTGGTTGGTTGGATCGCTCCCCATGGACAGGAAGCATATCAACGGCGTTCGGTTGTCACCTTCCTCCCAAGTCTTCTCCAGGTCTAGGATGACAGGGTCAGCGTACCTCGCGCCCATGGAGTGTGCGATGTACTTGCGAGCTTGTGGGATCACGCGGTCGGTGCACCAACTCCTGTTGGAAGAATGGGTTAAAAGTGTGACACCACGAACTGACACACAGTGGCACTTCAGTGCTCGTCTCGGGCACAAAATGACGTCAGCACGTTTAATCCAATTTAATAATAAATATCTATAAATGTCTTACTGGTGACAGAACTTTTTTGGTCAAGTGTACATACTCGGAATTTCCTGTGGTCATTTGCAAACTTGCAAACGTCTAACGACATACGAGATGCAAGAATTTACAGACCTAACAAGGAGTAGTTTCTTAAATGTCTCCAGTGTGTTGTATCCATCTGGAATCACCTCCTCTTCTGGGGCGTCCTTGTCAAACCACGCCTTCCATGCTTTCTCACTGCGCTGGATCTACATTCCAAGAAAACAAAGAAAATATGTTTTGCATGCTTTGAAGAAATTTTGCAAACCTGCTGTCCTATTTAGGCAGATTTCATGCTTATTATACTGCAACGGATCCGTAACATCAAAGTAGTCCGGGGGGGGGGGCGGTGCTAGTTTGGTTCAAATAAAAATATATCATCTCAAGCACATTCATTGCACTGGACAGTTGAAATCATTTCTATCTTCCAGAGTTGTAGTCGAGTCCATCACAAGTCTATCACAAGTATAAGCTGATAAAATCACAAGTCTGTGACAAGTCTGTGACAAGTCCGGCACAAGTCTATGACAAATCCAGTAACAAGAAGCAAAGGATGAACACGCACAAAAGAATGCCTTTGTTGGAGTTCATTTGAAAAGCTTGTGACTGTACTTATGTAAGGCCATATATGTGTCATTCGCAAGATACTTTTTGCAGATTCGTGGAATAAGAGTGTAACATATCTAAGGAAGAATGTTGGTAAACTAGCCTGAAGAAATTTTAGCTACTTAGATGCATCAATGCTTCAGAAAACCTTGAAATCTATATGGATTTTGTGTACAAGTGAATATTAAAAAAGTGCCGCGCACGGGACTTTTTTAGAAAACACCTTCGGTTGTCAATTTCCAACATGAAATACCATTTTGGACGGAAATAAATTCATGTGGTGTTTGTTACCATTGCTATCAACACTGAGTAAGGTTTTTCTTGATAACTCATGAAAAACAAAATTGAGTCATTGCAAATGATACAATGGGCCTTTAAATACCCAATTTGTTGACTACAAATAATTAGTTTAGCTACAGTTTTTAGCAAATAAAGTTCTTTACCTGGTTGAGTATTTCCTGAAACTGAGAGAGTTTGCTAAGTTGTACCAGATTGAGCCATGTCATGTCAGTAATCCACTTGTATGGCTTGGGCTGGACGGCTTTTAGGTCTATAGCAGCTCCACCTGAGGTAGATTGCAAATAAAGAAAGTAAAGATATCTCTTAAAGATAGAGTACACATACCTGCCAACTTTGCCGAGTAAAAAATTAGGTCACGTCAATCAACTCGAGCTATGTGTGTGACGTCATAGCGAGGAGACACACAGAGCTGCTACACTGACTGTGGTCGTGTACGTACCTAGCTCCTCGCAGCAAACAGGTACACGTTGTATTCACGCACGGAACCACGGATTTTCCACAGAGTTGCAAGTGTTACCACCAACAAGGCACGAAGCTGGCATTTTATTGATATCAAAAATGAATTCAATGTAACAACCACTGAGAAAATACACCAACAACTTTTACAGAAAAATAACGACTGGTGGTTTATGCTATGCAGAGAGCATGCAACTTGCTTTGCAAAATAGTGACTGTCTCCTCGATAGCGGGGTCAATGCATATCATGATGACGTCATCACTCGTTTTTCATTTTGGCCTGTTGACGTCTGACGAACACAGTCTAGTTTTTCATTTTTCTCTCTAATATAAAGTCAGCAATAAAGATAAGAAAAACGCAACTTTATCAAGTAACATCCGTTTTATAACATAACTTTCTTTCTCGCCAAGTATCTTCAAACTTTCAGCCCGGCTTTAAAAAACGGCGTTGTTTCCACCGGTGTGAAGTTGATTACTTATTCGACGTTCAACATTTAATAAGGAGCTGTTACTTATTCGACATTCAATAAGGAGCTGTTACTTATGCACCTATCAATTGGTCCCAACCCCCTCCCCCGCACTGCCCCATCCCCTAGGTGGGGGTTTGGTCACGTTTTTCATGCCCCAGGGTGGGGCATTTGACCCTTTGAAATAACATTTTCTGTGCATTTGTATGTCGAATAAGTAACAGCTCCTTATTGAATGTTGAATGTCAAACGTCGAATAAGTAACCAACTTCACAACAGTGTTGTTTCCACTCATATTTCAAAGCCCATGTAGAGTAAACTGCAGGTCGTTTGTAATAAAGTATCAAAAATACCTTTAATAAGTATCTGAAACTCGTTGTGACTGACGTTCCCCATCTGCTGATCGATTTTGAGCGCCAGTAACATGGTGAAGAGAAACTTGTGGTTCTCGTAGAGTCCGCGGCAAGAATACTTGAAGACTTCAAAGGTTAGGTACTCGATGATGTTAGAGATACGCTTTGCAGGGATGGGAGATTTCTCAGATCTGCAGTGGCAATTTTTTTTGTAAGGGGTCGTCTAAAGTTGTCAACATTTTCACGGCACTACAAAGCGTGGGGAGAGGGGGGTCGAGGGCCGCATAGGACATTTCATGGCTGTGACAAGGAAATGTTGATAAGTAGTATTTCGGGGGAGGGAGGGGGTTTTGAAAAATACTACGCTCTGTAGAACCGTGAAAATGTTGACAACTTTGAACGACCACCAAGTTACGCTATGTTGTAAATTTTGGATTTTTTTTTTCTTCAAATGACTGTTTTCACCTATTCCACTGTGTCTGTCATACAGATACATTTGTCTAATCATACACAAAATCATTCAAGTACACTCCAAAATATCCCTATTAAACTTATAAGAACTCTCACCTCGCCATAGACAGATCAAAGACACCCAGGAACTGCTTGAGCGAAGTCTGGTACATGATGTTCACCATGCTCATTTCAGTGATTAGGAAGTACAGGATGCTGCCTCGAGATGCAACTTCAAAATATAATTTTGGGAACAAAAAGTAAAATATATATAAATTTCAATGCTGTTTGTGCGACAAAAGTAATAACTGAAGCTGGAGATAAACATTTCACACTGATTAAATGGAAATTAAAGGCCCAGTGTATCATTTGCAATGACCCCAAAAAGTAATCGACGAGTTTACAGGGGAAAAGTTCTGAAAGTAAAGATTAAATTAATAGCAACTACCCAATGAAAGGTTTCCGCTGAAAATTATATAATTTTACCAGAAAATAATCCGTAAAGATGAAATTATTTAGATCGTTTGCAAACGATTTACCTATTTTTGGTTCGCATCTACGCCGTCCAAAATGCATGGGCGCTGTGTACTGCGTGTGCGTGTTCCAACGCGATGCATTTTTATGGATCGCGCGCACACGCAGTATATGATGTGCGCCACAGAGTGCATGACGCAAGCCACATAGTACCCGATCAACTGACAACATATATTTGAAACACCCCGCCAAGACCAGGAAAATGCATATGGATTTTCATGTTTTTTTTAAACGTGGTGCATTTGACAAAGCTGAAAGTTCTTCGGATGAGTTTGTTGATGTCTTTCTTTTGATTTATAATGGTTTTATTCGCAGAATCGCTCAAAAACAGATAATCTACAGGGCCTTTAAGCAGATTGCAATTTAAACGATGAATACATTTTATAACAACGTAAAATGGTTGTTTCCCAAGTCATACTGCAAGTAACCAATCACATTACAAGTTTAAAAGTGGATAACATTACCGGGCCTGAATTCTTCGCGTGCCTCATTGATTTTAATCTCTGTGTCTGCGGCGACGATTAATTTATCAGTCACTTCTTCGGATGTCTCTTTGGTAACGGCTAACACTGATATCAGGGATTCATCTTCAACAAGGGAACCCTGCGAAATTAAATAAATAAAAACAGGATTTTTAGTAATTGGGAGACTCTTATTATTATGTACAATTCATAAATACTTTAGACAGTTTACGCATCACGTGGCCGGTTTTAAACAAACGATAATAACCAGTGATTAAAACTGGCTAGCTCGCGTTTCTGCCTGCGCCCTAGTAAGCATATGGAACACGCACACGCAAACAGAAACTGCACGCTCCCGACAGCAAAATGTGTACTGTGACATCTACCCGGTCGTGTGCGTGCGCGCGATCGAACAAACAAACAATTCGCCACACGCACAGCTAGCAGTTTGAACGTACAAACAACAAGATGAAGGGAAAGAGTGAATGCAACGACAAGCTAATTTTGGTGAGTTTTACCGATTTACACAATTTATGAATGGGATTAAAAGTGGGTTTGGCAGGTCTTAAACAATCCGTTTAAAACCGGATAGGGGCCTGGACGCTGATAATGGTCCTCGCCTTCGGCTTGGGCCATTATCAGCGTCCAGGCCCCTATCTGGTTTTAAACGTATGTTTAAGACCGGTCAAACCCACTTTGAATCCCTAAGTTTAATTCATTTAAAATGAGCTTGGAAAATTTTCCCAAATCGGGATTTAAACTCGAGTCTTTAGTTTCATGCACCGTTACTCAGCCAACATGAGTTAACATTGGCCAGCAAGGACTAACATGAAGTTGGAACTTGTTGGGTGTTGTATATGGATGCGCTCGTCCACACGACTCAACATGATCCAAAATATCTTGACTGCAGTTGGTTGCTGCCTTCACATGACTGGCGTTCTAATCTGCTATTGGCCTGTTTTTTCAACAAGCTCCAACAAAGTCGGGCGATAGCAACATATCCCAACATTGTCCTACTTGTCAGCACGTCAGCCAGCATCATCAGACAAAATTAATGTTGGTTCTTATTGGCCAACAAATGCTTAGATAGGCCGTTATAGAAGCCACACACAAGATTGTTGGTAAATAGAATTGCCATTGAGTAGGGCACGGCAGAAAAGAAATTGTGATGAAATTTACAATGCAAAAAGGCAAGTCCCTTCGCAATTCGTTTGAGAACAAAATTTAAATGCAATCTAATAGTTTAATAATTATAAGCAGTTTATATACCTGAGTGCTTGTGAGTCTGAAAAGCAGATTGTCCTCCAGTTCTTTCATTTTTCTCTTGTTAGCCGTCACATCTTCCAATAGCTTAGTGCGTTCTGCTTCCAGCTCCTAAACACACACAAATATCTTGTTTAATAACAATAAAGGAACGACAATAATACATAATAGTTGAAGTTGGGGTAAATAGCGAGTTTAAAACGTAACAGCATTGTAAAGGCATCATAATTCTCCAATATACACCGTTTATAAAAATTACACGGAGACTCAAAGGGGAGACTCTGGAAGCAGTGTACACTGGGGCTATTTCTCTGTCGGGCCATTGGTTGCAAACAGCTGTTGTTTACATTGTGTCACTGGGCCAGAAGTAGGATGATTGATAGCTTCTATTATGCAGGGTAGACAACGAATGGGGCTGGGCTCGAGGCCAAGATTTCCCAGGCAAAGAGTTAAAGGGGAGACTCCGGAAGCGCTGTACCCTGGGGCTATTTCTCTGTCAGGCCATTGACAGCTGTTGTTTACATTGTGTCACTGGGCCAGAAGTAGGATGATTGATGGCTTCTATTATGCATGGCGGCAAAAGGGTTATACTCAAAGGTTTACATGTAGGTTTATACACAAATGAATGGGGCTTGGCTGGCGGCCGAGATTTCCAAGGGTAGGCATGACTGATGAGTAAACTCAATATTAAAGGTGATTATATAAGTCGTTCTAACAGGGGATTCGATTAAGATTTGATCAGCTCATGAGCGCCTAACAGACAGTTTGGGCTGTATACTCCCCATGGAGCTGAGGTTAAATAGAGGAGGGATATTGAAGCCCAATGACCAGGGGTAATAATGTCAACATGTACCTGTTTCTCAGTGAGGATAACACGACCTAAAAGCTGATCCTCCAGGCCTTTCATGGTGACTGTAAAGTCGATGATCGAAGTTCGAGCAGACACCTATACAAGAACAAGTATAAGGACCCGTCCAAAGTTGTCAACATTTTCACGGTTCTACAAAGCGTAGGAAGGGGAAGGGGCCCGGGTCGAGGGCTGCGTAGGACTTTACATGCACTGTAAAATGTTGACATTTCATGGTACCGACAGAAAAATGTTGATAAGTAGTATTTCAGGGGGAGGGATGGGGGTCTTGAAAAATACTACGCTTTGTAGAACTGGGAAAATGTTGACAACTTTGGAAGGCTACTCAGGTATACGATTTCTGAAACATACAGCATGCTGAAAAATAATCATGCTTCATGAGTGAATTTTCTTGCTGCGCTTAATCCAAAGTATCCGCTTAAAACCACTTCGCGACGGCTAGGCATTTTCCAATTTATTCCCCTGGAGCGGGAGACTGCACTAGCAGTTTTGGTTATGCAGTATACATACAGTATGTCTCTGGGGCTGGAGACTTGATGACTAGTTTCTATTTCAAGTCGTAAATCAATCTTATTTCCCAAGTCAAGTCACAGGTCAAAAACCCAAAACTGACTTGACCCCAAGCTAACAAGATAATAGTGACAAGCTCTGCCCTGGCCTAATTCATGGGCTAATTCTGTATAACCGCCCCCAAGACACTCACACTCAGAACTGCATATGCAGTTCCCGTCGTGAAGTGGTTAAGCGGAACATGTTTTGTGAAATTGGCTCCAGCAAAGTATTTGGGTGTAAGCGACTGACCTCTGGTGTGTAGGTTGGATTGGCCAGTTTGGTGGTCATGTAGAGAGTAAAGCCCTTCATTACGTCAACTTCTTTGTCGCCAACTTTCACCTGTAAATAGGATTATGTCGAGCAGGGTTGCAGTCGAGTCCATCACAAGTCCAGAGCCGATAAAATCACAAGTCCGTGACAAGTCCATCACAAGTCCGTGACAAGTCCATCACAAGTCCAGTAACAAGAAGCCAAGGATGAACACGCACAAAAGAATGCCTTTGTTGGAGTTCATTTGAATAGCTTGTGACTTGAATTAAGACCCAGGGACTTGTGGTGGACTTGTGAAGACTTGTGAGGACTTTGTGGTCTTTAAAAAGACCACAAAGGACTGTACATAAAAAGCCCATGGCAAACCTATCAACATATTATAGAGTATAGAATGCAGTTTATACAAATAATGATTATTAAAAAATACATTAAAATTCTGCTAATAAAAAGGGATACTTTAAAATATGTATAAAAGTCACACAAGGCCGTCGCAAGACCATCAAAAATATTTTTTGTTTGTGTTTTTTTTTAAACTTTAATACCTTGTAGGTGGAACCCGATTTGATGAAATTCTTCTCCAGAACATTATCCAACGCCGGGTCCAAATCTTCTCCAATGTTTTCGAGCAGCAACGGTCGCCCCAAGGACAGGCTGTCTTCTAGATGTGTTCGGAAATACTTATGGTTCAGTGATGTCACCTACATGCAAAAACAAAGTACATTTAGTAAAAAATATTGTAAAATAAAATCTAATATTGACAAAAAAATTTTAGAGCACGTTTCAAACTGCACTCCACCATGGGCCAATTTCATAGAGATATTATACATGATTGGTAAACTGTTACAAATAGTTTCATCCCTCTGTGTGATTGAAGATATGCATGATTAAAACCAACCTGAGCAAAAACCAGCTCTGTACTTCGTCTAACTTTTGGGAAAACAGTCAAAAAAGGGTTTGCAGTCATTTCGTTCCAAAACCACTTCGCTCTGAACCATTTCGCCCTGAACCACGGCCTGTGCACGAAGTGGTTTTGGGGCGAAGTGGCATTTGGGCGATGTAGTGTTTTTAATGGACAAAGTAATTTGGGGCAAAATGGCACTCGGGCGAAGTGGTTTGGGGCGAAATGGCACTTGGGCGAAGTGGTTTGGGGGCGAATTGAATTTTCGTCTCGTCAGAAGAAAACTAATTGTTTTACTCATTTCTCAAAGACTATAGCACTTCAGACAAAACCATTTCAGGAGAAATTTTCTACAGTCATCATGTTTATATTGCGTAAGTTTGGCGTAAATCTGTGAACATTTCTGATTTTCGAGATTACCAATCATGTATACTGCCTTTAACCACACTGCAACCATGAAATAGCATTATAACTCGTCTGCTATAGTAAGCACACATTTTCAGCTAATGCTTAAGCAGCGCTATGAAATTGATATATTAAAGGGTAAAAGACTAAAAATACCTGGAGTCCGTTTTCTTTCTCGCGATTCCGGATCCACGTTTTCCCTTGTCCTTGCGGATCGATCAGCAGTGGATAGCGCGTGGCTTTGGTCACGATGATGCCGTTCTGTACTGATAGGTCATCGTTGGGTAGGCCTTGTAGGTTCCACTCTCCTATCTACAGAGGTATGATGGAACGTTACTAAAATGTGATGGCGCTATTAGCCGAGTGGTTTGGGTCACTGTGAAAACTTGGGGTTGCGGGTTCGATACCTGGCCGTGCACACTTGTGCCCTTGAGCAAGGCACTTAGACACACTTGCTCCATCCTTCGGATGGGATGTAAAGCTATTGGTCCAGTGTGTTGAGTAACGCACTTGGGATGTTATGGCCGAGAGGTCTAATGCGCAAACTCAAGTTCCTGTGCCAGTACTAGAATGTGGGTTCGATTCCGGGCCGTGACGGGTTGTGGCACTTGTGCCCTTGAGCAAGGCACTTAATTACACTTGCTCCGTCCTTCAGAAGGGATGTAAAGCCGTTGGTCCAGTGTGTTGGTTTCTGTAACGCACTTTAAAGATCCCAGAGCATTGTTTCGTGAAGAGCAAAGGGAAGGAATCCCCGGTGTCTCTGGCCGTTTCTAATTCAACTTAGAAGTTAATAGTTATTCGAATATCTATTTTAATTGATCCCATTCCTGTAATTGGCGGTCCTTCCGCTGTTGGATGTGGTGAATAAATAAATAAATAAATAAAGAATATATAAAGTTCCCAGGGCACTCTTTCGTGAAGAGTATTAAAGGGGATTCACTGGTGTTTGTGGCTGTCGGCTGCCAATGGCGCCTCCCACCTCTGTATCTTGATGTTTAGGTGGAACATGCAATTCAGCCTACGGGCTGCGAATTGAAGTTCATTAAAGGCAGAGGCTCGTCAATGCGCACGTGAGGCCCAATTCATGCCACTAAATACGCAGCTCCAAGCCTCTGCTATAGAGCTGCGTATTTCGTGGCACAAATTTGGCTTAATGCACGCATTGACGAGCCTCTGCCTTTAAACCCATTAAATAAAATAAAGAGGCTAATTACCGTGGCGTTATCCACAAGCATATTGGTGATGTTAAGATTCTTAGTAAAGGGAATCTTTCGCGTTGTGAGTTGCGTCATCCAGTCGTCATTCATGTTGAGGCGAAATACTTGGTTGAATGGTCCCGAGTACGATAGAAAACCTGTGGCTAAAAGCACGTCACCGACGAGCCTGTGAAAAAAAAAAAAAAAAATTTAAACCAGAGAGTTTAATGATTTTAATTAAAAACTAAATTTCCATTAAAAACTAGTATGCGTCCCATATGATACTATTACAAGTACATCATTGCATATCAACTAGATCTAGGGGCCGATTTCACAAAGTGCTAAGATGCGTCTTAGGAAGGGTCACTCTTCTTATCTTGAGACGTTGGTATGGGAATTAGGATGTATTGAACTCGTCTTAACTTTTGTGAAATCGATCTCAGGTCTCGGTGGTTAGTTGATAATTTGTACTATCTTGCGAGACCTCTTACTTGATTTAAATACAGGACCAGGTGCTAATTTCACAAAGCGCTAAGACGCGTCCAAGGAAGGGACACTCTTCTTATCTTGGGACGTTGGTATGGGAATTAGGACGCACTGAACTCGTCTTAACTTCTGTGAAATCGATCTCCGGGCTCGGTGGTATAGCTGATAATTTGTACTAACTGGCGAGACCTGTTACTTGATTTAAATATATGACCAGGGGCCGATTTCAAAAAGTGCTACAACGCGTCTTAGAAAGGGTCACTCTTCTTATCTTGGGACGTTAGTATGAGAATTAGGACACATTGAACTCGTCTTAACTTTGTTGAAATCGATGCCGAGACTAATTTCAGCCACCAGGCATTAACCTTAGGATCACCTCACTATTTTTCTTCATTTTAATTTTAATTCTTAAAATTGTCACCTGTTGATCTGTTCCTTAAATTCTTTGCTCTGCTCTGTCCATCGGATTTTCTCTCCTCCGAGTCCGTTAATCAGTGCAGATGCAGCAAGCATTTTCTTCTTACAAGACTCGGCATCGTCGAGCAAATCCTGAAGACAAGAGTAAGCAGGTAATTTAATGACGCCACAGAATGAAAACAAATAAATCTCAAATCATAAGCGGATCCAGAAATTGTTTTGGGGGGTCCCAATGTTAAAAAAACGTGACATTAAGGGCCCAAGTTTAATCTCATAGACTATGGGGAGTGCGTTCGGCCCTCTCTCTCTTCCAATTTTTTTACAATTTTTTTGGGGCGCTACAGCCCCCTCAGTCCCCAAGCCTGACTAGATCACATTTTTAAGCCCCCCATTTTCCCCATGGATGTTGAGATTTTGATACCATATCATGTGTCATATTTGTCTCATTATCATTCTGAAATTTTGCGCTCTCAATCCGTATTTTTAAGGATATCGTAAAAAAACCACCAATGTTTTGTAAACTAATTTATCCGGTTTCAAAGCAGTGCAGTGATTATACCAGCCTTTTTGCTTCCACATCTAAATTAGAGATTCAAAATTTCTCGGTTTTTTTCCCATGGATAATATTTTGAGGAGGCATTTTATATGATTGTTAGGTTTAAATAGAGCAAAATCTATTTGTTTTGGGAAAAATTTAGTCTCATTTAAAACTGAAATTAAACAGAACCCAACCCCCTACTTAAAACATCTCTGTTAGAACATAGATGCAGTTGTAATAACGACAGTTCAAATAATATTTAGATATCTAACCTGTTTTTCCTTCATAGCTGCATCAAATTTGGCCTGGACTTCGTCTAGTTCTCGTTGTTTATCGTCCAAGATGACTTGAGCCTTAGCCAGTTCGTCATTGGCTACAGTCAGTCGTGCCTCTTGTATGGCTAGGTTGGCCTGCAATAGTGTAGGTCGGGCTTCGTCTCAGTTATATGGCTACGGCTTCAGATTATGCACGAGTCAATGATAGCCGGCTAAATCATATATACTCACAAATTGTGTTCAGTCGAAGCCGTTAAAGGCCAATAGACCAATCCAGTAAGCTCCGCCCATTTAGCCTAGCAACAAGGCACACATGCGAGACACGTGTGTGACAACATAACATTTTGTTTATTGCTCTCCGGTCGTGGTCGTGCCCGCGCCCCTGGTCAGCGCGTATGGAACACGCACACAGAAACTGCACGCTGGAAAGCAAAATGTGCACTGTATCCAGTCATGTGCGTGCGCTTACAACATGCTAGTTTTATGTATAATGCACGCGATCGAACAAAAACAACTCAACTACGCACACCTAGAACGCCGTGTAGGAAAGTGAATGCAAAATATGGCAAAACGACAAGTTAATCTTGGTGAATTTTACAGATTTTACACAAAAAAGTATTTATGAATGTATTAAGGTAGATTGGGCAAATCTTAAACAATCCTTTAAAAACTGGCGCTGATAAAAATGATGTTTATTATGTTTTTGCGTCACTCGTGCTGCATTTCGCCGTAGCTCTGTGCACACAATTTTGAGGACTCGGGTAGCCAAAATGGCGATCTACTTTTTGGCTACCTGAACCTGAGGCTGTGATTGGTCAATTCCAAAATGGGCGGAGCTTACTAGATTGGTCTATTGAATATCTCAAACCCACCTTAAGTGGCAAAACTTCCTTATTAATCCCATAGAACGTCGCCATGGCCTTCGTCCAGGAGCACAGCCCAGCCACGTCGCTGCAAACCTTCTTAGCACTGTTGAGGTTGTAGTCCTCCATTTCTAGGTACGGAGACAGAAGTTCAACGGTTTCTTCCGTTATCGTGTCCTTGGGGAACGTTTGAAGATTGGTAAGAAAAACACTCGCGCTCATTACCTGAAGAAAAAATTTAAAATAAAAATTTTATAATAAAAAAAAAAAAAACACACAAAATAGGGTATTTACAACATGAAAGTACTACAGTAAATTATCGTTATAACACCCCCTGATATAAAGCTCTTCTCGATATAAAGCTCCTTTTTCTAAGTCCCAGCCATTATTCTCTGCATTGTGTTTATGCACTGGTTATAGCACTTTCTGGATATAAAGCTCAAAATATTTCGGTCCCTTGAAGAGCGCTATAATGAGAGTTTACTGAACATGTCAGCTTTCTCCTCAAAGTGCCCCAAACCGCCCTGCAGCTTTCTCCTCAAAGTGCCCCAAACCGCCTTGCAGCTTTCTCCTCAAAGTGCCCCAAAACCGCCCTGCAGCTTTCTCCTCAAAGTGCCCCAAAACCGCCCTGCAGCTTTCTCCTCAAAGCGCCCAAAACCGCCCTGCATCTTTCTCCTCAAAGTGCCCCAAACCGCCCTGTATTTCTTCTATGTTCAACTCAGTGAAATTCAAGTTTCTGCAAACACACCCTCAATTGATAGGCATGTACTCATAGTTTGACTCATCCTCTTTCAAATCTTGTGTTCAGTAAGGGTGGCTACTATTGGATAACTTTGGTTATTGACCTTGACAAGGAACATTACTTAACATTACCAAAAAGCTCTGAGGAGTAATAAGACACTACTTGTTACCAGTGAGTGTTATTGGGTTATAAATCCAATTTTCGCTAAAATAAAATAAGGTCACTGACCCTTGGACGGAAGATATTACCTTGAGCGATTCCGACCATGACGGTTTCGGCGAGGGCCTTTCCGGATCCAACGCCGACGGATCCAATTTCTTCAAAAACAGCAGCAACACGCAATCCATAATCCGCATAATCAGATGTGGAGGTTTCGCCAACTTGCGCACGGTTGAGATATGAGCCGGCTTGATGGTGTTCAACGCGGCTTCGGCTTCCTCTAATGCTGGCTTAGCTTTTTCAAGCTTGGTCATGGCTATGGATTTATCAGCGGCTATTTCGTCGACGATGTGTTGGGCTTTGTCCTTGACTTTCTGGACGCTGCTTTTGACTTTTTCGGCGGCCTGCGCTGATACGGTGACTTCGGTGAGTACCTGGCGTTGCAGATTCAAGACATTAATCAAAAGAATAATGTACCGGTAATATTGACCCCTTTCCAATGACATCATTTTGGGAGTCAAATAATGCCGCGTCATTGTGGAAGCAGTGTGCGTGCGCGTTGTGTGTGTTCATAGCGCGCATAACGCGCTATACTAAAGGCTCCCATTGGTGAATTAAACCGCGTTACGCACACCAGAGAGAGAGACAGTGCGCACGCACATCGCTTCCACAATGACTCAGCATTATTTGACTCCCAAAATGGCGTATTCGCACATGTTCGAAAGGGGTCAATACTGCATTTAATTATAGATGTATTGTTTTGGGTGTGGCACCTCGAAAAAAAAAAAATTAATTGAATTGATATTTTTCTAGAAACATAAAAGTTATTCGCTTTCAAATGAGATATCAACGAAAAAAATTCAGTTATCATACAATTATTGTCAATATTTCAAATTATTGGCAGTCCGCCAATAATTCTACTCACGTCAAGGCGCAAAAACGACAGTGTTGCTGATGTCGAAAATACAAATTATTATTTTAAAAAATTTGTTAAAATAAAGTAAATGCTTTAAAAATTCGTTCCGAGAAAAAAAATCAAATTTGCTGAGATCCTTTCGAATCTTCATAAGGCCCTTACATTTTTTTCTCTCATCCCAAGTTTTATTGGAAGTAGTGTACATGTACATCCAGAGATGAAAAGAGTAACGACTGAGACTTAGATTTTTCACCTTCTCTGCTTTGATTGAAGCGACAGCCAGTTCTTTCTCTTTGATGACCAAGTCCAAAGACAGCTGTGACACAGACGCACTAGCCTCGATGAGCTTATCCAGACCGGTGTTCATACGACGAGCTAACTCCGAGATCGTATCGTATTTCTCTTGGTAGATGGTCTTGTAGCCGTCGATGAAGGAGAGGTAGGATTTGGGGGTGACATGGGTTTGGCGACGGTATCTGGAAAATATTTTTGTCAATATTGTACAAGAAACATAATTGAGTACAAGTAGATTTGCACATCTCCCATACAGCCCCAAAAGAGGACGAGCTCACAGGGAGGCACTTCATGCAGAGTGGCGCACCCTGCCTCAGTGGCTCTTACAGAGGCTGGTGCAGTCAGCCTTGCCACAAAAGGTGGTCGTAAACATTACTGACCGATAAAATACACGGTTCAAAAAACAAAAATGCAAATTATACTTTGATTGAAATTTTGCGAAAACTGAGGGTCGTTAATATAATGTGTGAATTACATAAAAAATTAATTTGATACAAATGTGGACAAATCTGGATGCAGTGAAAAACGACTTGGCTCCACCGTGATACGAACCGCGAACCTTCTGCTTAACGTACAGACGCCCTAACAATTGAGCTACAAAGCCAACTGGTGGTCTCGAATCACGATATTGCAGTTGTTCCTCACTGATTGGGATTGGCTATCACGTGAGCTTAGCAAGCCCTACAGAGGAATAAACCCTTCACTGAGATAACGACTCCTCCCAGAGATCATTTAAGATACGACATAAACCCCTGCCCGGTGTTTCAATTAATTATGAATGTTTCAATACAACACCTTTGGAAGTATTCCGTGCATGTCTCAGCCACTCCATCGTGAAATTCTCCCATCGTGTGTACAAGTTGTTGCTTCGTTTCCGGTGGGCAGACGATTTCAAACTTGGACAGGAAGTGGTTGGAAACGGCAACCAGGGCATCCTTGGGCCAGCGCGTAAACCAATCCATAGTGCATCCCGAGATTAACCCAGGGAACTTTAGGGAACGGTTTTGGAACTTTTCGCCCACCTACGACAAAATAAAAAAACAAACTTGTATTATTAAAAGAGCGTGTTTTTTTCCAGAAAATGGATTTCCTTCTACCCAAACAATCATATAAAATACCTTCCCAAAAACAATCCATGGGAAGAAAACAGGAAATTTGCAATCCCCAATTTGGATGTGGAAGCAAAAAGGTTGGTGTAATCACTGCACTGCTTTATGGAACCGGATAAATTAGTTTACAAAACATGGGTGTGTTTTTGACGATATCCTTAAAAATATACGGATTGAGAGAGCTAAATTTCAGAATGATAATGAGAAAAATATGACAAATTATATGGTAATCAAAATCTCAACACCCATTGGCCGGGGAGAACGGGGGATTTCAAAAATGTGATTTGGACACGCTGTTTTGAAAGACTTTCACAAAACTTAAATCCTTGACGACAATTTTATATACACTATTTACAATAAGTTAGAGATATTGGTATGTTGTCAATTTTGGATTTTATTTTTTAAATGATTGTTTTCACCTATTCCTGTGACAAGGTGGGTCTGTCATGCAGATACAATTGTCTAATCATATACAAAATCATTCAAGCAGAATGCATACCCTCAATGAAATATCTGCGTACACCCCACAATATCCCTAACTTATTGTTAGTAGTTTACTTACGGGAGAGAAGCAGAGCACGACGTGTAGATTGTTACGAGCTCTGGAGATGAAGTAGTCATATAAGTTATCGTTGGTCGGGGGTCTGCGGGGGAATTCTTTCTTCATGACAGATATCAGTTCTTGGGTGATTTCATCGAGCTCATCACGGGCAAACAGATTAGACACCTTTTGTGAGAAAAGAAATGCAAGGAATTCTTTAAAATATTAAATTTGTAGTGTTGAGCATCGTGACAGGGTAGCTACATTTTTCAGTTGTGGTATCTGTATACTGTGTCAGCGGTCTTGGGGGAAGCCTGAGGGAGTATACCACTGTGCCTCATAGCTCAGCTGTTAGAGCATCTGCCCGGTGTGTCAGAGGTCTTGGGGAAACCTGAGGGAGTAGACCACTGTGCCTCATAGCTCAGCTCGTAGAGCATCTGCCCTGGGTGTCAGAGGTCTTGGGGGGAAACCTGAGGGAGTATACCACTGTGCCTCATAGCTCAGCTGGTAGAGCATCTGCACGGTGTGTAAGAGGTCTTGGGGGAAAACCTGAGGGAGTATACCACTGTGCCTCATAGCTCAGCTCGTAGAGCATCTGCACAGTGTGTCAGAGGTCTTGGGGCAAACCTGAGGGAGTATACCACTGTGCCTCGTAGCTCAGCTCGTAGAGCATCTGCCCTGGGTGTCAGAGGTCTTGGGGGGAAACCTGAGGGAGTATACCACTGTGCCTCATAGCTCAGCTGGTAGAGCATCTGCACGGTGTGTAAGAGGTCTTGGGGGAAAACCTGAGGGAGTATACCACTGTGCCTCATAGCTCAGCTTGTGGAGCATCTGCACAGTGTGTCAGAGGTCTTGGTGAAAACCCGAGGGAGTATACCACTGTGCTGGTAGAGCATCTGCCTGGTGTGTCAGAGGTCTTGGGGAAGCCTGAGGGAGTATACCACTGTGCCTCATAACTCAGTTGGTACAGCATCTCCCCGGTGTGTCAGAGGTCTTGGAGGGAACCCTGAGGGACTATACCACTGTGCCTCATAGCTCAGCTGGTAGAGCATCAGCCAGGTGTGTCAGAGGTCTTGGGAAAACCTAATGCCTTGTAAACCGACCTCTCCCGATGATAGCACATTGTTGAGGTATTCCAAGAAGGCTTCGTCCTTGATCTCGTTGTCAGTGAAGATGAACGTGATGCCTTGGCCCTGGCTGCCAGCCACGCGGTATAGGTACTTCAGATCGTCCATCAGATTACCAGCATTATAGGACCTGTTGGTTAGATATGGTGAATTCCATGAAAAGATGGACATGATCTTAAAACATTTGTGTAGAAAATGGATTTAAATGATGGGTCATACACTGTACATGTAGCCAATGCGTACGTCAATGTTAAAGTCGATGGATGACATCACAAATGTTGCCGGAAAATGCATGCATTTCATGCCTACATACTTTATGGACGGCCCCTAGTTATATAAAACAGAAGAAATAACATAAACAAATACAGTCATGCACAAAATGCATCAATAACATAACAAACCAATTCTTATACTCACTTGTCTTAAAAATCCGGCCAAGTCTGTTTGCCATGAATCAATCAACTGTTACACGGTGAATTAATAAAACATGTTAACTGGAATTCAAACACAACTTAAACAATGTTAAAGAACAAAAGTTAGTACAACATTTCTAAAGAGAGGGAAAACACCTTTCAGAATATACATGTAATCGTCATGAAAATTTAGAACTTGCCTTGGGCCCGTTCAATATTTTCATAATTGGTGTGGTACATTCGCATATATTCCTGAAAGCCATTCAATATAACTATCAAATAATTCTTAAATGAGCGCGTACAGATCACATTTTTGAGCCCCCAATTTTGATACCATATCATTTGTCATATTTTTCTCATTACCATTCTTAAATTTCACGATCTCAATCCGTATATTTTCGAGGATATCGTCAAAAACTACCAATGTTTTGTAAACTAATTTATCCGGTTCCATAAAGCAGTGCAGTGATTATACCGACCTTTTTGCTTCCACATCCAAATTGGAGATTGCAAATTTCCTGTTTTCTTCCCATGGATAGTATTTTATATGATTGTTAGGTTAGAACGAAATCCATTTTCTGAAAAAATCTTGACAAGCTTAAAGGCACAGGTTCGTCAGCAATGCGCGCGCGCCAAATTCGTGCGACGGAATACGCAGCTCCATAGCAAAGGCATGTAGCTGCGTATTTCGTGGCACGAATTTGGCGCGCGTGTTGCTGACGAGCCTGTGCCTTTAATATCTGAAAGATTGAACCACAAAATATGAACTAATACAAAACTATTCAAACTTAAATCAAGAAAGTCAGTTTCCATTTTATAAAAACATGTTATCAAGTCAAAATGCATTAAAAAGTCAACAAAACGTAACAAAACGATAGAAAACCGGACGCTTGGTACCTCGTTAGGGTTATCTGAAAGATCTTGTATCCAGCAATGAACGAGGCAAGCCTGGTTAGGCTCTGCTTGCCCGAACCTCCAACGCCAACTAGCAAGGTGTTGCCGACTGGTGTACGGATAATACGGGAGATCTGTAGGAGGGGATAAACATAGGAGGTTCGTGTCCCATCCGAGCAGGTTATGAGTTTTTAGCATGTCTCAGGAAAAGCAACCAAATATATTACACAGTAAACTCTCACTATCAGAACTCGAATTTCATGAACAAATCTGGTAGACCACAGGGTTACTAGCTTAAACCATTTACTGGACCGACACTATTTTTACAAGACCAAAGCCACAAGGAACGTGGATTTACTGGTCTAGTACAGTAGAGAAAGCACTAGACCGAGACTTAAATTACTGGCCTCGGTGCAAATGCGTACTGGATAGCGAGTCATGTAAGACGTCACAAAAAATAACAGGCGTTGCAACGCTAATTTTCAAGCTCAGATAATGGGAATTTATTCTGGCAATTTAAAAAACAATGTTTAAAATTTGTTCAATAGAACAAATAAATTCATTCAGTGACACATTTAATGTTCCATTCAGACTTTGTATAACAATGAAAATCTGTGTTTTTCCCCCCACCTTTATAAGATGCGTCATAGCGTCTTTGAAGAAGACCAAGTCCATGTGAGCTCCACGCACGGTGTCGTTGTACATGGACATGTACTGCTGAAGTTTCTCAGCCAGAAAGTCCAAACTCGGGATCTACAATGAATACAAACGAGAAACAGACACAGAACTTTAGGCTTATTTTCATGTTCTATATGAATAGCCTCTAAGTATACCAGGGATGCCAGTGGCTCTTACCTCAAGGGCCGGAAAAAAATCCACTATCATAACTGCATGTATGTGTGCACATGGACTCGCCAGCACAGTATACTGTACAGTATGTACATTGACAGTATGAGTGCAATGCAATGGATATGTCAGTATGTATGTGATCTAATCACTGCTGTATGGATACTTCTGATCGATAGTCTGGTTTCGTGGTACTTTAGCAGTGAATGATTATGGCCGGGATACAGACATACTGCATGTGTGCAAATCATGTACATAGGCTGTATACATACATGACATAGGGCATATCCGGACATCATTGATCAGTAAGTGAGACAATTTTCCACGTTTTTTTTGAATTAAACAGTTAAAAATATATTCTCCTTATATTTCCGGCCGTTTACTTTTCCGGCCTGGGAAAAAGGCTTTGCCGGATTTCTTTTTCCAAAATAAGAAAAAGCCGGAATTCCGGCTATAGCCGGAAGACTGGCATCCCTGGTATACAGATGACCAGACTAAATTTTGGTTGCTATGTAATGTAATGTGGCAGGTGTGAAGTACAGAATCAATAGCGTGTTCACTGTAGGAGAGAATGGCATAAAGCAAGACATTGGCGTAGTGGTACTTTCCTGTCCTTCCACCTCTGTGGCCCTGGTTCGAATCCCGTCTGGACTAGTATGTGGATTGGGTTCTCAGTCCCTGCTTGATTCTGTGGGTTTCCCCCAATACAGAATTGTGTAGGGGTTTTCCTCCCACCTCTAAAACTGAGCATTTCTTCATCGTCTTCTCTTCACAGGTTTTCTTCAGGCTTACGAGCTACAGTGCCTTGGGCACTTTTGAGGAATCCTTGGTTTCAATACCAGAAAGAATTAATAAAAATAATAACCATCTCCATTTGAGATATGTTTTTCCAGATCAAATGCTTGAATAAAATGTTTGGACATTACAAATCCCGCAAATAAATTAAGGGTCCCCCCCTTGGATAAGCTAAAGCCCTCAATAGCTTGATAAAACCGCGCTATTCACCAATTCGTAGATTTTAGGCGCGTCCAGTACGGCATCGTCGGGCTCTTCGCCTGTTGGCTCTGGTGGATCGCGTAGGAAATCTACGAAGTACGGTTCGTCTGGGATGAGCTTGGCTAAGTCTTCGCCGATCTCTTCCTTGGCGATTCGTCGGATGGCGGTCTCGAACCACTGCTTGTCCTCGGCATTCGTGAACCTAAATTACAGGTTTGTCAAAAAACAGTACAATAACGTCGTCAGGAAACAACATCATGACTAAACTATGCATGTTGCTGTACAATTTTGCTGTACAATTTTCCAGGATACAACCGTTTATTTACATGAAACTGAAAACCGCTTTGGATTTGTGCTTGATATGAGAATTCATCGCATTACACAGGGATGCCAGTAGCTCTTACAAAAACAAATCCACTATCATAACAGCATGTATGTGTGCACATGGACTCACCAGCACAGTATACTGTACAGTATGTAATTGACAGTATGAGTGCAATGCAATGGATATGTCAGTATGTATGTGATCTAACGACTGCTGTATGGATACAGCACCCTCTACATGTATGTACTTCTGATCGATAGTCTGGTTTCGAGATACTTTAGCCGTGAATGATTATGGCCGTGATACAGACATACTGCATGTGTGCAAATCATTGGGAAAACATGCTACGTGCGTTTACATACATGTACATAGGCTGTACATACATGACATACATGGCATATCTGGACATCGTTGATCAGTAAGTGAGACACGTTTTTTTGGACTTGAAGAGTTAAAATTATATTCTCCTTATATTTCCGGCCGTTTACTTTTCCGGCCTGTAAAAAAGGCTTTGCCGGATTTCTTTTTCCAAAATGAGAAAAAGCTGGAATTCCGGCTATAGCCGGAAGACTGGGATCCCTGATTACATACCTGTCTGCAATGACCCTAGTGCATTCGTTATGCCACAGTGCGAGTATCGTGCCACTGTCCGTGCATTCCTCGCCGGCGATGTGCAGCATGCCCTCCCAGATACGAGACAGATCACGCAGGTTGAAGATGTAGTGAAATTTGGCCGGAGTCGGAAGCATTTTCACCTTAAAATCACAAGTCATTTCTGAAATTACACTTTATTATTATTATTATTATTATTTCTTTCTGGTATTCATACCAAGGATTCCTCAATAGTGCTCATTGCACTGTCACTCGCAAGCGTGAGGAAACCCATGAAGAATTAGAATTAGAAATGGCCAGAGACACCGGGGAATCCTCTTGCTCTTCACGAAAGAATGCTCTGGGATCTTTAGAGTGCGTTACCATTACCTAACACACTGGCTTTACATCCCTTCCGAAGGATGGAGCAAGAATTGCTTTGTGCGTCGCCATTTTGACGATAGCGTGTGAACCATATATATAGCAACAATATCCAAGGGGGCGGGGTTAACTAGGCAAACTCGGAACTATGCATTGTCTATTTCTCAAAGTTCAGCCTACCTTTGTGGCCTGCCAGACTTTACGTGTGACTGGCACAAGGAGTTTAGCAACCTCAACCACTTCGTCGGTGAATCGCGATGAGCAGAAATAACCACAGCCAATAATACCTGATTGAAAATGTGCATCATTTTATTAATTCCTGAAAAACAACCACATGCATGATCCTGTTGACACTGTTAACGCTGCGGTGCGCGTGGGCGATCCAGGTACCTCGTTACAGTGTACCAGTCGACAGCTGGCAGTGTGTAACTCAATGAACGGGGCATATACCCCTGCATAAATGGACTCTTAGCATTTCTAAATTCTTTCGGATGGTCTAAAGATTGTACATGTATATAACCAGGTGCGGATCCAGGAATTTTTGCAGGGGGGTGAGGGCCCGGGGGGGAGGGGTTGGCTAAATGGGCAGTCAAAACCTCCCTTTACTCCGTTTATAGCTAGATACGCTAAAAAAAACCAAAGCTTTAAAAAAAAAGCTTGACTAAAGAGAACGTGCCCAACAGATGACAGACATCATTCCAGTTCCCAATTGCTCAATTTCATCAACTGCATCAATTACCCCCGATGCAAAGGCAGTTTGTGCACAGTCAATGGGGAATTCCCATGTGGGACTACTGGCCTGGTAGCTTGTATTAAACTGATACAGCAGGTGAATGAACTTACCCAGGCCACACAAATTCTACAATATGTTTCTCAAGCGTATAATGTTTAAAGTCATGGAAAATGAGATTTTAACTAAATTCATACGCAGAGTAATTAACAAAAACGCATAATTAGCCAGTTGGTAACTGGTAGGGTCCCTCCCCGGAGGGTTAAAGGAGCATGTTCAGATCACATTTTGAGACCCCATTTTCCCCATGGGTGTTGAGATTTTGATATATCTTGTCTCATATTTTTCTCATTACCATGAAATTTCACGTTCTCAATCCGTATATTTTCAAGGATATCATCAAATCGCCACTGATGTTTTGTAAACTAATTTATCGGTTCCATAAAGCAGTGCAGTGATTACACCAGCCTTTTTGCTCTTGTAAGTAAATTGCCAATTGAAAATTTCCTGTTTTCTTCCCATGGATAGTATTTTAGGAAGACATTTGATATGATTGTTAGGTTAGAGCAAATTCCCCTTTCTGGAAAAATCCGAACAAGCACCTTTAATATCAGTTTTTATTACCAAATATCTTGTCAATTGAGGCATTCGCAGGCAGCGTGCAGTTAAAGATGCAAAAATGTCTTTTGAGTCGTTCAGGAATGTCGTTCCTTCCGCCGCCCGGCTGAATCATGGCCGCTATGAACTGCACGTCCACGATGTTGGTGAAATCGCCAGGCTTCTCCAGGCTGTACATGCCCTTCATCTCCATCATCTGACGCACGATCTCATTGGTCACCTGAGGTCACATGGGCATAATGTATGAAGCCGATTGGTTAATATTAATTTTTATTTTGTTTTTATCTGCATCATCTGTTGCACAGTTTCATTGGTTACCGGAGGTCACATGGACATATTAGATGAAGCTGATTGGTTTTTTTTTTAAATTTCATTCTATTGATTTGATTGATTTGATTGATTTGATTTATTTCATTTATTTGCAATTTATTTGATTATTTTTTTATTTTATTTAATTTTACTTCTCCAAACTGTACATGCCCTTCATCTCTCTATCATCTGACGCACGATCTCATTGGTCACCTAAGGTCACATGGGCATATTCCATGAAGCTTATTGGTTGCTTGGTACCGTATATATTGTAAAGTATTGAATATTGACCAATATTCATACCTTAGACAGTTTACGCATCCCTATTGGCTAAGGGCAAGTTTTAAATGAATGATAAAGACTGGCCGGCCAGTCTTGAACACTTTCTTACCTGGCCAATTTCATAAAGCTGTTTAGCAGAAAAATTTGCTTAATCAAAAATTTGTTTGCTTTATAAAAATGGGTTAATAGTCAAAATTGTATGTCAACTTGTGTTCTTAGCAAGAATAGCAGATATTCTTTTAAACATATTTTTAAGACTGGCCAAACTCACTTTTATTCCCTAATTAAAGCCACTACGAGGGGATTTCAGAAAATTGAAATGTCTTGCATACCTGATCTCCCCATTCATTTATAATGGGCATGTTGATGTCATCCACAAAAACCGTCATCTTGCGGCCGGCCGGAGGTCCGAAAGTGCTGCCCATGCGCTTGTCCACATAGCTCTCAAGGGTGCGCTGCAAAACAGACAATTTGATATTACTTCAAAAAATTAAACTTTTAAAAGTTTTGTTATAAGGGTATAGGTATATCTTTAAAATAGCTCTCGCATCGAGACAACCAAGTTGCTTCTTGCAAAGCATGGTAAAGTGCCTTGCTCAAGGGCACAAGTGTTACTGTCTTGGCAAAAATTGGAACCCACATTCCGCCGTTTGGTATAAGAACTTGTTACTGTAAAGTTTTATGAATATGTGTTTTTCAAGAGCTTACTTGAAACATCATGGGAGTGGTTGCAGATGAGAAATTGAAGCTTTTGCTCATGTGCATATCGGGGTTGTACTTAGACATGTAGCCTTTGATCATGACTGACTTGGCCGTGCCTTGCTCGCCGATCAGTAGAACAGCCTAAAATATGAAAACAATGAAACAAAATTAATGTGTTTGCCTGTGTTTGTCTAATGTGACATCACAACCTTGCTCATGAATATGTAAATTTTCATCAGCATAAAAATTAAAAACCGAGCAGCTCCAATTTCACGGGAAATAAAATGGGGAAAACCTGGATTTTAACCTCCAAAACAACTTCCAAGTAGGGTTTTATGACTGTAAATGAATGAAGTACATGTAGTTCCTTACCACAGATTTTATTGATAAAAATACCATTTCAGGGCCCTTTAAACATGGTGATTATACCAAATAATAAGTAGCAATATGTGGTTAAATTATTATTAAAACTTTGAGTAAGGTTTTTCATGTCAACTTGTGAAGTAAAATTTTGATTCATTGCAAATAACACAAAACTGAAAATAGCTGCAAGTTTGTAACATCAATGAAAAATGACCTTGTGTTGTTTGCAAATCGTATCAATTAGAAAGTTGCTCCGAACGTTGTCCACATTAGGCACGAGGATGGAGGTATACACTGGTACAGAGTCACTGGGGTAGATGTACTCTTGCACTCTCATGGACCAATGTTCCCATTCACCTACAAGGAAACAAGACAGGACAATAAGAGCATTGTTCTGCTTATAATAAGGTTCTACAGTTGAACTTCACTATGTAATTATTTACTCTGAAAGGGTTCATGGGGCTTGGCTTGTGGCCCAGATTTCCAGGGTCAGTTTGATTGGTAAGTGAATTCAACAATAAAGGGGACTATACAAGCTCCAACAATTTCTCTAAAACAAAATTCCCTGGATTTTTTCTTGAGTGTTCACTGATAAATTTTCAAAATGTTAGGATTAGTTCAACTTTTATCCGACCTATTGGGGTACGCAAATGAATCGGGCTTGGCTAGAAGCCCAGATTTCCCAGGGTCGGCCTAATTGGTGATTAAACTTAAAATTAAAGGTTACCATACAAGCTGTGACAATTCATGAAAACAAAATTCCCCGATTTTCCCTTAAGTGTTCCCTGATGAATGGGGCTTGGCTAGAGGCCCAGATTTCCTAGAGTCGGTCTGACTGATGAAAGAACTCAACAATAGGTGATATGGAGTTTGAGCAGAATTGCCCCAAAGTTGTTTTAGTAAATAAAAAAATAGAAAAATGTGCCTTATGAAACACCCTTTTTTTCAAAGTCACCCTGTGGTATGTTGAAGGGTTAAAATGCAACATTTACGAGCGAGCCGCACCGTTAAAAGTTTTAAACCTACCCTGGGCGTTGACGACAAACTCAAATATCGTGTAACCGCTGCCTTCCTCAATTTGTGGATAGTTCAGCTGACTTTCGTGGTTCACCATGAATTCCTCCATCTTGACGCGATCGTCCAACTCTAAGAGAGCTCCCAGACTCCACATCAGAGCAAAAATGAAGAGTTTCTCGAGGTGGGTGGCTGGCAGTACGCTGTGGTCGTGTTCGTCCTTGACCGGGATTAATCCGTCAAGGAGGTCTATGGACTGTGATTAATTTAAGATTAATATACACTCGACCAAACAAGTTCTGTCACCAGTAAGACATTTGTAGATATTTATTATGAAATTGGATTTAATGTAGGAAAATAATATATCAAATTTTAGCTGAACATATCCCTCAAAGGAATAGAGCTCAACGGAGTCCATGATGGCAAGCTTCACTGAACAGGAATGCAACAAAGGAGTGTGGGGTCAGAATGAAAAACACAAAAAAATGTCAACTTTATTGCACTCGAGCAAGGGGAGTTACAGTTCAGTATTTTGCTTCCACCATACCTAATGCAATGGCACGATTCAGATTGGACAATTTAACCATTTTGATTTGGATGTTTTTGACAAGACATTGATAAATCCAAACTCACTTAAAAATGTCCTAATTGTCTACACACAAATTGCCCAAATCACAAGTTGCATTGTTCTTTGGTGTTTTTCATTCTGACCCCACACTCCTTTGTTGCATTCCTGTTCAGTGAAGCTGAACTCTCTTGAGCTCTATTCCTTTGAGGGATATGTTCAGCTAAAATTTGATATAATATTTTCCTACATTAAATCCAATTTAATAATAAATATCTATAAATGTCTTACTGGTGACAGAACTTTTTTGGTCGAGTGTATATAAACACATGTGCATACACACACAGTTTTACATTCCAACTGCGGACATTCCTTTGTTGTTAGGGAAACTGTACCAGTATTTTCATGACTTGTGCAGTATATTCTCATATCACCCTCAAAGCCATCCAATATATAATTACCTGTCTGATGTAGTTACATTCCAGTATTTTCATGACTTGTGCGGTATATTCTCATATCACCCTCAAAGCCATCCAATATATAATTACCTGTCTGATGTAGTTACATTCCAGTATTTTCATGACTTGTGCGGTATATTCTCATATCACCCTCAAAGCCATCCAATATATAATTACCTGTCTGATGTAGTTGCATTCCAGTATTTTCATGACTTGTGCGGTATATTCTCATATCATCCTCAAAGCCATCCAATATATAATTACCTGTCTGATGTAGTTACATTCCAGTATTTTCATGACTTGTGCGGTATATTCTCATATCACCCTCAAAGCCATCCAATATATAATTACCTGTCTGATGTAGTTGCATTCCAGTATTTTCATGACTTGTGCGGTATATTCTCATATCATCCTCAAAGCCATCCAATATATAATTACCTGTCTGATGTAGTTACATTCCAGTATTTTCATGACTTGTGCGGTATATTCTCATATCATCCTCAAAGCCATCCAATATATAATTACCTGTCTGATGTAGTTGCATTCCAGTATTTTCATGACTTGTGCGGTATATTCTCATATCACCCTCAAAGCCATCCAATATATAATTACCTGTCTGATGTAGTTACATTCCAGTATTTTCATGACTTGTGCGGTATATTCTCATATCACCCTCAAAGCCATCCAATATATAATTACCTGTCTGATGTAGTTGCATTCCAGTATTTTCATGACTTGTGCGGTATATTCTCATATCACCCTCAAAGCCATCCAATATATAATTACCTGTCTGATGTAGTTACATTCCAGTATTTTCATGACTTGTGCGGTATATTCTCATATCACCCTCAAAGCCATCCAATATATAATTACCTGTCTGATGTAGTTACATTCCAGTATTTTCATGACTTGTGCGGTATATTCTCATATCACCCTCAAAGCCATCCAATATATAATTACCTGTCTGATGTAGTTACATTCCAGTATTTTCATGACTTGTGCGGTATATTCTCATATCACCCTCAAAGCCATCCAATATATAATTACCTGTCTGATGTAGTTACATTCCAGTATTTTCATGACTTGTGCAGTATATTCTCATATCACCCTCAAAGCCATCCAATATATAATTACCTGTCTGATGTAGTTACATTCCAGTATTTTCATGACTTGTGCGGTATATTCTCATATCACCCTCAAAGCCATCCAATATATAATTACCTGTCTGATGTAGTTACATTCCAGTATTTTCATGACTTGTGCGGTATATTCTCATATCACCCTCAAAGCCATCCAATATATAATTACCTGTCTGATGTAGTTACATTCCAGTATTTTCATGACTTGTGCAGTATATTCTCATATCACCCTCAAAGCCATCCAATATATAATTACCTGTCTGATGTAGTTACATTCCAGTATTTTCATGACTTGTGCGGTATATTCTCATATCACCCTCAAAGCCATCCAATATATAATTACCTGTCTGATGTAGTTACATTCCAGTATTTTCATGACTTGTGCGGTATATTCTCATATCACCCTCAAAGCCATCCAATATATAATTACCTGTCTGATGTAGTTACATTCCAGTATTTTCATGACTTGTGCGGTATATTCTCATATCACCCTCAAAGCCATCCAATATATAATTACCTGTCTGATGTAGTTACATTCCAGTATTTTCATGACTTGTGCGGTATATTCTCATATCACCCTCAAAGCCATCCAATATATAATTACCTGTCTGATGTAGTTACATTCCAGTATTTTCATGACTTGTGCGGTATATTCTCATATCACCCTCAAAGCCATCCAATATATAATTACCTGTCTGATGTAGTTACATTCCAGTATTTTCATGACTTGTGCAGTATATTCTCATATCACCCTCAAAGCCATCCAATATATAATTACCTGTCTGATGTAGTTGCATTCCAGTATTTTCATGACTTGTGCGGTATATTCTCATATCACCCTCAAAGCCATCCAATATATAATTACCTGTCTGATGTAGTTACATTCCAGTATTTTCATGACTTGTGCGGTATATTCTCATATCACCCTCAAAGCCATCCAATATATAATTACCTGTCTGATGTAGTTACATTCCAGTATTTTCATGACTTGTGCGGTATATTCTCATATCACCCTCAAAGCCATCCAATATATAATTACCTGTCTGATGTAGTTACATTCCAGTATTTTCATGACTTGTGCGGTATATTCTCATATCACCCTCAAAGCCATCCAATATATAATTACCTGTCTGATGTAGTTACATTCCAGTATTTTCATGACTTGTGCGGTATATTCTCATATCACCCTCAAAGCCATCCAATATATAATTACCTGTCTGATGTAGTTACATTCCAGTATTTTCATGACTTGTGCGGTATATTCTCATATCACCCTCAAAGCCATCCAATATATAATTACCTGTCTGATGTAGTTGCATTCCAGTATTTTCATGACTTGTGCGGTATATTCTCATATCACCCTCAAAGCCATCCAATATATAATTACCTGTCTGATGTAGTTACATTCCAGTATTTTCATGACTTGTGCGGTATATTCTCATATCACCCTCAAAGCCATCCAATATATAATTACCTGTCTGATGTAGTTACATTCCAGTATTTTCATGACTTGTGCGGTATATTCTCATATCACCCTCAAAGCCATCCAATATATAATTACCTGTCTGATGTAGTTACATTCCAGTATTTTCATGACTTGTGCGGTATATTCTCATATCACCCTCAAAGCCATCCAATATATAATTACCTGTCTGATGTAGTTACATTCCAGTATTTTCATGACTTGTGCGGTATATTCTCATATCACCCTCAAAGCCATCCAATATATAATTACCTGTCTGATGTAGTTACATTCCAGTATTTTCATGACTTGTGCGGTATATTCTCATATCACCCTCAAAGCCATCCAATATATAATTACCTGTCTGATGTAGTTACATTCCAGTATTTTCATGACTTGTGCGGTATATTCTCATATCACCCTCAAAGCCATCCAATATATAATTACCTGTCTGATGTAGTTACATTCCAGTATTTTCATGACTTGTGCGGTATATTCTCATATCACCCTCAAAGCCATCCAATATATAATTACCTGTCTGATGTAGTTGCATTCCAGTATTTTCATGACTTGTGCGGTATATTCTCATATCACCCTCAAAGCCATCCAATATATAATTACCTGTCTGATGTAGTTACATTCCAGTATTTTCATGACTTGTGCGGTATATTCTCATATCACCCTCAAAGCCATCCAATATATAATTACCTGTCTGATGTAGTTACATTCCAGTATTTTCATGACTTGTGCGGTATATTCTCATATCACCCTCAAAGCCATCCAATATATAATTACCTGTCTGATGTAGTTACATTCCAGTATTTTCATGACTTGTGCGGTATATTCTCATATCACCCTCAAAGCCATCCAATATATAATTACCTGTCTGATGTAGTTACATTCCAGTATTTTCATGACTTGTGCGGTATATTCTCATATCACCCTCAAAGCCATCCAATATATAATTACCTGTCTGATGTAGTTACATTCCAGTATTTTCATGACTTGTGCGGTATATTCTCATATCACCCTCAAAGCCATCCAATATATAATTACCTGTCTGATGTAGTTACATTCCAGTATTTTCATGACTTGTGCGGTATATTCTCATATCACCCTCAAAGCCATCCAATATATAATTACCTGTCTGATGTAGTTACATTCCAGTATTTTCATGACTTGTGCGGTATATTCTCATATCACCCTCAAAGCCATCCAATATATAATTACCTGTCTGATGTAGTTACATTCCAGTATTTTCATGACTTGTGCGGTATATTCTCATATCACCCTCAAAGCCATCCAATATATAATTACCTGTCTGATGTAGTTACATTCCAGTATTTTCATGACTTGTGCGGTATATTCTCATATCACCCTCAAAGCCATCCAATATATAATTACCTGTCTGATGTAGTTACATTCCAGTATTTTCATGACTTGTGCGGTATATTCTCATATCACCCTCAAAGCCATCCAATATATAATTACCTGTCTGATGTAGTTGCATTCCAGTATTTTCATGACTTGTGCGGTATATTCTCATATCACCCTCAAAGCCATCCAATATATAATTACCTGTCTGATGTAGTTACATTCCAGTATTTTCATGACTTGTGCGGTATATTCTCATATCACCCTCAAAGCCATCCAATATATAATTACCTGTCTGATGTAGTTACATTCCAGTATTTTCATGACTTGTGCGGTATATTCTCATATCACCCTCAAAGCCATCCAATATATAATTACCTGTCTGATGTAGTTGCATTCCAGTATTTTCATGACTTGTGCGGTATTTTCTTATATCACCCTCAAAGCCATCCAAATTACCTGTCTGATGTAGTTACATTCCAGTATGTCCATCTTGGCATTCAAGTTTAGCGAAACGAAGCGATACAGGTCTTCAAAGATTTTGTCGTAAAGTTCCCTCAAAACTGATGCTTCGGCTGGAGGCTGACTTCGAAGCCAACCCTATCAAATGCAAATTATAACACACGCTATATTAGAACGCACGCTATATTAGAACGCACGCTATATTAGAACGCACGCTATATTAGAACGCACGCTATATTAGAACGCACGCTATATTAGAACGCACGCTATATTAGAACGCACGCTATATTAGAACGCACGCTATATTAGAACGCACGCTATATTAGAACGCACGCTATATTAGAACGCACGCTATATTAGACCGCACGCTATATTAGAACACCCCCTATATTAAAACGCACGCTATATTAGAACACACACTATATTAGAACATACGCTGTATTGATCACGTTCAAATGACGTCACTTCCTACAAATTGCCACGTGCATCATGATTTTGGGCGTATTTTGTTTGTGACGGGCATCGGTTGCGCCGTATTTTAAACAAATTTCGAGCAACACGCGCGGGTGTTTGGAACATGTCTCAGCGTGTGCGTGTGCGTACTTTATGGCGTTTAATACGCAGTAGCATGTTTTCCTACGAAGATGGCGTCTGTGAACGTGATCAATTGTTGTGTTTTTTTGCAAAATACTCCATAACTCATGGGATTTTCAAACATGGAAACACAAAAAAAATATATTTTGTGATCCTCATTGAGGTTCAAACCTCGGACCCGATTCTCTGAGCAGATGCTCCGCCAACTGAGCTATGAGGCACAGTGGTATACTCCCTCAAGTCTTCCCCAAGACCTCTTACACACCAGGCAGATGCTCTACCAGCTGAGCTATGAGGCATGGTGGTATACTCCCTCAGGTTTTCCCTAAGACCTCTGACACACCAGGCAGATGCTCTATCAACTGAGCTACGAGTCACAGTGGTATACTCCCTCAGGTTCCCCCCAAGACCTCTGACACACTGGGCAAATGCTTTACCAGCTGAGCTATGAGGCACAGTGGTATACTCCCTCAGGTTTTCCCAATTTGTCTGACAAACTGACCTCTAGAATGGGTCGCCAATCCAGTGCAGAACTGCTCATATAAACCATTCCATTCCTTGACACAGTCGCCGGAGACGCATTGTCGATGTTGTGAACCTCAAAGATGATCTTGCAGTTGGGAGACATGGGGATACGATCTCCATTGGCTAGAGTGAGAGTTTTATTGTCGTCCAGAACTGAGTTGAGGTTCTCGATCCAGATGGCGTCAACTGGTCCGTCCAGAACAATCCAGATATGTTCACCTGTATACAATGGGTTAGGTCACAATTATGTGTGTGTTACGTGTTAGTGTTACAGATCTGTTAACAGATCTGTTAACATGGCATTAATCTCGGCCTCTAACTGAACGTCCAGGTTAACACCGTGTTAACAGATCCGGTTCCGTAAAGGTTTTGAAAATTTCAATCACTTACTGGTTAAGCTCGTGTAACACGGACCGGAGGTCACAATTCTGTGTGTGCTAGTATGCTAAGAGTCGTGCAGAACCCTACCGACTTGACATTTCCCAAGATGCCGAGCCAACAGATCTGTCACACTAACACTAACACGCAATTGTGCCATCACTCGCTGCAACTTGCGGTTCTGTGCATGACTTTTAACACGTCCTGTTAACACGGCATTTGTTCTGGGGTCACAATTCTGATTAAGATAACATATCTGTAACAATAACACTAACACGTAACACACACAGAATTGTGACCACACCCAATGTCACAAAGACAAATTTTCATTACTGTATTGATAGCTTTCTCATGACGTCATGTCGTGTGTCAAACAACGCCGCGCCACTGCGGAAGCAATGCGCGCGCGCGCCGCGTGTGTCCATAGCACGCGTAACGCTCTGTACGAAGGCTCCCATTGGTGAACTAAACCGCGCTACGCCCACCAGAGACACACGCAACGCGCACGCACATCACTTCCACAATTATTTGACTTACAAAATGGCGTATTCGCACGTGTTCGAATACTATCTATTATATTACTCCATTTATATAGCGGACAATCCAATATGAAAATGTTCATGTGTGCTGCACATTACAATGGTTCATGTGTTCTGCCCCATACAATTTGTACAGTGTTGTATGCGATGATCCGGGTGAATTTTTGGTTTCAAGGCCGGTCGTTTCGTTGTTCAAAGGTACGAAAGCACGTATGTCATGATATGACATCCCTGTATTACTGACCCTTTACTCGGTGTGTTCTAAGATAACTGTCGACCCTGAAACAATACCTTTGAGTTTTCTCCAATGAATCTGTGCTTTTCGTTGAAAGTCCCATTGGTTTGTGCAGTGTGTGTCGCCATTTTGACGATAGCGTGTTAGGCAATATCCAAGGGGCGGGGTTAATTGGGCAATCTCGGAACTATGTATTGTCTTCAGACAACCTCAACTAGAAAACTAAACATGACTTTATACCTTTCTTCGCTTTAAGCGTTTTTCTCCACAGAGTGGAAAATATTCCATCTGTCCAGTCGTTTGTCGCGACGTCGAGTCTGCCGAACATCTGAGGTGCCGTGATGGCTTTAGGGTTCATGCGCATTTCCTTGTGCGGTGCTCCGCAGTCCCCCATGGCTTTCATAAGGATTTGAATGCAGACGCTTTTACCAGCACCGCTGGGTCCCAGGGTCATCATGCCATGACGTACACGCTGGGTTTCAAAGAGCTGTAAGGGAGGACAACTGACAAGTTATAACCATAAATTGCGTCATAAGTCGCGTCATAAGTCGCGTCATACGTCGCGTCATACGTCGCGTCATACGTCGCGCCATAAGTCGCATCATAAGTTACATCACAAGATCCATCATAAGTCCCTTAAAATTCCCCACAAATACATGTCTAAAAAGTGAATATGATTGTAAATACCTGCACCACTTTGAGGTTCCATGCAGGGTGATTGATAACTCCCATCTTCTCAACCTGTCCAGCGAATGCCACCTGCAACTCCTCATACGAAGCACTGTCCAACTGGATGCCAGGGAACAGATCGCTGATTAGACTCAGAAACAGCGGTTCGTCTTCATCCACCTACGACATAATGCATGATCACTAGTGTCAGTGGAGCAGCAGTAAGAAAAATGGTTGTTGAGGTGACTGGAAAAAAGACTAACTTCTGTAAAAATTTCAGGCGGTACCCGGGTACGGGTACTGCCCAGAATGTCAATTTTTGTTCTTCGTATTTTAGTGGAATTGGATCAAAAACAGATTTCTGGTTATCGTCGCAAAAAATTTGCCCATTTGAGAAATTTAAATTGGTCAACAATCTTAGCACAAAACGTCCAACCATGCATGTCCTTGCGGAACAAAGAAACTGCTCTACAAGATGGCAGCTATTCGATACGGTCTATTTGTTACATATGTTCACAGGACCTACAATTTTTCTGGGGGGCTAATCTTTCTGTGTGACAAACTTTTTTTGTGAGACTTTTTTTAGCAGACATTTTGGTTCCTACCAGTTTGGAGAGGTTCATGTCGCGGAGAACTCTCATGACGATCGTAGATTCGCTGTCCTCGGGCCGAGCTCTCTTATTGGATCCCAGAGTACGCAGTACTGATAGGATGTTCCTTAGACCGAAGTCATAGTGGACCTGAAAAGACCGAGAACATTTCATAATGGAAACCAGAGGCACAAGACATCTGGGGCGGTATTCACAAAACTCAATCTAAGCGGGGCACTTAAAGGAGAAGGGTACCCAAGAAACAAAAGACCTTGTGCTCAAGAAGTATAACTCGTAAATTATTTTAATGCAAAGAAAAAGAAATATTACCTACTGAAAAGCGCACAAGAACTTTACAAAGAATCAAAATTTTAGCGATGCGTCGCACTATGGGCGCCGCCATTTTGTCTCAATATTAGGCAAACAATGAAGTTTTCGCGTACAAGTCCTTCGTGCATTTCTATGGCAACCGTTCGTTTTAACCTTGCAAATGAAAAGACGCGCGTCGTGATACAACAGCTCAACATCTGAAACGATGTGTCAATTTGAAATTTTTCAGTACCTGTTTAGTAAGTTGTTCCTCACACAGCTTGTAGAGGGTGTAGAATTTCTGGGCCAGCAGTACATTCTCCTGGAAACCACAGCTGGCTAGCTTGACTCTCATAATGATCTGTCGATCAGGAACCATCATGGCTACACTGCGGAACTGGATCTTTAGGTTCTCTGGGAGTTCCTGTCTTCCTGCATAGCCAGGGTTCTAAAACAAGGAATAGATTTGATAGTGCATGTTTTCGTGTGTTTGAAAACTAATACAGATTATAAAATAGAATTAAGGGCACAGGCTCGTCAGCAATGCGCTCGCGCCAAAGTCGTGCCACAAAATACGCAGCTCCATGCCTTTGCTATGGAGCTGCGTATTTCGTGGCACGAATTTGGTGCGCGCGCATTGCTGACGAGCCTGTGCCTTTAAGTAACGACAAAGACAAGCTAAAGCACTTTTCGACTTGCACTCATCAGAGCAAAACGCAAGAATGGCGTGGTGACGCTATCGGCAATAGTATAAGGCTAAAAGGCGGGAATGACGTGTTCAGAATGCTGAGCGTGTATTGGTCAGCTCGACAACAGCAGGGAGCACAGATAAAAATACCAAAAACAAAGAAAGCACTTTGACTTCATGGCTGGTGAAGCACGGGTCTTTTGAAGGAGTTTGACAATTAACTCAGGAAAAAACCTGAAACAAAAACCCAAGATAACGAATACACGCTCTAGCACTTTTAAAACTTTGTCAGAGTCACGTGTTGAAGTTGCTAATTAATGTAGACTAAAATAAAAGTGCATACAACAGTACACTGGCCTGCACAATTTACTGCGATCAATTTCATGAATCTGTTTAGCAATAAAATTTGCTTAGCACTTTTTCCCTTTAACCACTTGTAAACACGCCAAGATTTTTCCCCATCGGTGTAGCGGAGGACTAGTAAACACATTTAGGGGAAATTTGTTTGTTACTGCGTTAGACGTCTACACTCGCAGTAATTTCCGAGGGAAATGGCCAATGACGGTGTACAATGATGGTGTATCGGCATAACAGCAATACTTTACCGCGCATGGTTAACGAGTTTAGTTGTTTTCCTTCCTCCATGCTTTAACTAAAAATAAACCTGCGCCTACGGGCAGCAATGATTCAAATAATCCCGGCGTTAACTAGTTAACCATAGGCAACCTTAGTCAACAACATGCACAAAACCAATTATTAACAGAAGATTTTTAAAAAGTATGGGTGTTTAAAAGTGGATTTTGTTACTTTTGGCTAAAATTTGCCTACTAGAACCACGCAACTGGTTAAGCGGCTCACCATAGTCAAGAAGAGCCCAAACTCTGGGTTAAGGGACACAAGGTCACCGTCAGAGAAGATAAATTCAGTCTTTCTTTCCTTCTTGGCAATCAGGACGATTGCAATTTGCTGAGCAGCCACTGAGAGTACGGGGAGCTCAATACGATTGAACTCATCAAAGCAGCCCCAGCTACCGGACTGGGCTAGACCTTGGGAAGGAAAACACAGACAGAGAAAAAGATTAAAGTAAACCACATCTACATCTACTACAAATCAATTTGACTGAGTTTAAAAGGTTAATTTTTAGGGATGATGATATAGGGATGATTGCCGTGGTGAATTAATTCTATACAAATTTGGTCAATTTGGAAAATCTGGATGCAGTAAAAAACAACTTGGCTCCACCGGGATTCAAACCGCGGACCTTCTGCTTACCAATTGAGCTATGAAGCCAACTGGTGGTCTCGAATCACGGTAGTGCAGTTATTTTTCACTGATTGGGATTGGCTATCATGTGAGCTTAACAAGCCCTACAGACGGATAAACCCTTCAAATGGGATAACCACCCCTTAATTTCAGAGATCACTTAAGATACGCTCCACTCAGTTAATCTTGCCAGGTCTTGTTTACATGATGTGAAATTTTGGTTTAAATCCGTTGGAAAATGACAAGGTTATTAAAGATTAAAAGTAGGACAGGTTTTTTTTTTTACTTCTAAAACTGCTATAACTTAATTCTACAGCCTCTATAATAAACTTCTACAACTTCTACAACTTCAAATGTTACCTTTGTAGATTCTTCCCAGTCCCCTGTAGTCCATCTGATCAGAGCAATTGAAGACCACTACGTATTTGCCCAGTGCTTTGCCCATGTCCTTAGTGGTTTCGGTCTTGCCTGTGCCTGCTGGACCGGCCGGGGCGCCACCCATGCTCATACCAAGGGCTTGGGCTAGGGTGATGTAGCATCTACAAAGATAGAATATAATGGTGTACATATTCATGCCTTGACTTGAGACTCGAAGGCAGTTTGACTTGACTTGGGACTCGAAGGCAGTTTGAATTGACTTAGGACTTGAAGGCAGTTTGACTTGACTTGGGACTCGAGGGCAGTTTGACTTGACTTGAGACTCGAAGGCAGTTTGACTTGACTTGGGACTCGAAGGCAGCTTGACTTGACTTGGGACTCAAAGGCAGTTTGACTTGATTTGAGACCGAAGGCAGTTTGACTTGACTTAAGACTCAAAGGCAGTTTGATTGACTTGGGACTCGAAGGCAGTTTGACGTAACTTGGGACTCGAGGGCAGTTTGACTTGACTTGGGACTCGAGGGCAGTTTGACGTAACTTGGGACTCGAGGGCAGTTTGACTTGACTTGGGACTCGAGGGCAGTTTGACGTAACTTGGGACTCGAAGGCAGCTTGACTTGACTTGGGACTCAAAGGCAGTTTGACTTGATTTGAGACCGAAGGCAGTTTGACTTGACTTAAGACTCAAAGGCAGTTTGATTGACTTGGGACTCGAAGGCAGTTTGACGTAACTTGGGACTCGAGGGCAGTTTGACTTGACTTGGGACTCGAGGGCAGTTTGACGTAACTTGGGACTCGAAGGCAGCTTGACTTGACTTGGGACTCAAAGGCAGTTTGACTTGATTTGAGACCGAAGGCAGTTTGACTTGACTTAAGACTCAAAGGCAGTTTGATTGACTTGGGACTCGAAGGCAGCTTGACTTGACTTGGGACTCAAAGGCAGTTTGACTTGATTTGAGACCGAAGGCAGTTTGACTTGACTTAAGACTCGAAGGCAGTTTGACGTAACTTGGGACTCGAGGGCGTTTGACTTGACTTGGGACTCGAGGGCAGTTTGACGTAACTTGGGACTCGAAGGCAGCTTGACTTGACTTGGGACTCAAAGGCAGTTTGACTTGATTTGAGACCGAAGGCAGTTTGACTTGACTTAAGACTCGAAGGCAGTTTGACGTAACTTGGGACTCGAGGGCAGTTTGACTTGACTTGGGACTCGAGGGCAGTTTGACGTAACTTGGGACTCGAAGGCAGCTTGACTTGACTTGGGACTCAAAGGCAGTTTGACTTGATTTGAGACCGAAGGCAGTTTGACTTGACTTAAGACTCAAAGGCAGTTTGATTGACTTGGGACTCGAAGGCAGTTTGACGTAACTTGGGACTCGATGGCAGTTTGACTTGACTTGGGACTCGAGGGCAGTTTGACTTGACTTGGGACTCGAAGGCAGTTTGACTTGACGTGGGACTCGAAGGCAGTTTGACTTGACTTGGGACTCGAAGGCAGTTTGACGTAACTTGGAACTCGAGGGCAGTTTGACTTGACTTGGGACTCGAAGGCAGTTTGACTTGACTTGGGACTCGAAGGCAGTTTGACTTGACTTGGGACTCGAAGGCAGTTTGACTTGACTTGGGACTCGAAGGCAGTTTGACTTGACTTGGCACTCGAAGGCAATTTGACTTGACTTGGCACTCGAAGGCAATTTGACTCGACTTGGGACTCAAAGGCAATTTGACTCGACTTGGGACTCAAAGGCAATTTGACTTGACTTGGGACTCGAAGGCAGTTTGACTTGGGACTCGAAAGCAGTTTGACTTGACGTGGGACTCAAAGGCAGTTTGACTTGACGTGGGACTCAAAGGCAGTTTGACTTGACGTGGGACTCAAAGGCAGTTTGACTTGACGTGGGACTCGAAGACAGTTTGACTCGACTTGGGACTCAAAAACAGTTTGACTCGACTTGGGACTCAAAGGCAGTTTGACTCGACTTGGGACTCAAAGGCAGTTTGACTCGACTTGAGACTCGAAGGCAGTTTGACCTGACTTGAGACTCGAAGGCAGTTTGACTTGACTTGGGACTCGAAGGCAGTTCGACTTGACTTGGGACTCGAAGGCAGTTTGACTCGACTTGGGACTCAAAGGCAGTTTGACTCGACTTGGGACTCGAAGGCAGTTTGACTTGACTTGAGACTCGAAGGCAGTTTGAATTGACTTGGGACTCGAGCAGAGAGAGACTTCTAACCTGTCAGTGAGAGGCGTAATAACCAGTCTATCCGTGCATCCCAGGAACTCATTCTGATAAATGAAGTCCACGTCAGTAATTGACACAATGCATTGGTCTGTGTCTTCCTTGAAATAGAATCGAGCTTGCTTCAACCATTCAAAGTCGGTCGGTGATCGGATGTGCTGAACAGTCTACAGAAAACGGACAGTGTACAATAGACTACTAAAGTATGACGTCAGCTGCCAGTGTAACTGGGTCTAAACATTCACTGGTAATCTGAAATGTCCATTGCTAAAGCACAGGGAAACAGTTCACTGGTTTTAGTGTAGACCCAGTAACCTTGGCAACACACAAAAGGTGACATTTTCACTTTAGTATTCCATACTGCTAGCTTGAATTGAGGGCGAATTAAGGAATGCCACGGGCAACATTGCTCTAAATATGTACTGGTTGTTAGTGTATACAGGCCTTCAAATTTAAGAGGATAGGACATGCTGGCCCAGTTGGCCTCAGAAAGTGGCAGCAGGGGCTTGAAGGGGCAGCAGGGCATGATGCTATTGGCCTTGGTTAATGTCAAGGCCTGGCATAGGGCGTGCTGGCCAAGTTGGCCTCAGAAAGTGTATATATATATCTTGAAGGGGCATCAGGGCCAGCTCAGCAGGGCATGAGGCCATATGGCCTCGGTTAATGTCAAAGACTGTTTACCAAATCATTCAATATGCTTACCAAATCATTCAATATGCTTACCAACTCATTCAACATGCTTACCGAATCACTAAATATGCTTACCAAATCATTAAATTATGCTTACCAAGTCATTAAATATGCTAACCAAATATGCCTACCAAATCATAAATTATGCTTACCAAATAATTAAATATGCTTAACAATTCATTGAATATGTATACCAAATCATTAAATATGTATACCAAATCGTTAAATACGCTTAACAAATCATAATAAATTATGCTTACCAACTCATAATGCTTTATAGTTTATACCAAATCATAAAATATACTTTATACCAAATCATTGAATGTGCTTAACAAATAATTGAATATGCTTACCAAATCATAAAATATTATTACAAAATCATTTAATATGCCTGCCAAATCATTGAATATGCTTACCAAATCATTGAATATGTCTCTCTGATGCACATGGATGGTGACTAGTGTTTCATACTTGACTCTTTCCATCTTGGTCAAATCATGAGTGGTCTGCTGGATCAGCGTGTTTAGTAGGTCAAGGAATTTGACGTTGGTGACTTGCATGATCTTTCGGTCTGATCTGGCCGCGGTGAGGGCTTCCTCCGCGTCGCGGGTCCATAGCATTTGGATACCGAGCAGGCCAACCTTGGGAGAACAAAAGTGTGAAGTAACCGTCATAGCTCAACTGGTAGAGCATCTGCCCGGTGAGTCAGGGGTCTCAGGTTTGAATCCCGATATGCCCATATGATTTTTCTCTTATCCCAAATTCAGAAATGTGAGGATTATCAATGCAATTCTCTCTCACTACAAACGCAGATTACAACGCCACTATAGGCCTACTGTATGGGTATTTAGCGGAAGTGATCATTCTTTTTTGTTTGTCTTCCTCAAATAAATATTTGCGACACCGCATAACAAATTATTAACCCTCCGCAAAGTGTTTTGTGAAATGCAACTATAAAACCTATCGTAACCTTACCAAGGGTTTAGCAATTTGAGATGGATTTCAGCACTTACACGTGCCGCAATTATTTGTGAAACTGACCCCACCAAAAAAAAAAATATTCACCACATTTGAACATATTGAGAACACATACAGAAATAGGGCTTGATACTTAAAACCCGCATATTACGTTATTGGCAAATGTCATTTGCTTTATATGGCTAAGTGCTTAAAGGCAGTATACATCATTGGTAATCTCGAAAATCAGAAATGTTCACAGATTTACGCCTATAACTTACACAATATAAACATGATGACCGTAGAAAACTTCCCCTGAAATGGTTTTGTCTGAAGTGCTATAGTCTTTGAGAAATGAGTAAAACAATTAGTTTTCGTCTCATGAGACGAAAATTAAATTCGCCCCAAAACCATTTTGCCCAAGTGCCATTTCGCCCCGAACCATTTCGCCCGAGTGCCATTTCGCCCCAAATTACTTCGTCCAAACACTACATCGCCCAAATGCCACTTCGCCCCAAACCATTTCGTTGCACAGGCCGTGGTTCAGGGCGAAGTGGTTTTGGGGCGAAATGACTGCAAACCCTTTTTTGACTGTTTTCTCAAAAGTTAGACAAAGTACGGAGCTGGTTTTTGCTCAGGTTGGTTTTAATCATGCATATCTTTAATCACACAGGGGGATAAAACTATTTGTAACAGTTTACCAATCATGTATACTATCTTTAATACTGACTTGTGCAATGTAGTTATTGATGAACCCCAACAGCTCAAACGACGAATCGTTGATAACTCTGGACGCGTCCTTGATGACCGAGTGTAGTGATTTCTGCTGCATCGTGAGAATCTCACCCAACCACATCTCAACATTGCCCTTGGCAATCACAGGTTTGTCCAGCTGAAATAAAAAGGATCATTGTTAAAGGCCGTTATGATTAAACCAGAAGCATCGAGTAAAATACCCCTTTAATGTAATTTAATTTATTAGCTATTGCCTCTTCAATGTTCCAAATAAATGTAGTGTTCTTTAACTCTTTATTAGTGAGGTTTCGGTGTGCACGGTTAGTGATTACGACTACGATTAGCCAAACTTCAAAATCGTTACCTTTCGCTGTCCGTTTTTTACTAAGGTGTATAGAGGCGTTGCTATCAGTGTAAACCATAAAACAACACTTGGGATATTTGTGTAAACGCCACAAGTACGCACAAATCGATGACTAAATTTCACTAATAGTCGTCGTTTTGCCTAACCGTATGCGACCGAAACGTCCCTAATGTCTCTAACTATACCTTTAAGTGGAACGTTCTGTTTTGTTTTGTTCATGTTTCAACTAAACATCGAGATACGCAGGTGGGTGGTGCCATTGGCAGCCGGTGTGTCCCTTTAATCATGCATATCTTCAATCACACAGGGGGATAAAACTATTTGTAACAGTTTACCAATCATGTATACTATCTTTAAAGGCCCAATGTACATGTATCATTTCAGGATAACATACTTACAGGCACAACCTCTCCTTCCCTTGAGATACACGACACGATACGATCGTAGTCTTTTTCGTGGAATTCAACCTCATTCACGTTCTCAAACACGCCAAGCAAATGAGCCTGAAAACAAATATAAAGACAGATTACATGATTGGAAAACTTTTAAAAACAGGATCAACAGCATCACATATTTAAAGAATAATGTCGATAAACTGCCTTGTAGTTTTAGCTACATATAAAGTTGTAATCAGAAGTTTACATACAACTGTGTTAAAACTGGTGTGCTTAAACTTGCGTTGTCACCATTTTTGTAACAGTCATTACTAAAGTCGTGATTTTGCGGAATTCCTCACGTGCATGCAGTACTTAAAACACAGCTTGCACACCTTGCAATGGTTTAGGTAGTCCTGTTTACCATTTTGGGTGATGATGGTAGTGGTGTACATGTATTTAAACTTCTGACTTCAACTGTAGATGCAGTAATACTTCAGGAAAAACATAAAAATACATGCATAGTTTTTGTGTTGAAAAAAATGTTCTGCAGACATTTTTTTTTAAAGCACTTTTTTTAAAAAGCACCCCCGTCGCTCTCCTCTTCCATTTCGTCCTGTCCCCCACCCTATCCCCTTTTCTCATTTCTCACCTGGATTGTATGAGAGTCACTAGCCTGGCCCAGAATCTCCAGCAGTGCTGGGTCGGAGACAAAGAAGAAGCGAGGGAAGACAAGACGCTTCTTCTCCAAGTAACTGTGGCGGGAATTGAAACGAGAGAATTCAATGTCACAATGGGTGGATTACACCAATCTAAAAATATTGATACCTTCGTTAAAAAAATACATCTACAGCCGATTTCACGAATCCTTAACGCACTGCGTAAGCCCACTTGCGCAACTTTTTATTGCGTAAGCTGCGCAACATTTCGTGATAATTACACGCAAGCCTATGTGGCTTATGCCATTTTCAAAAGTTGCGCAAGCTACGACAAAACTATCTGAATCGCTTACCCTGTGAGTGATTTTTGGCAGATTTCTAGTTGTTCTAGTAGATGTGGCAGTAACTGGCCTAAGGTTTCGTCCCCAACGCAGCATTGTACCACGTTGTCATTCTCATGGGCACGTTGCATTATTTTCACCCACGATTTGTCGATGTTCCCAAACCTCTTGGCTTCCTGAAGAAGAATTAAAACATCTTCAAGGGAAGTACCAACAAATTACCTGTTAAAGGCCCATTGTATCATTTTTTGTGTTAAAAAGACCACTCAAAATTTCAATTTATAAATCTCCATATAACCATCTCCCACCTGTGGTAGTTGTTTGGCTATATCACCACCCACGAACACAGCCTCGAGATAAACCCATAGGTTTTGTACGGTCAGCCAGTTTTCTATGATGTCCGAGGAATTTGATAGCTTCTGAACCCAGAGTTGAATGTCCTTCTTGAAAGGGGCGTTGTACCTGAGAAAACAAATTAATACGAGTTGGATGAAATTTAAAGCTTGTATTGACCCCTTGCATATGAGCCAAATTACGACGTGTCAATGTTGACTCCATGCATGTGCGCGTTGTGTGTGCCTCTGGCAGGCATAACGCGGTTTATTTTACCAATGGGAACCTTAGTACAGCGCGTTCAAATGCTAGACACACACAACGCGCACTCACATCGCTTCAACAATGAAGCGGCATTTTTTTTACTCCCAAAATGACGAACTCACAGCTCTCAGGAATACAGCAGCCTTTTTATTGCGGAATTTGCCGCCTCAAAAAATAATCTGTGCTCAAACTATAGACTTTATGTTGTAACTTGCATAGCAGTCTCTCGCCCGAAGAGGTTTTGCAGAAATTATCATCAGCCCTTGTACACTGGACTCAAGGTTGGATGCAAATACGACATCAAAACAGCCGTTTCAGCAAAGGAGAAAGGATTTTACTTCTTCCTAGCTGACATACATGTTCGGTTTGGAGTGGTAAAAGCACATAGCGAATATTCGATTTGGCAAAATGCTATTCGAATATTTAATGAAGGACCGAATATTCGAATTTTCGATTCGTTAGGCAGTGTCTTATTGCGGGTACCCATTTACCCCTGGGTGGAGAGAGGCAACTTATGGCAAAGTGACTTGCCCAAGGGCACACGTACGGACGTGGCTAAGATTCGAACCCACAATCGTCACAATTAGACATGGTCGACTTTGGTACAACTCCATGGTACAGTGAAGGACCCAAGGCTAGTCTCACTTCAGACCAGGGTTGTAGTCGAGTCTATCACAAGTCCAGAGCCGATAAAATCACAAGTCTGTGACAAGTCCTGCACAAGTCCGTCACAAGTCCAGTAACAAGAAGCAATGGATGAACACGCACAAAAGAATGCCTTTGTTGGAGTTCATTTGAATAGCTTGTGACTTGAATTAAGACCCAGGGACTTGTGAAGGCTTGTAAGGACTTGTGATGGACTCGACTACAACCTTGCTTTAGACTCAATCTATGTACACAGGAATCGAACCCGGGACGTACCTATTACTGAGCAGAGACCCAAGCACCATCAAACTGTCTTCCATGAGCGCGACTGTCTCCATAGTTTCGCCTCCCTTCAGTAACAGCTCACCGCGAGCCTTGAAGTTGGCAAAGTAGAGTTGTTGTGAGGTCCACTCGGCCACGACTTGGGCAAGCTTGGCCTCGATGTCTTTTTCCTTCACGGCCGAGATACAGATATCCTGGGAAGAAAATGGAGTTGAAAATAGAAAACTAGCCATGCAACTTCAATAATATATGTTTTCCCGGCCAATTTCCGACGGAAAACAAGTGACCAATTTCATTGAAATACCTCCGTATAAAAACGGTTTTGAGTTTCACAAGTTGTGAAGAAAAAACCTTACTAAGTGTTAATAACAATAGTACCAAACACCACATGATTTATCTTTTAGTCCAAAATAGTATATTGTGTGAGAAGTTTTTTTCAAAAAAAGTCTTTTTGCAAGACTTTTTTACCATTCAACTCAACTCAAAAACCATGCATGGAATTTAGAAGTTTTCATGAGTATTACTGCAACTGTGCTGCTGAAATTTCTACAGGGCAGTTTTATCAACATGGGCTTTTAATCACGATTGGAAATAATGTCCCTCTTAACAGTTTACCAATCATGTGTTCTAACATTCATTCTCCCCAAACTAAGTTAACTTCCCACATATTCTGCTGTCAGTAATTTGAATATTTAGATTATGCAATCTTCAATTTCTCCCAATTTTTACCTCGATATCCTCCTTGTGTGGCAGGAGTGGCGCTTCCATGATGTTACGCAGACAGAACGTGTCCGATTCGATGTCAAAATGGTGTCCCGTGGCGTTAGCGATGCGGTCCCAGTGGCGCTCTTTCATTGCTTTGTTCGCCATTAGCTCAAGCAGTGGGCAGGTTTCGTTGAAATCGTCGATTTTTTGTTTCAGGTCCAGGAAGGCATCCCACTCTTTGAGTCCTTTGGGCAGCTTGCGACACCTTTTAATTAATTAATTATTAATTTAATTTAAATAATTACTTAACTTAAAGGTGCTTGTTCAGATTTTCCAGAAAAAGGATTTTGCTCTAACCTAACATTCATATAGTCTAGGGGCAGGGTCGGTTTTGTATGCAAGTTTTGTATGCATGTGGAAGTGGTACGCAAGGTCAGGACGGGGTCAAATCCAAAATGGCCGCTGCCCCTATTCAGTGGCTGCATTAATGGGAGAAAAAAGTACCATGATACATTAGGAATGTCCACTAAGTTGGTTGTGGTGCTTGCGGAATCCATATCTGAGCATGTTCATGTGCTTTATGGTCAATGTTTTACATGCGTTACATTTTACGTCATATTTGGGTCAAATGACCAAAGTAGCAAGTATTCTACTTGATAGGTTGTCCAGCCGTGGGCCAATTCTTGCACTTTCGTCTTACATGTAACTTTTTAGTCGATTTTTACTAATTTGAATATGCCGTAGCTTGCACATTATTGCAGGGTGGCCCATTTTGGATGATTTTGGCCTGTTTTTTTTGCCCTAATGCCTTCATTTTAAATTAATAATTTAGATACTAATTAGATCGTGCCGAATTCGATTCTGCTTGTTCACATTGTCGGAATGATGATGACCTATTTTGGGAATTTTTTTGCCCATTTTTTGTCAAAACTTGTCATTTTTGCCTTCGGCTTGGGCCATTATCAGTGCCCAGGACCCTATCCGGTTTTAAACGTATGTTTAAAAGTGGCAAAACCTACTTTTAATCCATAATTAAATTTTTTAAAAATATATATTATAAAAATAAGTACCTGTTTTGGAAGTCTAGCAGTTCATTATTAATCTTCTCAATATCCACATCAGTCCACAAGATGTCGTAATAACCACTGACTCCGTCAATAACTGCATTGTACAGTCCGTACAGTTTCTGTAGCAAGTTGAGTTCCTTCTTGATCTTGGCAAGCATTGGGTATTCAGTCACCGTTAGACCGAAAAGTTGCTCACCGGCTGAGTAGGTGGTGAACTTACGCCATAACTCGTCAAAACGAGACTAGTCAAGATAATTTTTAAAAAAGGAATATCAATATTTATCTTTAAATTTAACTATAAGATTCCTTAATCCTTCGACGTACCATGGGCTGTTTTAATAGGCACATTTTTGTCATCTTTTTAATTACTAAACCCCCTTTAAGGTTGAGTTTTCTCACAAGTCACCCGACCCTGGAAATCTGGACCTCAAGCTAAGCCCCATTCATTTGTTTACCCTGCTTCTGGCCCAATGGCACAATGTAAACAACAGCATCTACTGTATCATGCTATTGCAGTATTAATCAAGACATTGTTATAAACAAATAAGGATCGATCGCCATTGAATACCTGGTACACTTGCAGCCTATCACTAGCTTCTTGGGGCGAAATGCCTTCCCCCATCGGCCCATTCTGAAAATATAAAACAGAACACAAAGTGCGTAACGATTACACGGACCAACTTAAAGGCCCACTGTATCATTTGCAATGACCTTAAAGGTCAATCAATCAACGAGTTGACAGGGAAACCTTACTCAAAGTAAAGATTTAACTGGTAACAACTATCCAATGAAATGTTTCCGCCCGAGATGATGTAATTTTAATAGAAAATAATCCATGAAGATTAAATTATTTAGATCGTTTGCAAACGATTTACTTAGTTGGTTCCTATAGTTGTAGTCAGAAGTTTACATACAACTGTGTTAAAACTGGTGTGCTTAAACTTGCATTGTCACCATTTTTGTAACAGTCTTTACTAAAGTCTTGATTTTGTGGAATTCCTCACGTGCTTGCATTACTTAAAACATAGCTTGCACACCTTGCAATGGTTCGGGTAGTCCTGTTTACCATTTTGGGTGATGATGGTAGTGGTGTACATGTATGTAAACTTTTGACTTCAACTGTACTGTATCTGGGCGGTCTGAAATGGGCACTGTGTACTGCGTGTGTACTGTTCCAACGCGATGCATTTTTATAACATACATAACTCTAGCCACAGAGTGCATGACGCAAGACACAGAGTACGCAACTGACTGAGAATGAAGAGACGAATTAAGAATAAGTTATTTTCAAACATCCCGCCAAGACCGGCATAATGCATACGGATTTTCATGTTTTTTTTAAAACGTGGTACATTTGACGGAGCTGAATTTTCTACGGATGAGTTTGTTGATGTCCTTCTTTTGATTTATAATGGTTTTGTTCCCAGAATCGCTCAAAAACAGATCATCTAGAGGGCCTTTAACAAAAGGGTGTTTCTATAAATTAGGGGTCCAAAAGTGTGACATTTGGTGTCCCCCGTTACACCTAATATGTGTTATTTTTCGTACAAAAATCATTAAAATGGCTTTTAAACCATTTTGTATGAATTGTACTTTATGTACTCACTCTGTGAGATGGAAAGTATTTAAAGAATGTGTCCTGAATTTACAAAAACAAGATGTAAAATGTAACGGGGGACACCAACACTGGACCCCTAATTTATAGAAAGACCCACAAGCAAGATATTTTGTCTGCAAGTATATTTTGTTAGTACTGCGATATGTACATACATTGTCATATTCGCCGAAGAACATATCAGTGGTGCTGTCAAAGACTTCCACAGACTGCAACAAGTCAGCTTTGAACTTGGGCTGGATCTTAACGAGAGTTGTTTGGGTCTTGCCCTGGGAAAGAAATGAAGAAAAAAAACAGAGAATAACGGCTTAACAGCACTTGGTTATTTCCATAAAAACAGGAGCCAAAGTGTGACATTTTGATGCATTTTTAAAAATAGTCTTTTCAAGTTAACAAAATTGTTTAAAAACATTTCTGTGCAATTTCTAAATTATGTTGAATATTTAAGATAATTTACAAACGGTGAGACATGTCTTGGTGTCAAAATTATTAAAATATTCAAGAAAATTTTTTCACATGGTTTACACGGTCAAAAAATGTTCACGGTTCTACAAAGCGTAGGAAAAGGGGAGGGGGTCGAGGACTTTACATGCACTTTAAAATCTTGACATTTCATGGACTGACAAAAAATGTTGATAAGTAGTATTTCGGAGGGAGGGGCGGGGGAGGGGGGGGGAGGGGGGGGGGGGGGGGGAAGGGAGGAGGGAGGAGAGTCTTGAAAAATTCTGTACAATCAAAACAATTTTGACAACTTTGGACGACCCCTTACAGCCTGCCGAATGAGTTTCTGGTAGGAATATCTGAGACTGTCCACGAGATCCGCTTCTTCTTTGGCGACGGTCACTTGGAACTTCTGTAGCATGTTGTAGGCTTCCTGCACGAAAATAAGCCAAAGAGTATATAGGGATCTTTATAAGAAATGTGTAGAATATTGTAGAAAAGATTACACGGTTGAAAAACTGCTACAAGCGACGTTATCTCCATGTGCGATTGAGGATGTGTATGATAAAAACTAACCTGAGTATAAGTCACCTTAGTACCTCATCTACGTTCCGAGAGAACAATGAAAAACTGTGTCCATGTTTTCAAGAAATTATGCAAAGCCGGCCACTGTCCTATTTAGGCTGGTTCCCTGGCTTTGAAAATGTATCCATAATACCATAGGTAGTCAGGGGCCTAGTTTTGTTGACATGAGTGTGCCTTGTAATAAGACGTGTGCGCTCACACATTTATATAAATTAATCTTTAATTATAATTTTGTTAATGAAAGACGTCATCTCGGGTGGAATCATTGCATTGGACAGTTGGAACCACTTCTAAGTTTTTCCCGGGCTTTAAAGGCCAATTTACAAGATCGTACTTTTGTTCTAAAATCCATCCAACAAATGACAATGTTCACAATTGTTCAAGGTCACTAGAAGTACCAGAGATTGATTTGGTGTATTTGGTGTATTTGGTGTATTTGGTGTATTTGGTGTATTTGGTGTATTTGGTGTATTTGGTGTATTTGGTGTATTTGGTGTATTTGGTGTATTTGGTGTATTTGGTGTATTTGGTGTATTTGGTGTATTTGGTGTATTTGGTGTATTTGGTGTATTTGGTGTATTTGGTGTATTTGGTGTATTTGGTGTATTTGGTGTATTTGGTGTATTTGGTGTATTTGGTGTATTTGGTGTATTTGGTGTATTTGGTGGATTTGGTGGATTTGGTGGATTTGGTGGATTTGGTGGATTTGGTGGATTTGGTGGATTTGGTGGATTTGGTGGATTTGGTGGATTTGGTGGATTTGGTGGATTTGGTGTATTTGGTGTATTTGGTGTATTTGGTGTATTTGGTGTATTTGGTGTATTTGGTGTATTTGGTGTATTTGGTGTATTTGGTGTATTTGGTGTATTTGGTGTATTTGGTGTATTTGGTGTATTTGGTGTATTTGGTGGATTTGGTGGATTTGGTGGATTTGGTGGATTTGGTGGATTTGGTGGATTTGGTGGATTTGGTGGATTTGGTGGATTTGGTGGATTTGGTTGCGACCTGAAATACCATGTGACCCAATGCTGTAATCTGGTTGGTTTAGAGGTTGAACATCATCCATGTTCAAATTAATATGCATGGCATGCTCGAACATCGTCAAACATGTTCAAGCTTGTTCGCAGATGTTCACATTCCCATATACACGATAGAACATTTTCCCCTTAACATCGTCATACAAATGTTGGATGAAGTTCTTGAACAAAAGTATGATCGTGTAAATTGGGCTTAAGGGGATCTCTGCACATTTTCAAATTTGTTACGTCTAACCTCTATGGGTCCCAGTGTCATGTCGATGCGTATGTCATTTTGTCGCAGATCTTCCAAAGCGCTCATCGCATTCCGGACGTCCTCCAGATCTTCGATTGGTCGAGCAAGACGCTTGGAATACTCGACCACGAAGTCCGAGATGTCGTCCATTTTTTTGCAGTATTCCAGGTTTAGGCTCTTGCCAAGCAGCATCTTCCAGGCTTGGGCTTCGATGGTTAGCGCTAGTTTGATTGGGTCTGATAAAAAAAATCAGACAAAGTAGAAAATAAAAATGTACAAGGTGACCAACAAAAAATATACTAGCCACACACATTAAAGGAGTGTCCAGATCCCATTTTTCCCATGGGTGTTGAGATTTTGATACCATATCATGTGTCATATTTTTCTCATTACCATTCTGAAATTTCACGCCCTCAATCCGTAAATTTGGAAGGATATCGCAAAAAATCCACCACCATTTAGTAAACTAATTTATCCAGTTACATAAAGCAGTGTAGTGATTACAGCAATCTTTTTACTTCAATGTTAAAATTGCAGATTGCAAATTTCCTGTTTTCTTCCCATGGATAGTATTTTGGGGATGTATTTTAAATGATTCATAGGTAAGAACGAAATATATTTTCTAGAAAAATCTGAACAAGCACTTTTAATATATGACAATCGGATCAAAGTGCCTACCCCCAATCACAGGGCTCCATTACAACACTTTACATACCATCTCAGCTCCCTTGGGAGTATACAGCCCCAGCTGCCTATCAGGCACTCAACGGCTAATCAAACACATCAACATTCACTACCCTCTCAGGTACCAATTTACTCCTGGGTGGAGAGAAGCAGTACGGGGCAAAGCGCCTTGCTCAACAGCCCATGTATGCACACCACTTAGGGGACGTCAAAAATTGTCAACATTTTCAGTTGTATAGAGCGTAGTATTTTTCAAGACCCCCTCCCTCCCCCTGAAATACTACTTACCAACATTTTTCTGTCAGTACCGTGAACTGTCAACATTTTACAGTGCATGTAAAGTCCTACGCGGCCCTCGACCCCCCCTCCCCCCAGCCCCCCTTCCTACATTTTGTAGTTCCGTGAAGATGTTGACAACTTTAGATGGCCACTTACCAGTGAAAAGTTGAACCGCGTCAACTTGTAGAGATGGTTCCAGTTCCTCAATTTGGCTCTCTAGGCTCTGATAACGCAGAATCTCTGCCTTCCATTCAGATAAGATGGGTTGGGTCTCAATGAATGCCTGTAGGTTAAAAAAAAAGGCAAAGTGTCACAGGTCTGGGGTTCAAATCCCGGCCCACAAGGACCGCAAGATTCATCTTTCAATATTTAGTTTATCTCATTTCTCTGGACATATTTGGTATTGTGCCTAATTACCACTGAAATGAAACATGCATAGATGGATGAGGGAAAAATCAAACAGGGCTTATCTGGATTTGAACCTGAGACCTCTGACTCTCCAGAAAGATGCTCTACCAGCTGAGCTATAACTCATAAAAAGGCCTATATGATTTTTTTTTTCTCATCGCATGTTTGCTCATTTTTTTGGACAAACAGACTAAATATAAATTTCATTCATAAATACCTTAGATATGATATATAAGCAGAATGTTGAGCAGACTACAAAAGTGTGACATCAGTTGCCAGGGTTACTGGGTCTAAACATTCGCTGGTAATCTGAAACGTCTATTGCTAAAGCACAGGGAAACAGTTCACTGGTTTTAGTGTAGACCCAGTAACCTTGGCTACACACAAAAAATGACATTTTCACTTTAGAGGCCGTCCAAAGTTGTCAAATTTTTACGGTTCTACAGAGGATAGTATTTTTCAAGACGCTCCATCCCCCACCCCCTCCCCAAAATACTACTTATCGACATATTGTAGTAGAACCAGTAATCTTGGCTACACACAAGGAATGACAAGGAATGACATTTTTACTTTAGAGGCCGTCCAAAGTTTTTACTTTTTACTGTTCTACAGTCGGTAGTATTTTTCAAGACGCTCCATCCCCCCACCCTCTCCCCAAAATACTACTTATCAACATTTTTCTGTCAGTACCATGACATGTCAACATTTTACAGTGCATGTAAAGTCCTACGCGGCCCCTTAGTACTCCTATTACCTTGACCACTTCAAAGTTGTCAATTTTTACGGTTTTACAGATGGTAGTATTTTTCAAGACGCTCCATCCCCCACCCCGTCCCCAAAATACTACTTATCAACATATGTCAGTACCATGAAATGACAACATTTTACAGTGCATGTAAAGTCCTTCGTGGCCCCTTGGTACTCTATTACCTTGACCACTTCAAAGTTGTCAATTTTTACGGTTTTACAGAGGGTAGTATTTTTCAAGACGCTCCATCCCCCCAATCCCTTTACAGTGCATGTAAAGTCCTTCATGGCCCCTTAGTACTCTATCACCTTGACCACTTCATTCCTGTCCTCCTCCCATAGATACTGGAAGTGGCTGAATATCTTGAGTGCTTCGTGTATCTTGGGCCGTGTGTGCGCGATGGCATTACTCAGCATCATTTGTAATTTTAAGATGTCTTTGTGCTCGGCGATGCTCTTGTAGAAGTTTTTGAGTTGTTGTGGGGGGATGGCTTCCATTTTGATCACTAAAACAGACACGGAACAAGGACAAAAAAAACATGTATTGGGGGTTAGTAAAATCTTAACACGTTAAAGGCATAGGCTCGTCAGCAATGTGCGCGCGCCAAATCCGTGCCACGAAATACGCAGCTTCATGGCTTTGCTATGGAACTGCATATTTGAGGCACGAACTTGGCGCGTGCGCATTGCTGACGAGCCTGTGCCTTTAATACTGTTTCATATGTCTACAGGGTTTCCTTAAAGAAGCGTGTGCAGATCACAATTTTTGAGCATCCCATTTTTCCCATGGGTGTTGAGATTTTGATACCATATCATTTGTCAAAATTTTCTCATTACCATTCTGAAATTTTGCGTTCTCAATCCGTATATTTTCAAGGATATCGTCACAAATGTTAATAGTAAACTAATTTATCCGGTTCCATAAAGCAGTGCAGATATCACACTAACCTTTTTGCTTCCACGTCCAAATTGGAGATTGCAAGAAATTTATTATCTAAAATTTGGATGTTGAAGGAAAAAGGTCGGTGTAATCACTGTACTGCTTTATGGGAGTCAATCAATTAGTTTGCAAAACCTCGATGGTTTTTTGACGATATCTTTGGAAATATGCGGATCGGGAGCGCGAAATTCCAGAATAGTAATGAGAAAAATATGACAGATGATATGGTATCAAAATCTCAAAAACGATGTAGCTATAAAAATCTACCTGATGTAGTGACTTTTCCCTTGCAGACGTCAATGTGTGAGGGCTGGAAGTGGCTCGAGACCAGTGATTGCATAACGCAGTAGCGTTTCTGCCCCCACTGCGCCACGCCGCGGCTGACTTCAAGAACACACACGGTAGCCTTGCTTAAGGCTTGCTGTATATCGTCAAGACTGGGTCTAATTACCTGATGTGAGAAAATAAACGAGGAATTAACAATATATTTATAGTGTTCTTAAACTGTGACCGATTGTAATAAAGATGTTTATAATAAAAAATAATAGCATCTGATGCATGCAATTAACTAATTTGAGCACATACCACGTTGGGAATTTCCAAAGCCACGTTAACTTGGAAGAAAGGCGATCTCTTTTCGACGCGCTTAGTGTCAAAGCCAAGGCGGCCTCCACCAATAGGCCTGTCAAAGAATCAAAGAATAATTTTTTCAACTTTTTAATTACCGGGTACATACAATTGCTCAAACGACATGTAATCCTAAATTGAATTTTGTTGTTTGAGCTTGTATAGTAATAATGTTAAATTCACTCAACAGTCAGGCCGCCCCTGGGAAATCTGGGCCCCAGCCAAGTCCCCTTCATGACATACGATGCATCTTTAAGTCAATTTCGCTCAAACTCCTTGTAATTCTCAATAAAAACCCAAAGTTTGAGCTTCTATAAGTCTTTAATTTTGAGTTTATCCACAAGTCAGACTGACCCTGGGAAATCTGAGCCTCTAGCCAAGCCACATTCCTTCAACTTATGTTGAACCGTGTTGTTCAAGCTTGTTTAGTCACCTTTATTGTTGAGTTATCTAATCAGTCAGGCCAACCCTGGGAAATCTGGGCCTCTAGCCAAGCCCCAATCACGACTTACATTGAACCTTCTTGTTGGAGCTTCTAGTCACCTTTAATGTTGAGACGAAGCAAAATGATAGTCTGATGATTTCCTAACAGCAGCAGTAATAGCGCTTTGATCCTCCGGTTATAAAGTGCTATATAAGAATAACTATTATTACTACATGTATTATTATTCACTCACCAGTCAGACTGACCCTGGGAAATCTGGGCCCCCAGCCAAGCCCCCATGCATGACTTACATTGGGAAGACCCCCTGTTTGATATTATCCAGCTGGCTTTCAGCAGTGCCTCTAAGAGCCGTTGAGTTCACTCACCAGTGAGACCAACCCTGGGAAATCTGGGCCTCGATCCAGCCAAGCCCCATGCATGACTTACGTTGAGAAGAAGACCCTTCTTTTGATGTTATCCAGCGACTGTCGTGTGGCTTTCAGCAGTGCCTCTAGGATCCGCTGGCTAAAGTGTAGGACCAACTCTTGGCACTCCTCCTGTAGTTGGGCTTCCTCTTCTAAGCTCTCGTTGCTGGCCAAACTGAAGGCGGACTCATTGTGGGTGGTATCTTCTGCACTTTCTTTTGACTCCTCTGCCTTGTCTTCTGCCAGTAATTGACAAATTTGCAACCAGCTTTAAAGGCCTTGAGTTATGATCCTGGTGAAAAAGTCTCTCCAGTATTGAAAACAGACTTATATACTACCTTTTTAAACAGATTTTAAATATATATTTTAAACCATACCCTGAGCAACTTGCTCCTTTTTAGCATTCTCTCCTGGCCGTTGGTACCCACTGACTTTGTGAGCTTTCTCTACAAACAGGTTGACAAGGTCCAACACCGCATCCTCAATCTTGGTGCTCAGCTTGTCCAGGACTTTGGTTTTCTCCTCGCAGTGTTTCTGTAAAGCACAAGTGGAAATTCAATTGAATTTGAGCTATAAGTTTGAAACTAAAGTCCCAGACTTACTTGAACTCGAGTTCCAGACTTACTTGAGCTTGAGATTTCCGTGTCCGCATTGGACTTGTTTTTGGGGAGGTTTTACCAAGACGATAGTAAATTTAAAAATGGCTAAATTTTACTGCTGTCCGCATTTGGACTTTTTGACACAGTAAAATTTTACCGAGACCGTGGGAGAGCATGCGCAGTGTCCCTTCGCAGTTTGAACTTTACGACCCGGACGTACGCTTCCAGAGCGCTTTTACCGAATCGCTGTGTCCGCATTGGACTTTTTGTCTCGGGAAAAGTTCCCTTATCAGTTTTCCTGGGCAGAAGTTGAATGAAAAACGTCCTAGGCTGTCCGTATTGGAAAATTACCCATCGTCTCGGTAAGTTTCCCAAAAAAGTCCAATGCATTATACATTCCTTTTAGTTTAGCATCGTAAGAAGAAGGTCGTTGTTCTAACAGTCTCAGATGTTCTTCCTCATTTCACAATTAAAGAGATTTAAGTATTGATGGGTTAACATGGTTAATGACAAACTGATGATACGCATCTTCTGATCACATCAAAGGATCAGCGCCTGGTTTAGAATCCGATTTTGTTTCAAACTTTTGCTGGTTAAGATGCATCTCAAATGAGCCATTGATTGATGTAGATGAACTATAAACCTGGGGTGTATGTACTTTGATTAATATTTACACAAGCAGCGGCGTAGCTACGGGGGGCTCGTGCGCCCCACCCCCAAGAAAAGTCGTCGCCCCCCCCCACTGAAAATTTGGCAAACGGAGAAAAATATGGTGGCATGGCTTTCCCCATAGAACTTTCATTGTTTATTTTTGATTTTATTTGATTTTTGATAATTTTTTTTTTTTCCAAGAGAACTGTACAAAGTGCTGTGCATCTGGCACCAGCCCCTCCCCCCCCCCCCCCCCACCCCCCGAGCGACGCCGGCGCTCGCATGCACTAGCAAAATGTTTTGGTATTACACGGCCGCCCTCCCACAGACACGTCCATCCCCCCAGTCTCCCCCCTATGGAGAGAACCCTATATAGTTACGCCGCTGTACACACTAAGCCAGAATGAACAGTTCCTTGTGTGATCATTCTTTTTCAATTAACACAGCTTTGAAAGCGTAAAGTCCAAACCTAGCAAATATAAGTACGGCATACATAGACAAGGCACTCAATTTCCATTTTGGATGAAGCTGGAAGGCAACAAGTTAAATTCTGTGTGAATGTATCAACTAAATGTATGCATACTAAGGCTTTTTACTGTCTTCAAAACAATGAATGATACAGACATTACACCGGATGTTCATGTGGCATTAAAAGTGATTAATGCTACAATATGGATAATTATTACATTACTAATTTTAGTTTTCAACGTTTTGTGTCTGGTTATTCTCCCGAAAGTCGAGAATATGAATGGAGCTACTAAAGTGTTCTTGGCACTCATGACTATCGGAGATCTGAACTTGGGAGTCTTCTATTATTTGCCCATGATAGGGATCTCGATTTGTGGAGGAACGTGGCCGTATGGGGGATTCTGTTACGTACAGGCGTGGGTCATAAGACAAGGGCTTCCTATGAACATGTTTTCAATGTTCCTGGTGACAGTAGATCGTTACATTGTTATTGTGTACCCACTCCGTTACGGAATGTGGATGACTGTAAATCGCGACAGGATTCATGACAGTGTTAGTAACCCAGCTTTATGCTCTCTGGTGTTTCCTGACGAATCGTCAACACGTCGTCTACAACACAACCCTTCAGATATGCGTCTTCGGCAAAGAGAATCTTACGATGTACTTTGTCATCTACTTTACTGGATTAGCTTGGTTTGCGTGCCAGTTGGCGATGTACGTTCGAATTGTAAAGATAGCATGTCGTCATGCGGCACGCATTGAAGCGCAGTGCAATGCTGCACAGGTGCGTGACGCGATGATGCCCAAGCGACGCTCGTTCATGACGGTGTTTATCATCAACGCGATACTCTTTGTCTGTTGGGTTCCGTTTGGTGCTCTTAATGTAGCCAGTGCGGGCGGGGTTCACATCCCTGTGGAGCTCATGAGGGCGTTCACGATTGTATTTGCAAGTGTCAGTTGGGTGAATGTCATCATTTATTACGTAAGGAACCGGAACTTTAAAGAGGTCGGACACCAGTTGCTTAGTCGTGTTATGCGGTATTGCTTGCGTCATAGACAAGAAGCCACTGATGAGATTACAGTGAATGCTCCTCCCCAAGGATTTCCACAATCGATATCTGGAAGCATAGCCCAATGCCCCATGCATGTAGATGAAACTTGCAACAGTACTGAAATGGCCAACCACTTGATGCCGGAGGACGTTTAAACACGCCAAGATTTCCACATCGGTGTAGCGGAGGACTGGTAAACACATTTAGGGGAATTTTTTTTTCCCTCTCTGGAAGTTGTGGTTACAGGTGGTTATATATCTCATGAAGGGTTTATCCCTCTGTAGGGCTTGCTAAAGCTCACGTGATAGCCAATCCCAATCAGTGAGGAACAACTGCACTACCGTAATTCGAGACCACCAGTTGGCTTCAGAGCTCAATTGGTAGGGCATCTGCACATTGAGCAGAAGTTCCGCGGTTCGAATCCTGGTCGAGCCAAGTTCCTTTTCACTGCATCCTGATTTCCCAAACTCATGGACATTTGTCCACATTTGTATCGAGTTTACAGTAAACTCTCGTTATAACACCCCCTGATATAAAGCTCTTCTCGATATAAAGCTCCTTTTTCTAAGTCCCAGCCATTATTCTCTGCATTGTGTGTACACTGGTTATAGCGCTCTCTCGATATAAAGCTCAAATTATTTCAGTCCCTTGAAGAGCGCTTATAATAAGAGTACACTTGTAGAATACTGTTGGACCTATTAGTAAAGAGATGCTCAGAATATGCACCGAAAAGCATTTGAAGTCTCCGATCTTACGCCGTATTTCATTTTCGCCTGGTGCTTATCAATATCAATTCAACCATGGAGGTACATGTAGGACTCACTCTTCCCTAGCAACAGCGCCGAACGTGATGCAGATTTAATTACTAGATCAAATGGAATTACTTTCTGGAAAATGTTCGTGTAGGAACACAGGATGTTGATGGCGGGCGCTTATAAGATAGTAAATGATAAACTGATGCCACAAGTACTGATTACATACATGTAAAGGATACACTTCTCGTGAACAAGGTTTTCTTACGTCGTTCCGGCTATGAATCCTTTAAGTCATTGGTTAAAACTCATTTGTTTCGTTCTTATTATGGTAGTCGTTGTTTACTTTAAGTTTTTTACTCTTCTTGTTCAACTTTTTAACATTAACTTTTATTTTCACTATGTACAGTGTGCTGAGATAATTGTATGTGGTGCACTTTAAACAATAAATGATTAGATTAGATTAGTTTATACAATTAGTACACTCAATGATAAATAATTTGCAACTTGCACATACTGTAGAGAATAAGCCTGTGTATAGAACAGAAATTACAAAGGTAGATCAGATTTGGTGTTGTGGGTTTGATACCCATGTTGTGGTACATGTGCCCTTGAGCAAGGCATTTAACTACAATAGACCGATCCAGTAAGCTCCGCCCATTTTGGAATTGACCAATCACAGCTTCAGGTTCAGGTAACCAAAAAGCAGATCTCCATTTTGGTTACCCGAGTCCTTAAAATTTTGTGCACAGAGCTACGGCAAATGCAGCACGAGTGACGCAAAAACACCATAAACATCATTTTTATCAGCGCAGAGGAGGCCTAGCGGGTTTAAAACGGATTGTATAAGACTATCTTAACCTACTTTTAATCCCTTCATAAATGTATTTTTGTGTAAACGTGAAAAACTTACCAAAATTAGCTTGTCGTTTTGTTAAGTTGTGCATTCACTTCGTTCAGATGTGTGTCGAGATGTTTTTGTTCGATGGCGTGCATTACGCGTATTGCAGGCATGTTGTACGTGCACGCACAAGACAGGATACTTAAGTGCACATTTTGCTTTCGAGCGTGCAGTTTCTGTGTGTGTGTGCGTGTTTCAATACGCGCTGACCAGGGCACGCTGACGCACAGCATGGCCACGCGACTATACTGCACACGTGCATCGCACGTGTGGCATGTTGCTAGGCAATTTCCAGGTGGGCGGAGCTTACTGGATCGGTCTATTGCTCCATCCTTCGGAAGGAATAAACGTGTAACACATTTAAAAGATCGCAGAGCACTCTTTCATGTAGAGTAAGGGGATATAACTACCTGGTGTCTGGTTTTTTTGGTAAAATTAATTTACATCTCGCGAAACGAAAAATAATTGTTTTGCTCATTTCTCAAAGACTATAGCACTTTAGACTAAACCGTTTCAGGGGGAAGTTTTCTACCGTCATCGTGTTTATATTGTGTAAGTTATGTATAAATCTGTGAACATTTCTGATTCCTTGAGATACCAATCATGTATTCTACCTTTAAATATAGAATTTCTGACAGGTACAAAAAAAATACCTTCATCTCACTGCGCCCTAATTAATTCCTTTCAAATACTTTCAAGTAAGTGCAAAGTCCAATATTAGACGAATACAAATCTCTGCACGCAATTCACCTAATATTTCTTGACAGTAACTCAACGTGAAGTTGGAAGATGTACAGTGAGTTGAAGTCCGTGCGGCGAATTTATCAATTTCAACTACACTGCATCTCGGTGAATGAGAAGTTTTAACTGCCAATTTGTGATAACGGCAAAATGAATAAAACGGAATTTACGGCAGATGTCAGTGTGACGGTGAGGGTATTAAATGCTACGATATGGACAATTACAACGTTACTAATTTTGGTTTTTAATATTCTGTGTCTCGTTATTCTTCGGAGAGTTGAGAATATGAATGGAGCTACGAAAGTGTTTTTGACACTTATG